>CM060393.1:81083028-81728028 GCA_030545235.1 Helianthus tuberosus | reverse complement strand
TGCTCCAATAAATGTGCCTACACCCCATCCCGTCTGGAGAATGATATGATTGACCGAGAGTACTTATGAAACCCAGCACTGAACTAAGGGTTTGATCTGCGGCCTCCTGAACTGTTCGCATCGCTCTCTTCGGTTCAAGCGAAGGCTATAATTACAGTTCAGATCGACTTCCTAGCGTACGGAATACGGAATGGATTCCAAAGCCCCTCTGTTTTAGCTTAGGCTAACGGCATCGATTCCTAGTGCTATAACAGAAACTGCCCTTAACGCGCAAATCAAAGCCCTCACAACACTCGATACCTGCTCCCGCTTATTGATTAGGGTGAGCCACTCAAGTCCCTTGTCACTCGTCCCTCTTTTACGTTTACGAAAATACCGGGCTTTATGCTTTTTTCGGAAACTAAACTAAAGTAGCTCGTCAACCTAAAAACAGAGGACTTCCCTCACTACGAAAGGTGTCCCGTGGATGCCGTACTGATATATCTCCTATTTGTTCTGGATCCAGCTGAAAAAGCCCTTTGCTTTATATTAGCGCGTTAGCGCCCCTACAATTGAAAAGACATTCTAGCACTCCTTTTATAATATAAGGAATTGCATGGCTTCGGTTGGTCACTTGCGGGAAATGAAGTCTTTGATGCGCGAGAAAGGGGGCTGCCTTCGCAAGGCTTGCTTGAAAGTCCCAACTGAAAGGACGGTTAATAATTAGTAGTTGGCCCGGCTCTCCCTGCCTGCGCTTTGGTTCTCATGCCTCGTTTTGTTGACGTCGTGCGTAGGATAAAGGATTTGCACCGGATAAGCATTTGTTACAGTCGCGAAATACGGGCTTTTGTAAAAGTTTTCATTTTCTGATCTACCTTTAGCTAAGAAAATGCCATTGTCCTATGGCTGCACTAAACTTTGAACTGGACTAAACGAAGACAAAGTGAAGTCGAAGAACAAAGTTTAGTCTAAACAATTTAAGAATTCTTTTTTTTACTTTCTAAACAATGGTTAGGCGGAAAGGGTACCCTTAGACCATAAGCCAGTGAAAAAGAAAACCTAGCTAGCCTATAAGCTTCCCTCTCCGATCATTGCTTGACTCGCCATAACCCTTACACCACACCGCCCCTCGTCTTCAAGCTACGGCTACCTGCATGAAAGCCAACCGCTACAATCCTGCTGCAATAATAACTCGTTATTTTAGCTTGGAAGGACAATAGACTGGCATATCCCATATCTTTTTATTGGATGAGATTAGGGGTCTGTGAGAGCCCTTTCTCTAACTAAAAAAATGCGCTCGCCTCTTTCTTCTCGGAATCCTACGTACCAATGTTGCAACAACCGGCTCTTCCCCAATCAACTCAAGGTATGCAGGTATCTTTTGCTCCACCACCTCAGGCAACCTTACCACAGTCTCAGCGGGTTCGCCCGTCTCCACCAAATCAAGGCCAACATGGCTATATGCCAAGGCAAAGGCCTAGTCAACCGCCTAGGCAGTTCACTCAGCTTAACCAACCCATGAGTTTGATTTTACCGCTCCGTGTTCTTTGATTTTTTAAGCCTCTCGAAGACTAATCGGGGGGACTTCTATGTGATTGACCCTTGTCTTGGATTTGACTACTATGTCATCCACATAGTCTATACATCATCTCATGGAATATGGCCGTCATAGCCCTCTGGTAGGTTGCTCCGGCATTCTTTAGGCCGAGCCGAATGGCATGACCTTTGCACAGAAGGTTTCCCGCCCCGTGATGAAGGAAGTCTTCTTTTGGTCTTTCTCGGCCAACCGTCTTTGGTTGTATCCTGAGAAACCTTCCATAAATGACAGCGTTTTGTACCCCGACATCTAAATTTGGGAGTGGGAAATCGTCCTTGGGGCAGGCTTTATTTAGTTTAGCTTTCTAAAAGAAAAGTCCTTCCCATCCTTTTTCGGTACGGGGACGGTTAGAGATCCAATCAGAATAATCCAAGTCCTAATTCAGCGGGCCACTTTTCATTTTTTCTTTGAAAACTCCAAGTCGGGATGGAGCTTGGAGACTTTCTTTTTAGACCTATATTAAAGTTATGCTCTACTAGGACTGGATCTAAGCCTGGCATATCGTTATATGACCAAGCAAAGACGTCCCGGTATCGGCTAAGAAATTGGGCAAACCTTGCCCTTTCTTCGGGACCTAATGATGCGCCGATCATAATGATATTTGGATTCTCCTCGGACCAAGGACCTCTTTCTATGCTTTCTTCGCTCTTTCGGCTCTCTGGGTGGAGTTCTATTATAGGAATGAATTGGCCGATATCCTCTGTCATCCGATAGCTTAGGCTTTTGAGCGAGACTACGATATGAAGGGCTATCCCTTTTCCCGCTCGTTAGGCCCCCTTCTCCTCTCCCTCTCCGGTATAGTTGACTGGCCTCGCTCCTATCCTATTTCTCTTGAATCTCGACATTTCATCCAAAGAATAGAAAATGGTTAACACATGCCGATTGGAGAACGTACTCCCTTCCCAGCTATTAGTGAAACAGGGGCCATCACTCTAATACGAATCGAAAGAATCACTATCGGGTTTGGTACCAACCAAGATTATCGTGGTTGAAATACCATCAATTTTGAATAGTTATTAGAGCTTCTAATTAAGTCGATTAAAATAATCTTCTGATTCAATCAGTATTATCTCGTTCATGCTCCTCACCTGAGAAGCATTTCACTAACCACCTGAGGAGCAGTAACAAGTACCTCCCTTGGGGTCGGGTAGCTACAGTCACACACAGTTCCTGTACACAGTAAGACAGTAGCAGCAGTAGCTACACTGTACCTCCTTAGCCGGTAGCCAGTAGCCAGTGGGTAGGAAACCTTGCCCGCCAACTAAAAAGAGCGATTGAGAGTGGATTTCAGGTTCGATAGTGTCGAGAAGGTATTAGCCACCGGTGACCGTACTTTCGTAAAAGCACCATTGGGCGGTGGTTCCTCTTCTCTTCTTCCTCTGAACCTCGAACAAAAAAAGATCTCGGCATCAGCTCGACTAAGAGTTCCGAATAAAAAAAGGAAACTTCACTTTACTTAAGACGAAGGAACCGAGTGCAAAAAAACTGGTTTCGCTTCAAACTACTAGTAATTAAGACTAAAAGTAAGGAAGTCCTTTTCTTGACTTGGCCTGCGTTCATTATACCTACCCCCTTTTTAAAAAACTTGATTTCAATCTCAACAAAGAAATGAAAGCATAACTCTTTGCTTGTTTTCCTCTTACTTACTCAATTGTGGAGGTCTCTCGGGTGTCTAATCCGATCAGTCTCGTGATGAAGAGAATTCCGATCTTCCACTAAGAAAGGTCTCGTCACGACAACTCAATTTGTCCGGTAAACTACTAGGGGCTCCCCATGGTTTGTTAAAAGGGAGGGGAGATTTGCTCCTCATCCGGGGGTTCATTTCATTCATTATGCACTCAAAAGTGAAGGTCTTAAAAACTTCATAGAATTCATGATCGGCCATTCCATTTGTGCTTTCAGCAAGTAGGCGACGCGAATCTATTTCTATGCTTCAATCGGATACCAATTGCTTGGATGCGTTTGAAGCCTCGAGATGACTTGCAGAAAAAAAGCTTTCTAGGTTTGTCTTCTGTCTCCGTAACAAATGGTCCATTTATTGATGGGCGAACGACAGGGATTGAACCCGCGCGTGGTGGATTCACAATCCACTGCCTTGATCCACTTGGCTACATCCGCCCCTACCCCCGCACAGGTTTCAGTCTCTATCTACGATCAGATCCTTTCTGAACTCCCCTATGACCGCTATCAAAGAGAAGCTTTTTCCTATACTATAGTTGCAAGTCTATTATTCTCTTTCCGAATGAAGTGAAACAAAGCTTCAAACAAAGAGGTTGGGCTGTTCACTTCATTGATTTGACTTCACTTCACTTAAGATTAAAGAGAGGGGCCGGGCGGGCAGTAAAGGCTCAGTTAGTAGACAGCGAGCGAGCAGCAAGCACCTACTCCTATCAAAATGAAAAGAAGCTGAACTTGAATTGAAGAAGCGAGCCTCTATCAGAGAAAGGAAAGCCGTTGCGCGTTAGCGCATCCGTTTTCTTGCTCGTTAGCGCCCTTCCTTCAGCTGGCTTCGCCTTATCTATTCATCTCTTTTTTAAAATGGAGATTTAGGGATCTCTCTTGTTCATAGATCTTGAAACCAGATCTATCCCCGGAAGAACCAACACTTAAAGGGTGTAAGCAACGGAAGGTTCTCACCCTGTCCCCGACATTGTTCTCCGACGATGTCCCCTGGGCGAAAGGGGACACCATTCTCTTTCTTTCTTCAATCGTTCCGATCAGGACAAGTGGGTTGGTTCGTTTCGTCCTCCTATCTACGCAATTCTCTGTCTTCGTTCGTGATCATGTTGGGCGAAAGGTAGTTGTAGAGGAGCGGCTGTGAAAGGGCTCTTCCCCCCTTTCCATTGAAGTAGGGAGGGCTTCCTTCCCCACCATTCCGGCCTATTATAGGGATTTTACCGATGCTGAAGGTAGCTTGCTTACCAAGCCACCCACTTGAGAAGCTGGTCGCTAGAAAGAAGCGACGAGGAAGCGAAGCTGTCTACGAAGCTTTGCTTCTCCCCCTGTAGTCGTAATACTCGGCTCGTCGCTACTTTGATTCAAAAGGTAACCGATGGTTCCCGACTTTCTCTGGTTTCCGCAACCGTAACCCTTTTCCCGATTACATAAACTTTTTTCTTTTTCATAGCGATACGCTCTAAAAAAAGTGAAGGATAAGCAACCCTTCTAGAAGCGGTAGCTTCCCGCCTCCTTCATTCCTACTGCCTCCTTCGGTGAGAAGTTCCCTTCCTTTTCTAAAAAAAAGAAAATGCCTGATTGGTCTGCTCAGCAAACGTACAAAGTGGACCGCTGTTTGGCTGACCCCCTTCTTCCCATTCGGGTTGGGTTGACCCAGAAGTACAGTAAGAAGGAATGGAACCGCTTGAGAGTCGTCTGAAGTTCACACTTGGGTAAAGACGGCTGACTTTGGAAACGGAACACGAACCAATTTCAGCTATTCCGGCTTCTTATTGAGCGTAGAGAAATCAAGGTTTATGAGAAAGTCAGCGAAGTTTCTATGATGTTCTACCTTTGCGCAGTCTCGCTCCACAGTGACAGCGGAAGGCTCCGCACCTGAGCCTCGTTAGACTCAGCAGAAGTGTAAGGTGTAAGTGAAGAGAATAGAAGAGATGAAGTCCGCCCCTTAGCCTAGTCTATATCCACAGCTGACGCAACTCCGTCTCACTACTACTTAATTAATTAATGGCTAAACTTTTTCATAACCTGAGCTTTCCTTAACCAGTTGACCTTACTTCGTAACCTTAGCCTCTCTTTCTTTATAGTTCGACTAAGTGACTTCGTAACCGAAACCTACTTTTTTTCTTACTGTAGCATAGGCCTTCGCCACTTCAAACGGGCGCTTCGCCCCTCTTTTTTTCTTAGAAAGAGCGGGGCCTTACTTATTCAGGGGGGTGGGGGAACCGTAGGAAGGGGGGACGAACCGCCGAATTTACATCTGAAATCGCCAACATGAACACAAACGAAATCTTTAATTTCGTATAGAAAGAAAACGAACCACTTCTATTCTCGGAGCCCACGGAGCGGTATATGAAGAATGGCTTTTTGGTCCCTTTCGTCCAGTGGTTAGGACATCGTCTTTTCATGTCGAAGACACGGGTTCGATTCCCGTAAGGGATAGGTACTCATTCCCGGCCGCTTTCAGTTAGTGTTCATTGCTGAGTGAACGCTCGCTATCTGGCTGGAAAAGGTGGTCCGGAAGCTTCCTCTCTCCCAGCAAGCAAGATGAGATCACCACTTCTCTCGGACTTCCTTTACTTCGTAACCTTAGCTTTAGATGTCCTTTCATAGATTCTCGAACCTCCGACAGACATAATATCCATGCATGCGTTCTTTCTCTCCTCCCCTCAGCCATAGAGTCATCTTTCCCCCTTTTCTTTTTCTTTATTTCTTTTTCTTTTTAGGCATTGAACCCCGCCGCTCCGTGGGGTGCTGAGTGGTGTCCTCCCCTCCCTAATACCTAATACATAGTTCCGTCTATGGAGCCTAAAACTTCAACCATGGCATAGCAGTAAGCAGTAAGTTGGCCTAGTCTCTCGCCCAGCCTTCGCCTTCTTCAGTGGCCAAGTTGAAGCGTTCACCGGTTCTTCGGCCTACCACCTTGATCAAGGTTGAGCTTGTTTCATTGAAGCTAATGCTATGCTGCCCTTCCCTTGTTCAAGAGAAAGCGAGGACTTTCTTTTAGCTACCGGCCCAAACAAAAGAGATTAGCCTCTTGATCGATCGATTGATTGGATCGAAGTACGAAGGGCTTGATTGAAGTGTGAGATCAGCCCAAGACTAAGGCCGAGCAACTAGCTGCTGCAGGATTGGACGTCTATCTATCTCACCACGCTCCCCTACTCCTATAAAGGCCGGCAGAAGGAAAGCTCGTTACCGCAGCGCTCGTTCACCCCTTCGGCTTCTTCCATTCAAAAAGGTAGTTTTTTTCTTATTGGCAAATAGCATCTTGAAGTGAAGCGAAGGCATTATTGAAGGAAAGAGATGACGGGTCGGTCAAGTGCATTCGCTATTCGATTCCATCCTCGATCCCACCAAATTTATATTCAAAAGTTTGTATCTCTTCTTTACTTTTAAGTGACAAGGGGGTGACAAAGTTCTCTATGTCGCCGTCTCCTCAATGAGCGTAGATTGATAGAGATGGCTTTTGTGCCGGTCAATCTGTATCCCATTCTTCAGGTATAGTTTTCTTTGATCACAGATCGACAGTCCTTTCTCCCCCTTTCGTCATAAGGCGTGGTCTGACTCTGAACCATTCCTGTGTTTAGGTCCCTACTAAGCATAATTCGTAAACTATGAATGGCTATTTGAAGACTTTTTCAAAAGTTTTTAGCAAAGCAAAAAAATGAGAAACGCTCTTACGAGGTAATTCTGAGTTAAACTACTCGTGTTAGCATGGAAGTCAGCCCGCTCCATTCTGCTAGAAGGGTTCCAAACCTTCCCCTTAGTTCTATAAAGACCTTTCCAACTCAAGAGATGCTAAAGCTATTGTGAATTGGTCTTTCTAAGTCGGAAAGAGGGCTTTGGGCAAAGAGCAACTCGAAAGTACTTGACTTCAGTCCCAGTACTGAAAGACGTGACTTCAGGAGTGGATTTCGGAAGGAAAGACTTCGTTTACTTCCTGCAAATTCTTATGTAAGAACTAGTAGAAATAAAGGAATTTTGAACTAAATAAGGCAGCATTGATAGACCGTTGAATGAGAATGCTTGAGTGGGAATCGTCTTAGCAACTGGCTATAGACATGACTAAAAGCCGCCGGGAGAGGAGAGACAATCTTTCATGAGAGAGGGACGAGCGAGTGAGAGATTGGGAAAAAAAGAGGTAGGCCTTCTGAGCGGTCATTTAGGGGCCTTGTTAGCGAGCCATCATTCTTCCCTAAGCTGCCAGAGTCCGATCGAAGCGAGCAAGAGATAGAGGAATCATCGCTCATAGATGTGAATTGAGAAAGCAAGCCCTAATTCTTTTTCATCTCCTCGGGCAAGACCAATTATAAGTCGACGTCTTAACCTGACTTCCTAAGCTCAGTTGATTGTTGAAGCAGTAGCTCTGGATCGAGAGCAGGATGCTTACCGTGGGTATTATGAAAAGGGGAAAAGCTTTTTTTTATAGAGAGAGTTATAGGAGAATGGAAGACCAAAGAGACCCAACTCATATCGTACCAAGAACTTGCCATTGACCTGATCAAGCGCTTTAGGGAGATCCCCTTCACCCATGTTCCGAGAATATAAAATCGCTTGGCTGACTCGCCAGCCCTTATGGAATTCATACTCAGCCGCTCTAGTACACATGCTAGTACACCGAAGCACAGAGTCGCTTGTCATCGACATCCGAGCCACAGAGAGCCCTTCCGCCGAACGGGACTCATTTCTCTTCTTGGATGAAGACTATCGGGAGTTGGAACATGATGAACTATCACCAGTCAAGACGAGGAAGATTACGAGGACGATGGGAACCATGGTATTATTCTTTCTACAATTACCTCAAGACGGGTTCATACCGGAGTACGCCACTCGTGGTCAGAGGAGAGCCCGGAGGGAACTTTCCCGACGATTTGTGATCTTGGGAGATGTCCTTTACAAAAGGTCACTCGCCCTTCCGAAATAAGGAGCACACATTGTTGAACAAGCTCATTCAAGTGGGTGCGGAGGACACGTCAACAGCCAAATGCTTGCCAAGAAAATCATTAGGCAAGGCCCCTATGAAAAGTAAGGGTGTCAAGAGATGTCAGAAATGTCAACTCCTTTGATTTGATGGAATTTTCTTTCAAAATGCTGCATCATGTCGAATGGCGGGTCCATCGTCTATCCCCAAGGTAAGACCCCGAATGAAAAAAACGTACCTTCGAAGGCTGCGATCAGGAGCTGCTTAACATCATTGAGAACAGGAGATCAGAAGATTTGGTGGAGGATAAAGTCAAAAGTGAACCAACACTGGGATCTGATCATAGCCGCCGTGAAGTGTTTGGATGCAAAGGCGATGGTTTTTAGATTCGGCAAACATGAGATGTGTCCTGCACGAAGTACATCGAATTTTGGAGATATCCCGTAATGTCCTTTTTGTACCTAGATAAGGACGACCTCGAGAGAGCAGACGACCAGTAGAGTAGGTGCTCCATCTCGTTCCTGCTGCGTAGGTCTAAGGTAATTCACAGTGCTAGCAGATCAGAAGTACGGAAGTGGGCCCTCACCCTTCTCTAGTAGGGGCAGTGCTACCTATAGAACGGGAATGTTCATCCTCTCTTAAAGTCCGTTATGGATTTCAAGTCGGGAATAGAGCTGTGGTAAGCAATATAGATCGCCCCTGACTCTCTCTCTATAAAAAAAGCCCTTCTTCATTCTTAACTTAATAAGGCTTCGGCCCTATGGAGTAAAGGGAAGTGCAGATCTGGAGTGTTTGGACGAGAAATAAAGGCTTTGCAGCAAGCGGAGTTGTACCGAAATGCAATTTTCCGGGCATACGAGAAAAGAGTCCAGCCGAGCATATTTGTTTGCTAGTTTCTTGATCCCGGAAATCTTGTACTCAGAGTCACGGATAAAGTGGACTACCCAGCGCCTTTGATACTTGGTGGATGACCTTTCTAGTGGCTTTTTCCCATCCCTTTTGGGACCATTCACCCTTTTCCAAGCATAGGTAGAAGCCCTCTTTCCCATACACAACGACGGTTCCAAGCAAGATGAATAGTTTATAGTCGACTCAGTATCGGCGAAATCCCCCCATTGAATCTCTTTAGTACATATTCTCTTGTAGTGCACCCTTCATCGAAAGAGTAGGCGGTTGAAAGACCCACCTCTGAATAAAGCCTTTAGGTTGGGAGATCTCAAAGGGGAACCTCGCTTAGCTTATCAGTCCCTGTATTATTCAACTCATCTGTCCACTTATCTTGTCCAAAGCAGAAGGAATTTTTCAATCCTTTGTTTCGAAGGTAATCCGCCAGTCTCTAGACTGGAAAAGATTCAATCCACTTGTTGGCCTGCTTCTATGTCCTGTAGCTTCTAAGGCATTAGCTTCAAAGGGGCTTGTTGGCCCCCTTCTTAGCTCTTGATGTCTGCTTTAATTTAAGCTTCGTCGAATAAGGCCCGTAGCTTACAACATCTTATGAGAAGGGCCTGTAGCTCGATACAATTTAAGGCCAGTTGCGTACTTGCTAGAGACGGATTCCGCCATTCCCTGAAACATCAGGGCCCAGCTTGAAAAAGATTTGGATGTGGATGATAGAGAGCATATTTTTTATATATCCCCAAAATGAGAGCTATTAGATGAGAAGAGACTTCGCGCCATGGAACATGCCCAGGTCTACCAGAAAAGGGGCTTTCAAGTGAATTCCAAAATAAGGTAATATAGAGAAAGGTCAACATAGGAGATAAAGTCTTGAAAAAGATTCTTTCCGGACGTGAGCCTCACCCAAGAGGGAAACTCCATTTTGTGCTCGATCTCTTCTGTCATGCATCATGGCTGGGTGAGTTGTCCCATTGCGAATGAACCTTCGTGCTTCCAATCTGGTCATGCACTTCTTTAAGATGTGGAACCTGGGAGCTTTCCTCTTATAAAGAGGGCTAAATCTTTCGTAGGGGGGTAAGGATGGTGCCGAGGTCTTAATAGAAAGCGGTTGATAGTCCCGTCTGCTAGGCTTTTCCGAACTTCCCTTCGCCTTTCTATCTCTTAGTTAAGGGGGGTTTCAGAGAATCATCCGAACGAGATAAGGTTGTCAAATGGGGGAAGAGGAACGAGAGGCATCCCTGGCTCACTAGTAGGTGACGAGGGGATTCAAAAAAAAGGGGCTCATTTCACCTGCCCATGCATTCGTTCGGATCCATTCTTCCTTCTTTACCTTTTCAACCCACCCTTACTAGCTAATAGGGCTTACTAAAAAAGCGAATTTGCCTCTTCCTGGTAATGAATTAAGCGGCAGCGAGGAGGTCCGGTTCCATAGTGATTTCGTCTGCTTTTGGAACTTAGATTCCTAGGGACAAAGAAAGTGACTTCGGACTTTTGAATTCTCAGAACCTCCTTCGAATGAAAGAACTTGAGAGGGTCTCACAGGCATCTCTCTTCGAGCGGCAGTGCAAGCTCGGATGGTGTTAGCGCTGGCAGAAAGTCCTGGATTAGTTTGTACCGGTGTAGGTCCCTGAGTGGTGACTTGTCCCCCTTGATGTTGTGGCATTGGATTAGTATAGATCCCCAGTAGCTTCAGTGACATTGGCGGCTTTAAGGTATGCCTTAACTTCGTTCCAATTGAGAAGATTTTCATCTAGATGACATCACGCAAAGTATGACACTCTTCGATGGTACGACCTGCGTATCGGTGAAATGGACAGAACTTTGAATAGTCGAGACCGCGAGGCCAGGGGAGTGCTTTATCTCTGGGCAGAGAAAGGGTTTTACGGGGCAGAAGGTGGAGAAGGCTGGGCCGTAGCTACTATACTAGGAGAAAAGTATGACCTCTTTAAGATCTGGGATAGATCTTTCCGATGATATCCATGGCCCACCCTCGAAATGGCCAAGGCTTTATAATCGGGTATAACTCGGAAGCCGGCTTGTGCTGGATTCCTGCATACCTCTGGCAGGCATCGCAGCTCTTAGCATGTGCTACGTAATCTGCAAGGACCGTAGGCCAGTAGTGGCCATGTCTCCGGATCTCTCGAATTTCCCTCAGCGCGCTCGATCTACCTATCTTTCTGAGTTTGATTGGTTTTCGCTCCAGCTGACCTTTCCATTTAATCACTGACAAAACCTACCTTTCAATTCTTCTTACCCTATGAGCTTTCAGCAAAGGACAGATTTCTTGGTCCATTGACATCGATCAACGAAATAGACCTCCTTCTTTCACTTTTGTCGTTGTCTTCCAATTCAAAGAGCCCCATTAAGTAAGTGTTCCGCGAGAAAAGAGAGGCTGACATCTTTTCTTATCTATCTATTTTCGTAAATGAAGAAGATAAGTGAGAGCTTACTGACTGCATCTTCTAAGAAGGGCTTGGAAGAAGAAATAGAATCTCCTTTCTTTTTCGAGAAAAGGTCCCATCCTTCAATATCATGATTGGGTCGACCAGGCCAGATCATGAGTGAAATATCATGATCGGGTCGACTAGGCCAGATCATGAGTGAATAGAAAATCGAAAATGTACATAGCAGTTCCAGCTGAAATACTTGGAATAATTCTACCACTTCTACTAGGAGTAGCCTTTTTAGTGCTAGCTGAACGTAAAGTAATGGCTTTTGTGCAACGTCGAAAGGGTCCTGATGTAGTGGGATCGTTTGGATTGTTACAACCTCTAGCAGATGGTTTTAAATTGATTATAAAAGAACCTATTTCACCAAGTAGTGCAAATTTCTCCCTTTTTAGAATGGCTCCAGTGGCTACATTTATGTTAAGTCTGGTCGCTCGGGCCGTTGTACCTTTTGATTATGGTATGGTATTGTCAGATCCGAACATAGGGCTACTTTATTTGTTTGCCATATCTTCGCTAGGTGTTTATGGAATTATTATAGCAGGTCGGTCTAGTAATTAGGGGGCGGCCGTTCGGTCGCCTATGATACTAGGATCAATAGGTCAAAAATGGGTTTGTGCCGCAGGTGTTGAACGATCCACTCTACACAGGTGTGGGCTTACGGGGCTCATAAAGCCTTTCTTTCATTCATCAATAGGGCCCTGTCGGTCACTTTTCTGGGCCGGGATCGATAAGTGGAATGGAAGTCATAAAAAAGATATCTTGATCTTCGCACCTCAGATCAAGAGGCTTGTCAAGCTGGCCTAAATCATTATTATTCATTATTCTATATAAAAATATATATAATGAAGATAGAAATAAAAAACGTTGTCTTTTAACTGGCTGTTCTTCTTTGTCAACGCTACTAAGGACCTATAGGTTCGCAATAATGAAAATTGGTTGTTTTAAAAAGAAAAGGCACTATTTAGCCCTACATTAGTAGAAGTAAGCGGCTGAGTTAGCCTAGCCTACCCTAAAAGTGGTATAGTAGGGTATAGTAGGCGAGCGAGTTAGCGAAGACGCTTAGGCTAATAGAAAAGAGAGCGTCGGTGCGTAGCCTTCATTCTACTACGCTACGAAAAGGTTACGAAATATTTACACCAAACTTGTGGTGTAAAAAACTACCCACACGGCATTTTTAAAATTTTTTTTTTACGAATGTATTTATAATACACACATCTAGTTGTAAAAAAAAAATTTGGTCCACCTCGCCCCGGATGGTGTGGTTCTCGCGGTTCTCATAACTCGAGGTGGTTCTTATTCTAGCGGTCCCCTATATATATATATAGAGGGGTTCATTTGAGAAGAAAATTAAATTGAGAAGAAAAAGAACAAAGGGTATAATTGTAAAATATTAAATAGTTTTTCTCATCTCATTTATTATTATTTTTGACTAATTAATTAGTTATAAAGACTATCATCCTCCACATTAAAATTTTTGCCTAGACACATCAAAATTTATCCTACACGTTTTTTAATTTTATCCTACACATACTAAAATTTATCCTACACGACTCGTAATTCATCCTACACACCTCATAATTTATCCTACACTTTAAATTAATTTTTTTCTTATTTGAAAAGATATATTTCTTTTGAAAATAAGTTACAAATTTAATTTTGTTAGCTATTAAAAAGGAATACTAACAATTAATGATCTATCTAATTTTACCAATATACCCTTACACCCATATTAAATATAAAAATTAAATGAAGTAAAATGAAGCATTCTTATTGGTTGAAGTTTGTTCTTTTTTATTCTTACAAAAAATTTCTTCTCATTTGAACTCTCCACTATATATATATATATATATATATATATATATAGGGGAGGGTTATATTGAGAACATGGATTTTTGTGAGAACACTAGGAACAATTTTCATCCATAAATCATCTTAAATCAAGGGTTATGATTAGTGAGGATTGAAATGAAAAGAGGACCATAAAATAAAATTAAAAAAGGGCATTATTGTAAAATGACATTCAATTACCCTTCACCCCCCAAATTCACCCTCTCCCTCACAAAACTGAATCAACGTCTTCCAGATCCACAATCTTCCTCACAAAATCAACCTGCAAATCTGAAGTTATCAAAGGGTTTTGAGGAAGAAGTGGATGAAGAATGACAATCGAACCAGCAGTGAAGGTAAAAAGGCCACTAAAAGTACAGAAAATCAAATGGGCGTCTTCCAAAATTCCAAATCCACCATCTTCCTCACGAAATCGACCTGCAAATCAGAATTTATTGAATGTTTCGAGGAAGAATAACAACGATCTAACCAACAGTGAGCATAAAGAGGCCACTGGGAGTACTTTCATTGCTTATAAGGTCACTCAGGTTTGGTTTTTCGAACTTTATTATTGTTCTGTTTCATCAAAACAAGTTACAATTCCTGATATGATCGAAAAATCGTTCTATTTTATGTGTTTGGTGTTGTGGTGGTAATATAGGAAATTAAGTATTTGATTTGTCGATGATCTCTACCATATTTTCATAAATTTTGTTATGAGATCATGAAATAAGTGCTGAAATGTTGTTTATTGTTTGTACCATGGTATAAATGTATGCAATTTGACTTAAGGGAGCATCAATTTGAGTTCTTATATATATATTGCTTGCACATTGACACGTTTACATTGCCATCAGTTCAGATTTGATCTAATATGTAATTCTGAACTCTAATCCATCATTGAATTACAACATTTTTCATCGATAAAGATTAGATGATCTAAAGGCCTGAATGTATTGCTATTTTGAGGTTGGTATTGAATTCTGAATGCGAGCATGTATACTTGTTGAATTTAGATTTAGGGTCTAGTACTTTTCCTTGTTTTAGTTAATTTTATAGTAATTGGTTTCATATATTAACTCTTTTGAACCAATGCTTGGCTGAATTTTAGCTTTTGAGATCTATAAAAGGCTACATAAGTTCCTTTAAGATGGTTTAGATTATGAAGAGCTTAAAAACTTGGTACATCAATATATTGCTTTTCATAGTATTTTGGTAAAAACTTAGATTCACATTTGGTAACTTGAAGTCTTATTGATCATTGAGTTGCTGAGTTTTCTACACAAGCTACCAATACATGTTAAGTGATCTAAATGGTAGGACCATGTTATATATGTGTATACAACATTACATTTTTAAATGGCAACATGTAATTATATCGAGAATGTCAATCACTTTTATGAGATTACTAATTACCTATCAAAGGGATCAGGTTTGAAATACAATCTCTGGGTGAGAAAAATGGATGGTATACTATTGGTGCAAGTTTTGTATTTTTTGAATGTGCATAGTCTTAAATCAATAATAAGTATAGATATAAAGGTTAACCCACGTGTAATCAAATTTATACAAGTCTACGTATTGTTTTACACATGTGTAAATCATATATATGAAGGTTTGCACATGTGTAAATCATTACCGTTTAAAGAATAAACATACGTATAAGTGTTTACACATGTGTAAATCACAATAGTTTAAAAAAAGAATAGATATAAAGGTTTACACATGTGTAAATCATTATAGTTAAAAAAAATTAAAAAATAAGCATAGATATGAAGGTTTACACATGTGTTAATTATACTAGTATGAAGAAAATAAGCACAGATATGAAGGTTTACACATGTGTAAATCATAATAGGTTAAAAAATAGATATGAAGGTTTGCACATGTGTAAATCATTATAGTTACAAAAAAATCAACATAGATTTAAAGGTTTACACATGTGTAAATCATGATAGTTAAAAAATTATTCATGGATATGAAGGTTTACACATGTGTTAAATTTTAATAATTAAAGAAAATAATTGTTCAACTTTTATACCTCTGATTATAGCTTAGATCTGTTCGGCACCAACCACCAGTTTTGGGTTTGAATTATAAATCCATTTGTTGGATATATTGGAGTTTGTAGATAACTGTATTTGGGGCAACGAATTTGAATGGAATCCTCAAAGAGAATTAACATTATATTAAAACCAACTTTCAGATTTAAGATTTCTTCAAATCTGTTGCTCTTTCCTTGATCTTTCATTTCCTTTGTGCCGATTTTTTTCAGGGTCGACGTGATTGAATACATAACCAGTGCTTTCAGGAGTCGTGGTGACAAACTCTAAATTTTTGTGGTTGAACTTGGGTGTAGGTAGGTTCATTGTAAATAAAATGTTTACACATGTGTAAGTAAGATATTTACACGTGTAAATCATCTTAGTTAATAATGTATTTGTGTAATTAAGCAACTTACACACATGTAAATAAAATGTTTACACATGTGAGAATCATATTAGTTAATATTTTATTCGTGTAATTAAGCAACTTACACATGTGTAAATAAGATGTTTACACATGTGTAGTTGTTTACACTTATGTAAATCTTCTTAGTTAATATTGTATTTGTGTGATTAAGCAATTTACACATGTGTAAATACGATGTTTACATATGTAGTGTATAAATATATATACACATGTGCACAGTGAAACAATAGTATTACAACAAATGAATACGATTAAACATGTGTAATTGTGCAGTTTACACATATGTAAGCAGGTTGTTTACACATGTGTAAGTGAGCAGTTCTGCTCATTTACACATGTAAGTCAGCTAGAGTATTTGTTTAGAATAGTAGTAAAACCAAATAGCTTAATGATATTGTACTTTTGTCACTTTGATCAGACATATTCAGAATAAATGGTACATTCTACTGTTGGTTTGAAAATGGCAAAGAGAACTTTGAGAGGTCGATTGTAGAAGCCCGTAAAATGATACAAGGATAGTATTTTGGAAAGTGAATATTCACCGAGAAGATGTGATCAAGAAAACATTGAAGTTTGGGAGAGACATGAATGAAAAAAAGACTAGATGATATTATAGATTATGACTTTTTTTCTATGTTATCGTCGTTAGCGTACATCAAGGATTATAACTTATGTTTTTATGTTATCATGGTTACCGTATGTCAATGATTACGATTTGTTCGACAATTTAATGTTTTTTTATTTTTTATAATACTATTTAGGTATAAATCCTACTTGTTGGTCACAATATAATACTTTTAGTTTTTTCTTAATACTATCTTGGACATGTGTAATTCAGATGCAAATGTTTAAAATAGAAACAAGTAAGTGACAATTAACAAATTTACTCATGTGTAAGACATATTACATAGGATTACATGAGATTTACACATGTGTAAAACAAATACTTACACAAATATAATTTTAATTATAACAAATAAAGAAAACAAACCCAAACACATAACAATATTGGAACTTTGATATAAAATATATACCACCTCCACCAATGTCCCTGCCTCCGCCACCACTTGTTACTTCACCTCCATCAATGGACCCAAATCAATCACCCGTTGAATTATCTTCACCACCAGACTACATCCATCCTCGATATAGTGTCTGATGATCCTTTTCAAGCCCCACTAGTACCGATATGGTTTTCGCCATCGGCTAGTGGTAGTGAACAAATTTACACAAGTGTAAATACAGACACTTACACATGTGTAAAACATACAGTTAGACAAATAAGTCCGTAGACAAATAAGTCCGATAACGAATAAGAAAACAAACCCAAACTTAATCTACAAACAATTTATGAAAATGAAGGCCTGATTTAAGAATTTTGAATGTACAAGCAATCTATGGAAATGAAGGTATACATTATACATGATGTTTATATAATATATTGACATTTTCCATTCAACAGATCAGAATTTAGGGGTCTGAGTTGGGATTTTTAAATTTAAAAAGACATATAGTTTTGTCTCTTATACATATAATTACATGACATTTACACATATGTAAACATACACTTACACACATGTATAATCAACTATTACACAATCATAAGTATGAATAACACATAAGAATCCTTGCAGCACCATCAACATTCAGCTAAACATCTTATGGACTTAACACAACCTTTTCACTTAAAAATCATACACATACGCACACATGTCTGCATATTTTCCAGCATTGACAAAGCCTTTTAAAATAGTAGCATATGTTAAAAGTATATGAACACGACTCGTGGAGATTAGCCTGTCATAATGCCACTCGCTAGTTCCTTCCTACCAAGTCTACAAGCATTCAAAATGTATTTTTATCTTGAAATTTCGCATCAATGATGTACTCTTTTACGGCTGATGATTTCCTGCTCTTTAAGTCGAATGAAGGTTGCTTGTTTATCAACTTGTAAGCAGCGTTCCTGGTTTAAAAAAATAGTATCACTAATTACCCATTTTCACATAGTTCAAATGATAAAATAAATGAATTTTAGTTAGAATAAAAACAGTTTGATGCAAACTATTACATACATAAACATAAATTAGTTTAAACGTTGCTTTAGCTAATAGGATATTGAATTTTTATAAATACTTTTAACCACTAGAACTTCATTTAAACTAGGACAATCTGAAGCAAAGCACAAATCTCACTTTGGCATTTTAACAAACAGGTTATGTGCACTGAGAAATGATACAATAATTATTTTCCATGCCCATATTTTATCCCTAAATTCCTCAAGGAATCCAAAAACGATTCAACAATGAATGGCAAAAATTGAAAGAATTAAGCACTCATATTGAAGCCTGGCAAAAATTAAGAAAAAATTAAGAAAGTAACTGACAAAAATTGAAGCCTACATATTATAAAGGAAATCGTTTCAAATCAAGGAATCTAAAAACGATTCAGCAATGAATGATTAAAGAACAATAACTGTAGATTTAGGAATGAAATCAATGAAGATAAGTAAATCCAAACACAATTAAACAATAATCGATTGAAGAATGGTACCAGAGATGGCATGTGAACAATTCGTCAGCAAAAATTAGAGATCGATAAGCTCCTCCGACGAGCTTGCGCATTCAGTGGTGGTCGACGTTCTTACGCACATAGTTGGAGATGAAGAGATTAGGGAGTCAATGCTGATTGCTGGAATTGTTCTTGTACAAATTTACCAATTTAACCTTTTAGCTAAAACATAAGGGAGTACAAATGTGTGGCTGAGATTTGTTCTCATGGTTCTCACAAAAGATGGGTGTTCTCATTTAAACCCTTCCCTATATATATATATACTAGTACGAAACCCGCGCGATGCTGCGGTGGCAACAATTTACATCGCGGTATCGGTTTCTGTTGGTTATTCAATCCTCTCATAATATATTGTATTGTACGTCTATTAGTTTTCTTATTTGTAGCATTGTTATAGTTTATCTACATGGTTTGGTCCCCATTCTTCATCAAAATCGATATGGAAGTTTTTTTTATATGTTCCTGTTTCACGGCTACAGCTTATGAAAGATGACTTTTTTTATATCTTCCCCTTTTTAACTGCTACATGTTCTATAATATTAATATATTGCAAGTACTGTTTCACGGCTATAGCTTATGAAAAATGACTTTTCTTTTATATCTTCTCCTCTTTAACTTCTTTTTTTATTTTGAATGAATCTTTTCGAAATCATATCTTAATTTTTCACAAATTGAACTAAATCGAGTTCAAATTAACTGCAAAAGGAACTAAACCCTTTTATGATCCAGATAAGGATATGATGGGGCATAGAGATGCTACATGTTCTATATATACTAATATATATTGCAAGTACTCGGATTAAGACAAAAAACATTACACATTACAACATTTAACACAAATTATTCCATTTGGTCGGTTTACCTAAATATAAGATACATTTAAAAATCCTAAATAAATCTACCATACTAAGCAATGCATCTTTTATATACACATACTTGAGTCACTTTGTATCAGTCATACTACTTCCATTAAAATTGTCACCATAATAATTAGTGTTAAAAATTCAGATGTTGATAGTAATAATCGTAGCAACAAAATCTTTTAGTTCTTAACTTATTATATCTTGGTAATAATTACAAGAATATAATAAATGTTTGTATTACGAAGATATTAGGAATTTGTTATTGGTAATTATAGGGTTAATGTTGTTATTGGGTCTGGTTCATGGAATTTATCTATTTTTGGAATATTAATACTACCCAAATTAATTAATAACAATTTAACTAAATTTAATATTTAAGTTCTCCATGACAAAGCACAAAAAAGTACCCAAACACTAAAAGAGGGCGAAACGGGTCGGACGCTTATTTAAATTGATGCCATGGATTTCATCCACGTCGTAAGAACCAAATAGATTAAAAAAAACAGTTTGCTTTTCATCTTGTCTAGGCCCATTATTTGGCATACTTGCAAACTTCACCCCAAATGAAAGTAGCAAAGACTTGATATACAATAACCTAACAAATTTGAAGTGCAGATGATCCTCATAGCTCCATGCAGTTTCACTCATTTGGTTACCTGTAAAAACAATTGATGGCTACTATTATTGGGCATTAAGCTCACAGCAAGAAATATATTAAGTAAACACTTGTTAAAACCATATATATCAGTTACTTTTGATGTTCAAATTATATAAATAATATTTAGGCAGCTAAGATAAGTATCATAATCAAAATGAGCATAGAGAAAAAAAGAAGGAAACCTTAGCATTTTATATTAAATTTAAGGTTTAATATAAGTGCAACGAATGGATCTAAATGTGATCCACATCACCCAACAACCACCTTACACAGGTTCATGAACCCATATTCCATCATGCGTGCCTAGCCCGAGATGTGATTGCCTGCCACAATCAAGATTACACAAACAACGATTGGAAACAAAATGAATTTGGAAAAGACCGAGACCATTCACTAAAGGCGGAAATATGGACGGTTCATATGGGTTAGGTAACAGGTCCACATGGTTTCTGGTTAAGGCATGTAACTTTTGGTATAGTTGAGGTAACAGGTCCAAATGGTTTCGTGTCAAATCAAACAAATTTTGGCACAACTGTAGTAGAGGGTCCATAGGATTTCGGTTCAAAGCATGTAACTCCTGGTAGCGGCACCAGATAGTTTCGGGTCAAAACATGTAATCTCAGGTCCAAATGGTTTCGTGTCAAATCAAGCAAATAATGTTAGGACATAATTTATGTTGTCACCTTCCGACACAAATCCGGTACTGAAACACCAATTTGTTGTGTTGATGGCATTTGACTTTGCTCAATCTCAAGTCCACCAACATAAATCAATATAATCTCAGCTCCAAAACAACCTTTCCTACATAATTCTAAAAATCAATTAACCAAAGTAAAACAGATAAGAAAAATACCTTTGGGTTGAGGCATTCAATAGTAAAGGGTGAAGTGAAGTTGTGGGAAGCCATTGATGTGTCGGATCTGATGCAGGAACGATTGATGATGGAAGATCACTACCAGCATCTAAGCTATTCTGTTTCTTACCACTTTTCTGCCAACATCAAAAATACAAACAATCAGAAATGGGCCATTCCCATTTAGCAAATATATTCTTGGTTGACTCATTCAACCCCGTCTAAAATTACAAAAAAAAAAAAAAAAAAAAAAAACAGCTAAAGTTGGTCCATCTATAAGAAATGGGTCAAACCTGTTCCAAGTTACATGCTTTGATAACTACTATTGGTTGACCCATTCAACACGTGTGCAAGTTACCTAAAACTTCATATTGCATATCTCCATGGAAGAAGAAGAAGAAGCCCAACCTTGGTGAAGAATGTACCAGCCCAACCTTCGAGCCAACAAATGTGACTTCTGATGAGTTCAACTAAAAAGATAAAGTTTATACCTCGGGTGGATGGACGCCTAGAATTTTGTTGTCCCATGAAATCCACTGATGAATTTAGTAATCTGGAATAATATTAAAAAAAGTTGGTAAACAAAAAAATAAAATAAAAAATAAAACATTAGAGAAACACCCTTCTCCTAAGATATTAAAGTAGTTGTCTTTCATCATTTTGGTTACAAGCAAGTCGATTTTATAAGTTGCTTAAACTCCATGCCCAACGTTAGAAAAAACATGGAATCATAACAAAAAAATAGGTACTTACCTGTAACTTAGAATACTGCAGGAGCCACAAAAACCAAGTAGACTTCCAATGATGTTTGTTAATGAAAACCTTAACTTGTTTTCTTTTTCTTGGTCTTGAATCAACACAAACCCATATCCCCTTGAAGTCCAACTCAACTACACATGAATCCAACTTCATTTAGCCCATGAACACATTGAACCAGTACCAAATCTCTTTTTTTGAAGACTGAATACTCACTACTCGTTGGGATCTCTCTTTCAATTTAGCATCACCATCAAATCTCTGTTTTGATGCCTTATAGAACACCTACCAAAGTATCCATTAAGTCAAGATAACAATGCATCAGTGAATAAAGAGATCGACTTCAGAAACGGCCTCTTCGACGCCCCTCGGCTCCTACCCCTCGAACTCTTACTCCTCTTCTTATTCCCATTCGTTTCAAACTCCTCAACTGGATACCGTTCCTGCTGATTAACACACTGTTGACCATTAACCCGTGAATCTATCTCAACCACCAGTTGAACATCAACCGAACACTTTTTGAATTGGAACCATCATTCTCATCATCCCACAACAACCCCTTCAGCTCTTTATGCACAGCAGGATACAAATTCGACAACAGATAATCCGGTGCATCCGGACCGTTAAACCCATCTGCAGAAGAGAAATACAATAAATAACAAAACTTTTGATCAACGTGCCATAATTTATGCCTGCAACTAAGTGATGATGTATTAGATAAGAACCTGGATATAAGAATAAACAGTGTGATCTTCCATGCAAGCAAATCCAAAGTCAATAATTTTGACTTTTGGAGGATCCGATCTGGTTCTGGTACTAAGTAATAAACTGCAATTATATGAATGATTGAGCTTAATCAACAGAAAAAAAAGGTGGCAATTTTAACATGTGCATAAAAGGATGTTCTCAGGTTTAAGATCCTAATGTATAATAGCAGCATCCTTCATCAGAGCTAATCCATATAAAATCTAGTACAAATATATAAATCGTTAAAGGCAGCACAAATAATAACGTCTGTCTTACACTCTATGCAGTTAATGCGGTAAAATATCGGATATCGGTCAAGTACCGATATTTGAGATATAGGTTATCGCGGTGGGATATCAATAATTTTAATATCATGTAGACGGGACTGGAAACGAAGGTGTCTCAGATTTCAAAACAAAACAAAATTGCATCACTACCATGGTACAAACTTATAACACTATTCCGTATGGATCCGATAAGTCCCTATAACATCAAAACTTCAAATAATTCACTAAACAACAAGCTTTAATTCAAATCAACATCAATTCACATAACATCGTAAACAGATCAACTAACAGTAAAAAAAAACCCTAATCTTACAATCACCACTACCATTTCACAAACTTAAAATACGAATCCGCTAAGCCCCTAGAACACCAACAAATTCAAATAATCATCAATTAACATAACATGATAAATAGATCATCCACCTGTAAAAAAAACCCTAAAATCCACAATCATTCCATACATTTGATCACAATCTAAGCATAACATAACAAACCTCCTGAAACAAAAAGCGGTTGCGATTGATGAAAGTGCACGCCACGAACCAGGATGATCATGTTCATCAAACTGATCAATGAGCGTCCCCATTCGGTAATCCCATAGCTGAATCACACCACTGTGAAGACTCGCCAAGATCCACAGCCTCTTGCTATGGAAACTCAAGCCTTTCACTCGATTACTCTTTGTCTCAAACTTCGTCAACATCTTGTTCAACCGTTTTTAACCTAATTAATCAATCGAACAATTAAACAGATCATGTAACTTGCAATTCAAATGAATAATCGTGTGATCCATAAACCTAGAGTGATTGTTACCTTTAGATCTGAGATTTGAATGCCCTAATTTGGAGAATTGATCGATTGATTTGGGGATTTATATGCAGTAGGGTTGGGATCAGACGGCATTTGTGTGTGTAAAACGACTATAATGATTGCCGAGAAGTCGAACCGGTGAAGCATTGAACACCATAACCTTATTATTCCATCTTTCAATGTGCAGGCGCTTGATGTTCAACAACGTGATGAGTTGTTGTCCAAGAATCATGTAGGCGACAAACATTGAATTGGGGGTAAATTTGGGAGAAAATGATGAAAAAAGTGGGGAAAAGGCATGACTGATGGGCTGCCATCTTAAAAAAGAGGTGTTAAATTACCTTTGTGTCCATTGGAAATGTATTATATAGTTATATAGATATATATATAAACGTTTCAAAGGGATATCCGGGTAGTAGGGTATCTCTTTTCTATTAAAAAACAGATGATTTAAATAGTGCAAGACACATATATGATTAAAAACAGTAGATTAGGAATCGGAGCCTTCAGAAAAACTTTACATATGCAAACTCATGTTTAGAATGTGTAATTTCACACTTGTTCATCTTAAAAATTTGCACTGTTACATGTGTTGCACAATATCATCCTCGATAATAGCGAGGATTAACACACAATTACACATACTATGGTAAGCCTAAAACAAATTACAAAGAATTTGCACAACAAAAAATTAAACAATGTATGCAACGTTATAAAACCCACGACATTACACAAAACAAATGTTCCTTCTCTTAGGACGAGTAGCCGATCGTTGCTTGAGCGCATCAAGTTGCGTCTCCCACACTGTTCGCGCAAAATGCACCTTTTGTTCACCGGATGCATGGTCTCCAACTAGACTCAAATCATACATTCGTCGAGATTGTGGATCCGAAAGAACTTCATACGCCTCGCGTAACTCCACGAACTGCTTGGTGCATTCCTCCTTTTTCGAGGACGGACAAGCATCGGGATGTAGCTGAAGAGCCTTGGCGCGGTACGCCTTCTTGAGTTCATGCAAACTAACATTATGGGATTCAACAGAAAGAACTTGGTACAAATTCTTTTTGTTGTGTATTTGTAGTTCTTTGGCTTTACAAGATATAACACTTGTGGTCTTGACGCCATTAATGGGAGCTCTTGCTAATTTATTGAGTGTCAAGTCACTTTTCTGCAGCACAAAGTTAATTGTTAGAGACATATTGATTGTGCTTTTGAGTGTGTTTTTTAGAAGAAATGGAGAAGATGAAGTTTATAATGATGGAGAGATGTTGGTTGTGTACATATAAATAAAAGAAAGATAGTGACTTAGTGAGCATTGTTGTTATCATATTGAGAATAGGTAGCACACGCTTTTGAATGAAAAATTGTCAGCTTGTGATCTCCGTACGGAAGTTTCCATTCGGTGTAGACGTTGTTACATAGAATTAAATGTTTGAATTAGTCTTTGATAAGTATCCACACATCCCCATTTTTATTTGCACATCCCTAACCCTACTGGAAGCATATTGGTTATATGGTTCCTCTGAGCCTAAGCGTATTGATCTCTACACTTCCTATTGGATAACTTTTCGGATGTTTTTCAGTCACTTTTCAGAAGCTTTTCAGCCAATGATTAGGGACCAGAGGAAGTGTATTGCCCTATACGACCCTAGAAGAATTTTCCTTTTCACGCATCACATATTGCTCTTACCAAACTTTATTTTTTTTTTTTAATTTGAGTTAGTTTTTTTGTTATAAAATAATGATGGTTTTTTGTTAAATTTTTTTGTAAACAACATAGTTAAATTAAGCAATCCAAACAAACTAAACATATACATACATTATAACTTACCAAAACAAACATATCGTAATTAAACAGAAAATTAAATCGTTCATACATCAAAACATTAAAACTAAATTGTTCGTACAATATTGCATCATATAAAAACATCACAAACCACTATCTTCATCAATCCTCGTCAGACTCCTCGTTAGACTCCTCATCAGACTCCTCGTTAGACTCCGCGAGCTCCTCCTCCTCCGTAAATATCGGGCCACGCCTAATAGAGGGCGACGGGTTGTGCTGCGTACAGGACGTGCCCGGAGCCTATAAAAAATTTAAACAAAATAATCATTACATAATATTAAAATTGTTCATAAAAATTGAAATAAAAACAAAATAACATACATGCATGGAAGTGCCGAACAAAGGAAAGAGCGGCATCGTCTGGCCAGACTGAGCAAAACACGGCATCCAAAGGAATCGTATTGGCCAATACGCCTCCTGTTGAACTCAGTTTTCAAAAGTTGTCAGTACTTTTCAGGTCTGAACTCTCTGCACTTCCTGCATGGCAGAGAGCAGCAGGTTTCAGCAAGCGAATGGGAAGCGTATTGGCCTATACGGTTCCTATTGATTTAGCATTTATTGCTTTTAAACCTATAGAAAGCGTATTGTGCTATACACTTCGTATTAAGGGATGTACACTAATTTTTGGGGGTGTCTAGATACCATGACCCTTGATAATATATGGTTTAAAGCTCACAATGGAAGTTTCTCTCTCGTACACTTCTCTCACTCTCCTACTTTTTTTTAACACTTTTATGGTAATTAAAAATTTAATATTATAACTACTATTTTGGTCATTTAACATTTTGATGGTTTATTAGTTTTATAGATTTTGCTCTTTCAATGTTTTTTTTTTTTAAATAAAACAAATATTCAACTTTGTTAATAGAAATAAAATACATTACTATTTTTTTGTTGAATTCAAATGGAATCATATTAACAAGAATTCGAACCGAATTCAAATTTTAAACTCATATCGAACCGTACTTTAAGTGGGTGCAAAATCGAATTTAGTATTTTTTTTTTTTTTTTGAGCGGCAAATTTTAATCGTTGATCATATCCATCTCCACTAGGCATAATGTCTACACACCAATTAAGGGGTAAACCCAATAAATATGGGAAAACCCCCCTTTATGGGAATCGAACACATGATTTTTTGGTCCCAAAGCTTTATCTCATCCCCAAAATGCTACTAGGCTATAAAATTTAAATCAAGATTCAGAATTTATATAATTCAATACCATAATTCGAATATCCAAAATTTGATTCATTAAACATTGATAGAGCATACATATGGAGGATGCAGGAGGTTTTGTACTTAAATATATGCTTTATAATAAGCATTTGAATTATGTTTGTTTTATCTGGTAACTTTTGTATCCGATTACCTTACATTTCTTTTTATTTAACTTTTGATTGGATGTGAGGAATAAACCTAAAAAAAGTATTATCAAAATAAATCATTGAACTGACAAAACTAATGGTATTAAAAAAAGTATCATCAATTAAATCATTGAACTGACAAAACTAATGGTATGTTACAGGATTTTGCTAAATGGACATCCCCTCTTTCGTACATTAGGTATTTTCAATACCTCGAGAGTTAATATTCATACACATCTCTTATGTATCTCTTTTTATACATACATAGATATATATATATATAGAGATAGATAAAATGAAAAAGGATATGAAAATAAGATTTAGAGATCTGAGAATAATGAAAGCGATTTTCTCTTTCACATGAGATGGTATGTTCAATGAGTGGGAGGTAAGTCTAGACACACACTTGTCATGATTTATTCATCCATAGCCTATTTTATGATTTACTTAAAGCAATATACTTGTCGTGATTTATTCATCTATAGCCTATTTTATGATTAACTTATTATTATACACTAGAAGGGTGTTCGTATAATGCGATGAACAACACAGAATCTGTCCGGGTGTGCATTGTTAGGTTGGTTCATTATTATCCTTAATTGAAATCGGAGTCATCGATTAGTTTATTTTATTAACCAATCGGCTTTCAGTTAATGTGATTTGTTTATTCGGTTAAATTGACGGTTTTTTGTTTTATTCATTTAATTTTGGTTAATAGACAAAATCAAACTTGAGCTAAAACTTTTACTTAAGAATACATGAAATTAAGGTGTAAATATATATAATAGATGTATAAATACATAAAATAGAGGTATATGAAATACATGAACTGAATTTGTAAAAAATAGAAATATATGAAAATATGAATGGTTCGGTTCGGTTAATTTTGGTTAAACGACGGTACAAAAAAAATCGATAACTGGTTTTGGTTAATTCAGGTTCCAGTTAATAGATTTTCAGTTAATTTAGTTTTTGGTTGATTCGATTTGGTTTCCCTTATTTTCGGTTTAGTTTCGGTAAACAATTCAGTTAGTGCTCAATCATATACATTGTTAATATAATAACATGTCAATTTTTTATTTAAAAAATTATAACAATACTATACTCAAATTAAAGATAAAAAAATACTCGTTTTTATAGTGTAATTTTTTTCAAAGAAATATTAGCGTACAAAAAAGTTATGACCGTTTAAAAATCATGAGAGTAGTTAGTTTTTTTATAAGGGGATAAAATATAACTACCAACTAATTATCTATAATTTTGTTAAAATGTGGGATTAAAGCGTAAATAATGCTCCTAGGAAGGCATATTTCGAATATAGAGGAGTAAAAGTTCCCAACAATCAATAACTTTTTAATTTCCTTATATGAACCGTATGAGCACGTCCTTTGTCACCCGCCACCGCGCTTACGACTCTATACCCCAACCCAACTTGCTCTGGCCCCGGGTCCTTCCTTTCTATTACTTGGTAAGCGGACCGTAGGATCATGGGGTATCTGCTTTTGACTGATAGAAAGCATCTCTCTTTTGTCCCTCCTAACCGAACCGGCAAAAAAAAGATAAATATATCAAGTTTTTCTTGTCGGGAGAGTTGCGTCAGAGACATCTTTATCCGAAGAGGAGGCTCCTTAACGATATTAACCAAAATACACTTTCGCCATATAAATTAACCGTTCGTAAACATAATCCGTCAAGATTATGTAAAAAAGTCTTTATCATTCGTAATAATTTGGGTGTTGATTCATAACCAAATCAAAGCAAATAAAACCGATATGTACTCACGTCTACTTTTGATATAAAAATACATAAATTGGTTTTAACAATTTTTTCTATCCTCAATGCAACATAATAAATTTATTTTCCTTAAATATAAAAGTGATTAGGCTTTTTTAACCATAAAATATATTAAAATCTAGCAAGAAGCTAGAAACACAAAAGGTGAGTTACCAAATTTACAATTTAGGGATGAACATGGTATCTGTTCGGTACCGAAAATACCGGTATCGAAAATCCCTAAGAGTGGGTACCGGCACCTACCTCTACCGAATATACCCGGTACGGTACGGTTCGATATCGGTATTTTAGTGTAAAAACCGGTAAATACCAGTACCGTACCGGACCGGTATCGAAGATGTCAAAAGTGGGTACATAATCGGTACCGAAAATATACCCGGTTCGGTAAATTCGGTACCGGTACCATTTGCTCATCCCTAGTTTAGTTTACTTTGTTTTTTTCAACGGCTAATTTCTTTAAATCGATGTGAGACTTGAATATAAGATGTCCTCTCAAAATCAGGTGTTTAAAGGCTTTCTCTTTGTCAATGGACACCACCCATTGATACAAGCGGTTTGGCAAATTTTGTTTCAGTGGTGACGCATCCTTTTTTCTTCTCTTTTCATATAGACGATTTGTTGAATATGTGGGAAATGTTGGGCGGGGCAAAAGCTAGAAAAAAGGTTGTTCCGGCTATGGTTTATATCGTTCAGTGGTGTATTTGGCAGAGCAGGAACAAAGCGGTTTTCAATGGAAAAACTCCATCAGTTTACGAATTGTGAAGGAGGTTAAAACGCTGGTTTTTTGTGGCTAAAATCCCGGTCGAGAAGGGTGTAACACCCCGTGTTTCGAAAGTCAAAGTCAAGATTGAAGTCAAAGGAAGACAAGATTGCTAATTGCGATCTGTCTCTCCTTGCTCAATTCCTGTTTTGACTTCTTTGACTTGTAATTAGTCTATTCTATTTTCGCTTTAGTTGTATTATGTGGAGTATCTATTAATAATCGCTATTAATCGCTATTTAATCGCTTTATCGCAATCGCACTCGCAACTCGAATTACGCATTTTGGTTATTGTTATACGTGTGTGTGTGCCTTATGTGTTACTTGTGCATGTTTATTTATGCTATGTGGTAATTAATCGAAACGCAATCGAACTCAATCGCAATCGAATCGCAAACGCTAAACGAATACGAAGTAAGGATGCTTGTATGTTAGATATAGTAGTTGGATTAAAAGTAATTTGACTAGGAACCTCAATCGCATCGCAACGCGCTACACGCAAATCGAAACGGCAAAACTCGTCGCGCCAAGCACTCGAACCAGGTGCCAGCCGACCGAACTGCCACCCGACCGGGCAGCCACCCGAGCGACCAACCTATTCTCCCCTTTCCACTTTGGGTAACCCTATAACTACCCCTTGTCACTTTCTGTGACAACTCGAATTTCCGACATTCTTTATTCGCATTTAATGCACGTTGACTTTGACTGTTTAGTTGTTTGACTTGTAACTGTACATTGTGATATGATAAAACGTATGGTTTTGTGAGTGTTGCATGTATGTGATTGATATGATAACATGTGACTTAGTATTTTAGAAAATCACCTAAACTGTGTAACACATGAATATACTCGAAACAATAGTGTTTCGCCATAAGACATCTCGACGAAACAAAACTGTTTCGCCAACCCGAACTCGACGAAACAGATTGTGTTTCGCCGAGCCCAGTTCCGCCGAAGCCCAGTTAGGGCCCAACATCACATTATTACGTATTTTAGTTAGCATGTTAGGTTGTCAGATACAAAACCCTAGATATTTTCTTTTCCTCTGTGCGACGGCGATTCCGAGTATCCAAAGCTTTTCGTTCTGATCAAGCTAGTGATCCTTTCATCCTGGTTAGTAATCACGGTTGTTTGAGTTTTGTATGATCGCATGTTTATATGTGTAATGTATGGAGATATGATGTGTTGCTTTGGAACCGAGATGATGATGAATGAATGCTGAACTCTCTGACTATGTTTTATATTTTCCGATTTCATGATGCATGACTGTTGATGTGTTGTTGATCCAGATTTATTGTTTTAGTAAACTTGAATCGCACATGTATAGGGGCCCATCATAACTGACAATTGCATGATCTTAATTAGAAACCTGTTATGTGATGTTATTAGGATAATATAAATAATGGTCCACTACATAAATGTTATATAAATTGGTCCAATAGTATCATGAGGTGCTAGTAGGTGGTCGGCCATTGTGGATTTATTCTATGATGATGATAGATAAGGATTGTTATTATTATATGATGTTGATCTCATTCTTTGATATAATCGGGTGGTTATATGACATAGCATACATGTAAACAGAAATCAAAACATGATGTGATGCTCGATCATATGTTCGTATTGTATTAGTGACTAGGGTCTTCTTAATGTTCTGATATCATGAAGTCCGTGGATTTATGTTAAACTGTTTAGGATCTGCTATACATGATCTGCTATACATGAGCCTGTATGTTCGAACGATAAACGTAACATGTAAGACGGCAATTAGGGTTTCTGTGTTGATACTGTAACTGATTGGCATGATTGACGTAATTGATTTTTGACGTAACTGATGTTGTTCGACGTATCAAACTGGTTGACGAAATAGGAGTTTGGCGAAACAGAGAATCTGTTTCGCCAAGGGTTAACGACGAAATAGGAAGGTGTTTCGCCAAGGATGATTGACGAAACAGAATGTGTTTTGTCAACCTGTGTTTCGCCGACTTGAATATTTTGCACAGTAACCTGACTTAACTCTGTTAGAAGTTAACTGAGATATCTAACTGCTGTTAAATGATATACATGACTTGTGTGATTGCGAATACGTACTACCTGCTTATACGTGTACCTTGTGACTACAAACTGATTATGTATACGTGCATACTCTAGGACGTGATTGATTTACTTGCGAGCACATATTTAGCATACCGAGCAAACCAAGGTGAGTTCATACAGCCAAGGCATGGGGTTCCCGGGTGGGAATGGGATTTGATGAATTATTGTGTATACTCAGACGGTAGAACCTAACGATAAGATACGACTAGACTAGTAACACTTATTGAACTGATCTTCGCACACCTGCCAAGGGTTGGCCGCGATATTATGACTGACTTCGCACACCTGCCATAGGAAGGCCGCGAACTAAATTTACAAATCTTCGCATACCTGCCTGGGAGGCCGCGATACAAATAAACCTAGTCTAGAATACTTGGGAAAAACATCCCCTAATATCTTCGCATACCTGCCTGGGAGGCCGCGATGGAAACTAATACGATACATGACGTAACGAACGAACATACTACTACTCACGCTATACTATTACTGAACTGTTATCTGTGAACTCGCTCAACTAGTTGTTGATCCTCTGTTACATGCCTTGCAGGTCGTTAGATATATGGAGCTTGCACAGGGAGGAGCTGGTCGTTGTGGGCTTGGATCGTGATTGTTTCGTTAAACACTTTATGGCATTTCATACTTTATTTTGTTGGGTTTATTCTTACGCTTCCGCTAAACAGTGATAACCTACGTCTATTTCGAACACCTTTCATATTGGTGGTTGAATGGCATTTACTTTTATATATTAATTACATGTTCAATATGATTGGTGGCTTGATCATGGTCAGTCACGCCTCCAAGCGGTGATACTCCGCGTGTGGATTTTGGGGGTGTGACAGATTGGTATCAGAGCCATTGGTTATAGAGAACTCGGTTTTAATAAGGGGAAAACGATTTTATTAAAACCAGACTATAACCAGAACAGTGCTCAACGATCCACAACGACGCTTCGCTCCACGTGCAAGGCTCAACATCATAGGTACTACTATTCATGTTACTTTACCTACTTGCTAGAATTACATAGAACTTTGCTCGTGGTATGCTCAGATTACAGAACCTACTATATGTTATTGCTTGAGAATACTTGTGTGCTCACTCTCTTCGCACTATTCGCGAACCTCTCACCCACATGTTCTCCTTGATGTCAAGATCATGAGTGGACGCATTAACCTAACTCAAGCCTAGTTGGCGGCTTCGATCACTGAACAAGTTACAGCAGCACTCGCAGCTGCCCAGGAAGGAGGTGTAACCTGCCATCACCACTTACTCTAGGATCTTTAGATCCTACTCTCGTAACTCAACACTGGTGCTTAATTTTGATTACTCTTACGCACACGACAAGTCAACACGCTCAGTCACCTGTATGCACATACAAGACTTTTATGGACTGTCGTCCTACTACTTTCAGCGACACTGAAGGAGCTGTTGGACTCCTCCATTTGTTCGAGGAACTCGAATCGGTCTTCGAGTGTGTGAATGACCCGAGGCTCGTAAGGTGAAATATGCCACTGATACTCTCGAAGGCACTGCGTTAACTTGGTGGAACGCGCAAGTTCAGATGCTGGGGCTGGCGGCTGCTAATGCCACCCCTTGGGACGAATTCAAGGAAACTAATCAAACTAGAATGCTGTAACTATGATGACATCCACAAACTGGAAGTGGAGTTCTTTAACCTGAAGATGACGGGGTCAGAAATAGAGGCGTATACGAAGCGATCTAACGAACTGGCAACTTTGTGGCCTACTATGGTGGAACCTCCCATCAAGCGCACCGAGAGCGGTACCTCAAAGGCTTAGTACCAGAAATTCAAAGTCATGAGATGACTGCTAATCTTGCTACTATTCAAGATGTTACTCATCTTGCTCATCGTCTCACAGACCAGGCGTATTGGTGCTACTACTACTACTTCTGCTATTCCCAGTGACAACAAATGAAAGTGGGATGGAACCTCTAGCAAGGGTTCGACTACGATTCCGTCCCAGGCACAGCAGTGAAAAATCGATGACAACCAAAGTCCTGGTCAGCAACCTTTAGTAGTCAAGGGCAGGGTGGATACAGGGGAAACCACCCTAAGTGCAAACGATGTAACTTGCACCACAGCGGGCAGTGCAACCGAAATCATTGTCAATGATGCAACAAGCTTGGTCATGGAACCAAAAATGGTAGAAACTCACGTCCTGCAAACCAGAACCAACAACAACAGCCACAAGATCTATAGAATCAGCAGCAACAGCAAGGTAACAAGGGATGTTATCAGTGTGGTGCTGAAGGACACTTCAAAAGACACTGCTCACAGTTGAACCAGAACCAGAATCAGGACCACAACCAAGGAAACAGGAACAATAATGGAGGCAACAATGGGGGTAATAACGACGGCAATGGTGCCAGGGGTCGAGTGTTCATGATTGGTCAGGGTGATACTAGGAATGACCCCAACGTTGTGATGGTTTCGACATCGATATTGGTATGGATTGGCTACCTCAACATCGAGCAGAGACTCTTTGCAAAGAAAATATCATCCGCATTCCTCGTGCTGGTTAAGAACCTTTGGTAACTCATAGTAACAAGCTCCAGGAGCAGCACCCATAGCTCGAGCACCTTATCGCTTAGCTCCAACTAAACTGGAAGAACTGTCTAAGCAACTGTAAGAACTCTTGGAAAAGGGTTTCATACGTCCTAGCCCTTCGCTTTGGGGAGCTCCAGTACTATTTGTAAAGAAGAAGGACGGTACCTTCCGCATGTGTATAGACTACCGCGAACTGAACAAGGTGACTGTGAAGAATCGCTATCCTCTTCCACGCATCGACGACCTATTCGACCAGTTGCAAGGGTCGAGCTATTACTCGAAGATTGACTTGAGGTCAGGGTATCATCAACTGAGAGTCCGGGATGAGGACGTCTCCAAAACAGCGTTCAGAACACGCTACGGCCACTACGAGTTTCTGGTCATGCCATTCGGGCTAACGAACGCGCCTGCGGTTTTCATGGATCTTATGAACAGGGTGTGCAAACCTTATCTTAACAAGTTTGTTATAGTTTTCATTGATGACATCCTGATCTATTCGAAGAGTCAGGAGGAACACGAGCAGCACTTACGGCTTATTTTGGAACTTCTACGAACGGAACAGCTATACGCGAAGTTTTCAAAATGCGACTTCTGGCTTCGTGAAGTCCACTTTCTAGGCCACGTGGTAAACAAGGATGGGATCCATGTCGATCCATCCAAGGTGGATTCGATCAAGAACTGGCCTGCACCTCGCACACCGACCGAAATACGCCAATTCTTGGGTTTGGCGGGATACTACAGAAGGTTTATTAAAGACTTCTCGAAGATCGCACAGCCGCTTACACTACTGACACAAAAAGGTGTTGTTTACCGATGGGGTAATACACAGGAATCAGCGTTTCAGCACTTAAAGGATAGACTCTGTAGCGCACCTATCCTCTCTTTGCCTGAAGGCACGGACGATTTTGTATTCTACTGCGATGCATCTATCCAGGGTCTTGGATGTGTGTTGATGCAGCGGGATAAAGTCATTGCTTATGCTTCGCGCCAACTTAAGATTCACGAACGGAATTACACAACACACGATTTAGAGCTGGGAGCGGTTGTTTTTGCACTTAAGATATGGTGACATTACCTGTACGGTACCAAGTGCACTATATACACTGATCACAGGAGTCTCGAACATATTTTCAAGCAGAAAGAATTGAACATGCGACAACGTAGATGGGTCGAACTACTGAACGATTACGAATGTGCTATAAAGTACCATCCGGGCAAAGCTAATGTGGTGGCCGACGCCCTCAGTCGAAAGGATACTACGCCTAGGCGTGTACGAGCATTGCAACTTACTATCCAGTCTAGCCTTCCTTCTCAGATACAAGATGCTCAGGTAGAAGCATTGAAACCAGACAACGTCAGGGCTGAAGCCCTACGTGGCTCAAGGCAACGATTAGAACAAAAGGCAGACGGCGCTTTTTACGTAACAGGACGCATCTGGGTCCCACTCTACGGTAACCTACGCGAGCTTGTAATGGATGAAGCTCATAAGTCCCGTTACTCGATACATCCAGGAGCGGATAAAATGTACCACGACATCAGAACTACATATTGGTGGCCTAGCATGAAGGCCCACATAGCCACATACGTTAGCAAATGCTTGACTTGTGCGAGGGTCAAGGCAGAATATCAGAAACCGTCAGGTCCACTCCAACAACTTGAGATACCACAATGGAAATGGGAACAAATTTCCATGGATTTTGTTACTGGCTTACCTAGATCTCAGCGCGGAAATGATACTATCTGGGTGATCGTGGATCGACTCACAAAGTCTGCACACTTCTTGGCCATTAAAGAAACAGACAAGTTCTCTACCTTAGCAGACATCTACTTAAAAGAAGTGGTTTCGAGGCACGGGGTGCCAACCTCTATTACCTCTGATCGTGACGCACGTTTTACCTCAGAACTGTGGCAAGCAATGCACAAATCTTTTGGCTCTCGTTTAGACATGAGCACAGCTTATCACCCTCAGACGGATGGGCAGTCTGAGCGCACTATTCAAACTCTAGAAGACATGCCTCGGGCGTGCGTAATTGACTTTGGCAATGGTTGGGAATAACATCTGCCACTTGTAGAATTTTCGTATAACAACAGCTACCACACCAGCATTAAAGCTGCACCATACGAGGCATTGTACGGGCGTAAATGCCGGTCACCTCTCTGTTGAGCAGAGGTGGGAGATAGTCAAATCACAGGTCCAGAAATGGTAGTTGATACTACAGAAAAGATTGCTCAGATACGACAACGCATGGCGGCAGCTCGTGACCATCAGAAAGCATACGCTGATAAAGATAGAAAACTACTCGAATTCCAGGTTGGGGATCGAGCGCTACTCAAAGTTTCACCCTGGAAGGGTGTGGTTCGTTTTGGCAAACGCGGCAAACTCAATCCACGATACGTCGGACCTTTCGAAGTTATTGAGAAGATAGGCAGGGTAGCCTACAGATTGAACTTACCAGCTGAACTCAGTGCAGTTCACAACGTCTTTCACGTGTCAAATCTGAAGAAGTGTATGTCAGATGAGACCCACATAGTTCCCTTGGAGGAACTCACTATCGACGAGCGGTTGCACTTCGTCGAGGAACCTGTTGAAATCACGGACCGGGATGTTAAGGTCCTCAAGAACACGAGAATCCCTCTTGTACGAGTTCGTTGGAACTCCCGCCGCGGCCCAGAGTTCACCTGGGAGCGTGAAGATCAAATGGAACTCAAATATCCCCAGTTATTCGGAACCAATGCAACTACTACTGAGGCTGAAGCTACCACTACAGAATTTCGGGACGAAATTCCAAATCAACGGGGGGATGATGTGACACCCCAGGAAAACCAGTAATCTTCGCAAACCTGCTCGGGGAGCCGCGATACGATACAAGTAAACAACGTCACACCACTAGCTTCCTCAGTAACTGCATGCTAAATTTCGGGACGAAATTTCTTTCAAGTTGGGGATAATGTGATAACTCGAATTTCCGACATTCTTTATTCGCATTTAATGCACGTTGACTTTGACTGTTTAGTTGTTTGACTTGTAACTGTACATTGTGATATGATAAAACGTATGGTTTTGTGAGTGTTGCATGTATGTGATTGATATGATAACATGTGACTTAGTATTTTAGAAAATCACCTAAACTGTGTAACACATGAATATACTCGAAACAATAGTGTTTCGCCATAAGACATCTCGACGAAACAAAACTGTTTCGCCAACCCGAACTCGACGAAACAGATTGTGTTTCGCCGAGCCCAGTTCCGCCGAAGCCCAGTTAGGGCCCAACATCACATTATTACGTATTTTAGTTAGCATGTTAGGTTGTCAGATACAAAACCCTAGATATTTTCTTTTCCTCTGTGCGACGGCGATTCCGAGTATCCAAAGCTTTTCGTTCTGATCAAGCTAGTGATCCTTTCATCCTGGTTAGTAATCACGGTTGTTTGAGTTTTGTATGATCGCATGTTTATATGTGTAATGTATGGAGATATGATGTGTTGCTTTGGAACCGAGATGATGATGAATGAATGCTGAACTCTCTGACTATGTTTTATATTTTCCGATTTCATGATGCATGACTGTTGATGTGTTGTTGATCCAGATTTATTGTTTTAGTAAACTTGAATCGCACATGTATAGGGGCCCATCATAACTGACAATTGCATGATCTGAATTAGAAACCTGTTATGTGATGTTATTAGGATAATATAAATAATGGTCCACTACATAAATGTTATATAAATTGGTCCAATAGTATCATGAGGTGCTAGTAGGTGGTCGGCCATTGTGGATTTATTCTATGATGATGATAGATAAGGATTGTTATTATTATATGATGTTGATCTCATTCTTTGATATAATCGGGTGGTTATATGACATAGCATACATGTAAACAGAAATCAAAACATGATGTGATGCTCGATCATATGTTCGTATTGTATTAGTGACTAGGGTTTCTTAATGTTCTGATATCATGAAGTCCGTGGATTTATGTTAAACTGTTTAGGATCTGCTATACATGATCTGCTATACATGAGCCTGTATGTTCGAACGATAAACGTAACATGTAAGACGGCAATTAGGGTTTCTGTGTTGATACTGTAACTGATTGGCATGATTGACGTAATTGATTTTTGACGTAACTGATGTTGTTCGACGTATCAAACTGGTTGACGAAATAGGAGTTTGGCGAAACAGAGAATCTGTTTCGCCAAGGGTTAACGACGAAATAGGAAGGTGTTTCGCCAAGGATGATTGACGAAACAGAATGTGTTTTGTCAACCTGTGTTTCGCCGACTTGAATATTTTGCACAGTAACCTGACTTAACTCTGTTAGAAGTTAACTGAGATATCTAACTGCTGTTAAATGATATACATGACTTGTGTGATTGCGAATACGTACTACCTGCTTATACGTGTACCTTGTGACTACAAACTGATTATGTATACGTGCATACTCTAGGACGTGATTGATTTACTTGCGAGCACATATTTAGCATACCGAGCAAACCAAGGTGAGTTCATACAGCCAAGGCATGGGGTTCCCGGGTGGGAATGGGATTTGATGAATTATTGTGTATACTCAGACGGTAGAACCTAACGATAAGATACGACTAGACTAGTAACACTTATTGAACTGATCTTCGCACACCTGCCAAGGGTTGGCCGCGATATTATGACTGACTTCGCACACCTGCCATAGGAAGGCCGCGAACTAAATTTACAAATCTTCGCATACCTGCCTGGGAGGCCGCGATACAAATAAACCTAGTCTAGAATACTTGGGAAAAACATCCCCTAATATCTTCGCATACCTGCCTGGGAGGCCGCGATGGAAACTAATACGATACATGACGTAACGAACGAACATACTACTACTCACGCTATACTATTACTGAACTGTTATCTGTGAACTCGCTCAACTAGTTGTTGATCCTCTGTTACATGCCTTGCAGGTCGTTAGATATATGGAGCTTGCACAGGGAGGAGCTGGTCGTTGTGGGCTTGGATCGTGATTGTTTCGTTAAACACTTTATGGCATTTCATACTTTATTTTGTTGGGTTTATTCTTACGCTTCCGCTAAACAGTGATAACCTACGTCTATTTTGAACACCTTTCATATTGGTGGTTGAATGGCATTTACTTTTATATATTAATTACATGTTCAATATGATTGGTGGCTTGATCCTGGTCAGTCACGCCTCCAAGCGGTGATACTCCGCGTGTGGATTTTGGGGGTGTGACACTTTCATTCTTTCTACTTTTGGCAACTGACGTCTGACCCGTGCTCTTGCTCGCTTTTTTCTTCGATTTCTCGCAATCCCGGTAAGATCTCGCCCTAAATTTTGTACTTCCTTAATCTACACGCACTCCTACACCTTTCTATCTTTGAATCTTAACTTTTAACCGTGAAATCATCAAGATTCAAGGTGTTCTAGGATGACGTCATCATGTGTTCTTGGAGAACTTCATGTTTTGGCCTCAATCCACCAAGAACAACTTAGATCTAACCGATTTCCACATAGACAAACAAAGATTTTTCATAGAACTAAACATATTCATGGTGAAAAGGATTGAGAGAAGGTTTTCCAACTTTCTTTCAACTCTTTTACACTCAATGCACTCAAACCGATAGAATCGGAGCTTGTGCCGGCTCACTACTCATCGTTGTGGTTATGTTGGTTCAAGATCCATATTCCATCCACGAGATTATCGATTCCAGGTTAATCAAGAACAATCGTCCTGAACCGGTGGACTGACCGAGCTTGGGTGGTTCCTGTTCGTTCGGGTCACTAGAGCTTAGGATGGAGTTCTGTTGGTTAGCACGATATCAACACATCTCGATAAAATGACAAACTATCAAAACAACCAAGTGTAAGACGAACAGGTAAACCAGGACGGAGTGCCGTCCGAACGGACTGCTGTCCGAACGGACAGCCACCCGACCGACCGACCGGCCACCCGTACGGCTTACACCTTGGCCCCACTTTTAGTTTTCAAATCAAGCTTCAAGAGTTTTGGAACACCGAACGGAATGCAGTCCGATCGAGTTACCACTCGATCGACCGACCACCCGACTATGTGATGTTTCGAAACTTCAACACTTAAACAATTTTCAACATGTTCAATGCACCAAAGATGCCACCCGACCGAATGACCGTTCGATCGAGTGACACCCTGCTGTGAACTTGTTCTCACTGAAGTGCCCAACCGAACGGGTTGCCGTCCGATCGACCGACCTCAAAGGTAGAGACACTTCAATGTTTTCAAAATGCTACAACGAAAACTTCAAAAGTCAAGCCATCAAACACAAACACATCCTTCCCAAAGGAAGAAACAACCCACTCGAACAGTCATCCGACCGGATGACCGTCCGAACGGACTACCACTCGCACAAATGGCCGTCCGATCGGATAACCATACAATCGAACTGCTGTCCGACTCACTTGTACCTTGTTCCGTTTTATGCGTCGCTCATCGTTATGCTATCAATATGTTCAGGCTAACCCTACTCTTTAGCGCTCCCTTCAATCTATCAATCGTTGTGAGTATACTAGATCCCTTTTTGTTTTACGCACTTTTGGGTGTTACATACGTTACTTATACTAAATCACATCGAACACACTACGCAATACTTTTAACACAAACCGTTACCTCATGTTATACGTGATTTACTGAATGCTTTTTTTTATGTTTACACATGGAATATTGTCTACCTGTCTTAGCAACGATAGTACTATTAGTTTGGACTCAGCACCCGTTCACTCGGGGGTTGTTAAGGACAATTACCTACATGGCTCACAGTGTTGAGTATGTATCGCGAACTTCCGTAGGCAGTCAACCCGCAGTCATTGGTATCGATAGGTTCATGTCGATAACTAACATGCCTCATTTCACTCTGTTTACGTGCTGGTTATGCGTAACGTTTTCGAACTCTATATGCTATTATCAAATTTGTATGCTCACCTTTACACTATGTGTATTGACTGTTACTTTAACGTATGTGACAGGTGCTTAAGTTGTTTATATGCTTAGCTTGCTGTGAACTTGAGGCAAGGAAAGGTCTAGGATGCTCTCTGTGCTGTGATGAAATCAAAGCTAGGAAAAGAGGTCCTAGAAACCAATAAATAAACTATCTATGTATAAATCTGAGTTGTCGGAACAGAACTACTTGACTAGATTTTGTCTGTAATAATTATATTATCACTTATGACATGGTATGGGATGTGTTGCTTTAAATATTTGGTAAATATAGTTGTTATGGAAACTTCTGGACAATCTGTTTCGCTCAGTGCCATGCCCCGATGTTTCCGCCATCGGTTGGGGTGTGACAGATTGGTATCAGAGCCATAACTATAGGGAATTAGGCAAGACTCGACCTAGTCCGGGTCGATGTCTTAGAGACCTAGTCTATAGTTAGGAACCAACCGACCGACTTGTGCATATCCGTTAGGGATTATGTATGAGCTTACTGCTATTTCTCGCTATTTTCGCCTACGCTATACTATCACTACACTCAAATTTTCAACTATGAATGAGCGATTAAGTCGAGATTAGGTGTGAAAACCTCAAACTCTCGACTAAATTGCTTGTTCAACCCACATTTTTATCTATAAACACGAGAATTTGCGTTGAATCAGGAGTGAAATCCATACTTTGACGCATAATTCTCTTTTATCTTATCAGAAACAGGAACGGAGTTGTTAAGCTAGGGGTGAAACCCTAACCTTGATGATTTGTTCCGATCTTTATTTTGTTTTACAAAGCTCTCACCAAAGTTTCGACGGACTCCAACGGCTGAAGATCACGCGGAGACTGAAAGGATACGTGTCATTCGCCCAGATTCGAGGCGGAAGCACAAGTCCCGAAGGTCAGATGTGTGCTCAGACGGTCCTTGTGAATAGTTGAACCACTTTGGGTAGTCGAAGTCTAATAGCCGCAGACGATCTATTCCTCGATTTTTATGTGTTTCGATTCTGAGCCCGCAACTGCTGACTCTGATGATTCGTTGATTTTATGTGTTTGTATGTGTACTTACCTACCACGGCCCCCGTCCCGGTTTGACCCGGTTCAGGAGCCGCGGGACAGAAAATCCCGTGGTATTTATTTAATTGAGTTGACAGCGGAAGATTTTAGCAGGATCTTTTTAAAACTGAAAATGCCCGATTATTTTATTTCATAATTTGGAATAACCCCGTAATTTACAATCAAGGTGATTTCACTGGGAAACCCCTATTTTACAAAACATGTTTCTTTATTTATATTGAGCCACTTCCTTAAGCTTGTAGTGCTTCACGGCACTTTTCCTGGATCACAACAGATCACCTGAAACATGTTTGAAAAAGGTTTTGTCAGCGGGGAAATACTGGTGAATCATTCTTTTTACTAAAAACGACGCGTTGTTATAATTTACAGTATTAAGAGTGATTACAATGTTTATACATATCAACCATCTACCCACGGTATTTATCACTCGACCACCTATTGGCTATCTCGTTGTCCAATGGTGTCTGTGATTATGGTCATATCACCCCTTGGCTAACTCGTTGTCCAATGGTGACGGTTATCAAGTAATGTATACAAAACCCCACATACCGGCTGTAATTTGGAGATTACAAAGACTTAATCCCTGTAATTATAACTTTGAAAATAAATAGGGTTTTGGAAATAATTTGATAAAAAGAGAATGACTCACATTGCAGATTTACACGGGCAGAGTTTAGCCTACTGATAAGCCTGTTAACCTAATTTAATTAACAATGCACACAAACTAGGTTAGTAACTAATACAGCATTTACGATAACTCACGAGATCGAAACCTTCACAACGAATGACAAAGTGCAATACCTAAACATCCATCGAATTCACGACGAATGACAAAGTATAACCCAAGTTTGAGCAGCACTTAAACATCCATTGGATTGATTTCTATCGATCGGACATTAAATCGTAGCAGTGATCGAGTTATTACCCCGTATTTCGGCAGAATTCGAGCTTGTGTGTGTTTTGTAGTAAACTGACTATAACTCGGTGTATATAACGAATTTGTTCGTCGTTCCAACGCCAAAATGCAAGTCCCACACCCCACTATTTATACTTAAAATTTGACCCCCTCGCGTGACGCGAGGGGTCCACGTCGAGGCGTCGCGTGACGCGAGGGGCACCACCCTATTATAGGGTAGCCCCGTGTGTTTGTAGCTCAGGTGAGTCAGCGTTTTATCAAAATTCGTTTTTGACAGCAAATTATTAGGATAATCGTAACTAGGGAATACCCCCCCCCCCTGAGTTTTAGGGGCCCTGATCCTGATTCTAATTGTTCTGAAAATTTTAGGGTTTATGCAGAATCACTTGGGGGTCTTAATTAGGGTTTCCTATTGGACAAAATATAATAAGAAATAATAGTTTTGGTGAGTGTTGTTACATTCTCCCCACCTTAATAAAAATCTCGTACTCGAGATTTACTGGAATAAGTGAGGATACTTTCGCTTCATCTCCGATTCCAGCTCCCAAGTGTACTCGGGTCCTCTCTTGGAATCCCATCTAACTTTAACTAGTACTAGTAGTTTGTGCTTGAGAAATTTGATCTTTCTGTCTTCTATCTGTAGTGGTTTCTCCACAAATTTTAGCTTCTCATTTATCTCTACATCATGAAGAGGCACTACCAGAGATTCGTCAGATAGGCATTTCTTGAGATTGGATACATGAAATACATCATGTACTCCAGTTAGCTCTTCTGGTAGTTGTAAACGATAAGCAACTGGTCCTATACGTTGGATCACTGGAAATGGTCCTACGTATCTTGGACTTAGCTTTCCTTTCTTACCGAATCGAACTACTCCTTTCCAAGGAGAAACTTTCAATAGTACTCTATCTCCAACTTGGAATTCTAACGGCTTACGTCGGTTATCTGCATAACTTTTCTGGCGATCTCGAGCCGTCTTTAGTCTTTCCTTGATTTGAGTGATTTTGTCAGTAGTCTCTTGTACAATTTCAGGACCTGATAATTGACTTTCTCCTATCTCTGCCCAGCAGACTGGAGTTCTGCATTTCCGTCCATACAGTGCTTCGAACGGTGCAGCTTCGATGCTTGCATGATAACTATTATTATAGGAGAATTCAATTAAAGGTAAGTGGTCATCCCAGTTTCCACCAAAATCTATTACACATGCCCTAAGCATGTCTTCCAGTGTTTGTATCGTCCTTTCACTTTGCCCATCTGTTTGTGGATGATATGCCGTACTTAAATTTAGTCGTGTTCCCATTGCTTCTTGGAAACTTGTCCAAAAATGGGAAGTGAAACGGCTATCCCTATCCGATACAATGGAGAGTGGAACTCCATGTAAGGATAGTACTTCGTCTACATACAACTTGGCTAACCTTTCCATGCTAAAGGTTTCTTTCATGGATAGAAAATGAGCTGACTTGGTTAATCGATCTACAATTACCAAATCGCAGCATTACCTTTTCTGGTTTTGGGTAACTTAGTAACAAAATCCATTGTTATGAGTTCCCATTTCCATACAGGCATTTCTAGTTGTTGAAGTAGACCCGAAGGTTTCTGGTGTTCTGCCTTAACTTGTGAACAAGTAAGACATTTAGCAACATATCTGGCTATGTCCTTTTTCATTCCTATCCACCAGAAATTATTCCTTAAATCTTGGTACATTTTATTATTTCCAGGGTGCATGGTATACCTAGATTTATGGGCTTCCTCTAAGATCTTATTTCTTAATTCTCCTGGCTTAGGAACCCAAATTCTCTTTTTTGTGGAATCTCCAAATTCCATCAGCTCCTTGCTCCAATTCCTTTACTCTTCCTTTCATTCCTTCAACATCGTTCTTGATTGCTGTTTCTTGAACATTCTTCAGTTGTTCCATTAAATCTAACTGTAGATTTAATCTAAGAGCACAAACCCGTCGTTGTTTCTCATGATACTTACGACTTAAGGCATCAGCAACTACATTTGCTTTTCCTTCGTGATACTGAATATCACAGTCGTAATCGCTTAGGATTTCCATCCATCTTCTTTGTTTCATGTTTAACTCTTTTTTCTATGTATCTTAAACTCTTATGATCCGTATAGACAGTAAACTTACTTCCATACAGATAATGTCTCCAAATCTTAAGGGCAAAAATTATGGCTCCTAATTCTAAGCCGTGAGTCGTAGAATTTTCCTCGTGCTTTTTCAATTGTCTTGAAGCATACGCAATTACCTTCTTGCGTTGCATTAGCACACATCCTAATCCTAGCTTTGAAGCATCACAGAAAACTTCAAAATCTTCTGTTCCTTCTGGTAAGGCTAGAATTGGAGCATTGGTTAACCTTTGCTTCAAAATCCTAAAGGCTTCTTCTTGCCTAGGTCCCCATTCAAATTTAACCGCTTTACAGGTTAGCTTAGTTAATGGTATAGCTATCTTGGAAAAATCCTTAATGAATCGTCTATAATATCCGGCTAACCCTAGAAAACTTCTAATTTCCATGGCTGATTGTGGAACCTTCCATTTGGTAATCGCTTCTATCTTAGCAGGATCTACGTGAATACCTTCGTAATTCACCATGTGTCCTAAAAATTGCACTTCTTGCAGCCAAAATTCACACTTCGAGAATTTGGCGTAAAGCTTTTCCTTTCTTAACAAAGTTAAGAGTGCATGTAAATGCTTACAATGCTCGTCCTGACTTTTGGAATAAATAAGTATATCGTCGATGAAGACAATTACAAATTTATCCAAATACGGTTTACAGATCCTATTCATCATGTCCATAAATGCTGCAGGTGCATTTGTTAATCCAAAGGGCATGACTATAAACTCGTAATGACAATACCTAGTTCTGAAAGCAGTTTTAGGTATGTCTTCTTCTTGTACCTTTAATTGATGATATCCGGAGCGCAAGTCGATCTTAGAAAAATATCTAGCTCCTTGAAGTTGATCGAAAAGATCATCAATTCTAGGTAATGGGTATCGATTCTTAATTGTAACCTTATTCAGTTCTCTATAATCGATACACATTCGCATCGAACCGTCCTTTTTCTTTACAAACAACACTGGTGCGCCCCAAGGGGATGAACTAGGTTGTATAAAACCTTTACTTAGTAATTCATCTAATTGCTTTTTCAGTTCTAACATTTTTGTGGGTGCTAACCGATAAGGTGCCTTGGCAATCGGTGTAGTTCCAGGAATTAAATGAATTCTAAATTCTACTTCCCTGTCGGGTGGTAATCCTGGAAGTTCTTCTGGGAATACATCTGGGTATTCTGAGACTACAGGAATCTCCTTAAGTTCTTTATCCTTAGTACTAATGATTACTGAAATCATATATACTATTCCTTGCTTTCGTTCATAACTAGCAACTTTCATTACTGAAATGAACTTCATGGGTTTACGTGGCTTATCTCCTGTAACCATGATTACTTCTCCGGTGGGTGCACGAATCTCTATAGAGTTCTTATCACAAAGGATTCGAGCATGGTTGGCTACTAACCAATCCATTCCTAACACGACATCGAACCCAGCTAAATTCATTGGTAATAGGTTTGCATGAAATTTATGACCTGAAAGTTCTATATTTTCTTTTTGCAAAACCTTATCTATGTTAACAGAATTCCCATCTGCCGTTTCGACTGTAAAAATCTGCCTAAGGTTGGTTAAAGGTAAATTAAGAGCTTGGCAGAATGAAGTATTGATAAAACTTTGGTTTGCACCAGAGTCAAATAATACTTTTGCGTAAACGTTGTGAACTAGGAACGTACCAGTTATCACGTCAGGGATTAGCTCGGCTTCCTGAGTAGTCAACTGGAAGGCTCGAACATTCTTCTTGGTAGCTCCGTCGGCCGGTTTAGCTTTATTGTCTGCTGGTTTAACCAATTTAGGGCATTCTGGTTTAAAATGTCCTGCTTCTCCACAGTTATAGCAGACCTTTGTTTTCTTTCTGCAGTCTTCTTCACGATGTCCTACAACTTTGCAAAAGTTGCAGGTTACGTTGCATTTTCCATAATGTTTCTTTCTGCAATTCCTGCAGAACGGCGGACTTGAGGATTGCCCGTTCCTCTTTTCTTGAAGTTGTTATTATTACCCACACGAAACCCTTGGGTAATTTTCTGAGCCAGTTCCTTTTTCCTATTTTCATCTCTTGTGCGTACCAGCTCGTCAGTTAGGGTGTTAGCTAATTCTATCGCATCGTCAATAGTGCGGGGTCTCGCAGCTTTAACGATATTACGGATTTCGCTAATCAATCCCCAAATATAGCGAGAAATAAGTACCGGTTCTGGCGCAGCCAGTGTTGGTACCACTCTAGCATATTCGAAGAATGTCGAAGTATATCCTCGACAATCTACACCCATCATCCGATGGTTCAGGAACTTATTTGCCATTTGTTCTTTTTCGTATTCGGGACAGAATTTTCTTTCTATTAGCTGCTTAAATTCCTCCCAACTCATGGTATAGGCCATATTTCTTCCTTTGGCTTGAAGTACCGTATTCCACCATTCTAGCGCTCCTTCTTTAAAAAGATGTGACGCATACATAACTTTGTCTTCTTCAGCACATTTACTTATCATAATTACTGCTTCGGTCTTCTCCAACCAACGCAGTGCCGCAGTCGCCCCTTCATTGCCTGCGAACTCAGCAGGTTTACAGGCAAGTAATTCTTTGTAAGTGCAACCAGGCGTTGCAGCTTTCATTTTCTTAGGAAGTGGGGCTTGCCTCCCATCGTTGTCGTTATTAGTATGGTTGCCGCCTCCGTTTACACTATTACTAAAATTGTCGCCTTGTGTGCGTTTGCTAGGAATAATTTGTTGAGGTTCAACAGGTTTCTGGGCAGCAGCAAGGATTGCTGGAATAGCATTGGCTATTCCTTGAGCAACAATATTTTCTATATCTTGCTTAGTCATAAATTGATCCTCCTGGTGTTGCTCAGATTGGTTAACCTCGTTAACTGGTTCATTATTAGCGTTTTCCATCTGATAATTAATATATATAATTTATTAGTATAAAGTAAATAACAATTATACACAAAACAATCATCCAAATTTTCACAACACACATATATATATATCCAAAATTATCGATTTCTCGATTTCCCTTTTTATATATCATATTATGCATCCATACACACTGTTATCTTACAAAGTTTTATTTTTTTATTTTACAGGATTATATTTTTATTACTATTATTATTATTATTATTATTATTATTATTATTATTATACAATCACAGTCACGTTCTCACACCATCCCTTCTGCTGATATTTCAGAAACGACGCTCCCTCTCGTCGTACTTCCAGGAGATTTGCTCTCCCACCTCCCGAATCCTATTCCCTGCACCTATCAGCTCCTCGCCAAAATGGCGGAGTTCAGCTAAGTTTTCATTGCTCATTGGTGGGTTTGGTATAGGTTCTGGGTCGAACTGAGGGAAAAAGGTATAAGGGTTATTAAGAAGGTTTTGAAACTGCCAATCGTTGGTCCACCATTCGTCCATTTCTCCTAAGGGTTGGGTATGGATTAAAGGGTCTGGAATAGCTGGTTCCAAATTTATTGGAAGTTGAGTTTCGGCAGGATAAGGGTAAAGATTGGTATTGATAGGTCTAATGATATCACAGCTTGCCAATATATGATCCAACTCCTCTTGTAATGGCAACTCCTCGACTTGTTTAGAACTTTCCCCAATTTCCATTTCTACTTGCCTAGAACCATCTCCGATCACAATTCCTTTTCCTTTATCTAGGGGATTCTCTATTTTGGGAACTTTTCTAGTTGCTGGTTTCCTCCTGCATACACGCCTCCAGCCTACGAATCTTCTCCTTTTCTTAGGTTTTGATTTCTCCGGAGGTGGAGCGTTGAATTCCATAGGTTCTTCTATATCGGGTAGGTAACCATTAAAATCTTTGGAAACTTCTATTTTCACTGGATAGAGGTTGAGATTCTGAAGGGCTTCAGATAACTCATTCATGCTGTTTAGCATATATGCAAAAATGCACACAAAATGCTAAGTTAAGATTTTATAACAAAAATTCACAGATAAACATTCAAATATTATTGCATACCGTGTAACTAATTTAATACAAAGGACAACTGACAATTAAAACATACTAGGGTTTATTGTAACTTATTTATTTACTAGGTAAAGTTTTCTTTTAGAGTTTCTAGATTGTAGATAATATGGGTGCTAGAACTGGGTCAGGGTATTTAAACGTTAACATTTACTGCTACAGTGGCTAACATATAAAGATCTGCCCATTTTTCATCTAATTCGTCTTACCATGGTGGTTTATTGCCTATTTTATGTGTCTCTTTAGGCATCATTACTTCTTTTGGCTTTTTTCTTTTCTCCAGACTTTTCCTAATAATCAAACTTCTTTTATTAGGAGAAAGTGGTTCCTCAAACTGTGCCTTACGTACAAATATTCCTTCCCCAGTATCTGTTGGGTATTTTGAGGATGAAATTCCTTTTTCTTTCGGTGGAGTATCTAATTTATGATAGATATCCGAAAGTCTTTGCTTACCCATACTGTAAACAAATATTCAAATAATAAAACACATAATCACAAAATTGGTAATCAGTAAAATTAAGTATTTTCTAAATACTTAATTGGCTTAAATCAGTGGCTCTGATACCACATTTTTCTGTCACGGCCCCCGTCCCGGTTTGACCCGGTTCAGGAGCCGCGGGACAGAAAATCCCGTGGTATTTATTTAATTGAGTTGATAGCGGAAGATTTTAGCAGGATCTTTTTAAAACTGAAAATGCCCGATTATTTTATTTCATAATTTGGAATAACCCCGTAATTTACAATCAAGGTGATTTCACTGGGAAACCCCTATTTTACAAACATGTTTCTTTATTTATATTGAGCCACTTCCTTAAGCTTGTAGTGCTTCACGGCACTTTTCCTGGATCACAACAGATCACATGAAACATGTTTGAAAAAGGTTTTGTCAGCGGGGAAATACTGGTGAATCATTCTGTTTACTAGAAACGACGCGTTGTTATAATTTACAGTATTAAGAACGATTACAATGTTTATACATATCAACCATCTACCCACGGTATTTATCACTCGACCACCTATTGGCTACCTCGGTGTCCAATGGTGTCTGTGATTATAGTCATATCACCCCTTGGCTAACTAGTTGTCCAATGGTGACGGTTATCAAGTAATGTATACAAAACCCCACATACCGGCTGTAATTTGGAGATTACAAAGACTTAATCCCTGTAATTATAACTTTGAAAATAAATAGGGTTTTGGAAATAATTTGATAAAAAGAGAATGACTCACATTGCAGATTTACACGGGCAGAGTTTAGCCTACTGATAAGCCTGTTAACCTAATTTAATTAACAATGCACACAAACTAGGTTAGTAACTAATACAGCATTTACGATAACTCACGAGATCGAAACCTTCACAATGAATGACAAAGTGCAATACGTAAACATCCATCGAATTCACGACGAATGACAAAGTATAACCCAAGTTTGAGCAGCACTTAAACATCTATTGGATTGATTTCTATAGATCGGACATTAAATCGTAGCAGCGATCGAGTTATTACCCCGTATTGCGGCAGAATTCGAGCTTGTGTGTGTTTTGTAGTAAACAGACTATAACTCGGTGTATATAACGAATTTGTTCGTCGTTCCAACGCCAAAATGCAAGTCCCACACCCCACTATTTATACTTAAAATTTGACCCCCTCATGTGACGCGAGGGGTCCACATCGAGGCGTCACGTGACGCGAGGGGCACCACCCTATTATAGGGTAGCCCCGTGTGTTTGTAGCTCAGGTGAGTCAGCGTTTTGTCAAAATTCGTTTTTGACAGCAAATTGTTAGGATAATCATAACTAGGGAATACCCCCCCCCCCCTGAGTTTTAGGGGCCCTGATCCTGATTCTAATTGTTCTGAATATTTTAGGGTTGATGCAGAATCACTTGGGGGTCTTAATTAGGGTTTCTTGTTGGATAAAATATAGTATGAAATTATAGTTTTGGTGAGTGTTGTTACATTACCTGTCTATGTGTTTTAATTTTTGGAGATTTATTCGATTTTTGCTCTCACTTCGATCGACACGCACGCCTCGCACTGCACTTATATCTCAAAACGCTGACAAATTGCTAAATCATGAACGACTTTATGCTGTGATTATACGCATGGACTATACTATACTATACTATACTATACTATACGCTATGATAATCGTGGTACGTAAACTCTCGCAACAAAAAGCCTATGAGCGTCGAGCTTTGAATGATAGGTTTCTGTATTCTAACTGCCTCTTGTGATTACATGATTATGTGCTTCTGTGAATTCTGTGCTCTACGTGCTTACGTGATTATGTGCTTCTGTGTTTGTGTGAATCTGTGACTATGTGCCTATGTGTTTATGTGATACATGTTTCACTATGTTCCTGAGCTTTAGTAAGTATTAGACGTGTGAGGTGAGATTCAATTATGACGTGTCTGAGACCTATGACGATGTCTACTGCAGACAATGTCAACTGGACCATCATCTGGATCCCGTCACCCACGACTCTCTCGTCAAGAACAAAGGGACAAACGCCTTGCTGCCATCCTCGCGAAACAAGTGGCCAAATTTGTGCCTCATATCGTGAGCGAAATTTACGAGAATGTTAGCAAATCGTCTGAGGAGTCCAGAACCGAAGCCCCTAAAGTTGCTGCCAAGACTGCTTTCAGCTTTAAGCAGTTCAAGGCTTGCGGTCCGAAGGAATTCACTGGAGAAGATGGCCCGACGGCTATGTTTCAATGGTTCGATTCCATCAAAGTCACTCTGCGCCAGAGTGGATGTCCGGAAAATCTCCGCACTCTGAACGCTACCGGCGTCTTCCAGTCCCGCGCATTAGACTGGTGGACGGCCGAGAGGAACAAACGCAGAAACGATGCAGCTTATGAGCTGACGTGGGAAGAGTTGAAGGCCATCATGATGGATGAGTTCTGTCCTCCCCATGAACGCCAAAAGCTGGAGGACGAATTCTGGAACATTAAGCAGAAAGAAGGTGACAACGCTGCCCTGACTGCTCGCTTTAAGCAGCTTAGCATCATCTGTCCCGATCAAGTGAAGACGCCCGACATGGCGATCAAGAAGTACATCCGAGCTCTACCCGACTGTGGTGCGGATTTTGTGCATGCCGCAAAGACAACAACGATCGAAGAAACTTACTTGCTTACCGCCGAAATCAACGACAAGCAGGTAAAAGCTGGTTTTTGGGATAAAGCTTCAAAGAACCTGCATCAAGTCACCGCCTTACCAACTGTTGAAACCTCCGCCGCTCAATCGTCAAAGTCCTCACGCCGCAAGAAGAAGAACAACAACAACAGCTCCAGCAACAAGAACTATGATGTCACTACCACTGCTGCTCCACTTCAAGCCGTACCAGCCCAGCAGCAGCCCCATCACCGTCCAGCACCAGTTACTTATGCACCACCAGCAAAGCGTGCATACACAGGCCCCCACCCGGCTTGCCCGACATGTTCTTATCATCACCCGGTGGGTCTCGCCTGTCGTTTCTGCGCTCACTGCAATATGTACGGCCACTTCACTGCCAACTGCCGTACTGGTCCCCGTCAAGCCCCAGCTCAAGCCACTGCTCATCAAGCTCTGCTCCTAGCCCCGCAAGGCCAACAAGCGGCTCAGGCACCCGCGATCAACGCCCGAGTCTGCTTCGCATGTGGTGATCCCAACCACTTTGCGAACATGTGCTCGAACAAGGTGGTGAAACAAGAGCCCCAGCAGCAGCAGCAACACCAGCAGCAACAGCCTCAGCAGCAGCAATAAGCCGCACGCGCCAGAACTTTCAACATCAACGTGCGCCAAACCCAGGCTGACAACAACGTGGTTAATGGTACGTTCCTTGTGAATGGTATTTATGCATCGTGTTTGTTTGATACTGAAGCCGATAATTGCTTTGTGTCGTTTGAATTCGAGAAGTTCCTTAGTCGTAAGCGCTCCCATCTCCCCTCGACGTTCGATGTTGAAATCGCTACTGGTAGAACAGTCGCCGTTAATTCTGTTCTTCGTGATTGTACTCTCGAGCTCAACAATCACATCTTCCCAATCGACCTTATTCCGATGCAACTCGGAAGTTTTGACTTCATAGTAGGCATGAACTTTCTTCGCGAAAACCATGCTGAAGTTGTGTGTTTCGATAAGATGATTCGATTCTCGCTCGCAAATGGTGATTTATTGTGTGTCTATGGCGAAACTACTTCGAAGGTTCTTAAGCTCATGTCATGTGTCCAAGCTAGCAAGTATCTCCTCAAGGAATACAAAGCTTTCTTGGCTAACATTGTAGTAGCGGAGAAGGAAAAGAAAGGTAATCCGGGAGTAAACGAAGTCCCCGTTGTATGTGAATTTCCAAGGGTATTCCCTGATGATCTTCCAGGTTTACCGCCAAGTCGTGATATCGACTTTCGTATTGACCTCATTCCTGGAGCCAACCCTGTTGCCAAAGCTCCTTACCGACTCACACCTTCCGAAATGCGTGAACTCTCGAACCAACTCCAGGAATTACTTGAGAAATGCTTCATTCGCCCGAGCACCTCTCCTTGGGGAGCGCCAGTCCTTTTTGTCAAAAAGAAGGATGGGTCGTTCAGGATGTGCATCGACTATCGGGAATTGAATGAGTTAATTATCCAGAACCGCTATCCTCTGCCTCGTATTGATGATTTGTTTGATCAGCTACAAGGTGCTACATGTTTCTCAAAGATCGATCTAGGCTCAGGCTATCACCAACTACGCATTCAAGAGAAGGATATACCCAAAACCGCTTTCCGCAGTCGATACGGCCACTATGAGTTCGTTGTTATGCCTTTTGGTTTAACCAACGCACCCGCGGTTTTCATGGATCTGATGAATCGCGTGTGTAAACCATATCTCGACCGTTTCGTCATCGTGTTCATCGACGATGTCTTGATCTATTCCAAGTCGAAGACCGAACACGCGCAGCATCTACGTTTGGTTCTCGAGCTACTCCAGGGGAATCGACTCTATGCCAAGTTCTCCAAGTGTGAATTTTGGCTGGAGGAGGTTCAGTTTTTGGGTCACATTGTAAATAGACAGGGTATTCACGTCGATCCCGCGAAAATCGAAGCCGTTAAGAGTTGGATTACACCTAAGAACCCGTCTGAAGTCCGTTCTTTTCTCGGACTAGACGGCTATTATCGACGATTTATCGAAGGATTCTCAAAGATCACTGTGCCGCTTACCGCCCTGACGCATAAAGACAAGCCTTTTGTTTGGGGAACTGAATAAGAGTCTGCTTTCCAAACCCTCAAGTACATGCTTTGCAATGCTCCTGTTCTCACTCTACCCGACGGAAATGACGATTTCATTGTCTATTGTGATGCTTCCAACCTTGGTCTTGGCTGTGTCCTCATGCAACGGGACAAGGTTATAGCTTACGCATCTCGTTAGCTCAAAATCCACGAAAAGAACTATACAACCCATGATCTCGAGTTAGGCGCAGTTGTTTTTGCGTTAAAGATTTGGCGACACTACCTGTATGGTACAAAGTGTACGATCTTCACCGATCATAGGATCCTGCAACATATCTTTGACCAGAAGGAACTTAATATGCGTCAACGCCGATGGGTAGAACTTCTCAACGATTATGACTGTGAGATTCGTTATCACCTAGGCAAAGCGAATGTCGTTGCCGACGCACTTAGCAGACGGAGCTATCTGCTTAGCATTCGTAAAACCCAAACCCAGTATGATCTCGAAACTCTCATCCGCGAAGCCCAACATGCCTGTTTTAACGAGCGCACCTTGGATAAGGAAAGAATTTACCACGATGGAGCTCATCTTGTGAATAAGCCGAATGGGATATTCCATTATCTGGACCGGATTTGAATCCCTAAACGGACCGATTTGCGAAACATTTTGATGGACGAAGCCCACAAATCCCGGTATTCTATTCATCCCGGTGCCGACAAAATGTACCTGGACCTTCGCTACAAATACTGGTGGCCGGGCATGAAAAGGGATATTGCTCTCTACGTTGGGAGGTGCCTGACTTGTGCAAAGGTCAAGGCTGAACACCAAAGACCCTCTGGCTTACTCGAACAACCGCCAATCTCTATATGGAAGTGGGAGAGTATAGCTATGGACTTCATAACAAAGCTTCCGCACACGTCATCAGGTCATGACAACATTTGGGTTGTTGTTGACCGTTTGACCAAATCTGCTCACTTTTTTGCCAATACGGGAAGACTACAAGGTAGAACGATTAGCCCGAATCTACACCAACGAGATCATTTATCGACATGGGACGCCTCGCGACATCATCTCTGACCGTGATGCTCGGTTTACCTCGCGACTGTGGGAAACGTTTCAAACGGATCTCGGTACATCGCTTAACTTAAGTACTGCATTCCACCATCAAACCGACGGTCAGACTGAAAGAACGATCCGTACTCTTGAAGACATGCTCCGTTCGTGTGTCATAGATTTCGGTGGTAATTGGGATGCATACCTGCCGTTAGTCGAATTCTCGTACAACAACAGTTATCATTCCAGCATTCAAATGGCACCATTCGAGGCTTTATACGGAAGAAGATGTCGATCGCCTATTGTGTGGCACGAGATCGGTCACTCGCAACTAACCGGTCCCGAGCTACTGCAAGAAACGAATGACAAAGTCCTCCAAATTCGAGACAACTTGTTGAAAGCTCGAAGTCGACAGAAAAGTTACGCCGATAGACGACGTAAGCCCCTTGAATTTAACGTTGGCGACTACGTACTCCTAAAGGTATCACTTTGGAAGGGTGTGGTCAGATTCGGCAAGAAAGGGAAACTAGCGCCTCGATATGTTGGACCTTTTAAGATTCTGGAAAGGATCAGAAAAGTCGCCTACAAACTCGAACTACCGGAGGAACTTAGTAACGTCCACCCGACTTTCCATGTGTCAAACCTCCGAAAGTGCCTGGCTGAGCATGACTTAATTGTGCCTCTCGATGACCTCCAAGTAAACGAAACACTACACTTCGAGGAGAAGCTTGTCGAAATCATGGATCGCCAAACCAAATAACTCAGACGCTCGCGCATTCCTATTGTGAAAGTCCGATAGGAAGGCATACGAGGCGCAAAGTTCACTTGGGAACTCGAAAGCGACATGAAGGCGAAGTATCCACAATTGTTTGTTACGGCTTCGGCTTAATTTCGGGACGAAATTCCCTCAACTAGGGGAGGCTGTAACACCCCGTGTTTCGAAAGTCAAAGTCAAAGTCAAGATTGAAGTCAAAGGAAGACAAGATTGCTAATTAGGATTTGTCTCTCCTTGCTCAATTCATGTTTTGACTTCTTTGACTTGTAATTAGTCTATTCTATTTTCGCTTTAGTTGTATTATGTGGAGTATCTATTAATAATCGCTATTAATCGCTATTTAATCGCTTTATCGCAATCGCACTCGCAACTCGAATTACGCATTTTGGTTATTGTTATACGTGTGTGTGTGCCTTATGTGTTACTTGTGCATGTTTATTTATGCTATGTGGTAATCAATCGAAACGCAATCGAACTCAATCGCAATCGAATCGCAAACGCTAAACGAATACGAATTAAGGATGCTTGTATGTTAGATATAGTAGTTGGGATTAAAAGTAATTTGACTAGGAACCTCAATCGCATCGCAACGCGCTACACGCAAATCGAAACGGCAAAACTCGTCGCGCCAAGCACTCGAACCAGGTGCCAGCTGACCGAACTGCCACCCGACCGGGCAGCCACCCGAGCGACCAACCTATTCTCCCCTTTCCACTTTGGGTAACCCTATAAATACCCCTTGTCACTTTCATTCTTTCTACTTTTGGCAACTGACGTCCGACCCGTGCTTTTGCTCGCTTTTTCCTTCGATTTCTCACAATCCCGGTTAGATCTCGCCCTAAATCTTGTACTTCCTTAATCTACACGCACTCCTACACCTTTCTATCTTTGAATCTTAACTTTTAACCGTGAAATCATTAAGGTTCAAGGTGTTCTAGGATGACGTCATCATGTGTTCTTGGAGAACTTCATGTTTTGGCCTCAATCCACCAAGAACAACTTAGATCTAACCGATTTCCACATAAACAAACAAAGATCTTTCATAGGTCAACCAGGACGGAGTGCCGTCCGAACGGACAGCCACCCGACCGACCGGCCACCCGTACGGCTTACACCTTGGCCCCACTTTTAGTTTTCAAATCAAGCTTCAAGAGTTTTGGAACACGGAATGGATTGCAGTCCGATCGAGTTACCACTCGATCGACCGACCACCCGACTATGTGATGTTTCGAAACTTCAACACTTAAACAATTTTCAACATGTTCAATGCACCAAGGATGCCACCCGACCGAACGACCGTCCGATCGACCGACCTGAAAGGTAGAGACACTTCAATGTTTTCAAAATGCTACAACGAAAACTTCAAAAGTCAAGCCATCATACACAAACACATCCTTCCCAAAGGAAGAAAAAACCCATTCGAACAGTCATCCGACCGGACTACCACTCGCACGACTGGTCGTTCGATCGGATTACCATCCAATCGAACTGCTGTCCGACTCACTTGTACCTTGTTCCGTTTTACACGTCGCTCATCGTTATGCTATCAATCTGTTCAGGCTAACCCTACTCTCTAGCGCTCCCTCCAATCCATCAATCGCTGTGAGTATACTCGATCCCTTTTTGCTTTACGCACTTTTGGGTGTTACATACGTTACTTATACTAAATCACATCGAACACACTACGCAATACTTTAAACGCTAACCGTTACCGCATGTTATGCGTGACTTAATGAATGCTTGTTTGTTATGTTTACACATGGAATGATGTCTACCTGCCTTAGCAACGATAGTACTATTAGTTTGGACTCAGCACCTGTTCACTCGGGGGTTGTTAAGGACAATTACCTACATGGCTCACAGTGGTGAGTATGTATCGCGAACTGCCTTGGGCAGTCAACCCGCAGTCATTGGTATCGATAGGTTCATGTTGATAACTAACATGCCTCATTTCACTCTGTGTACGTGCTGGTTATGCGTAACGTTTTTGAACTCTATATGCTATTATCGAACTTGTATGCTCACCTTTACACTATTTGTATTGGCTGTTACTTTAACGTATGTGACAGGTGCTTAAGTTGTTTATATGCTTAGCTTGCTGTGAACTTGAGGCAAGGAAATGTCTAGGATGCTCTCTGTGCTGTGATGAAATCAAAGCTAGGAAAAGAGGTCCTAGAAACCAATAAATAAACTATCTATGTATAAATCTGAGTTGTCGGAACAGAACTACTTGACTAAATTTTGTCTGTAATAATTATATTATCACTTATGACATGGTATGGGACGCGTTGCTTTAAATATTTGGTAAATATAGTTGTTATGGAAACTTCTGGACAATCTGTTTCGCTCAGTGCCATGCTCCGATGTTTCCGCCATCGGTTGGGGTGTGACAAAGGGTCTTCTACACGTGGGAAGACTGGTTGAATTTTAATGCAGATAAGCTTTCTTGAACTATTATTGCTCTTAGTTTTGGGTCGTTGTTTTCAGGTTTTTGTAGCAGCGAGCTTGATGACTATTGTACCAGTTCCCGGTTGGTAAGAGTTTTAATAATATGAGTTTTGTTGTTCGTTCAAAAAAAATAACAACGCTATACATATTTGGTAACAATCTTTTTAAAATATTATTTTAGATTTGTAATTTTAAAAAAAATTAAATATCTCCTTTCAAAGGGTCTCAAATGGGCTAAAAGAAAAAAGGTAATAGAAACTTAATCTACGAAGTTTGGTATCGGCCCAACTCTATATATCCTTTCGCGACGGTTCCGTCCCCTCCTTCCCACTTCCTTCCCAACCCAACTTGTTCACCAAGTCTTCGTTTCCGTCAACGTAGGGTTTCAATAATAATCTCAGCCTCAATTTGCAGATAATAATATCACAAAGAAAACCAAATTGAAACCTCAATCGTTCGATTATGGTGAAGAAATCGACGGAAGCGGGTGGATCATCGATTGCGCCTTTTCTGTTGAAGTGTTATGAGATGGTGGATGATCCCTTGACGGATGATTTGATTTCGTGGAGTCCGACTGGTGATAGTTTTATTGTATGGAATGAGGCTGAGTTTACTTCTGAATTGCTTCCGAAATACTTTAAGCACAGTAATTATTCAAGTTTTCAGCGGCAACTTAATATCTATGTGAGATTCTTTTGTTTAATTTTATGTTATTGTTTATTAGTTTATTGTTTTGGTTTAATTTTGTTTACAATTTTTTTTAAGTATTGTGGTTTGTGTAACGTGAATTGTGAGTAACCAGAATTACTTTTAATGCTGATTGGGTTAACAATGTCACACCCAGAAACGGGTCGGATTATAGGATCCGTTTTCGACCGATGTTACAAACAACTCATTTGTTGGGGTGTATTGTGATTGACTGCCTTACTTTGTGTTTGTTTTTCCTTTTTTGGGTATAACGGGTCGGGTTCTAGGATCCGTTTCTGACGGATGTTACAAACAACTCATTTGTTGGGGTGTACTGTGATTGACTGCCTTACTTTGTGTTTGTTTTTTCTTTTTTGGGTATAGAAATTTTGAGGCGTTTGGGTTTGAATTGTGATTGGTTTCTTTTTCTGTTTGTTACCTTCGAATTACCCTTTTTGGTCTAGAAACTGTGTAGCAAGCCTGTTGGCTTTAGCCTACATAAGGCACATGTTTTACAAGAAGGGAAGCGCGGTGAGGCGTGTTTTTTTGGCAAAAAACGACCCTGAGGCGCACATTTCATGTATTTATATTATCTTTTTGTGCAGCAGGTTGTTGTACAACATGAGTTTTTGGTTGTATATGTATGTAATTTCAGTACTAAAATCATTTATAAATCTTATTTGTGTTTTAAGTGTTGAGTAAATGATGCTAATAACCTGTAGGAAATATTTAAAAAGTTATATAGTCATTTATGCTTCGGGTATGAAAACCGGTGAGCTTTTGCGTTTGGCGCCTTGCGCCTTGGTTTTAGACCTTGTCGCTTATCGCTTTTGTGCGTATCTCGCTTTTTAAAACCTAGGTTAGTGTTGCCACTAAAATAATTCGTTTACTACGATGTTCTGTCTGGTTTAAAGGTTATTTTTTGGGAAAAAAAGTTGAGGTGTTTGTGTGCTAATATTTCATGGTTTTTTTTTTGGATAAAAATGACTGATACTGTTGTAACTAAATAAGCTCATGCAAAGATGACACCTTCACCTTTCTGAATCACACAAAATCACCCCTTCTTACAACCAAGTTGTGTCCTGTCTGATATTCATAACATGTTAAAAGTATGTTTAAGGTCATGTAGCATTGCTCCACAGTGTATTATTCTTTATTTCAAAAGAATAACATCTTAGTTGCAAATTGTTTCAGGGTTTTAGGAAAACCGATACAGATCGATGGGAGTTCGCGAACGACTGTTTTATCAAAGACCAAAAGCATCTATTAAAGTCAATCAACAGAAAGAAAGCAATGATCGTCACTTCTCAACAAAAAGTCACCCCTCAGAAGTCTCCCGAGCCTGAAGTCAACAACGTAAACCGACACGAAACAACCAGATACACCAACTTATGGAAAGAAGTCGAAAGTCTGAAAACTGATAAAAACATGTTAATGCAGGAGCTAGTGAAACAAAGACAACATCAAGAAACATCAAAAACCAAAATGTTGGTTCTTCGTGAACAACTAAAAGGTATGGAAAAAAACCAACATCAAATGCTGTCGTTCATCGTCATGGCGATGCAGAGCCCCGGTTTTATCACGCATGTATCTCCACCGGTACAAACGAAAAGTAAAACCAGATTGAAGCCGGTTCTTCCTCATGAAGGTGCGATCGTGAAATATCAGCCACCGATTGAACAACCGGCTTTGATGTCTGAAGATTCGCTTGAACTGGATGATCTTTTTATGGATTACGTACCTGGGCCTGCATATGATGATTCAACGGAGTTTTTTGACCCGTTAGTGTTACATGATCTGCCTGATGGGGATAATATGTTAGATCAGCTTCTTTCTAGCCCTGTAGAGAAAAGTCAAACTTCAATAAATCTTGTTGAAGATGAAGAACACGGGTTTAGTTTTTTGACCGAAGAGTTTGAGAAATCGATGATTGTGTCACCCAGGAGGGGGACTTCACCGTACACTGAGATTTGATTGCTTGTAAAACGAATGTGGGAATGTTGTTTTGCCTTCTCATACGGTATTATTAGTGTTGGCCGATAATATTCCAAACTTTAAAAATTCCCTTCAATAATCCGAACTTGTATAAGTTTGGCCGCCATTGATCTTTTTCAAACATATAAGAATTTGGTCTCCTCAATAGATTCAATTACACCTAAAGACTCCTTAATTGATTTAAGTGCACCTATGTTAGAAAAGGATCAATGGCGGCCAAACTTTTACAAGTTGGGATTATTGAAGTGAATTTTTAAAGTAGGGATTATTATCGGCCAACAGGTGAAACTTAGGATTATTAAAATCCAATATCCCTTAACTTTAGTATTATCATGTCAAGTTTATATTGTTAGTTTACGTTAATCACTTATCAAGTTTCTAGCTTGTAATGTTTTGTATCAAATCATGACACTGTTATAATGGAAATCTTGAGCTTGCAAGAAAGCGGGTTATAATCCAAATTTTAATGGTACATCAATTGTTAATGGTTCTGGAAATAGAGTAATAAATCATCCTTGCAAGTTTATAAAGGATGGTACCAAAAATCATCTATGGGTTCTAACCTAGTGACCGAACATTGGGGATGTACATGGCGGAAACATCTTGGGTTAGCCGGAGGCCATACTCTCCGGATTAAACTCACATTCAAGGTGAACATTTCAATTAGGCTTCAGTCTGCGCTCTCATATGTTGCTAAGATTGCATAGATGAGATATTGTCTTTAGTTTGTCTAAGCTCGAGTAGTCGAGTGTGGCTTGCTTTTAGCTCGGAGATATTGTCTTAGGTCGGTTTGTTTAAGCTCGAGTGTGGCTTGCTTTTGGCTTGGAGCTCTGTTAGCTTAAACAAGTCAAGCTAAGTATATGTCAATTAGCCTCGAGTCATTACCTCTCATATGCCGCTAAGATGTCTTAGAGAAGTAATTTTCGAGCTCAATTCGTTTTGCTCATCTTCTAAGTAATTTTTCAAGCTCATCCTCGTTTTCGTATTAAATACGTCTTCATAACCGGATTTGATATCAAATCGACGTACGAAGCGTACGCAATATCAAATTTGCACGCTATGTTAAAAAAATGAAAATCGCATGTTAAGAAAAATGAAAATCGTATGTTCAAAACAAAATGAAAATCACATGTTTATAAAATAACCAAACTTCGCATGTTAGTAAAAAAACAAATTCGCATGATGTTAAAAAATACCAAAATCGCATGTTATAAACCAATTTCCGTATGTTGATACTGAATCTCGTACGCTTCGTACGTTAAGCCATATTGTACAATAACCAGCCTATATATATATATATATATATATACAAATTTCATTTACTTATACTTAAATTTTTAAAAATATAGAAATAATATTAATAACTCGTTTTAAAGCCCACATGGCTTACCATCGATGCACCAATAACCTTTTAGGAAAGCCCAATTTCATAGTATTATCCCTACTTTTTTTTAAGAGTAAATTACATCAATTTTGCTTTCTTTATCTATTAAATTGCATACTTTGTTCTTTGTCTTTAAAAAGCACCTAAAATGTTTTTTATTTGTTAATTTTGCAACACTCAACTGATGTTAACTTTTTAATTAACTTAAGGATAAAATGTCCATTTTGCCCGAAGGACATAATTTAAAGTTTATTTATAAAATATCCTATGGTTTACTTATTTTTTTTTAAATTTTATTTTCTTTCTTTTCTTTTCTTTCATTTTATTTTATTAAATTTATCACTATTGTTTTATCTATTACTTTAAACTTTGTCACTATTACGTAAAACGAAAAAACTTACGAAAGACGAAAAAACTGACGAAAGACGAAAAGTATGGTGACCAAAATTGAAAATAAAAAAGTGTTGCGTTAAATTGCAAAAATTAAAAAGCTTTGGGTCATAAGTAAAAAAATCAAAGGGATTAAAATATAAAAGATGAAAACTCTTAGATTTGAAGTGAAAAATCAATTGTTTTTTGAAAAAACTCCCTATGCATGAATTACAATACTATAAAGCATTCCAATGTTACTAATTTATAGTATAGTGATATTTTGGTGTTTATTTCATTCGAATAACATATAATAATTATAAAAATGATAAATAAATTTACTCGATTACACTAACGGTTTATATAAAAACATAGGATAAAAAGAACACTATTTGTAAAATATAACAATACTATACTCCATTCAAAGAGATCAGTCTCCACCTTTTTGTACCGTAAACTCTCTTGAATACAAGTTTGAGACAAGTGTTTTATGAATGAAATAAATAAATAAGCATGAAAGTCCATAAAACTAATTAAAATCATTGTATCTCATAATTTCAATGTATCATAAAAACGGGATTAAACCCCATGTAATACATGTGTTATTACCTAATAATAAATAAAAAAAAAAACTAAAATGTTAGAATAAGTAAATAGTACATCAAAGTTCATTTTTATAAGATAAATCTTGACGATTGTATGTGTTAACATATGACATTATATTTTATTCAACACGTGCAATGCACGAGGTTTTTTTTTTAAGATAACTTTTTTTTATTATTATTTGTTAGAGTTAATTACATAGTTAGTCCATGTGGTTTGCACAAAATAACATACTTAGTTACTAATAGTTTAAAATCACTTTCTAGGTTATTAACTTTTCATTTTGTAATGTTTGGAGGTATTAACTTCTAGGATATTAACATAGTTAGTCCCTATGGTTTGCACAAAATAACATACTTAGGTACTAATATAAATTGATTTTAAACCTATAAATAACGTTAATACCTCCAAACGTTACAAAATGAAAAGTTAATACCCTAGAATGTGATTTTAAACTATTAGTACCTAAGTATGTTACTTTGTGTAAAACACAGGGACTAACTATGTAACTATATAAAATTACATTTATGCAGCTCGTGTATTACATGGGGTTCAAACCTAGTATTTAATAAACTATATGCAGCTCGTGTATTACATGGGGTTCAAACCTAGTATTTAATAAACTATAACATAACATTATTTCTTAAATAAACTTTTGTAATAACTTTTCTCTCGAAAAATTTACACACCACAATGTTACGCACGTTAATTTGTTTCTATAGTTGTCAATCATTGTAAATACGTGTCAGTTTTCTTTTAAGCGTGTTTCTTTATGTCAAGTGCTGGTAATGTACCAAACCGAACCAATACCAATCGAAAGTTTTGTTTTTTTTTTTAACTTTTACCCTTCAATATTTAGTACTGGCATAACTTTCTAAAAAAGTTATAATCAGTTTTTACATGCTTATTTTTATGTACGTGTTGGTATAAATTTAAGTTGGTTTACGTTTCTTTGAAAATGGGTATGCTCAGTTGTTATACGTCTTGGCATAAATTTTGTTTTAAAACAAGTCGGATCAAATATAATACATTTTCATTACACGGTATAAATTCGACTTACTTTACATTTCGATTCCACCGCAACGCGCGGTACCATTTTAACTTAAAAAACATAATTTTGTACATACGTGCCAGTATAAGTTCAAGTTGGTTAACATTGCGACGTAAGTTTCTTTCGCCAATAAGTTGGGTCAAATATAATACGTTTCCGTTCTTATTTTTTGTACATCTTCAATGTATCCATGTTTTGACGTAACTTTTGTTGAGAAACAAATCAGGTCTTGACGGTACAAATTCGAGTTACTTTACATTTGGATGCATCATTCCCTCGGAAAGGAACTTTCTTTTACTTCAACACTAAATGATTAATTTTCATTTTTTTGTCTTTTTATCATATTTTATGCTTTTAGTTTTGTACATTTTTTTTTTATTTTTATACCTTTTAGTATTTTACTACAAGTTTAATATATTAATATTTACTTTCTTTTAATTGTTTCTCTTAACGTATGTTTTGCAACGATGTAGTTTATGTGTTTTTGGGATGTATCGTTGTTTTGTGCGTGTTTTTCTACGTTTAGATTTTCAAAAACTACCCATCGCAACATGCCACTAAAAATATGTGTTATTCTGTTGCGTAGCGCAGGTTTAACTTACATTGATACCATCCGACGTAACTTCTTTTAGGGTTTTTAGTTGATGTGGAATACATTTGACATTTACAACTCTTCAACTTTCTAAAGACTATCTAATCGAGTTTTATGTGCTTATTTTTATGTACGTGTTGATGTAAATTCAAGTTGGTTAACGTTTCGACATGAATTTCTATCGCAAATTAGTCGGCTCAAATACATCACATTTCATGCTTATTTTTATGTATGTTTTCAGTTGGTCTTCGTTTCGACATAAATTTTGTTCAAAAAAGAGTCGAGTTAAATATATACGTTTTCATTAGAATATATAAATTCGAGTTACTTTACGTTTCGACATCACCGCAACGCGCCGTACCATTCTTTAACTTAAAAAAACATTATTTTCTTACGTGTTTTTTTTGGTACGTGTCGCTATAAATTCAAGTCGGTTTACGTTTTGACGTAAATTTCTTTCGCAAATAAGTGAGATCAAATATAACACGTTTTCGTACTTATTTTAATATACGTTTTCAGTTGGTCTACGTCTTAACATATATTTTGTTTGGAAACAAGTCGATTAAAATATAATATTTTTTTTAGACGGTATAAATTCGAGTTACTTTATGTTTCGATGCCGCAACATCGCGCAGGTAAATTTGCTAGTATAAATTTAAAAGATAGATATTAGAATAATGTATCAGGTATAGACGTGTATAATCGGTTTCGGTTCTTGTTCGGTTTCAAGTATTAATCGGGTATGATCGGTTCCGGTTCCAGGTATTGAGATCAAAATGCATATTCTATATATACGCTACGGGTAGGGTCGGTGTCCATTTCGGGTATAAAATACCCGGGTATTATAAAAACAGTTCCTGGTTTTTTACTGGGTCCGGTTGTTTTTTGTGCACCTATAGACGACCCTAGTCAATACATTGGTTATATATGTATATAATTTTATACTTAGAGAAATAGAACCGTTTAGTGTTGCTAGCCTTGTTAAGCATGGTATACAAAACTAAAGACTCGTCTACTTAGTTAAGCTCGTATAAGCTCAACTAAATTCAACCTTTTTTAGCCCAACTTGCTTTTGGCGTGCTTTTTTCGACGCCAAGTTTCATTGCTTTTGTCCAATCACCTTTATCTTTCTTTTCAAATAAGATTTTTTGATGTTTTTTTATTTAATTTTATTAAAAACATAATGCCCCACAATGCCCACATCCCCACTACACACATTTTAGAAAACGCCATATAATGCCTCATTGTTGACTGGGCTGCCACATGGCGCAAAACGCCCAAAGGTAGAGACATTACCACTACACATGGTCTGAGAGCTTTCTTGAATGTGCTTATGGGTTTACGGAGGGCATATGCAATAATATACATATTATTGATGCACGTTCGATGTTTCTATTGTTGATGAACAATCAAAAAACAAAAATCATTTTATTCAAACAAATATGAGTTACAAGACATTAGGATAAACTTTTACAAGGATTAAACAAATTAAAAAGAATAAAGCAATTCCTTCAACGTACCGACTTCTAAACGATTCTGAATATTTACAAAAATGACATTTGGTGCTACTTTTTAATGGACATTTGTGTCCTTAAACTTCGTAGGTACATGAAACTTGTATAATCACATCAAAACTCATTCACATCTTACAAATTTACTAAGTTCAACATATGTTCAATAGCGAAAACTTCACAAGAAGGGAGATTTTACCTTTATTCATGTAAAGTTTAGCCCCGGTGACCAACCAATGTCCGGGATTGTCCCTCGGTCCCTTACATACCTGTGTCATATCAACAAACTTTAAAAGTTTTGGTGTAGGTACCTCCACGGGCGGCCCATTTGGGTAAACACCCGAATCTACTACAAAATCAGATGATTTCAACTCTTTCTCTGGATGTCCAGACAATGTTGTGCTTATTGCTGACATGAATCCCGACCTCTGCGATTGATTTATCGGGCCTATAGTCCAACATGATTGGGCAATGCATGAATTCGAAACCCTAGAATACAATAGTCGAAGATGCAAAATGTTTTTTGAGTCATGCTTTTTGACATGAAGTTGAGCTCCCGTAACAATAAATGAGGCATCTTTTCCTGGGACCTCCCAGTCAGGATCGTATTTAACTGGGGCGGTGCATACATGGGAAAACTGCTTCCATTGAATCGGTTCAAAAAAACGCGGATCAGCAGTTTCTGACCCACGCCAATTTATAGCTTCAACTATTCTATCTCGAAATAAAACAGGTGTCTCTGACAGATGTTGTAAGTGTATGGCTAGCCTGATATAGAAAACATAATTTCTTATAAGATTTTTTACAAAGATTATTCCTATTCGGTAAGTGATGTCAAGATTATTACCTATTGCATTTCATACCCTCGAGATAGAGTCGCATGCCTGTTACAGGCTTCTTCGATATTGTGACCTATAGATGACCAATTTTAACTTTATTATATGTATCATTAAAATATATAAAAAGATTTAGAAGAATAAAAAGATAACTGAACCGAACTAACTTCGGTTTTTGTTTTTCTAAGGGGTTGTTTGGTAACTTCTGAATGGTTAAGTGCTAAACCAATAAGATGTCTGAACCATTAAGAGCCTGTATAATACTTAACCCTTCAGAGACAAATGTCTGACCAATTCAGATTAGAGGTCTTAATTATTCAGACTCTGTATAATACTTAATCATTCAGAGGCAAATGTCTGAACTATTCAGACATCTGCTCGGGAAAAAAACAATCTGAACCATTAAGTGCTGAACCAGTAAGAGGTATGAACTATTAAGAGCCTCATTAAGAGGTAAACAAACAACCCCTAAGTCGTATTAAGACCAATTTACTTACCTGTGTGGTGTTAACATAGAGTTTGGGTCCCATCAAGCTAAAACTTAGAGCTGGGGTTCTGATGGCTCTATTAGTAGTTGGGCCCAAGGAAAGCTCATTATGAACCGGAGCCCATACTTTATGGGCTTGAAAGTCCAAGAAATATTCCAAATCAGAAATAGGAGGCTTATCTGCATACAAAAGATTATAGTAAATTATCACACCAAATTTTTTTAATTTTATATATATTTTTTTAAATGAGAAGAATAATTCGTACAACGAAGGTAGAGGTTAATGGCGTGCGATAAGAAACCCTTTCCGGGGATCCCAGGAAGGAGAGAGGTGATCGGGATGAAGTCGAAGTTAACTGCGTCAGGCATTGACGGCACCGTCAGTAACCATTCACAATGTGTAGTTGAAGTTAGATCACCTCCTCTTTTTGAACACATTACACTTAAACCCTACACCATTGATCATGCAAGTATTAGTCAATAATATATATTTAATACTTCAATGTATATAAGACTTTAATATTTTATTTTGAGCTTTAAATACTATAACATAATGCGTGACATGATAAGATAAAAAAAAAACGATAAATTCTTTTACAAAAATGAGTGTATGTGACCAAGTCAAGAGCCTGCATGCGTTTACACAAGAAAATGCCGTATGAAAAAAGAAATGTGAAAAACTGCTCTTAGGAAACCTGCCACTCACGGTAGCGCGTCTTTTGTATCATATCATATTGTTGTGATATATACATTTAAATAGTAATTTAAGACATCCAAAGTCAAAATTGTAAAGTAGAATTTTCACTTTTGGAAATTTTAAATTGGTTACGCTTCATAATAAATCTTTGACTCCCCGAATTTTATATCAGCACGTTGGGATTTTTACGAGCTGTTTGACAACTTCTGAATGATTAAGTGCTGAACCAGTAAAAAGTCTGAATTAGTAAGAGTTCTGAACCATTAAGAGTCAGTATAATACTTAACCGTTTAGAGGCAAATGTCTGACCAATTCAGATTAAGGGTCTTAACCATTCAGACTCAGTATAATGTTTAGCCATTCAGAGAAAAAATGTCTGAACCATTCAGACATCTGCTCGCAAAACAAACAGTCTGAACTATTAAATGCTGAATTAGTAAGAGACCTGAATCATTAAGAGCTCCATTAAGAGCTAAACAAACAGCCCCTTAATGTTGTTATTTTTTGTTGTTTGACAAAGCATAAAGGTTGTAAACTGTAAAAGTTTTAGTTTCGTCACTGTGTTATGTAGTTTTTTTATTCTATTATTTCATGAGAATTATGTAAAAAAGTGTGTATCAATATATACACAGCCGTCGAGTGTGGACACAAATGTGAATGGTCCAAAACCCTCATTAATTTTGAAGATGTGTACACATCTGACTGGATCCAAAGAGTGATTAAAAGCACGTCCTAGATTGGTCAGGACCACCTAGCTAGATCCAATCGACAATAACTGGTATATGCATCTATGTACACAAAAGTCATGTGATATATATTGCTTTATTGTATGGTGATCAAACTTACATCCTTGGGTGTGGTAGAGGAGAAGCCGTTGTAGAGCATTAGTTCTGGGTCGAAAATGGTATTGAACGCGGAAGGTGTCTGTAATTATGTTTATAAGACTAATTAGTTAAAACTAATATAAACTTTATCTTTTAATGTAGTTGTATAATAATTTAGTTTTTATATAGACTTAAATGCCATTTTAGTCCCTGTGATTTTGATCATTTTGCCAGTTTAGTCCAAATGTTTCATTTTTGCCTTTATGTCAAAAAGGTTTCACCATTGCCATTTTAGTCCACTAGGTTAGCTTCATCAATTATTTATGTTAACAAGAAGGACAATTCGGTTATTTTATATGGCAGAATTGTCCTTCTTGTTAAGATAGTTACATATAAAATGACTGAATTGCCCTTCTCATTAACAGAAAATGGATGAAGTTAACTTATTGGACTAAAATGTCAACGGTGAAACCTTTTTGGACTCACAGACAAAAAATGAAAGCTTTAGACTAAACTGGCGAAATGTCCTAAACCATAGGGACTAAAATGACATTTAACTCTTTTATATATTTAAAAAGAAGACAAAGAAACCCTTATTAACCTTGTGCTTGTGTTCCTTGTTTTTAAGTTGATGAGGGGAGAAAGTGCAAGAGCCATTAAACATTTGATCTCCAATGTCTTCCAAGTGTTTTTTGAGTTGTGAAGGCTCCAAGTTAGATGTTTTGGTTTGCTTCAACATAATTACATCTTGCCCTCCTATGCCTATCCCAACTATTATGTGAGTCCCATATTTCTCTATAAATCTTCAAAAGACAAAAAGGGTATTAATAAATAAAAAACAATTATGGAATAATTGACTAACGTAAACAACATAATGTGTCAAACATCAACATTATTTGAAGGAAATCACTAACATGTCATAATGATTTAATTTATTTTGGTCCATAAATTTTTTATAAGTATTTTATGTTTCATTTGATGTCCACACCTAACCAACTACTCGTATGCCACCTATTTTTAGTTATAGTTGTTTACTACATTTAATTAATGCTCATTTTGTTTGAATAAAATCTTAGTTAACTTTTAAAATATCGGTTAGGTTATTATTTGATCTTTTTAAATCGAAGCAAGAAGACACCCATCATGGACTTGAAAATCCGAATAGAGACCTGACCTATACATGGATTTTTTAAGAAGAATTATTGTTCATGAGTAAAACTTGAGATATGTTTTTATATCTTTGTCTTACAATGCATTGTAGACTTATAAATATAATTCAATATTACATATTATCTTATTCAGTTTTTTTAAGAAGAATTATTGTTCATGAGTAAAACTTGAGATATGTTTTTATATCTTTGTCTTACAATGCATTGTAAACTTATAAATATAATTCAATATTACATCATCATCATCATCATCATACTCAGTAAATCCCACCAATAGCAAAGCTAAGGTAGGGTCTGAGGAGGGTAAGATGTAGACAACCTTACCTCAATATTACATATTATCTTATTCAGTATATGCGTCGAAAATGCAGGTAGAAAAAAAAAACACATTCGTCCTTTGCAATAATTGTTATAAAATTAGGATTAATTGCATATTTCCCCTTATAAAACTCCTTAATTGCATATTTACCCAACCCAAAATTATTATTGCATATATCCCCTTCCTTAATTAATAAAATTGCATATTTACCCATTTTGATTTGTTTTATTAAAAAGAAATCATATAATGACTTTTATACCCTCAATTTCACTAAAATTTTAAAAATTGTGTAATTACCCATTTTTTACTAGTTTTTGTGTTTTGTTCATAATTTGTTTTTTGTTTTTATTTTGCTAGTTAGTTCTTTTTTTTCGATTTTGCATCGTTACTAAGTGTATGTGAGCTATAGATTGAAACGTTAGGAGATTATATTTTGAAAGGAAAGCTTTTGATAATCATTTATACTGGAACTGTATTTATTTATAAAAGTTTTGATCATATACAATATTTATTTTTAATGTGATTTACAATCTTCTACTATATGATGATAGAACGTAAAAAACTTTTGAATTTTAGAACTGATTATTTTGTCTCAATATGATGAGTTTTATATGGAAATGGCATTCCAATCTCATGAGAAAACAAAACAAATTGATACCCGATAGTTATCAAAAGCTTTCCTTTCAAAATATAATCTCTTAACGTTTCAATCTGTAGCTCACATACACTTAGTAACGATGCAAAAAAAAAAAAAAACTAACTAGCAAAACAAAAACAAAAAAATTATGAACCAAACACAAAAACTAGTAAAAAATGGGTAATTATACATTTTTTTTAAATTTTAGTGAAACTGAGGGTAAAAAAGTCATTATATGATTTATTTTTAATAAAACAAATCAAAATGGGTAAATATGCAATTTTATTAGTTAAGGAATGGGATATATGCAATAATAATTTTGGGTTTGGTAAATATGCAATTAAGGAGATTTATAAGGGAAAATATGCAATTGACCCTAAATTATTGTAGTTTCTTCTAAGATATCTGTTAGAATTTTAAAAGTATTACAAGTTTGATAAAATATAAAAAAAACACAAATTTTAATAATATATTATTGTTTTAAATTTCAGACAAATAATTGTTGCTTTAACCACTGAAGAACTAACACAATTATAAAAACCAAATTATCCTCTAATTAAAAATTAGATGCAGTATGATCACGCAATATCAGCCGTTGATATTGTCGTAAGGCCAGAGGGTGTGGGGGGCGCCATACCCGCCACGTCACCGTCTATAGCGCCCCGGGCGCTATACACCCACACCGCCCGAATTAAGAAGGGGCGCTATAGATGGGGCTCCATGGTGGTAACGAGAGGGAAGGGGCTTTATCAGGTGGGGCCCTCTTTTTGCACCAATCAAAACTTTTTTTTTTTTTTTTTTTTTTTCTCTATAGCGCCCGGGGCGCTATACCCCACACCCACCATATTAAAGGGGGCGTTATAAAGCCCACTTGGCTGACGTGGCACCTACGTGGCGCTGAGGTGTCATCTATAACCCCCAAGGGCTCCATCCCACACCCTCTAGCCTAATGACCAGTCAAATAATGAAAAAAAAACTGTTACCTGGCCATCGTTGACATTTCTGAATTTCTTAAAAGTCGCAGGAATAGTATCCACAAATAAAAAAAAATATTTCTTCCATTTAATCTAATAATTTACAGTGTCTTGACTTGGTCATTTTTAACCAGTTTGGCCATCTATCATGCGTCAAAATCTGCCATGTTTGCACCACTCCAAAATCAATACACCCCCACCAACCTTATCATGCCATGTTACATAGATTTGACTTTATAATTTATAATCTTCTATTGATTTAATTTTCAAAATAATTTTGATTTGATGAAAAACAATATAAGATGAAAGATAAAGTGGTTAGCATCTAATTTCCGCTAGAAAAAAATAAGTTAATTTATAGTATTTGTTAACAGGGTATTTACGTGGTCTCATGAATTTTTCAGTAACGCTTCTCATAATTATAGAAAAAAATGATGCGATGATAGTGTTCTTCGTACCTTGCAAGAGCAGGAGGATCCCAAGTGGAAGGAACCGCGTTTCGGACTTCATCCGAAAGAATTAACGGATACCGATCAAGATGAACATTAAACAACATAATGAAGTAACCATCCAACCCTAAATACTTTGTGTTAGCAGCATCAGAAGCCCATGAACCACTTTGAAACCCGAACATGGCGTTAAAGAACCCGTTGGGGATCTTACCCGGTCCAGAACATTTTTTGTTGAAGACTTCTGACATCTAAGACATCAAAAGTAACATGAAAGACCTTATATTAACTAACTAACCATTTTTGTTTTGTTTTTTTCAAATTCAAAACTGGCAACTTACGTGGTTAAAGTCAAGAATATCAGATTGAAACCGAACCCGGTCGCCTTTATCGCATTTAATATCCGGAGACACGCCTTTAAACGAGCCAAACCCGGGCACACGAAGCTCGTTTTCGCTTTCGTTTAGTACGACTAGCCGGTCTTTGCCTTTGCAATACTTTAACCGGAAATCAGATGTTAGATCAAAGCCTTTTCCGAGACTGTTGATGGCTTGTTGAACGAGTTTCTCGCTCATTTTTTTTTTTGTGTGTTTATTATGGTTTGGAGGGTATGAGAGGGGGGAAGAATGGAATTGTAATATGGAAATGTGGGGTTTTAATATGTGGGTGTGAAGGGTGAAGACAGAATTGGAGAATTTGGGTGGTGGTGTCTTGGAAGTTTCGGTATTTGGTTGGGTTATTTTGTTACTTATGATGATTCTTCCTCTGACTGATAACTTATTTGTATTTATTGAAAAGCCGACCTAAATTGGTAATGAAAATAATATTCTTACTTTCTTTATATACATCTTATTGAAAACGTTTTAAATTAAAATTATGACTAAAGGTATTTAAGGTATAACTCTTTTTAAAAAAGAAGTTTTCATTTTTTTTGTTATTACATATTTTATACTAGGTTATCTACCCGTGTGATACATAGATTAAACAATTTAAATTGTATAAGACATAAAGTTAAAATAAATGAAATTATATATTAGGTACATGCTAATCATATTGAATATATATAAAGGTTTGAGAAAAATACAATTCAAGAAATAATAGATGTCTACCTTTCTATAATGTAGATAAAAACTCCTCCAATGTCCCAAAATTGAAGGCATACAAAAATGCATGAGTGTCCAAAGTTGACCCACCGCTCATTCTGCCTGCTTCTAAAAACGTCTTTGTAATATCATATTTTCAGATCCATTTTACAGTTCTAAAGAACTTACCCGTTTTGATGTATTACTCATCTAACTTGACCCGCATATCCTGCCACAAGGTATTCATGAAAACTATATTATCAAAACGAATAATACGAAAGCTTTTTTTTTAGTAATATGATTTACAACGTATCTAAATACACATAAACTCTTGATCATCCATTCAACTTGATTTGATTTGCTTTCGTAACAATAGTTAGATTCACTTATCATATGTTCAAACAACTCTCAACCATTTGACTTGCAAACTTTAGCTATTTTTTTTAGGGTCCTATTAAATCCACATGGTATCATCTTATTCTCACATGGTTGATACGGGCCGTATAAGGTTATACGGCCCGTATAGAATAAAGTGAACCGACAAAGGCTGTGCCTACGGGCCGTATAAGGTTATACGGCCCGTATCAACCATGTGAGAATAAGATGATACTGTGGTCGTATATATATTATACGACGATGATATACGGCTCGTATATATGTATGTATACAATGATTTTCGTTTTTTTATTATTTTATTACTATTTGACGCGACGTATTATTACTCGATTCACGTGTGATTAGACGTAAGATTCTCCGATTCGATGTTATATTCCTCGAATCTCGTGCGAGTTATGTGATTAGACGTTAGATTCCTCGATTCGCGTGTTAATCATTTGAAACGATGTAATATTCCGTAAAATTCTCTATATAAACGACACTAATTTCATTCATTTTCATTCAACTTCTATTCGTTTCTTCTATTTTTCTCTGTATTCAAATTATTTACGTTATAATGTCGGGTTGGGGTGACATTTTTAATGTGTTTGGTAACGAGGCGAATGAGGGGAATGAAGATAACAAAGCGGGCATGTTTGATCTGAATGCTCCGTTCGATCCCATTTTTGCGTCTGGTTCAGGTCAGGATACTTGGGGTTTGGATGCCATTCAGCCTAATTATGCTGGTTATTATCCATCGCAACACCCGGTTAATTTTGAAGCCCCTCCTGTTAGTGTTGGACCGCCGACTGATAGTTCTCATTCTTCTCCCATAAGTTGTGGACCGCCCGAGGGTCCAAATGCTGAAGAGGAACGTACTGAGTTTCAAAACAAGGAGGTATAACATTTAATTATACGTTTATTTGTTGTATGTTAACTATTTTAGTGTTTTTACGTTTGATGTTGTTTTTATTAAAATCTTAGATTAGGGTTGCTCAACGGGTCGTGTTCGCGGGTTGGTGGGTTCAACCCAACCTGAACCTGAAAATTTTACTCAAACCCGAAAAAAAAGGTTGAGTCATTCAAAATCAGAGGTATAACCTCACAAACTTTCTGTTTTGTTCAAGGGTTTAACCCACAAGTGATGTTCAAGTTCAAGACTTGATGTTTGTGTGATTTAGGATTAACTTGGGTTATCCTACTTAAAAATCCACACATTGCTTGATGATTTCTCATAGATTAGTTGTTCATATTCTTGTATTACTTGTAAGTTCATGACCCTCCTTGTATGTTCATAACATCAAGTGTAGTGGTGAACACTTAGAGGTGCCTAAATGGAAGACTTTTCTTCCTACCTCCTACATGATTTCTATGACACTTAAAGAGGTTCCTAAATGGAGGATTTATCTTCCTACCTCATGCTTGATCTATTGGACATATTAATATATTATATATCCTATATATTATCTAAGTAATCAACCTTGATGATGAACTAATGTTCACTTGTCAAAGTGTTGGTTACATCATCTAAAAACATCATAGGTGTTAAAGATGATTATATATATAGAGGCCAGTTAACGTACATTACGGCTTAACGTACATCACGTACGACAGGTAATTACGCACGTTCATTTCAAAATCACGCACATTATAAACTAAAAAACCCAAATCACGCATGTTGGAAATCATTAATCACACATGATGAAAACATTAATCACACACGTTATACACATAATCACGCACGTTGTCGTACGTGATGTACTTTAAGCCGTAATGTATTTTACACTTTTCCTATATATATATATATAGCGTTTCGTACAAAATGCCTAACGTACGCTGCGTACGCGATGACAAAATCCCACGTTATGTTTCCAAGGATGAAAATCGCATGTTACAAAAACATGAAATCGCATGTTGATGTGTATTTCAATTTCGCATGTAGCGTGTATATCAATATGAAATCGCATGTTGGCGTGTCTATCAAATTTGCATGGAGTGTATTTCATTTTCGCATGTTATATGTTTTTTACAAATCGCATGTTTATAAACCAATTTCGCATGTTGATTCTGAATCGCGTACAGTTCGTACATTAAGGGATTTTGTACGTTAATCTGCCTTTATTGCGAGAACCAATGTGAACACAATCAAAAATACCTAAAATATCTAAAAAAACACGCAATTTTTTTTTAATATTTTGTATAAAAAATTCGCTACTTTTCGTCATAAAAAATATACGCTACACCACCACTCAAAACCTAAAAAAACCTAACCCCCAACCCCCAAAAACCTGACACCCCCCACCCACCCAAGCTAAATATGGGTGGTGGTGGTGTAGTGGGTTTATTTTGTTGTGTTCACATTGGTTATCGCAGTTCTCGTAATAAAGGTGGTTCTTGCATTAACTCTAACAAAGGACGATGAATAATAACTTTATTTATAAAATAATATATAGCTTTTATTTTTTTATTTAATATGTTATAATAGTTTATTATTATATTTACTTTTAATAACATATTTTTACTTTTTTTCTTTTTTAAAACCATATATTTCCTTTACTATTTTTTAATAATTCTTTTTTCTATTTTTAGAACATATATTAATTTATCAAATAATTTGGTACTTTTTTAATAATTTACGCTTATAATTTTTTTCCTAAAAACTTAAGTACATAGTTGTGTTTGATTTTTCTCTCGACATTCCGTTATAAGTTTTGTTAAAAACGAAGTTGTACTCAAAATAAAGTATTTATTTGATATCATAAAACGCTATAATGATAAACTAAACCATTCTAATGTTTGGCTTTCTAAACAACATGCTTTATTTTCAAATCACGTTTGTTTTACATTATAATTTGTTCGGTTTCGTCGTAACGTGCGACTTAACAAAAAACTAGTTATATATATTGTTGACGAAGAATAATGAACAGTAACTTTATTTTAGAGTTAATTGCCAAAATCGTCCCTGAGGTTTGGGCAGGTTTGCCATTTTCGTCCAAAATGACACTTTTGTACCAAATTGCCCCAACGTTTTTAACTTTTTGCCATTTTCATCAAAACCACTAACTTAGTTTATTTTTTCTGTTAAGTTGAAGATATTTGGATGAAACTGGCAAATATAAAACCATAGGGACGATTTTGACAATTTACTTAAACTCTTTTAAATTTCTTTTATTTAATTAATTTTGTTACATATATAATACAAAATAATATACATGCAATTTTTATATGAAAAAAATAATAGTTTTGTCACATAATTTTTATAAATTTTCATCCAACCACTAAGTTAATTTTTCTATTAAGGCAAAGGATGTTTATAAACTAAGACAGAAATTAATTTATAATTTTTTATATAGATCAGTTTTATAAAAAATAAAAAATCTACTTAAACCTCTAAATTTTATAAAACTAAAATGCTGGTGACCTTATTGAAAAAGGTCAGATAAAAAAAATCTTATCATATGTACCAAGTTTGTAATTCATCTTCTACTCTTTTAAATTCGCTCCTAAGGAAAAACAGAAGCCATTGCCCCCCCCCCCCCCCCCCTATCAAACAACGTATCATTACCAAACCTTAAAATTACCCACCAAATTGTAATTTTAATGCTATAAACCAAAAGTTTCTTTACTCAAGCCACTCAGGATAAGTATTAGTTAGTTACCTTCATAATCTTAATTAAATAAATATTTTATTTCTACCAACATATTTCTTAGGTGCTCAACAAATTTAAAAATTGTAACGTTTTACAATTTTTTTTCTATCTCTACAACTGATAAATACTAAAAGTTGTAATCGATTGTTATGTGTTGCACACCAATGACGTTTTCTCTTTGTAAAACTGATTTATATAAAGAAGCTGTAAATTAATTTCTGTCTTAATTTATAAAATTTAAAACATCCTTCATCTTAATAGAAAAAATAAACTGAGTTGGTGATTTGGATGAAAATTTCTAAAAATTATGTGACAAAACTATTAATTTTTTTTTCTAAAAACTCCATGTATATTCTTTTTTATTATATATGTAACAAAAATAATTAAATAAAATAAATTAAAAAAGGTTTGAGTAAATTGCCAAAATCGTCCCTGTGTTTTATATTTGTCAGTTCCATCCAAATATCCTCAACTTAAGAGAAAAAAATAAACTAAGGTTTGGATGAAAATGGCAAAAAGTTACAAACGTTGGGGCAATTTGGTACAAAAGTGTCATTTTGGACGAAAATGGCAAACGAACCCAAACCTCAGGGACGATTTTGGCAATTAACTCTTATTTTTATAATAATATTTTGTTTTTCTAATATTTTATTATTTAATATTATAATAGTTTATTATTCTATTTACTTTTAAGTTTTAATATTTAGTATTATTATTACTATACTTATTAATATTATAAGTATTATTATTAGCATTTACGATATACAAATAATAGTTAGTTATATATAAACAACGTTATAATATTTAAAATCAACTTTTTTTACAGTCATATTTAATCTATGTCCATCGCATCCTTTCGAGCGTCATAGGTCGTGTAAAGCGCATTAATAGCCATCTGAGAGCATTCTCATCCAAACCACCAAAATCTGTGTGAGGGGTTTTTAAAATATAAGAAGTATAAAAAGTGATTGTGAGTGGAGGAGAGAGAAAATGTTACTGTTCATCTGTATATTTGGGGGGACACTGTTCACCCCCTATACTTTTTTAATATATATTAAAAGTGGTTGTGAGTGGAGGAGAGAGAAAATGTAATATATATTGAAAATGAGAGAGAAAAAGTATTTGTTTTTAGTGGAAATATATTGATATATGAGTTGTTTTTTAATGGAATGTATGTATATTTTTAGTGGATTGGATGTGAATGCTCTGATGTTCCGTTTGAGTTTGACAAATGCTAGTTACCCATTGCATGAGCAATTTCGGCACTTTTTGATCAGACATGGTGACTTCGTGCGACATTCTTTGTATGCGTACATACACTTCGTCCTTTGGACGTGGATTAGTATTCCTACAGGCCACAAACATGCTTCATTTAACCTGAAAAAAAACGCATAAGTTAAAGATCGGAGGGACCATAGCAGCCAAAACACCAATATATGGTACGTTAAAGTTTAATAACCATGGAAGGGTCAAAATGTAAAAAACCAAATCAAGGAAACTTCCAAATCACAAACATCCAAAATAAATGACTGCCATGCCATGAGAGTAATGTTTAAAAACCTCTAAACAAACATGGATCAAAGTTTAATAATCAAACCAAAGAAACCACCTAATCTAAGAAAACAAAACGACTAACATATTAAACTCAAACCCACGCCCACATGCACGCCAACAATCATCATACCCAAACCTACATAAATCCATCTGAATGGAGTAAATAACCAAGGGAGGCTTAGATGGTGTGCGGAGAAGACTTCCGCACAGGTCCCGTGATATCAAGTGGCATATGTTTTTAAAAAATAAATCCGATATATACATGTTATTTTTTTAAAATAGTAAACTCATACCAATTTCAAGTAAGGCTCGTTTACAAATCATTTTTTATGGTTTAGACTTTAGAATTTAGCACACTAGGTTAATTAAGCCATTACTAATTGAAAACGAAGTATTAGATAATATAAATTGTGAATAGTTGATCCACCAATTTGCTATGAAGAATGCAAGGAGGACTGCACGAATCATTGGTTAGCTATTAGCTTATTAGTTATTACGGTATTTAACTCATTCGAATACTATAATTTTCTCATTTTTCGTAATTGCATTGTTTATCGTTAAGGCATAAGGGCACATTTTTTGAGCTCGAACAGGGTACATGAGTTCTCAGAGACACCACTGTAAATAACCACACCAAACCTGGAAAAATGCCACCAACTTTGGTCAAAATGTAACAACCAATGAACATGTAACAATGTAAATGGAACCGGTAACAACAGATCAACATATTCATGGAGTTGTTTTATAGGTTCAAAACTCATGGCTGCCATTAAGAACTACCTCTCCATGAGTCAACGATTATTATTGCCAACATTTTCAAGTTAACCATCAAATAAGCACCATCGCAGCAACATAGAAAGCGAAACTTAACACAACCAACTGTTGCATTTAAGGCATCAAAGCATCAAGTCAATCAAAGCATCAAAGCAGGCTTAATGTCAACAAAAAACATGATTTATGTAAAAAAAAAAAAACCTAATAAAACAAATACGTATAAGGCAAAGTCATGAGGGACCAAAGCAGCCAAACCGCCAACATATGAAGGGTCAAAATGTTTAACAAAGAAAGGTGCGAGATCTAAAAACTACCACCGAGACATTGATTACAAGCAACTTTTCTGGGCTTAGGACTTGTGGTTGCAATCCATAGTTAATGATCAACATTGTCCACATTTCAAGCTACCATTCAAATAAGTACCATTACAACATGTAACACCATTTAAGTCATCGAAACATAAAAGAAATCAAGGTATCAAAGCAAAAATCAGATATTCGAACAACCTAATGACATCTCGGATGATAGAAGTTTCATTTTCATTAACATTTTAAAAACTGAAAGAAACATGATAAAATCAAAGTTCAGTCGCCTAAAACGGGAACAACTAACACTCATTCATCAAGAAAAAAAAAAGCCAAATCAAACTGAACGAAAACCCAGAAATCACAAATGAAAATGAAAACCCTACACGATTTAAGTTATAACAATTCAAAACACAAAAAACACGTAACCCCTAGTTTCAACCAAAAGAGTTATAGACAGAGAAAAAAGACAACAGGTAAAGAAAAACCAAGGCATCAAATGTGACGGTAATTAGGTTTACAAACCCTAAGAATTAAAACATGTCTAATGTCTAAAACAAACATGTTCAAAGCAAAGTCAGGAGGGACCAAAGCAGCCAAACCATCAACATATGAAGGGTCAAAATATAAAAACAAGAGAAATTGGCATGTAATAATCTCATCTAGACCTTATTGGCAATTAATAATCCCACCTCAGAATATTCCCCTCACCAGTCCCACCTCTCACCTATTTTTCCTACAATGGCCCCCCTTTAAAAAAAACTTAATGGAGTTAAGGTTTTTTTTTCCAAATTACAAACAGATTTTTAAGGCTTTTGATTAGAACGACGATACGAGTCCATTGATGTAAAACTTGCCTCGAAACGGTGCTTCAAACGATGAAAACGGCGCTTCAATTCTGGTGTTTAAATTTCCAATTAACCAAAATCAAGTCACTTGGAGCACCATTCCGAAGTAAGTTTTACATTAATGGACTCGTATCATCGTTCTGATCAAAAGCCCTAAAAAATATGTTTGTAATTTGGAAAAAAAAAAACTTAACTCCGTTAAGTTTTTTTAACGGGGGACCATTGTAGAAAAAATAGCTAAAAGGTGGGACTGGTGGGGGGAATATTATGAGATGAGATTATTAGAGGCCAATCCCCTGAAAACAAACAAAGATGGATGTAAAATGTTAAGGCAAATTGGATTTAAATAATCTCAACTCACTGTTATTGGCCAATAATAATCCCAACTCATTTAATCACCAATAATAATCCGAACTATTCACTTTTGTTTGTAAAATACTCCCAGTTAAAAAAACACTAACTAGGTTAAAAAATTGCTGATGTGGCATGCCACGTCACCTGCCACATCAGCTGCCACGTCATCAAAAATGCCACGTAGACTGCCACATCAGTTGCCACGTCATCAAAAAATGCCACATCAACTGCCACGTCAGCAAAATTGCTGATGTGTCATGCCACGTCAGCAATTTTTTAACCTAGTTAGTGTTTTTTTAACTGGGAGTATTTTACAAACATAAGTGAATAGTTCGGATTATTATTGGTGATTAAATGAGTTGAGATTATTATTGGCCAATAACAGTGAGTTGGGATTATTTAAATCCAATTTGCCAAATGTTAAAACGACACGTTCAATCAACAGGGATAATTCTGCCGAAGTAAAAAACAACTTAAATACCAAAACCGGATGAAGAATTCTCTACTGACTTTGATTTTTAGTATACATGATAATATTAGTGTTTTTAATATTTAAATAGATTAACTAGTATAAATATGCCATCAATCACAAAAGAAATTAATCATTAATATTATATTCATTTGATTTTTTCCTAATATCTTCGTCCCTTATTGGTTATTTAATTTGACTATAATGGTCAAAAATAGCGTAAAAAATCCTCTGATCACGTATATTGTACATGGGGAAGGAAACGTGAGAAGTGTAAGAGAGAAAAATATTTTTAGAAAATTCAATATTGTTGACCCATAAACCTACTATTCATGATTTTTACACGATTAAATTTTTTAAGATAAAAAAATTTAATTATCAACATTTTTTTTAAATCTAGTTTCTATTAGATGTTTTAAACTTAAATAACATTTATAAATTTATTTTTTTAGAAAAGTTATACAATAAAACAAGAAATTTTATCATACTTAACTTTAGTATAATATTGTTATAACTGAAAATACTATGGGTCTATTTGGTATGGGCGTTAGAACGGACGAATAAATAAAATGGACAAGATAATGAAATGGACAAGCAAATAAAATGGACAAAGTAATAAAATTGATCATTATCATTCAAGTGTCTTGTTTGGTTACCATGTGAAAATTAAATGAATCATTATTTTATGTTGTTTGGCATGCAGGAAAAGACAAAGGAATTAAATTAAATTGGTGGTGAGTGGAGGTGATGGTGGTAGATGATGGTAGTGTGGTGGTGGTGGAGGTGGAGGTGATGTAGAGTGAAAGTGGGAATTGGATAGGAAAAAAACAAGGGGGCGGCTGGAATGAATTTGGGTGTTTTAGAGAGAATGAAATAAACGAGATAATAGGCGATTCCATTTCATTGACCAAACAAACATTCTTTTTCTCATTTTCTTACCTATATTTTTTTTAAATGTTAATGCATTGTTGATTATAACGAAGTGTGTTAAAACTATTTTAACAGAGCGTCTAAATGGTTCATTAACAATGGTGTATAAAAACTATAGTTACAACAATGCCTATAACATACAATAACGTGTCCAAGTTGTCCAAACGCATACGGAAGCTATTGATTATAAGACCATGCGTAGTCGTTTGTCGAATAATGCCCCCACCCTGGGGCGTTTTCTGCCATGTGGCAGTCCAGTCAGCATAGGGGTATTATTGGGCGTTTTTGCAAAAGTGGCGTACTGAGAATAATGCCACAATGCCCCATTGGTCAGTCAACCCTTGCCACAAGCCCTTTTAGGCGTTTTTTTAAACACGCCGGCCCAATTTTTTTGTCGAAAAACGCTTAATCACGCCGGGGTGTAATGGGTGGGGGGCGTTTTCGAGCGTTTTATTTTTTGATTTTTTTTTTAAGAAAAACGCCCCATTACAGGCGGTCTAATTGTGCATCCAAACAATTATAACGTTGCGTCTAGAACCACCTTTAATTCTAACGGACACATATGTACCCTATCCCTAAAATATGTGTTACATCTTGTACACTTCATACGTTTCACACACAAAAAATTAAATTCTACAAGAAGGGACGGACAATAAATACAAGACATTAGTATACTTTTTTTTTAGGGTCTGGTTATCCACACATCCCCTAAATTTATCCACACATCCCCTAACCCTATACACCCCTCATTGCCCTATACGCCTGAAAATGGACCCACCTGATAAGCCCTTCATTGCCCTATACGTTTACTTTTTGGTTACTTTTTCACACATCCTATTAATTGTCAATGATTGGGTGTCAGCCAATGATTGCCCAATCATTGGCTCTTTTGTGTGGAATAAAATTGGGGGGATGTGTGGGTTTTCATTGGGATGAAATATTATTTAAAAAAAACTTTATATATATATTTTTTAAATTGTTGTTAAAATAAAAAAAATATAAACATTTATATTTATTATTATTTATTGTTATAAAAGGAATGTATATAAATGTCATTTTTTATTTAATATATTTAGAAAAATGGCAACATTTTTATTAGTTAATTATTATTATAAAACGTCAATATTTTTTATAATTAATATTATAAAACTTCTTCATTTTTTATCAAGTGTTAATAAAAAACGTCAACTTTTTTTAAATTAGTATTATAAAACTTCTACATTTTTTATCAACTCTTAGTATAAAACGTCACCATTTTTTTTTAATTAGTATTATAAAACTTCTACATTTTTTTTATCAAGTGTTATTATAAAACGCCACCATTTTTTTTTAATTAGTATTATAAAACTTCTACATTTTTTTTATCAAGTGTTATTATAAAACGTCACCATTTTTTTTAATTAGTATTATAAAACTTCTACATTTTTTTATCAAGTGTTATTATAAAACGTAAAATTCTCTATAATCCAAAACGCAAATGTAAGTGAACATTGTTTGATAAAATAACACAAAACACAACACTTTCATACAAAATGTAATACAATACATAGCCGAAACCCTAAACCCTACACACTAAATCGCTAACTATTACATATTATTACTTAGATTCACACGAACCCGTTGTGTATCTGAATCAGGTTCTCAAACAAACCGTGAAATCGAACAGTTTCTTCGTACAACTGTGGCTAATGGAAATGCATGAAAAATATGATGAAGAAGTTGATTCTCGATTTGATGAACCTGTTCTTATGACAAACCCTTCATCAATTGAGATTTTAAATACAAGGCAATGTCGTGAGTTGGGAATAGAATCGGTTATTTCATCGCGCGTCTGAACCGACTTTTAAACCGGACGGAATCTACGAAGAAACTGTTCGATTTTACGGTTTGTTTGAGAGCCTGATTCAGATACACAACGGTCTCTTTGCTTCGTCCACTAGAACTATTTGTGTATGCATTCTTTTGGTAGTTAAACCGGACGGAATCTACGAAGAAACTGTTCGATTTCACGGTTTGTTTGAGAACCTGATTCAGATACACAACGGTCTCTTTGCTTCGTCCACTAGAACTATTTGTGTATGCATTCTTTTGGTTGTTAACTACCAAAAGAATGCATACACAAATAGTTCTAGTGGACGAAGCAAAGAGACCGTTGTGTATCTGAATCAGGCTCTCAAACAAACCGTAAAATCGAACAGTTTCTTCGTAGATTCCGTCCGGTTTAAAAGCAGGTTCAGACGTGTGATGGTATATGGTGGTCACGGAACTACCGGGCGTCGGTAGATGCCGGTGACGGAACTGCCGCGCTTCGGTAGATGCTATCAAGACTACACCAGGAATCGACAATATGAGAGTTCCGTGCTATTTGCACGGTAACATCTGACAATGTCGGAGTTCCGGATGACTTGGCAATTAATGTTGGATGATGCATCCCCCACCGCCAAGCACCTCACCATAGACCGACGTCCCGGCGCATGAATCTGAAATATGAGCTCAGGTACTCGTTTGAATCTGAAATATGAACGCAGTGCACTTCTCCATAAGAATTACGTTTCCACCACCGTCAAAACACCGACTTTCGATATCCTGTTAAAAATAATACAATTATAGTGTTAGACTCGATATTAGAAATTATATTGTAAAATATAATAAACAAACAACACCACCACCAACACCACCACCACCAACACCACCACCACCACCACCACCATAGCCGACAACCCACTACCACCACAGCCGACCACCACCACCAGTCGGCCGCCCACCGCCCACCACCTTCCACCCACAACCTAACCACCACCAAAACCACCCTCAACCACCTCAACAACCACCACAACCTACCACCCTCAACCACCTCAACAACCTACCACAACCCACCACCTCACCACCGTCAACCAACCTAACCACCACCATCCCAACTACCACAACACACCACCACCACCACCACAACCTACCACCCTCAACCACCTCAACAACCACCACAACCTACCACCCTCAACCACCTCAACAACCTACCACAACCCACCACCTCACCACCGTTAACCACCACAACCTACCGCCTCAACACCACAGCCCACCACCCACAAACACCACAGCCTATCACCGACTACACAACACCACCTAACCACCCACAAACACCACAGCCCACCACCCATAAAAATCAGAGATAAAAATTGAAAATTAAACATAAAAATACGGAAATACGAACTAACCTTAAATACTCCGAGCGTATGAAGAGATACGAGAGCGATAACAATACGAGAGACAAAGAATCCGTGCGTGTGTGTGTACTTCCGGATCTTCATTGTGTGGTCCAACGTTGTCTCGTGTGGTCCAAGACCTTTTTGGGTATATAGTTGGGTGTGTATACGTCAAAGAGCAGGTCCTTGGTAAATAAGTCAAACAAAAACAACATATACGGCCCTCATTGACCTATAAGGGGCGTATTATTTACTTTTTGAAAAAGTATGTCAGAGTATACCGCCCTCATTGACCTATAAGGGGCTTACTAATTTAATTTTTCTGAAAAGGTGTCAGCCTATACGACCGTATAGCACAATGAGAGACATATACACCACCTAACTTTTTGTTATATGGACCTCATAGCACTATGTGAGGCATATGTATTTACTATTTCTGGAAAAGTGGTCAGAATTTGTACTTTATACGCATCTCATTGTGCTATGAGCGGCGTATTGTGTCCTTTTTTTTTCTAAACAAATACTATTACGTACGAGAAAGTGTAATCCATATCCATCTTCACATTCACAATGGTTATGTGTAGATGTGGAAGGCAAGCTGGGGTAAAAACATCTTGGACGGATATCAATCCCGGGCGTCAATTTTACACCTGCGTGCAATTGGTATGTATTTTAAAAACATCTTGATGCAATGGTTGTTGTAACTTATGCATTATGGTTTGTATAGTGGTAATGATATATATTAAGGCTACCCTATATTAATTCGCCTTCGGTTTCAGCGTTCTCGGTGCAAATTCTTTGCATGGATCGACCCTCCCATGTGTCCTCGGTCAGTTCAAGTCATCCGAGGTTTGATGGATACGAAAGCATTACTTGAAAACGAAGTCAAGTATTTGAAAGAGGAGGTTCGAATGTATAAAGAGCAAGTAGCAGAAATGGAAAATAAAAATTCAAGGGTCGTTCTTAATAGGGACACCTGTTTGATAATCTGTTGGATTTTGTTTTTTTTGTCCGTATTTGTATTTGTCGTTAGCCGTATTTAAGTTTATGCAACTTATGTAAACGAATGTAATGACTCTCATATTTTGGTTATTTAGCGGAATGTTATGTCTTGAGAGTTTATGCAACTTATAATAATAAAACATATGCACATTAAAAAAAACGATGTTATATCTAGTCCCGGCAAACGGGTCGGGCCGGGGGTCGGGTAGGGTTTTTGACCCATGACGATATTTTATGAAATGAATTTTGTGTATTATAAAATGTCAAATTTTTTATTTATCAATTATTATTATGTCTTTACTTATTTTTCACTTGTCATTTATTAACCATAACGCAATAAATACACGAAACATCGTTTTATATTAATACACAAAACATGTCATTTTAATACAAAATGTAACGACTAAACCCTAATCCTTGCAAACTGTATCGGTTATTCAGATCTCTATTCGGTCACCATATTGTTGCTATCAAGTTTAAGGATGCGTTCCACGGTAAACCACCGACCTGATCTGGCGCTCCCTCGTTGTCGCAGAAGAATTCTCAGTAACCGGTTCCACAGCATGAAGAACCAATGCATACATAAGGAGTTCTCCCTCGAGGTTGCTGACGCAGAAGCATTGTCGTTGGTGGAGGTGGAAGAACATTCCAGTTCACTTTCACAGTCACCGGTAAATATCTACTTCCACCGTCACAGACTGTGGGTGCAGAAGCATTGTCGTTGGTGGACGTTCCGGTGCATGAATCTGGAATACGAACGCAATTAAGCGTTTGAATCTGAAATATGAACGCAGTGTACTTCTCCATAAGAATTATGCTACCACCACCGTCAAAACACCGACTTTCGATATCCTGTTAATAAAACATACAATTATACCATTAGACCCGACATCCGAAAATATATTGTTAAAAATAATAAATATAATAATAAAAATAACATATGCACATTTAAAAAAATAACGATGATATAAGTCTAGACCCGACAAACGTGTCACCACAGCCGTCCATCACCACCACCACCACAACCACCACAACCACCACAACCACCACCACCACAACCGTCAATCACCACCACCACCATAGCCGTCAATCACCATAACCACCACAACCGTCAATCACCACCACCACCACAGCCGTCAACCACCACAACCACCACAAACACCACCACCACCACCACAACCATAACCACTACCACTACCACCACCACCACAACCATAACCACTACCACCACAACCACCACCACCACAGCCGTCAATCATCACAACCACCACCACGTCCGTCAATCACCACCACCACCACAGCCGTCAACCAACACAACCACCACCACCAACAATCCCCCACCACCGTCAAACCCAACACCACCACAAACGGCGGAAATAAAACCAAAAAATAAAAAAAGTTTGAAGATTAAGCAATAAAATTTGAAATACAAACTAACCTTCATCGTGTGGTCCAGAGTTTGTCTTGTGAAAATCGTGTGGTCTAGAGCGTTTGTGTGTGTGTTCTTGGTGTTTTAGTGTGAGTTTTCAAATTTTAGATCTAGTTTACCCCTTTATTGAAGGTGGGAAAGTGTTTGTGTTCAATGAGAGCCGTATGGTTCAATGAGCATCTTAAAGTGTATGAAGTGTATACAAAAACATAGATGCTGATACAAAAACAAAAAGGGGGGGGGGGGTTTCTTGTATAACCCGCCCCTTAGCAAGGATCGAACCCGGACCACTCGTGTAAAAGCACCCCTTCTTTACCAGTTTATCCTCCTGTCGAGCTGATATATACCCTAACATTAGTTCTTTTATACACTTCTTAAAATCCAACCGGGCACACACCTTTTATTTTATTTTGTACGTTTTTTTATCACTTTTATAAAAACTAACATTTTTATAAACTCATATACATCAAACCTGTTTTACTAAAAATATAAACTATAATTATTTCCGGTTTTATCTAATTATTATGAATTAAGTTAGTTTTAATCTTATTAAATTCAATAAAAATAGTAAACTAATTTTATAAAACCTGAAAATTTTTATATAATTATTTTAACATCAGAATGATGTTCGAAAATATAAAATTGATATTTTTCCCAAAATTCGATTTTTAACCAATTTAATCCAATAATTACATAGTTGTATTTGTTTAATTAATTATTTAAAAATAGTTAATTTATCAGAAAAATTTTGTTTCAGCCTTTGGTCGGGGTGTTACAATACAAACATTACAAATCGTTATATTCTGATAAAATATTAAACATGTTACCATCCATACATGCGATAAAAGATTAAAGGTTTATACAAAAACAACCGGGCATACAACTAAACATAAATAACAAAACACGAATAAATATTTGTTCGTACAACCACATTAAACCCAAAATACAACCAAACGAAACAGATAAATACTACTCCTAAGCCATTTCCTCGTCACCGTCATCAGAACCACTATCCTCATAACGTATCAACTGCATCTGCGTGTCAGACGGGCCTGCCTGCGTGCCGGACGGGCCTGCCTGCGTGCCGGAAGGGCCTGCCTGCGTGCCGGACGGGCCGGCTTGCGAGCCGGACCCCGGATACACTCGTGGTTGTGGCGGGTCTCGAACCGGCAACCCCGCCTCGCTACGCCTATCAGCCTCGCTAGCCATCATCCACTCCATCATATCCTCCATCCGGTCCATCCGCCGATCCTGCAGCGCCAACCTCCCCATCACAGCCGTCTGACCCGCCACAAGCCTCTCGAGGAGACGCTGAGTGGACTGAGGCAACCTCACCGCATGATAGACGCGCCGAGGATGCTGTGGCGGCTCCTGCGGATGCCCCTGCTCAACCTCAGGCTCGACGTCACCCTCTCCAATAGGCTCATCAACAACATGAGGCATATCCACCTCCGCAGCGTCCAGCAGATGTTGATGTACTAACGGCTGGGCTACGAAAATCTGATCGTTCTCACCGACAAACCGATAACCAATGCCCGGAAAGTTCACCGCCAAGTTCATCCCTCTCATCGTCCTAATACCCAAATACTCGAAAGGGGCAGGTGGTGGCAACTCACCGATGAATGGAAAATACCGACCGCAATGCTAGGCAATACGCGTGATGAACGCCCCTCCGTGCAATCCGCCACGCTTCTGACGTCGGGAAAATGAGGCGAAATACTCCGCCAGGCAGCGATGGAGGGCGCACGGCGTCCCCGTGAATAAACAGTAAAGATAGAACAGGTCTTTTTTCTTGACCCACTCGTTGCTTTTGCCACGCCCAGATATCGACGTGGCAATGCAACGGTGTATGTAGCAAACGAGTGGGTCAGTAATCAACGAGACACGGGCCTTATGACCGAAGGGTACATCACAGAGGGTGGGCCACCAAGCAAGCAACTGATCATCAGGCATAGATGTGATCGCGGTGGTATAAATATCCTGAACCAACTCCTCATCAGTGTAGAATCCGGTGGCCAAAGCAAACTGACGCAGCGACATATTCTGTCGCTCCCCGAATAAACAGAAAGTTACCTCGGCAGGGGGTGGTTCCACCATCGGATCGTCCATATCTGAGTTAGGCTGCTCAGCAGGCCGTGGTCGATAGATAAACGTGGAGAGGAACTCCACCACCATAGGCCTATAAGAAGGCCCAGCCGCATATAAAAACATACGATCCCACGGGTTATTTTCCCCGATTATACCCCGGGCCCTCTGCTCCTCGTCACACTCCCGTAACGCGTCCCAACACAACGCCCTCTACTGCCTCACTCTCATACCCCGGAACTTGGCAAAACGTCTGTATTCCATACTGCGCTGGGGGAAGTCTAAAAAATCGTACTGCTCACAATTACCCCCGGCCATCGGATTGAATACCGGACCACCATTTGGTGCCTGTTGTTCCTCATCTGACGACATATCTGCAACAATTAAAAGTTAATATTTTGTCAGAATATTAATAAAATTACGACAACCCACAAACACCACAGCCAACCCACAACCACCACAGCCCACCCACAACCACCGTCAAACCCTAACCCACAACCACCGTCAAACCCTAACCCACAACCACCGTCAAACCCTAACCCATAGATACAACCACCACCGTCCTAACCTCAACCACTCTAACAACCACCACCGTCCTAACCTAAACCACTCTAACAACCACCACCGTCAAACACCTCTACCGCCAAACACCACAACCAAAATATTTCAGAATAAACAAAAAAAAAAAAAACCGTAAAAAAACAATAACAAAAAGGAAAGATGAAGATGTTACTAACCTCTTGTGGAAATTCGCACCGTATGGTTCGATACGGGATAGAAATGGTATACGGGAGAGAGTTGTGTGTGTTTTTGGTGTGTGTGTGTTTGAATTGATTTTGATCTAGTTTTCCCTCTTTAGTGAGCTGAAATGTTGTTTGTGTTGGTATACACTCCTCATTGGCCAATACGTGGCTTATAGATTGCTTACCAGCAACCGCTTATTGTGCTATGAGCGGCATATAGAGGCTGGTATACACCTCTCATTGCCCAATATGCTGCATATGATGCCTTTCTTTTAATAAAAATAGTGATGTAAATAAGTGTTTTTACATTATAAAACAATGTAATTAACATTTTTTTATAAAATAAATGTTGCTTACACTATATTCAAAAGATAATAGAATGTAAAAAAAAAAAAAAAAAAACATAATAATACGATTAAACAGTTTTACGTGTTACAACGAGAACCTACAACAAGTTAATAAAGTCTCTTCGTACACTTCTATTACTACGAAGTAACTTCTTACCCTCTGAAAGACGAGACATGTACATTGTCTCCCACTCCATACGTGTTACAACGAGAACCTACAACAAGTTAATAAAGTCTCTTCGTACACTTCTATTACTACGAAGTAACTTCTTACCCTCTGAAAGACGAGACATGTACATTGTCTCCCACTCCATAGCTTCAGTACTTCGATACATATTCCATAGTCCATTCGGTGGAGGCATCGGACGATCATCCGTTAACTTAACCATGATGAAATGGCCATCTTCCACATAGGCAATCGAAAGAACAGAATGGCCCTCCGCCGGACCATCAAACATGGGAAAGTATGTTTGACAAACACCATTGCTTAAATGTTGAACAACCACACCAAATTTTTGAGCCACCAACAATCCGGCGTATGGCAAGAACATCCAGCATGCCATTGGTGCAGGTTCCACGTGCAACCAGTTTATTGATCGATATACTGTAGTGTAAAATCCCGGATCAAAAGAGTCAAGAAGAGGCAACCACCGGGCTTTGTTAATGAACATCTCATCCAGTAGCTCTTGGCGGACCCACATCCAAGCATTCTGGTCCAACCCCAAACCCATAGACACCGATCGAAACCCACAGTTACCGTCAGGCTGGGCATCTTCCATATGTGTTATGTATCTTCGATACATAGATGGAAGCCAGTCCTTAAAACGATCGATCATGTTTTTGTACCTGTAATTGTAAAATATATTGTGGAAAATCTTTATCAGGGAAAATGTATGTATGGAAGTACGTAGGATATTATATAGGTCAATGATTGTTGACGTACCTATCCCCCACCAACAGTGGAAAATCTTCATCTATAATTTCAACTGTCTTTTTAGCCTTATTTTTCTTTGAACGACTGCGTTGCACTGCTGGCTTTTGAGCGTCCTCGTCCTTCTTTTGGCTTTTGCCTTTAGCTTCGGACCGGGTATCTTTACGTCTCGCAACCTCCTCCTTCTTTTTTTGTTGTGCTTTAGAGGTTGGGCGCCCCCGAGTATCTTGTTGTACCTCAGGCGGTTGATGGTCAGTCATACTTGGATTCACCACCTCCTTTATCTTCGACAACATACTTTTTAACACTATCGGTGGTTGCGCCTTCAGTTGTTGCATGACTCTGTCCATTTCCTCCCGAAGATTATTATCGTCTTCCTTAAGTTCTTCAGCATTGAAATCTAGTTTTGTCCAGAATTTGTCTACGGCGGCAAGAGGAATTTTGCAATCTGTATTTTAAAAACAATAGTTAGAAATGAGGGCGGGGGGTGGGTATTCATATGAAGTAGAATAAGCGGTTGAAGCCTGTTTTTATTACTTGTATTTTCCCACCACTCCAGCCGACAAGCACATGGCAACCCACAACTCGTAAAAAGCACATGACCACAAGTCCCCCCTGCTGCGAGCAACGTACGTATCTTTTTCTTCTCCACAAGCAACAAATCTAGTGCTTTCAGGGAAACATTACCACGTAGGTTATCAAAGAATGATATCATGTGGTCCCCCATTTTCAAGGACCGGCTATCCTGAAAAGTGAGGTTTATTTGTATGCGTTGTGACTCTACAACTTTGTCAACAAGCCACACAAGTCTATGGAGCGAGCTGTTTGGCCCCTTAAGGTATCTCTTAAACTTAGCATGTTGGCTTTCAACTCTGTTGGTTGTATGTTGACCAAAGTTAGGGCTTGTGTTAGTTCAGGCTGAAACAAACTTTTCTTTATAGGGTAGTAGCCAGACAGTATACAAATAGTCCAAAACTCCTGAAAAAAAAAACAGAATATAACGATTTGTAATGTTTGTATTGTAACACCCCGACCAAAGGCTAAAACAAAATTTTTCTGATAAATTAACTATTTTTAAATAATTAATTAAACAAATACAACTATGTAATTATTGGATTAAATTGGTTAAAATCGAATTTTGGGAAAAATATCAATTTTATATTTTCGAACATCATTCTGATGTTAAAATAATTATATAAAAATTTTCAGGTTTTATAAAATTAGTTTACTATTTTTATTGAATTTAATAAGATTAAAACTAACTTAATTCATAATAATTAGATAAAACCGGAAATAATTATAGTTTATATTTTTAGTAAAACAGGTTTGATGTATATGAGTTTATAAAAATGTTAGTTTTTATAAAAGTGATAAAAAACGTACAAAATAAAATAAAAGGTGTGTGCCCGGTTGGATTTTAAGAAGTGTATAAAAGAACTAATGTTAGGGTATATATCAGCTCGACAGGAGGATAAACTGGTAAAGAAGGGGTGCTTTTACACGAGTGGTCCGGGTTCGATCCTTGCTAAGGGGCGGGTTATACAAGAAACCCCCCCTTTTTGTTATTCTAATTAACGTAGTTAACTAAGTTAACTTCTTTTTTAAAGTATAAAAGAACTAATGTTAGGGTATATACCAGCTCCTGGACAGGAGGATAAACTGGTAAAGAAGGGGTGCTTTTACACGAGTGGTCCGGGTTCGATCCTTGCTAAGGGGCGGGTTATACAAGAAACCCCCCCTTTTTTGTTATTCTAATTAACGTAGTTAACTAAGTTAACTTCTTTTTTAAACTATAAAACAACTAATGTTAGGGTATATATCAGCTCCTGGACAGGAGGATAAACTGGTAAAGAAGGGGTGCTTTTACACGAGTGGTCCGGGTTCGATCCTTGCTAAGGGGCAGGTTATACAAGAAACCCCCCTTTTTTGTTATTCTAACTAACATAGTTAACTAAGTTAATTTTTTTTAAAGGATTTCTTATTCAACATTTAACTTGGTTAATATTTTAGAGTTAAAATAAGTTTCAAACAAGGCTATTTCAACCCTTATACTATAGATTTCAGTAATTACATTTTATGCCCAAATACTTTGTAGTTTTAAATAATGTCAAAATAACCCCTAGACTATAACTTTTAATAAATGACAGTTTAGTCCCTGGACTTGGTTTTAACCATTTTTGTTATTCTAATTAACATAGTTAACTAAGTTAATTTTTTTAAGGATTTCTTATTCAACATTTAACTTGGTTAAGATTTTACAGTTAAAATAAGTTTCAAACAAGGCTATTTCAACCCTTTTACTTTAGATTTCAATAATTACATTTTATGCCCAATACTTTGTACTTTTAAATAATGTCAAAATAACCCCTAGACTATAACTTTCAATAAATGACAGTTTAGTCCCTGGACTTGGTTTTAACCATTTTTTAAGCAAGTTTCAAACAATGACAAACAAGTCCCTCAGCTTATAGTTTCATAAAATGTCAAAATAGGCCCCTATAGTTTGTAATATAATACGTACCTGATCTATGGTCGTCAGTCAGTCGCGTAAATAGCCGCTCAAAGTTATAATTGTATAGCGTCTCAGTGGGAGAATTACACAATCGAGACCAAGAAAGCTTGAATATTTTCCATTCTTCAGCCGTTGCAAATTTTGCCTTGGTGTGTTTTAGAATATTTTGTGAGATGTGCCACCGACATAGCAATTTGGATGCTTTTGGGAATAGTTTATCGCAAGCATTCATCAAAGCTTTATCGCAATCTGTTACTATCACGCGCGGTTCCATACCCTCTTCCAACAATCCTTTGAGGTTCTGTAGGACCCACAAGAAGTTATCCTGTTTTTCTTTAGAGATAAAAGCATGAGCGACACAAAACGACTTGTGTGTCGATGTCACACCCACAATTTGAACAAACGGAAGTCTATACTCATTCGTTTTGTAAGTGGTATCAATCATCAACACATGTGGGAAAGCACGCCACATATCGTACGAGTACCGATGAACAAAAAAAACCTCCTCGACCGCATTTGTTTCGGGATTCACCCGGGTGTGGTAAACATACCTTCCTTCATGCAACATTTGCTCCAATATCTGCATTGGAGTCCGATCACCGTACATTTTGACTTTAATCTTTTTTATCACGTTTTGTATGTCTCGTAGAATGCACACGCTCTGTGGGTTTTGTTTTCTTATGGTTAAATGTATGTTCGTAGGCTCCATGTTTTGAATATAAAGTCTCTCTACCAATAATTCTTCGTCTGGGGTCAACCTTCTTGCAAACGCGTGACCCTCGAGAAATACCGCAGGCTCATGGTTATGATCCTTTTGCTTCACCACTAAGCTCCAATTGCCACTACTTGCGTCTAGTTTCCCTATCATTTTAAAAGGACACCCAATCTTCTTGCTACCAGAACGCCGAACTGTTGCTTTACTTTTGCATGTGCCTCCACGGTCGCATTGCAACCATATCTTCACTGTCCTTGCTGACGAATCTTCACCTTTTGTTACCGTTCGTTGGGTCACAATGACGTAACCTTTCGCAATTTCTGTTTTGTAAGCCCAATTCTTTAACTCGTGAAGTGTCGCAAATACCTGAAACAACGGTAATTTAAAACTATGTTTAAAACTATATTTGTTTAAAATCTAATAAACCTTATACATAACGAATAACACGTAAACAAAATCAACTTTTTCTAAATTCTAATAGGCACCCTTCTAATAAACCTATACATAACGAATAACACGTATACAAAATCAAAATTGTCTAAAATTTAATAAACATTATACATAACGAATAACACGTAAGTGACGGTAATGTTATACCTTTCCTTGTTTTTTCGGGTCATTAGCACCATCGTCCTTTTCACCACCATCGTCCCCGCCACCACCATCGTCCCAGCCACCACCATCGTCCCAGCCACCACCATCTTCCTCGTCTTGATCACTTTCCTCGAAGTGTGTAACACCTTTCTCGATTTCGTTCTCGTCTTCCTCGATGTCAAAAGCACCTTCCTCGGACTTTTTCTTGCGTTGTTTTTCCTGATGGGAATGGTAAGTCCCGTATGCATGTTTTTCCTGTTGCGGATAGCTTTGAGCCACGTAAGATGGTCCCGCCTCCTCTACGACCTGAAACAACTTAATGGTTATACTAAAATAACCAAAACGACAATATGAATTTTTTACCTGGTTCAAATCAGGCACCACGGACCGCACACTCCCTTCCTGATGCGAATGGTAAGTTCCGGCGTGTTGCGGACGCACGGAAACCACCTCCTCCTCACCTCGATCAACGCCGGGCAACCAAACGCATTCGGAGACATATGACTCATTCGAAATTTCACCAAAAAAATATCCAAAGTCCCAATTTGACATCGTGATTCGAATCTAATTTAACCAGACCGTTTATTTGAAAATTTTTATCATTTTCATCACTTTTTTGGGATTTTTGAACATTTGTATTACATAAATCCCGTAAGCTTGGGGTAAAAGGAAAAAATTCGAAACAATACGCAGCGTATAGGGCCATGAGCGCGTATATGCGGATCACCTTTTTAGCCTTTTTCAGTCTGAACTCCGCTGTCATGTAAGCAATATACCTTAAATTCAGATATTATAGTACCAATGAGCAGTGTATAAAGCAATGAGAGGCGTATAGGGTTTAATGCTCCAACTACCACCTTTCTAATACAGCGCTCATAGGGCAATGAGGGTCGTATAACTTTACTTTTTCTGACATAATTAATGCACTCAACCCCTATACAACCCTCATTGCCTTATACGGGGCTGCTGGGGGGGGGGGGGTGTCATTACTTTTGAGGGATGTACCAATACCCTCACCCTTTTTTTATCCGAGTTAATTGCCAAAATCGTCCCTGATGTTTGGACACGTTTGTCATTTTTGTCCAAGATGACACTTTTGTACCAAATTGCCCCCAACGTTTGTAACTTTTTGTCATTTTCATCCAAACCACTAACTTAGTTTATTTTTTCTGTTAAGTTGAGAATATTTGGATGAAACTGACAAATATAAAACCACAGAGACGATTTTGGCAATTTACTCAAACCCTTTTTAATTTCTTTTATTTAATTATTTTTGTTACATATATAATAAAAAAGAATATACATGGAATTTTTAGAAGAAAAAAAATTAATAGTTTTGTCACATAATTTTTATAAATTTTCATCCAAATCATTAACTCAGTTGATTTTTTCTGTTAAAGTGAAAGATGTTTTAAATTTTATAAATTAAGACAGAAATTAATTTACAGCTTCTTTATATAAATCAGATTTATAAAGAGAAAACGTCGTTGGTATGTAACACATAACAATCGATTACAACTTTTAGTGTTTATCAGTTGTAGAGATAGAAAAAAACTGTAAAACGTTACATATTTTTTAAATGTGTGGAACACCTAGGAAATATGTTGGTAGAAATAAAATATTTATTTAATTAAGATTATGAGGGTTACTAACTAATACTTATTCTGAGTGGCTTGAGTAAAGAAACTTTTGGTTCATAGCATTATAATTACAATTTGGTGGATAATTTTAATTACAATTTGGTGGATAATTTTAAGGTTTGGTAAAGATAGGTTGTTTGATGGGGGGGGGGGGGGGGGGCACTGGCTTCTGTTTTTCCTTAGGAGCAAATTTAAAAGAGTAGAAGATGAATTACAAACTTGGTACATATGATAAGATTTATTTATTTGACATTTTTTCAATAAGGTTATCAGCATTTTAGTTTTATAAAATTTAGAGGTTTAAGTAGATTTTATTTTTATAAAACTGATCTATATAAAAAATTAGAAATTAATTTATGTCTTAGTTTATAAACATCATTCGCCTTAATAGAAAAAATTAACTTAGTTAGTGGTTGGATGAAAATTTATAAAAATTATGTGACAAAGCTATTATTTTTTTCATATAAAAATTGCATGTATATTCTTTTTTATTATATATGTAACAAAATTAATCAAATAAAAGAAATTTAAATGAGTTTGAGTAAACTGCCAAAATCGTCCCTGTGGTTTTATATTTGTCAGTTCCATCCAAATATCCTCAACTTAATAGAAAAAATAAACTAAGTTAGTGGTTTGGATGAAAACGGCAAAAAGTTACAAACGTTGGGGGCAATTTGGTACAAAAGTGTTATTTTGGACGAAAATGGCAAACCTGCCCAAACATCAGGGACGATTTTGGCAATTAACTCTTTTTATCCTAAAACAAACTTTGTATACAACATAAGGGAAAAGATCAAATAGGAAGTTTATTTTGGCTAAGAAGTCTAGGAAGCAATAGGATTAGGACATGTGGCAACATTTAAAATAAAGAAAAAGGGTATTTTAGTCAATCCAACCCTTTTCTTCTTCCTTTTCAAAACCCAGTAACTTCAAAACCCACCATTTTCAAAACCCACCATCTTCAACCATTTCTTCACTTTCTATCTTAATAATCACTACATTATATTGCGATTTTCATCACCAATCAGTGATTCAAACATCCAATCAACGTGTTCTTCAGCTTTTTTGAAGAAAACCCAGTTTAATTTCATACAAAATCTCGTTTTTTCCGGTGATTTTGAAGATAATCACTCGATCCGTTCGATTCGAGCGCTGATAAGTATTTCAATCATTCAAAAATCGTCAATTGTTGAAGAAATCACTTCGATCCATGTAAGAAATTCTTTAATTTCATTTTTACGATATGAGTTTTTGATTTAGTCATTGCGTTTTACGATTTTGGCGGGGGTCCGGGGGCAGCGCCCCTGGTAGCGGGGTCCCAGGGGCGGCAGCCGCTGGCGAGGTCCAAGGGGCAGAGCCCCTGGCTGGGGTTGAGCATTGGTCCAGACAGTTCACAGAAAAATTAATTTTCTCATTTTTTCGATTAAATTTTCTCATTTTTTCGATTAAATTGCTGTAATAAAAATGCATCAGAAAAATTAATTTTCTGTAAATTGCCTCTGGAAACTGCATTGGTCCAGACAGTTCACAGCACAGACAATTCACTTTCTTTGGTGTTTTCTGGCCATTGCGTTTTAGAAAAAACACATTCTTGAAGTGATTTTGGTGCATTGCCTTTTAGGTAAAACACCTTTTTAGGTGTTTTCAGTCCATTGCGTTTTACAGAGAACACTTTCTTTTGTTTTTTAGGCAATTGCGTTTTAGAATGAGTCATTTTTAAGTGTTTTCTGGCCATTGCGTTTCACAAATAAGACATTTCTTTGTGTTTTTTGTGCATTGCGTTTTAGGTAAAACACTTTTTTATGTGTTTTCAGTCCATTGCGTTTTAGAAAACAGACATTTTAAGTGTTTTCTGGTCATTGCGTTTTACAAATAAGACATTTCTTTGTGTTTTTGGTGCATTGCGTTTTAGGTAAAACACATTTTTATGTGTTTTTAGTCCATTGCGTTTTAGAAAGTACATTTTCTTTTGAGTTTTTAGGCTATTGCGTTTTAGAAATAAGACATTTCTTTGTGTTTTCTGGTCATTGCGTTTTACAAATAAGTCATTTATTTGTGTTTTTTGTGCATTGCGTTTTAGAAAAATGTCATTTTTTTGGGTTTTTTTTCATTGCGTTTTACGTAACTGGGGTTTTTCTATTGCGTTTTACGCAACTGGGGTTTTTTTTTAAATATAACAATAGTATACTCGTTTTAAAGATAAAAAAACGCTCGTTTTTTTGGTGCAATTTTTATAAAAAAATAATGTCGTATGAAAGAGTTATTAACATTTAAAAAATGAGGGGAAATTGAAGGAGAAAGAAACTATTGGCTTGGATTGACTAGAATGCCCCTAAACAAACTCACGCGCCTCTTTTCTTCTTTTCAATTTCCCTGATTTAATCTTAGCCCTTGATTAACTAAATGGATGGTCAAGATCACTTCCTAGCCTTCCTAGCCAAATTAACTTCCTATTGTATCACCACCCAACAACATAATACTTGTTATTTGGTTTCCAGACATTGCCTGGCGGCGTAACGTTTTGACATTATTACACCAAAACAAGTTTTCCAATTACGCTATGCTTTGATAATCATATGCTCACCATTTTATGTTCTAGAAAAAAATTAATTGATTACTCTAGCCTTCTAAATAGTGATACATCGTCATAGAAAATCAATAGATGTCACACTCTGGTTAGAAAGTAAAACCACCCAAAAATATAATATATAAGTTTATAACATTCTAATATGATGAACGACCATAAATTTTAATCAAAGTCTAGAGTCGACTACCTAGTATTCTTTTGGAGAACCATTCTCATCACTTTAAATAGAGTAAATTATAAAAATCGTCCTTTATGTATGTTATTTATTGCAAACTGTGTCATTTATCTTTAATAAGTACAAAAACCGTACTCGATGTTTGCAAACCCTTGCACATTATGTCCTTTAGCCCTAACCCAGTTAGTTGTTTTGGTTAAATATGACCAAATGAACCCCACATGAGTGTGTTTTGGTCATTTTACCCTAAATACTAAAATAAATAATCAAAAATTATATATATATATATATAGATATATTTATAAATACTACAAATGCACTCACATAAACACCCCTCTCTTTCACAACAGCTCTCTCTCTCTCTCTCTCTAATTGCTGGACCACCACCACCAGACCGACCACCACCGCCATACACCTCTCTCTCTCTCTCTCTCTCTCTCCCTCTCTCCCTCTTATCTTTGTAAATATTCTTCACCGTGGCTTTCTCGGCAGTTCCGTTGACGCTGTACGTACCGCCGTTGAGAAGCCTGAGCCTCTTCGTCGGATCCTTTCAGCATCTCCTCCGTCACGTCACCCTCTACACTCTCCACATCTCTCCTCGCTTACGCCTCGCCTTTTCTCGGATCTTATCTCCGATCATCCGATCTCAATTTCGCCACAGGTAACACTATCAACACATATTTTCATCAATTTGAGATAAGTCATGCCTGATTTTGCTTTTCTTTTTCTACAATTTCATTGTGTGGATATTTAAATTATTGATAACCTATTGGATTAGGTTTGTTGATTAAGCGTTATGCAACTATGAGTGAATTCGGATGAGATTTTTAGTATTTAACCAACCGATTTTATGGATTTTTTGTACAATTTCGATGAATGATTGTGTAATTGTTGATAATCGATCTCAATTTGGCGACAAGTAACGAATAACGATTCGAACACACATTTTGTGATTTTGTACCAATGGATCGAGTTTGAGGTCAACCTAGGTCAGGTCAGGTTAGGGTGGCAGGTGGATGGTGGTGTTGGTGGTGTTGGTGGTTGCAGGTGGGGTGTTGTGGTAGGTGCGTGTTGGTGGTGTTGTGGTTGCAGGTGGGGTGTGATAGCAAGTGGGTGTTGGATATGATTATTTATTTTAATATTTAATGTAAAATGGCCAAAACACCCTCATGTGGGGTCTATTTGGTTATATTTAACCATAAAAACTATCTGGGTTAGGGTTAAATGACATAATGTGAAAGAGTTTGCAAAAATCGAGTACGGTTTTTGTACTTATTAAAGACAAAGGCCACAGTTTACAATAAGTAGTATACATAAAGGACGATTTTTTTGTAATTTACTCCTTTAAATATTAATGACGTCCCGTCATCTCATAAATGATATCTATTACTACCCTACTCAGGGACAAAATGAGACGAAAAAAATCGTCGCAAATTAGTATGTGATCGGGTTTGAGGCCGGGAATACTTTGTAAATTAGTGAGGGGCTTTAGACTGTTACTGGATGGATGATTTTTGTGACGCAATTCGGTTGCAAATTTATGCTCCAAAATGAAAAGGATAAATTAAATAGTCACCGTCGCTAATTCGGTTGCTAAAGTTAAAAATAAGAAACTATTAAATTTAGAGTAAATTACAAAAATCGTCCTTTATGTATATCACTTATTGCAAACTGTGTGCTTTATCTTCAATAATTACAGAAAACGTACTCGACGTTTGCAAACCTTTGCAAGTTATGTCCTTTAGCCGTAACTCAGTTAATTTTTTGAGGTTAAATCTGACCAAATGGACCTCACATGAGGGTATTTTGGTCATTTTATTCTCATGTGGGGTCCATTGGTCAGATTTAACCACAAAAATATCCTTATGTGGGGTACATTTAGTCAAATTTAACCACAAAAATTAATTGAGTTAGGGCTAAAGGACATAACTTGCAAGGGTTTGCAAACATCAAGTACATTTTCTGTAATTATTGAAGACAAAGGACACAGTTTGCAATAAGTGACATACATAAAGGACGATTTTTTTGTAATTTACTCTTAAATTTAATATTTTAGCTAAATCTGTAGGAACTTTCAAGATCAAGGTTTTTCTATTTAACATTCTGAATATTCCTTCATCACATGTCAAATTCATACATCTTTAAAAAAATGTCAAGGTTTGGACTTATTAGAGAAAAAATATGTATTGGTTTGTAATTGCTTATCCAATCAATGGGAAGCCTAAGCATTTATAAAAAAAATCTACATCAAGGTACACCAAGAATGAATAAAATACAACACACACATAAAAATAGTTACATGCAGGGTTTAACCATATGAACTCTTGTGAACAAAACTCTATTAATGGAACTTGGAGGCGCTCTTCTGGCAAAATCACAATCATAATTAAAACCTTGATTATGCCCTATGAGGGCCGCGTATTATTCAAGTACACAAAGCTTAAAACTTTAATTGTGAGTGTGTGTATGGATGGTGAAAAAGAATACAAGAAAACTAGAGAAAGTTAACCAATTTGTTGTTACTAACTTAGAAAAGTGTTTGGGATCATTTGATTAAATTTCTTGATTTTTACGACCAACATAAGAAATTTTATGATTTTTTTTTTGCTCACTATGATTAATACTTTTTTTTTTGAATGGCAAATTTGGATCACTGACGGACCACTGGAGTATCATCGTGCCACCAGAGGAACCACCCGATCATATCCATCTCCACTAGGCATAATGCCACACCAATTCAGGAGGAAACCCAATAAATATGGGAAAACCCCGTTTGTGGGAATCGAACCCAGAACCTATTGGTCCCAAAGCCTTATCCCACCACCAATATGCCACTAGGCTATAAAGCCATGGGCACTATGATGAATACTAACTTAGAATTATCAATTTTAATGGTTAAAAATAAAATCAACAGAACCTATTGGTTTCAATTCAATGTTCGAATCAAGATGCCGAACACGAACATAAAACAAACATGGAAATTAATGGCTTATATGTGTTTTTAAGAACATCACTAACGATGAACGATCAAAATTTACCTATATGAGTTCTTGATAAAGTTAAGTAGTAATTTGACTCAAAACAGACTTTTTTTTAACAAAATGATGATTTTGTAAGAATATATATATATATATATATATATATATATATATATATATATATATATATATATATATATATATACTAGACGTATACCCGCGCGATGCGGCGGGACGACAATTTACAACGCGGTTTTTGTTTACTGTGAGTTTTTCAATTTTCTCGTGATACATTGTATTATACGTTTGTTAAGTTTCTTATTTGTAGCATCCGTGTGTGGCGTATACCATGAGCCTTACAAGCTTTTAAAAAATAACAAACATGCTATTAAGAAAATATCACTCACAAACATAGTATTTAAAAAAAACGAACACGCGTGCCAAAAGTGCATTAGCTAGCAATGAATGCTATGAGCAATGTACAACCCGTAATCTATATCCCATCAGATGAAGTAAATTCGAGAAAAAAAAAACTATAGTTGCACTTTGAAAGGGGAGCAGTCTCCCATCTATATAGGGTGGTGAGCAGTCCATCGGCTGCGAGGACACTTTACAATGCAGTACAACACGACAACTAATAATGTTGAGATGGTATAATAGTTTCTAATGATTTTTCACCTTTATCATACATATTTTTAGGTTGGCGCGATGCGGCGGCGGAGGCGATTTACAATAGGATACTTGTTTACCGTTAGTTTATCAGTCATCTCGTGATATATTGTAGGGGTGATCACGGTTCGGTTTCAAACTGTTAAACCGCCCAAATCGGTCTTCGGTTTGGTTTCACGGTCACTTTCTTTCTTTAACTTTTGGCTTGTCGGTTTCAAAATCTTCAAAACGTAGCGACCGGTTTGATTTCCGGTTTTATATCAAAACTGGCCATATAAAATCATACCAGACCGTTAATGCAGTGGCGACAATTTACAATGTTGATATCCCTCTCGTAATATACTTTATAGTACGTCTGTTTTTTTTTCCTTAACATCATTGTAGTATATCTATGATGTTTTCAACATACACACAAAAAACAAAACGTGTGAACATGAGCCGCTGAGTGTTGAGACATAGTACTGTCAATTTATCTTAAACCAATGTTATTGCCACAGTGATGTTATTGATGTTTAGAAAAAAACATATGGTATTAAATATTTAATTAAAACAACTCTGATTTTATTCAAATAAACTCTAATTTTATTCAAATAATTTCTTATAATTATTTGATCAAACATAATAAAAGCCAATAAAGTGAAACAAATGTGATCTAATAGAAAAAAATAGCAATAACATACACTTTATTTTTAGAATTATGACCCTCAACATGATACAACTTCCAATAAAATGTATGATATGATTACTTGCCATACATATGAAATAACAATAAAATAAATATTAACCCTACCCCTACTTAAATTTAACAAAATTAAATACATTTAAAAATATAATATAAACCCTAAGGCCTAAATCCGCTTTATAAAAATTCAAAAGAAAGCATCTTCAGCACTTCCATGCAGCTGGTAAAACATAAAAAAAGTTTGCAATTAGACAAACTTTAGCTAATCTATTTCATCTCTCTCTCGATGTCCAACACCTGCGACAAATGTAAAAAGTAAGTAACACAATTTTCTAAACTATAAACATTAATGTATTAATATAAATCATTTGATTGTAACTTGTAAATTATTGTAGTCGTGTAGTTAGCATGCTACATGTTGAAAATCTTAACATACTTTTGCATGTGGTGGGTGCATGTAATTGACCACTTAAAGTTGTAGCCCGGAAACGCCTTTGGCCACTTTTGCATGTGGTGGATGCATGTGATTGACCCAAGTTTTTTTGCCTGTCTTTATATAAGTAGTCAGGATGCATTTTACCATCAAATGAGTTCAAAAAGGGTGCTATTATAGGTAATAGGTGCATACAAATACATGCATTATAACACGGGCCGTATGACAGGACGAAAATGGTCATACGGGTGGTATGACTTCAGTCACTTGTGTCAGTCTAAAACATCATATGACCCATGTCAATTGGCGAACACCAACTCATATGGTTTGTATAATTGTATTGTATGATTTATGATGGCCCATATGATGTGTCATTATTACACGCCAACACGGCCCGTATGACCATATGACGCGTGTGAACCGTCAATGGTGTGTGGAATGTGGATAGTGTGTCAGCGGTGTTTCTTTAGTACCAGGCTTTAAAAAACGATATGTAAACATACCTTCTTGTTTAGAAATGTTATATTCGATGATGGATCCTGAGGTCGTTGCTAAAAACAAAGAGAACGAACTTGTGTATGTTTCATCGACTGTCACGGGTGTCATGGATGTGAATTGTTGATCTTTCGGGCTTCCGTGGACGACCCATTTCCATTTCCTTTGGTGCAGTCTTCTTTCAACCAAATTCCCACCCTATAATTTGATAAATTTTGATCAAAAAAGAATAAAACTTGTGGATTTTAAGAAAAAAGGTTGACTTTTTTGGATAAAGTACTTTGGTCAAAAGAAAGAGCGAGTCAGAATGAGGCCCGCTTCTTCGGTGTGCTGTGCAGCTAGTCATTGGTGTCAACGTAGTGTCGTGTGTCGATTCTTGGCTCCATATATGTTTCTTCCACATTGGTTTTGAAGACGGATCGAACTCGTATAGATCACCGCTTGAGCTGCATTTTGGTAACAAAGACCATCATGGGTTCAAGTCATGTGGTTCACCGGTTATCGGTAAAACAGAGAAACAAAGACGATTGAGCTGCATTTTGGTAACATACCTTATAGTGAATATGACTTGCGGTCTAATTTCAGGAGCATCAACTATGGCTGCAACATCCGCACCAGGAGGCTTGCCATGGTTCATCCATCTGCTCACATTGTGCTATGAGTCTATGACATAAATCCCCTTTATAAAATAAATTCAAAACAATAAAAATAAAACCTTGGTGCGTTGATCTCACTAAGCTCTAATAGCAGCCCATTTTTTGTGCAGAAGTAGATCTTCCTGTTTCATCATGCCAAAGTCAATAAAAGAACATACTTTGCTTTACTAAAGAAGTCAAAACGGGTTGCGAAGGTGGTTGGAAGACATTCGACCCATTTTATTTTTAAGCTAATTTTTAACCTGACCCGTTTGAGTTAAAACATAACTAACATCTACCCCTACCCATTCAAGTAAACGGGTTGAAATAACCAACTCTACTCTCGAATGATACTTACTCCATATCATGTGATATAACTCCAGATTTGATTCGTAATCCGTGCTAGAATCTAGAATTGGTGGGAACTCGACCCATATCGGCTGCGAATTCTCACTTAGCTGCATCTGCAAGTAAGTGACAAAATTAGGTTAGGTTAAAAGGTTATTTAATTTTTAAAAAAATTATAAGATAAAATTCTAAACTACAAGATATGAATATTTTAGATACCTGGAGAAAAAAAAAAGCAACTGTATAGGCAAGAATGATTTTGCTGAAGGCAAACCTCGGCAATAGCGTGCCACCGAAATTGATTCACCGAAACCCAAGTTCCAGCAGACGCCGCCGCCATTCATCCATTGATGCAAATAACTTTAAAAAAAACAAAACAAAACAATATACATAAATTATTTTCAAACATTTTCAAAACTGTAATGAAACCAAAAGATTTTACCTCTGAGATTTTCAGGCAATGCAACGAATTTAAGACAGACGGACTTTAACTGAAGACAATGGTGTTGTTCAGCCAATGCTAATGTTGTTGCGATGGTATTAATGGCAACATCTTCACAAAGATTAGATTCACATAGCTTCAAAAGCCGCTCTAACCCATACCGATCAGCAGCTGCAAGAAGATGTTGATACATTAACGTTGAAGCCCATTTTGTATTCAGGCCCGTCAACTCTTCCATATTCGGCACTTTGTCCCAGTATATAAAATGAAGTAACGCCTGGAAAAAAAATCAACATTGGTAAAATAGTTACAAAGAACTAAACGCTGTACATGTCAAGCGCCGTAGGGGCGGCAATTCTTAACACGACCTGCCAACCCGACACGAAAAAACAAGCTTGGGTCGACTAACACGAATAAAAATACGGGTTAAACGGGTCAGGTTCAGGTTGACCTGCATTTATATGTGTGCGGGTTAGGGTTGAAACCTTTGACCCGAATAATAATACGGGTCGGGGTCGGGTTGAAAATTTAAACCCACCAACCCGACACGATTGGTACCCAGGTCAATAATATGTTTGAAATGAACCTTAAAAACAGGTGCTTCTACGTCTTCCACTTTTATACGGTGGACATTTTGATCTTTCATCGGGCCGAATAGTTGAGCCCGAAAAACGGGTGAGCGAGCTGCGAGAACCAATTTATGGGCAGCGAATGTTTCTCCGTTTACATCGAAAGATACGTCGGTTCCCTTTCCACATTCCAGAAGCTGCCCAAAATGCTGCCCGATATCCGAAGGTGGTACGTGAATACTGTAGGACTTTGGACCCTCTGTGTGGGATCTTACGACACCAACACATCAATGAACTTGAAGGCAATCGTCTTTTAAGTAGTCTGACGTTTCTAAAGCAGACCTTCTAAAAAATCGCTTGTAACCCCTGCAACATGTCATAATAAAAATTTCATAATTAGAAAGAAGTCGTGTTTTATTTAAACCCTCTAAAAATAATCATTGACAGAACAGTTCACTGCAGTTTCGACCAATTTACATAAAATGACTGCAGCACAGCTTGGTAGTCATTGACAACATGCTCACATGTAATATAAAAGATCATTATTCAACTTATTTTCACAACACTTTTTACTTTCTGCAACCATATTTAAGACGTAAAACTATTAATGGAATTTAACAGAGCCAACAAAGAACTGCTGGAAGGTCAATCTGACACAGCCCAATTCATTTTGACCGATTGCCCATCATGAAGAGGAGCGTGATATAAGGTAATCAAGATCATTCTTCAATCTTTCTAAATCCTATTAGCAGCAACTTTCTAAGGATTTGCGCCACTTTCAAAATGCATACACAAAAGTTTAAAAATGTTAGACTGGCTCTAAGTTACGCATAAATGTATAAAGTTATAAACATAGTCATACCTCGGGTGTCATCCACCTGTATGTTCCGTTTTCTGCCGTCATTACTCCAGATTCAGTCTGCACCCTTGCAACTCCGAAATCAGCAACTTTCACAACCTGTCCAATAAGATTAATTAAAACAATCTAGAAAAGCATATGACTTAAAAGTAAAACCAATGAAAACATTACCATATGTAACTTATGAATGCTCATTGCACTACGTAAACACATTAAACTCTTTTAAATTCAAATTCTATTGCCCTATCTAATTTTCTGAAAAGTGAAAAAACATCTTCATCTTTGTTAAATATCTACAAATATGTGCGCACGCAAGGCCTAGGCGACCAGTGCACGCATACCACCCTGCATCCATCAAGGTGCCCTGGCCGAATTTCGGTCTGAACAGCCTAAAATATGTTTATAAATGGGGTTGGGGATTGTATATACAAATGGTTTAACATTGGGTAACAGATTATTACAAAAAACAAAAACCAATTACTGCTTGACTCATTTCAAGTTGCCAAAAATGTAAAATGTTTGATGACTACTTAAAACAAGTTTCAAGTTGATTCTCACGAACAGTCCAGGATAGAACGGTTATTCTTTTAATGGTTCAGATTCATAATCACCTTAAGTAAAACTATGCAAATGAGTCCAACAGTTGACTTTTTAAGCGTCAAATGAGTTAAGCTTTGACTTCAAAATCGACACAAACTGGTATGTTTTATATAGTTAACCGAATACTTATATGAAAGTGTATAGAAATCTGTACATGGACACAAATCAGACAAAAAAAAGTTCTAAAATTTCTTGGTCAAATTTGAATTTGAAAAATACGTGGTTTGACTCTTTTCAAAGGTCAACAATCAACATAATCATTTAATGAAGTCTATAAAAGTAAACATGCAAAAGATTTCAAGAATTTCATAATCTCAACAGAGTAACATAAACTTGAAACTGGATCGATTTGTGTGTTTACCTTCATCTGAAACATGATTCCAGAGAGATTCATGGACAGACAGTCACCTGATTCCGGCCATTCTCCAGCAAATCTGTGGATCCCTTGTTCAAATCTGTGGATCCCTTGGTGCCTTCGACATCTGAAAAGCATATAGAAACTACCGTCAAACATCATAACTTGCCAGATATATTCATTAAACGGTATCAGTTCTTACCAAGTTGCCAGATAAAGCTTGTGATAGATCTCATGAAACCCTAGATCTGCTCATCAAACGGATCTGGTGATAGATCTCATGAAACCCTAGATCGCCGAGAGAGAGAGAGAGAGAGAGAGAGAAGAGAGAGAGAAGATCTGATGTTTTTGTGAGATGTGTGAGGAATGAGAGAGAAAGGAATTGTTGATCCGTGTGAAGTCAAATGGACGGTCCAGATCGTGATCCGTGTGAAAAAGTTAAAAAAATGGACGGTTGAAGATGATCCGTGTAAAGGGTAAATTGTTTGTGTTTTCTTGTGCCTTAAGACTTGTACATTGTGCATTAAGTGTTTTTTCAACACCTTGTTGAATTACCATCTTGTCCTTCATATATGCTTATTAAAGTAGTATAGATATAGATATATATATATATATATATATATATATATATATATATAGGGGAGGGTTTAAATGAGAACGCTAAATATTGTGAGAACCGTGAGAACAAATAAAAAACCGCGAGAAATTGGTCAAAAACGAATCAAATTCAAAAATTTTTTCTACACTTATCATTATTATTCGAATACAATGTTATAAATTTAATTTACACGTTTAAATTTACGTGAATTTGTAAATAAAGAAAATTTACACATGTGTAAGTTTGCCATTTACACATGTGTAAATCTGTTATATTTACACATGTGTAAAAAATCTAAAAAGAGTGATTTTTGAAAGGAGAAATTGATTATTTGATGTTGTAAATTCTTGTTTTGATGTTGTATCTTAATTACAATGAGGTTTGTATTAAAAAAATTGGTTTTGATTGGTGTTCTCATTCGTTCTCACGGTTCTCGCAATATTTAGCGTTCTCAAGATAACCCTCCCCTATATATATAGGGTAAGGATAGTGTAAAAATGGCGTAAAGTGTGAGAAGTGTATTATAACACTATATATAATACTATATAACACCATATAAACACCGTATAACAATGTGTAACACCATATAATACCATATAACACTATATAACATTATATAACAAATATAACACTATACATCTATCATAGACATGCTATCAGACAACCTATAGTGTTATATTTGTTATATAATGATATATAGTGTTATATATGGTATTATATGGTGTTACATATTGTTATACGGTGTTTATATGGTGTTATATAGTATTATATATAGTGTTATAATACACTTCTCACACTTTGAGCACTTTTTACAGGATCCTCTCTCTATATATATATATATAGGATTAGGTTCAAGAGTGAACACTAGTGTAGCTTGCGAACTGAGTGAACTAATCCTGGGCACACACGTGTGTAGATCAATGGCCAGGATTTGATGTTGAAATACACTAGCGTATTTTACGATTTGATGATGAGATCCTGGCACGTGTGTAGAACAATGGCCAGAATTTGTTCACTCAGTTCGCAAATACACTAGTGTTCACTCTAGAACCCCACCCTATATATATAAATATATATAGGGGAAAGTTCAAATGCAAACCACTAGTTATCGCGAAAACTCGAAAACTAACTAAAAAAACCTAAAAAACATACCATATTTTTTTTTTGCATACCAATTTTCGAGTTTTATATTATATAAAAAAAAAACTTTTTTTTTGAAATTTTTTTTATATAAAAAAACTAGCGATTTTTATAAAAAAAATGTTTTTTTTTTTTTTGTGGTTTTTAGGCTTTTTTAGTTAGTTTTCAAGTTTTCGCAATAAAAAGGTTTTCATTTGAACAATCCTCTATATATATATAAACGAGTTCAGGAGAAAACGCTCAAAAGTGTGAGAACGGTGAGAACACATCCTGGCCCAACACGTGGCGCGCGGCATGATCAGGGTCCGAGGGGATTTTTTGTCTTTATAGTATTCTTCTCCTTTCCCGATTTTCGCGTTTAACATTAACAAATATTGTTCCATCTGATCATCTTCTTTAAGTGTACATGTTCGATTTGTGTGCACATATGTACATTTATAATATACTTCTAAAAAAGAAGTTGATGATATGGTTGTTCAACATGATACATATGTGTATAGCAAGTATCTGAGATGATTGTTCGGCATTGTATATATGTGTACATAACAGTATCAACACGTATATACATATATGTACATTAACAAGTCATATTCTTAAAACGTATGTACACATATGTACACATATGTACATTATCACACATATGTTCGGAACATTATCACACAAGATTCATGAGTAGTACATGAACAATAATCATAGATATGCAATTGTAAAAAAAAATTGAATATTTAATGCAAAAATAAAAAATATGTAATCAAATGTTCTATAAAAGAATCCAATATATATATATATATATATATATAGGGAGGAGTTCAAGCGAGAACCACCCTTATTGCGAGAACCGCGAGAACCAATGTGAACACAACCTAAAATAGCAAAAAAAACCTAACCCCCACCCCCCCCCCCCCCAAAAAAAAAAAAAAAAAAAAAACCTAACCCCCCCAAGCTAAATGCTAAAAACTAAAACCCCCAAAAAACCTAAAAATAACCTAACCCCCCCCCCCCCCAAGCTAAAATGCTAAAAACTAAACCCCCAAAAAACCTAAAAAAATCTAATTTTTTTTTAATATTTTTTATGCTCAAATCGCTACTTTTAGTGGCCAAAAAAGTTTTTTTTTTTTAATTTTTTTTTTTGCTTCGAAAAGTAGCGATTTTTATATAAAAAATATTAAAAAAAAATTTGTGTGATTTTTAGCTATTTTTAGGCATTTTTGGTTGTGTTCACGTTGGTTCTCGCGGTTCTCGCAATAAGAGGTGGTTCTCGCATGATCTTCTCCCTATATATATATATATATACTTATATAGGGGAATGCTAAAATGAGAACCACCTCGAGTTGTAAGAACCGTGAGAACTACACCGTAGGGGGCGCGGTGGACCAAATTTTTTTTTCATAAACGTAGATGCATGTATAAAAACAACATTTGTAAAAAAAAATTCAAAAAAAAAATGTCGTGTGTGTAGTTTTGAGTGCCACAAGTTTGTGTTTACTGGACCCGTAAATCTGGCCGGAAATTTTACGGGTCCTGTAAACACAAACTTGTGGTGCTCAAAACTACACCCACGACATTTTTTTTGAATTTTTTTTACAAATGTTTTTTTTATACATGCATCTACGTTTCTGAAAAAAATTTTTGGTCCACCTCGCCCCGGATCAAAAAGTTCTCCCGGTTTTTACAACTCGAGGTGGTTCTCATTTTAGCGGATATATATATATAGAGGATGGTTCAAACGAAAACCACTTTTATTGTGAAAACTCGAAAACTAACTAAAAAAACCTAAAAAACACAACAAAATATTGTTTTTCATTTTTTTTATAAAAAATCGCACGTTTTTTTATATAAAAAAATTTTTTTTTTCAAAAAAAAAAATTTTGTGTTACACATATGTAATACTACACATGTATGTGCACTACAAAAAAATGTTTTTTTTTTTGAAAATTTTTTATATACTAAAAGTGACGAAAATTCGTATGCAAAAAACAAAAAAAAAATTGGTATGTTTTTTTGGCTTTTTTAATTAGTTTTCGAGTTTTCACAATAATTAGTGGCTTTCATTTGAACCTTCCCCATGGTTCAAATGAAAACCACTTTCATTGTGAAAACTCGAAAACTAACTAAAAAAAAGCCTAAAAAACACACCAATTTTTTTTTCATTTTTTTTATAAAAAATCGCAGGTTTTTTATATAAAAAAAACTTTTTTTCAAAAAAAAAAAAATTCATGTGCACTACAAATTTTTTTTTATATATATACTAAAAGTGGCAAAAATTGGTATGCAAAAAAAATAAAAAAAAATTGATATGTTTTTTTTGGCTTTTTTAATTAGTTTTCGAGTTTTCACAATAATTAGTGGTTTTCATTTAAACCTTCCCCTATATATATATATATACATATATATATACATACATATATATATACATACATATATATATATATATATATATATAATTAAATAAACTTATAGGGAATACGTGTCATTATTTGAACTATTTATTTTTTTGTTTTCCTGTCTCTAACTACTACTTAATTATAAATGCTTATTTTTTTATAGTTAAAGATAATTTATTACATATAGATTCAAACACAATAGTTATCATAAATTTACAATCCAGTATTGAAATAGATTAATTAGTGATGAAGATAATTCGTTATATAGATTCAAACACATTAGTTATCAGAAATTTACTATCCGATCATCAAATAGATTAACTAATGATAAAGATATTATAAATGAAGATAAAAGTAATATCAATATAGATTAATACTATAAGACTATAGGGTATGGTCATGACCCTTCACGTCAGCGCCATGTCACCCACCTCTAATCCACCATTCAAAACCGCTACTCTAAAGGTGTGGTCATTATCCAAACCACTATCCCCTTATTTGCTATATTTATTTTTGTATAAAGAAAAAGGAAATGGAATACTGGAAGATATAAAAGAGGACCACGGTTGCCATGGTTTAATCCATGCGAACCATGGTGGATCAGGCAATAGAGTGGTGTAGCCTTCTATTCATGTTCCTACGTGGCGAATAATGTCCAACCATGACCCCCACACCCCCTCAGCCTAAGAGTGCTATTGTATTTAAACTTAATCTTTATGGATCAAGTAAGATGATATATTAATTTATTAAATTATAAACAATCTTACATTCTCCAAAAACGTTTTGATTCTTCATTATCCTCCATCAGCTTTTTTTTAATTCCTCTCATTCTCAGTTATTTACAAGACATATATTATTTCTATATATTTTTATGTGTTCTTTTAGCTAAAAACATCATGTATCTTTTTATTAATGTGTATTAAACTAGATTAAGGATTATATAGTTTATTATACTAACAAGTTATAAGCTGCAAGATATATATATATATATATATATATATATATATATATATATAGTTTACAGGGTCAGGTTCCTGTAAAAAAGACCTTTTTCGTGACAAGTGTGAGAAGACATAGAAATTGACATAGAGGAATCATGCTTTGGACTTAGACATGATGTTTTGGGTTGTATTGGTAAGAAAAATATCAAACATAACAATTTAAAACACAATGCAACGTATTATGGGCGTGAAATTTAAAACACAATTAAAACACTCAGCTTAACACTTAAAACACACTACTTAACGTTCTTGGCATGGTGTTTTAAGTTTTAAGCCTAGAATTCATTGCATTGTGTCTTAAATTTTTATGTTTGGTGTTTTTATTTCCAAAACAACCCAAAACATTATACCCAAGTCCAAACCATGATGCCTATATGTCAATTCTTATGCATTCTCACACTTCTCACGAAAAATGTCTTTTTTACATGATCCTAAGACTATATATAGGATTAGGTTCATTTGTGAACAACATCTTTATAGTGAACTGTGTGAACTAATCAGGACCATTGATTTTCTTTTTAGTTGTTAAGGGTAGGATTGTAATTATACAATAAATTAATATTAAATCTTTATTTTAAGTATTGAATTTAAGTTACACTTTTAATTTTTGGTAGTTTTCTTAAATTGCATAATTATCTTCTTAATCTCTCTTAATTCAAAATAATTTTATTTTTCATTTCTCTGTACGTTCATGTCGTTCAACAGACCCTTGATAAGGGATAATTATATTCACAAGACTAAGAAGTAGTATTTTTTAATAAATGAATTTATATGTTTGTGTTATTTATTCTTTTTTTATTGCATATTCATGCAAGAATGTATTATTCTATAGAACGTTTGATTATATATTTTTTTATTTTTAGATTAGATATTCAATTTTTTTACAATTGCATATCCATGATTATTCTTCATGTATTCAGCATGAATCTTGTGTGATAATGTACACTTGTTCTGAACATAGGTGATGCGTGGTGATATTCGTTAATTTACACATATTTTAGTCCACCGTTTCACCCCTATTTTATGCGTTTTTGGCCGTAAAACCGTCATTCGGATACTTAATTATCTACACTTTTTTTACAGGCCTAAAACAGCATACCAGACAAGATGATAGCGAAAACGAGGACTTTCTGGACAAAACGACGAAGCTGCGGACATTCTGTTAAGGAAACTGACCTGGGCCTGTGGAACGGTCGTGCGACCTGATGCACGACCGTGCATCTCCGACAGTTTTTGATTAACTCGGCAATGAACGAGGGTGCGACTAGGAGTGCAAGGCATACAAGGCCATCCCGGGGACGCACGGACGTGCCATCTGAAGAACGACCGTGCGGCGCCGATGATCAGCCAAACTCTCGGAACTGAACGACCGGTGCGACCAAGCGTGCAACAAGAACCCGGCGAAGAACGACCGTGCCACAGGAAGAACGGTCGTGCGATTTCGAATCTGGTCAAAGATCTGATGACGTATGCAGTATGGTGCCCCATCCCTAATAATTGCTTAAAGTGCACGGTCGTGCCATCTGAAGAACGACCGTGCGACAGCGAAAAAATATAAAAACAGAACAGAAACATTCTGTTCGGAACTCTGGAATTTTGGGAGCTTCACAGGCGATTTTACAGGCTCCGGAGGCTATTCTTTTGACCCGGATTCAAGCCACATTGTGCCGTTTAGCTCTATTACTATCCGGATTCTTAGTCTAGTGCTTGTTTATGGTTTGGTTTTCTAATCTTTCCATGATTTTGTTAATCTTTCAAGCATTTAGATTAATGTTTATGTATTATTGTAGCCTTTGGGCAAAAACACAACAATCCCTTGCTTGATTATAGCCATTAGTGTGTTAATCTTTGTTTGTAATGACACTTTGAAGTATTTTCTATGTTAATCTTTGATGATTAGTTTGCAACCTTGTTATTGATATTGATTTCTTGATTATAAGTAATTATGTTGGATGATTGATGCTTGGTTAGTTAAGATAGTTGAAAAATGAAGCTTAATTAATCTTGTATTAGTAAACTTTGAACTTGGTTAACTAGTTTAGCTTGGTTTAAATGTATGCATCATGATACTAGAAATGGTTAGTGATTTAATAAAATGTAATTATTGTTAATCAAGAGAGCTTGCCGTCACGTAAGGACCTTAACGGGTTAGATGGTGTCGTTATAAATTCTTGCCATGATTTGTTAGCTTAGTTAGTAGTTTAGGCCAAAATTGCTATCTTGGTGAATTATTGTGCAAGATTTGTAAAATGAACTCGGTTGTGATTTAATCTAGTTTATGCTTGTCTCGGTGGTTGTATTGTGTTTATCGGTGTCTCTTTCCTTGATTAAGTGTGGTTAGAAAACTCCTAACGGATGACTAACTTATTTTTAAGAGATTTTAATAGACATTTATCAATTGCACGTTAAAGAACAATTTTAGGTGGTTAAAGTGTGTTTATCGTTTTAGCTTTCCGAATGATTGTCATGTTAGGATTCCCGAAAGGGATACTAATTGTCTTAAATTGGAAAATTGACCGAATGCTTCTAGTGTCAAAACCGACTTAGTTGACATGCTGTGGTTGTGTATTAAGCAAGGCTTTTTATCTATTATCTATTATGTTTTTATTATGTATTTGTTTACGCTTACTTTAGTTTAATTAAAATCAAACAAAACTTATGTTTTTACCGGTAGTTTAGTGACAAAGGTCTAGTATTATTTCTCCGCCCATTTCCTTGGATCGATACTTGGTTCTTACCGATACTTTACTACATATATGACGGGGTACACTTGCCTCTTTTGTGTGTGTTTTGATGTTAAAGTAATAATCACTTTTATAAATTTAAAACCGATTCGTGTGTAATTTCATTGCAAAATTATGTATATATACGCACACGTCAAGTTTTTGGCGCCGTTGCCGGGGAAATGGCGAGTTTTAGGAACGACCCGAGTCATTATGTTATCGGTGTATATACTTGTTAATATTTGTGTATAATTTCTTGATTATTTAATTGTTTATTTATTTGTTAATATATCTTGTTTTTATTTCATTTATTCGTTTTCCAAGTCATTTTTGGTACACTTGTAAATTTTTGTTCCATTTATTTATTCGATCCGGATTTATTTATTTATTTATTCTTTGAGTTTTCGGCTTCGGGTATCCATTTTTACTTTAGCCGATTCGATTATTTTTATTGTGTTGATTTTTATAAAATTTCGGGCCTATTTTCGGATTTTTATAAAATTTTCAGCCCATCTTTAATAATATTCTGCTTCTATTCAGCTGAAAAAAAAACAGCATTATTTATATTAATAAAATATTCACCGTGTCAAATTTTCGTTTGCAGGTTAATGTTCTCGACCCCCGCTCCAGAAGTTGTTGAGCCGTCAGACGAGCCCGAGCGTGATCTGAGGAGACGTCTTCATGAGAAATCTCGTGCGGTTGGGCTACTGCTCACCAGGGGTGAGCCGGAGCCGGTGGTACCTCTTGAAGCCGAGGGCTCAGGAGGAGACGTAATCATGGCAAACGATGAGCGACCGTTGAATGAGACAAATCAGCCTGGAAGGGCAGGCCTGGAGCCGAGTATCCTTCAACCTACTATTGATGTACCTACTTTTGAAATTAGATCTAGTATTATAAATATGGTACAAAATTCAGTACAGTTTGACGGACGTGAGCACGAGGATCCCGGGAGGCATATTGCTGCTTTTCTCCATGTTTGTTCTACGTTTAAGATTACAGGTGTTTCGGAGGATGCAATTCGGTTGAGGTTGTTTCCGTTTTCGTTACATGACAAAGCTAGAGCTTGGCTTATGTCACTTCCAGCCGGGTCCATCAGGACCTGGAATCAGTTGGCGGAGCAGTTTATGCAGAAATATTTTCCACCTGAGAAAACGAACAAGCTACGGAACCGAATTGTATCTTTTCACCAAGATGAGGGTGAGTCGTTGCATGCAGCTTGGGAGAGATTCAAGGATTTGTTGATTGATGTGCCACATCACGGTTACTCCAAGAGACAGCTGGTTTTAACGTTCTATCAGGGGCTCAGTTACAACACACAGGAGCGATTAGACGTGAACGCGGGAGGCGATCTAGGAACTAAGACGCCTAATGAAGCGTATGATATTATAGAGAAAGCCGCGTTGAAATCCAGCTTGCGTCGGGAAGGAGACAGAGGCCGGTCATCATCATCTTCATCTCGTGCAGGAGTCCATGCTGTAGACGACTATACGGCCATTACTGCACAAATCTCGGCTCTCGCATCGAGATTCGACAGGTCCCAGATGATTACGCATGCGGGCTCGGGTTGTGACCAGTGTGGAGTGTCACACGAGCCTGGGGCATGTTTTCAGGGAGTCGTATACGAGGGCCACGAAGAGGTAGATTTCGTGAGTAATCAAGTAAGGCCGCAGAACAACCCTTACAGTAACACCTATAATCCCGGTTGGAGAAATCACCCAAATTTTGGGTGGCGAGCAAACACAGGCAATCAAAATCCTTTGGGATTCACTCCGCGCGCTCCAGTGCAACAGGGTCAGGGTCAGGGTCAGCAGTTCCAGCAGTACAACCAATCTTACCAGCAGCGTCCTTATTCATATCAAAATCAGGGCACTGGGAGTGGTTCCCAGCAGCAGGCCCCTCAGTCTAGTTCTAAGCTGGAGGATATGATGGCCCAGCTTCTTACTAGCTCCTCGAGCGTGAATCAGTTAGCTGAAAAACGCTACCAGCAGAGCGAGGATCGTTTTCTCTCTCATGAGGGAGAAATGAGGAGTCACAAGGCCTCGATTCAGAACATAGAGAATCAGGTTGGTCAGCTGGCACAGATGATGTCAAAGAGACCCCAGGGTGGTCTTCCGGGTAATACCGAACCTAACCCGGGCGGGCACAGGGATGTGAACGCCGTGATGACCAGGAGTGGAAAACCTACCGGACCCGTAATATCGGACTCAGCGCCGATCACTGAAGCGGTCCCGACTGACACACCGGACGAGGTGCAAGCCAGGCTACGCCCAGCAAGTACAGCACAGGTCCAGGAGGCGGTCACAGGTTACACGCCTCCAGTGCCTTATCCAGGAAGGCTGAAGAAGCAGAAGAATGATGAACAATACGGTAAGTTTCTCGAAATGTTTAAGCAATTGCATATAAACATACCGTTTGTTGAAGCTTTGGCCCAGATGCCAAAGTATGCAAAGTTTCTGAAAGACATCCTCTCAAATAAACAAAAGCTCGAGGACATGTCTTGCGTGGTTATGAATGAAAGCTGCTCTGCTATTCTCCAGAATCGCCTGCCTACAAAAATGGGAGATCCAGGCAGTTTCACGCTTCCTTGCCTCATTGGCAATATGTCTGTCAGTCATGCGTTAGCAGATCTAGGAGCGAGTATAAACCTTATGCCCTATAAGGTTTTTACAAAGTTGGATCTAGGTGAGCCGTCACCTACGAGGATGAGTATTCGACTTGCGGATCGTTCTATCAAGTATCCACGCGGGTTTGTAGAGAATATGCTTGTTAAGATTGACAAGTTTGTATTTCCCGTGGATTTTGTTATCCTGGACATGGATGAGGACTCGAGAGTGCCTCTGATACTTGGACGGCCGTTTCTGAATACCGCCCGGACGATTGTGGACGTGGCGGCGGGCCAAATTACACTCCGAGTAAACGATGAGCATGTGACGTTTGACATTAAACGTTCTATGCAGCATCCTCAGAGTCAAGACGACGCGCTCTATTATGTCGACATCGTCGACACTTATGTGAGCACGCATTTCCAGGGTACGATCGAGGAGATATATTCGGACACACATCTGTTGTGTGGGGACCTAGATGGCATTACGCAGGAGGGCCACTATTTAGAGCAGCCAGTCTATCAGATTGGTGATGATGGTCCCCAGAGTCCGGATCGATTCACAGAAATTGATCGCGAAAGTGAAGTGAAGTCGAAGCCTTCAGTGGAAGATCCTCCTACCTTGGAGCTTAAAGAGCTCCCACCGCACCTGGAGTACGCATTTCTGGATGAGGAGCGTCATTTGCCTGTCATTATTTCATCTGGATTGGCGGAAGAAGAGAAGAGCAGACTGCTTAATGTGTTGAAACTTCATAAGAAAGCAATCGCCTGGAAAATCATGGACATAAAAGGAATAAATCCCTCCTTCTGTACACATAAAATTCTAATGGAGGATCAGTTCAAGCCGTGTGCGCAGCACCAGAGGCGGCTGAACCCAAACATGCAAGAGGTCGTTAAAAAGGAAGTGATTAAGTTGTTAGATGCTGGTATGATCTATCCCATTTCCGACTCTGTTTGGGTCAGTCCTGTGCAGGTAGTGCCCAAAAAGGGGGGCATGACTGTGGTCACAAATGATAGGAATGAGCTCATTCCAACCAGGACGGTCACTGGATGGCGGGTTTGCATTGATTATCGCAAACTCAACGACGCCACTCGCAAGGACCACTTCCCGCTTCCATTCATTGATCAAATGTTGGAGCGTCTGTCAGGGAAGTCATATTATTGTTTTCTGGATGGGTTCTCTGGTTATTTTCAAATTCCTATCGCTCCTGAGGACCAGGAGAAGACCACATTTACCTGTCCCTTCGGTACATTCTCCTACCGGCGTATGCCGTTTGGGCTGTGTAATGCGCCGGCCACTTTCCAGCGATGTATGGTCGCCATTTTCCACGACATGATTGAGGATTCCATGGAGGTGTTCATGGACGACTTCTCGGTATTTGGGGATTCCTTTGATCCATGTCTGGAAAATTTAAAAAGAATGTTGAAGAGGTGTGAGGAGACTAATCTGGTCCTGAACTGGGAGAAATGCCACTTCATGGTGAAGGAGGGCATAGTTTTGGGACACAAAATTTCTCACGCGGGCATGGAAGTCGACCCAGCTAAAGTCGACGTTATTTAACGACTTCCGCCCCCACCTCTGTTAGAGCTATACGGAGCTTTCTCGGTCATGCCGGGTTCTATCGGCGATTCATCAAAGATTTTTCAAAAATCGCCAGACCCATGACCCGTTTGTTGGAGAAAGATGCTCCGTTCGTGTTTGGAGATGATTGCTTGAGGGTTTTTGACCTTCTCAAGCAAAAGTTGATTGAGGCCCCTATTTTAGTCGCACCGGACTGGAGTCTTCCATTTGAAATCATGTGCGACGCGAGTGATTACGCTATAGGGGCCGTTCTGGGTCAAAAGAAGGAAAATCACTTCCATCCGATCTATTCTGTGAGCAAAACTCTTCACGACGCTCAAGAGCATTACACCACGACTGAAAAAGAGCTCTTGGCGGTCGTTTTCGCATTTGATAAATTTAGATCGTATCTGGCGCTTTCGAAAACCGTTGTATACACTGATCACGCAGCCATTAGATACCTCTTCAGCAAACAGGACGCTAAACCGCGTCTAATCAGATGGATCCTGTTGCTGCAAGAGTTTGATATTGGGATACAAGATAAAAAGGGTGCTTTGAATGTAGCGGCCGACCATCTATCTCGGTTAGAGCATGGAGACATCGAGGATTCGCGTTGGGATTCAATCAATGACAATTTCCCACACGGGTCTTTGATGGTGGTTGAGATATGCGATGAGTCGCCATGGTTCGCAGACTTTGCGAACTATCTTGCTTGCGGGATTCTGATTTAAGGATTGACTCACCAGCAAAAGAGGAAATTCTTTTCGGATCTCAAGCACTACATATGGGACGACCCTTTCTTATTCAAGGTGGGTGCTGATCAGGTGATCAGAAGATGTGTATCAGGGGCTGAGGCGACCGACATTCTGCGCCAGTGTCATGAGGGACCTACCGGAGCCCACCACGGAGCCAACTTCACCGCGAAGAAGGTGTTGGATTCCGGGTTTTACTGGCCGACCATTTTTCGTGACCCGCAGAGTTGGGTGAAAGCGTGCGATGCTTGTCAGAGGGCGACGAACATATCGGCACGCGACGAAATGCCCCAGAACTGGATACAAGTTTGTGAAGTCTTTGATGTTTGGGGGATAGACTTCATGGGACCATTCCCCCCCTCACGTGGAAACAAGTACATACTCGTGGCTGTTGACTATGTATCAAAGTGGGCGGAGGCGCAAGCCTTACCCACTAACGACGCCAGAGTAGTTGTGAGGTTTCTTAAGAGTTTGTTCGCCCGATTTGGCGCCCTGAAAGCGCTCATTAGTGACCGAGGGACTCATTTTTTTAATACACAGCTTGAAAAGGCTTTGTCCCGATACGGTGTGCATCACCGTTTGTCCACGCCCTATCATCCGCAGACGAGCGGGCAGGTGGAGGTCACGAACCGTGGGCTTAAGCGCATCCTTGAGCGGTCTGTAGGAGCGAACCGCAAAGAGTGGTCGGACAAACTTGAGGATGCATTGTGGGCATTCCGTACAGCTTATAAGACCCCTATAGGGACCACCCCCTTTAGGTTGGTATACGGAAAGGCATGCCATTTACCGGTGGAGTTGGAGCACAAGGCTATGTGGGCTTTGAAAACCGCGAATTTGGACCTAAAAACCGGAGGTGAAGCCCGGTTTCTCCAAATTCATGAATTGGAAGAATTGCGGCACCAAGCCTATGAAAGCTCCGTACTCTACAAAGAGCGCACGAAGAAACTTCACGACAAACGCTTGAAGGACCATAAAGAATTCCAAGCGGGTGATCTTGTTCTTCTGTACAATTCAAGGCGGCGCTTATTTCCTGGAAAGCTTCATTCACGCTGGACATGACCATACACGGTTAAGGAAGTATTTCCGTATGGTACTGTTGCAGTAGAGAACGCGGATGGCGTTACATTTAAGGTAAATGGACACCGGTTGAAGTTGTACGTTGCCGGGCCGATAGAGTCGGCGGTGGAGATGATTGAACTCCAAACCCCGCACGCATCATAAGTGTGGGGAGGAGAGAGTCTACGCTACTGACTCGCGAATCAAAAAATGTAGCAAGAGCGTATTTTGCGCTTTAGGGGTAGTATCGTCTTTTTAGTAGTTTTTCTAGTTTTAGCTTGGAGTCTTGCTATCGACTCGCCGACAAAAATTTAGCATGAGTCTACGCTACTGACTCGCCGACAAAAATGTAGCAGGAGCGTCTTTGGCGCTATAAGGGTAAAATAGTCCTTTTTTGTTTTTTTTTTTTGTAGTTTTAGCGTAATTTAGGTAAGTTAGGTAGTTTACATTAGTTTGTTTAGTTTTCGTACGTGCCGAGCGAAGGTTCTGTATTGCAATATTGTTAGAACAGTTGGTGTGTCGAAAAAATGGGGAAAAACGGCCGAAACAGTTGCTGGAAAGAGCTTCTGCGGAAAAATTCTGATCTGCACCTGATGCACGACCGTTCCTCGGATCGCACGACCGTGCGTTTCCGAGGTCCGGCACGGTGGATCGCACCCCCGGTGCATTTCCGAGAAAAGTTGCTAGGGTTTGGGCGATGTCGGTGACGCACAACCGTGCCACACGGAGAACGACCGTGCGTCAGGCTGAGGGCAGTTTTGTCTTTTGGCACTATAAATACCCTCATCTGCAGCCCCCATTCATAACTCGCGAAACCCTAGTCGCTGCAGGTCGTTCCAGAGCGATACTTCATCAAATCGCACGGTTTTTCGCACGATCTCACACCCTTCTTCGCACGGTACATTCCTAGTTGTAGATTTCTTGTTTCCTTGCTTTCTAGGGTAGATTTCTTCCGATTCTTCAAGGAAATATTTAGGGTTCTCTTCATAAACAAATCGAAACCCTAACCCTTGTTGAATCGTAGTATCGTGAACATCTGGTGCATTTTTCTGACCCCTGTTTATGTAAAAACTTGAAGATTTGTGAAAAAATCGGGCTACTTAGAGCCTGGGTCAGAATCTGCCGAAAAAACTGTGGCACGGACGTTCCTCGTAAGGAACGGTCATGCCTCACCGTTGTTTTATGATAGTCAGCTTGTTGTTCGGTATTGCACGGTGGTGCCGTAGATCGCACGCCGTGCAGTTCCAACATCTCTGGGCAGATGGTGCTTGTCATCGGCGACGCACGACCGTGCATCTGGTCGCACGACCGTGCCATATGCCCAGATCAGTTAGACAGTTTCTTCATAATTGGCTGCTCGGCTGTTTTAGATTCGAATTTTTCCTGTTTCCATCTCTCTAATGTTTTTCCTCATACAGATGGACCATCCCTTCCTTCAGTTTGACCCCAATATTGAGAAAGAGGCTTTGTGCATCCCGAAACGAGACGCATTGTGGGCGAGACGGGGGCAGTTTGGAGTCCCACGATGGTTAGATTGGGAAGTCATGCGGGAACTCAATCAGTATGAGAGATTAGACGACATGATGAGTCGCCCGCTTGCAAATCTGGTCACTTGCAACCGACCCGTTTACCTGGAGTTGACCATTGAGTTCTTCGCATCTTATGCCTATGAAAAACCGGTTGGTCATCGGAGACCCAAATTCCGCTACAAGAACTGGGTAACTTTCAGGTTATGTGGACAATGGAATACATGGTCGGTTGGTCGATTAGGTAGAAGACTAGGGATTTATACTAGGGACGACATGGATGATGAAGATGTCTTCACCGAACAGTTCACCTTCCCCTCTGATGCAGCTCGGGATGAATTTTGGGCTGAAAATGCTATTGGGGAGCCCTACAACCCGAGGATGTCAAAGGCCTCGCGACTCAGAGACCCTTTGGTGCGAGTGATGCACCATGTATTTAGCCATTCGATATGCGGTCGCATGGACAGTCTCAATAACTGTCCAACATCTGACTTGATCTTTTTATATGCGTTGGTTGACAAAGCACCTATCAACCTGGGCGCACGAATGGCTGAGTATTTCGTCAAGAGCTCGGGGCGGACCCCGAACAGTGAGATACATGGCGGTCAGTACGTGACCGAAATAGCGTACAACGAGCGCCTTATGACTGAGGAGGTGCTTCAGAGTCTCACTTTGATTACTGAGGGGGTTCATGTCGATATCAGGTCACTGAAGGCCATGGGGGTGATTGTAGAGCTTGATAGGGGGGATAGGTTGAGGGGATTGAACAACGAGGTCTGGGACCCGTTGCCTCCAGATGAGGAGGAAGATGAGGATGTTGAGATGGGAGAGCAGGGTCCGCAGCAGCAGCACTAGCACCAGCCACCGACACCACCACACTCGCCGCAGCACCATGCATTTCATCAGCATGAGGTCTGGCCCGCGTTTTACCAGCAGTTCCAGGATATGCGTGTGACGCAGGAGTAGCATGGTACCTATTTCGACGAGATTAGATCTAGCCAGGATGAGATTCGAGTCAGTCAGGCTCAGCTTCGGGCCTCACAGGACCAGCTTCAGCATCGCCAGGATACTCTATACCAGGGGGTCAGTGCGGGATTCTCATATCTTTTCGGGGAGATGCATCACGCATACCCTGACTACTTTCAGCACCCTCCGCAGTTCCCACCATGGAACACCCCTGGTTATGGCGATGCCGGCCCGTCCTATACGAGAGAAGATGATGATGGAGATGAGTAGTTGGCGGTGGTGATAGCAGTTGGTGGTGTTTTCTATTTCAGTACTTTATTTATTATTGGGTGTTTATTTTGACTGTTATTTCAAACACCCCGGTTATGTATTTCAGACAATTTACTTTGTGTTTTGTTTGGATTGTAGTATTTATATTTATGTATATTATGGTTGATTTGTGATTTTTCTGTTTCTATTATGTTTTGGGTGCACATGTGACATACTAGCAGGTTTTAGCTATCGGATCTTGGACCGGAGCACGTACCAGATACAGCTTCGGAAGTCTCGTGGCATCAACATCATCTTGAGGGGAGTATTTTTATCCCTTTCTCTATATTTCGGGTCTCGCATTGGGGACAATGCGAAGTTCAAGTGTGGGGAGGGGGTTAACTTTGTTAACTTTGTTTGTCCTCTTATTAAAAAAAAATAAAAAAATAAAAAAAATCAGAAAATCAGAAAAATCATTCAAAAATACTTGTGTTTTGTATATATGTTGGTAAATAAACCGATTGGTTGTGTTTTAGAAAACTTCGGACTTGATAAAAACTCGACAAGCAAAATATTTTTGAAAAAGGAAACCGGAAAGCGTGACAAACAAAGAAAGACTTACATGATAGTTTTCACACTTTTACCCATTCCTTCCGTTACGTGAGCATATTTGAGCCTTGATTGTTATATATTTGTTCATTTCGGATATAGGAGTGAGCCGGATGTTATGTGCAATTTAGAACTTGTCACTAGTATGCTTGTTAAGACCATGAACTTGTGAATTTGTGTAAAAATGATAGAGGCACTTAGATTACCCCTTTGTTGTGTACTTGTTCTTTGTGTTGTGCTTCCCGTTCACCTTATATTACCCTTTAGGATTAACCATGTCGAGCCTTCCCGTTCACCTTTGTTTACCCACATTATCGCCCACTTAACCAAATTTAGCCTTTTTATGTTTTAAACCTTTTTAGTGTTGAAACTCGGTCAAAATAATAGTTTAACTAGCTTGTTATTGTTTATATTTCATTGTATAGTTTGCAAAAAAAAAAAAAAAACAGAAAATAAAACACCCTAAAATAGGGTGAAGTTGATAGAAATCGAGCAATTTTGAATGCTTAAATGTTAAAATTTCGTTGATAAGCTCGATTGCGCTTTAGTCGCCTTTTTAAGGCGTTTGTATGTATAGTTGTATTATTTTCTTGCTAGTTAAACGCTACTACCGAGTTTTAACCATTTTCGCCACTTTAAATGTCCACTTCCATACCCTTCGCCCAAGCCTAACGTTACAACCCGTAAAGACCTCTTGATTTACACTTGTTTGCATGTTAGTTGGTGGAGACGAGATCTTATGACAAGCTTATGATATTGCACATTTCATTGACTAGGCATTGAGTGTTTACACATACACATTTTATGTATGTTTCATAAATAAAACCGAGTGTGTGAACATTGTGAGTCGTGTGAAGATTAACATGTGAGTCAATTAAATGTGAAGTCATGGCTTTTTGGTTGTCGCTTTATAATTGCATATGCTTGTTGGGTTTGAGTCTTTTGATGTTGTCTTTCGACAAACCGGCTAGCCATTTATAATAGTTTTCAATAAAATAGTGTGTAAATTATCGTTCTTGTTTATTTATATCTTTTATTGCTTTTTAGTTTAGCTTGCTTGAGGACAAGCAAGGTTCAAGTGTGGGGAGATTTGATATTCGTTAATTTACACATATTTTAGTCCCCCGTTTTACCCCTATTTTATGCGTTTTTGGCCGTAAAACCGTCATTCGGATACTTAATTATCTACACTTTTGTTTACAGGCCTAAAACAGCATACCAGACAAGATGATAGCGAAAACGAGGACTTTCTGGACAAAACGAAGAAGCTGCGGACATTCTGTTAAGGAAACTGACCTGGGCCTGTGGAACGGTCGTGCGACCTGATGCACGACCGTGCATCTCCGACAGTTTTTGATTAACCCGGCAATGAACGAGGGTGCGACTAGGAGTGCAAGGCATACAAGGCCATCCCGGGGACGCACGGACGTGCCATTTGAAGAACGACCGTGCGGCGCCGATGATCAGCCAAACTCTCGGAACTGAACGACCGGTGCGACCAAGCGTGCAACAAGAACCCGGCGAAGAACGACCGTGCCACAGGAAGAACGGTCGTGCGATTTCGAATCTGGTCAAAGATCTGATGACGTATGCAGTATGGTGCCCCATCCCTAATAATTGCTTAAAGTGCACGGTCGTGCCATCTGAAGAACGACCGTGCGACAGCGAAAAAATATAAAAACAGAACAGAAACATTCTGTTCGGAACTCTGGAATTTTGGGAGCTTCACAGGCGATTTTACAGGCTCCGGAGGCTATGCTTTTGACCCGGATTCAAGCCACATTGTGCCGTTTAGCTCCATTACTATCCGGATTCTTAGTCTAGTGCTTGTTTATGGTTTGGTTTTCTAATCTTTCCATGATTTTGTTAATCTTTCAAGCATTTAGATTAATGTTTATGTATTATTGTAGCCTTTGGGCAAAAACACAACAATCCCTTGCTTGATTATAGCCATTAGTGTGTTAATCTTTGTTTGTAATGACACTTTGAAGTATTTTCTATGTTAATCTTTGATGATTAGTTTGCAACCTTGTTATTGATATTGATTTCTTGATTATAAGTAATTATGTTGGATGATTGATGCTTGGTTAGTTAAGATAGTTGAAAAATGAAGCTTAATTAATCTTGTATTAGTAAACTTTGAACTTGGTTAACTAGTTTAGCTTGGTTTAAATGTATGCATCATGATACTAGAAATGGTTAGTGATTTAATAAAATGTAATTATTGTTAATCAAGAGAGCTTGCCGTCACGTAAGGACCTTAACGGGTTAGATGGTGTCGTTATAAATTCTTGCCATGATTTGTTAGCTTAGTTAGTAGTTTAGGCCAAAATTGCTATCTTGGTGAATTATTGTGCAAGATTTGTAAAATGAACTCGGTTGTGATTTAATTTAGTTTATGCTTGTCTCGGTGGTTGCATTGTGTTTATCGGTGTCTCTTTCCTTGATTTAGTGCGGTTAGAAAACTCCTAACGGATGACTAACTTATTTTTAAGAGATTTTCATAGACATTTATCAATTGCACGTTAAAGAACAATTTTAGGTGGTTAAAGTGTGTTTATCATTTTAGCTTTCCGAATGATTGTCATGTTAGGATTCCCGAAAGGGATACTAATTGTCTTAAATTGGAAAATTGACCGAATGCTTCTAGTGTCAAAACCGACTTAGTTGACATGCTGTGGTTGTGTATTAAGCAAGGCTTTTTATCTATTATCTATTATGTTTTTATTATGTATTTGTTTACGCTTACTTTAGTTTAATTAAAATCAAACAAAACTTATGTTTTTACCGGTAGTTTAGTGACAAAGGTCTAGTATTATTTCTCCGCCCATTTCCTTGGATCGATACTTGGTTCTTACCGATACTTTACTACATATATGACGGGGTACACTTGCCTCTTTCGTGTGTGTTTTGATGTTAAAGTAATAATCACTTTTATAAATTTAAAACCGATTCGTGTGTAATTTCATTGCAAAATTATGTATATATACGCACACGTCACGTGGTCGAAAACCGGTGTTCCTTTATGTTTAAGTTTATGTTTTTACATAACTTTTAGTTTCAAATAGCTTACTTTTGATTGGAATTGTGTTTTGCAGGTCTAATGGAGTTTAAGGAGCTATTCAGAGCACCGGGAGTGAACGGGATCATCCAGAAACGCGAGAAACGAGAAAATAGGAAAATATACCCTACAGGGGGCGTCGGCGATGCACCCCATCGTCAAGGAATTGCGTAGGCAGCAAGTTAACGTGTCAACAGAAAAATGCTATTTCTAAGGGTGTCGGCAACGCCATGGGGGCGTCGGCGACTCCCTCCAGAAAGTGCATTTTTCTGAATTTCCTTTGATTTGCATTTTTGGACGAATTAAAACCCATTTTTTGGGTCTTTTGAGGGGAGGGGGGTACGAGTTTTTGAACATTTTTTTACCATTCTTGGAGCCATAATCATCCTCTACACTTTTCCTTATCATTTCCAATCATCCACCATCATGTGATTCGATCTATAACCCTATCCACTATTACCATCATCATCTCATCATCAATCACCAAACCTTTTCACCATCACCACGCACCAAACCCTAATACCACCATTCTCCAAGATTGAAGATCATGTTCAAGATTAAGTTCTCATCATCCGACAATCGTGTTCCGTTCACCATGAGCGGCTAGTCTCTTTGGGTTTTACCCCGGTGTAGGTTCTTGTAAGTTTCTAGGGTTTGACATTGTTTTGAGTTTTGATTTGTGACAAATTGTAGTTTGATTTTGAAACCTAAGATTATTGTCTTGCATTTGTATTGTATTCGTGAATTGTCGAGTGAAGAATAAATTTGACTTTACGAAATGTTTATGTGCAATTATGCCTTGTTTAGGTTAGAGTTTACATGTTCTTGATAATGAAGTGCATTGCGGTCCGTCTCTTACGACGTTGATAGCTCTTGGCACCCAAGCCACGCGACACTAAATTCCTTGGTCATTCGTGCAACTGAATTGAATCTAAAATGTGTAGAAACCTTAGGACTTTAATTACCGAACCGGGTGTGAAACTTGTTTTATCATTATTGTTTTAATCAAAGTAATCAAGTTTCATGGTAACTAAATTGTCAAGTTTTAGTAGAAAGTAATTTACAATAAAAAACCATCGGTACATTCCGACAACCTTTTCAAACAAACAAACAAACGATTGAATCGTTATAACAAGCTTCATAAATCGTGACAACATTAATAATCAACTAAGTCCATACGCAAACCACAAACTCTTCGTGGTTCGACCCCTTACTACCCCTAACGCATTGTTAAGGGTAATTGGGGCATATAAATATTATCTTTGACAGGGGCGCTACACTCCGATCAAATTTTGGCGCCATTGCCGGGGAGTTCGTGCGCCTTGTGTTTGGATATTATTGATTTTCGTGATCATCTGTTTAATTGCTTGTTTCTGCTTTTGTGTTACGCGGGTGTGTTACTTGTGCAGATTAAAGGTAGTGCATGCATACACACAATTACGGGAGGACCTCTCCATTAGTGTTCGAACCGGAAATCGAGCGGGTCGTAAGAAGGAACTTAGCCAAACAGTTAGAGGCAACTCTTGCTTCTGACCCATTCAACACCAACTCACCATCTACACAAACTGTTGGACCTAGTTTAATGGAGCCGCAAAACCCCAACCAACCCAACAACCAAAACCAACACCAATGTCAATATCGCGGTAACCTTCGCTCTAACCAAAACATCCAAAATGATCAACTGAGCGTTGGTAACAACTCAAGACCACCAACACCACCATTTCAAAATCGTGGCCCAAATCACAACAACAACCAATGTACACCCATACCTCCACCTCAAAACCCAAACCGACAAAACCCATTACCTCCCAACCTCAACAACCGAAATGTTAACGCCAACCGTGGAGTTAACCAAAATAGTGGAAATCTCACGAATGAAGCTTAGTTTCTCAATCTCCAAGAGTTGAGAAACAATATTCCCGATGACGAACCATTTAGTGTTCCCGGTTACCAATCGCCGGAAAATGTGAGTATTCACTCGGAATACTCGGATGATAGTGGGAACTACAATGAGAGAGTTGACGATGACGTATGGGGTGATGACAACGTGGGGAATTTCTACAATGCTCGAGGATTCGAGTACGAGGATTTTTGCTACCAAAACGCCAATTTTGTGGGGAACAACGAGGGGTATGGATACGATTATGGTCGAAATGACGGGTACGACAATAACCGTCAACCACGAAACAACAATCAACAGAACCGGGATAACGGAAATTACAACAACAATAACAACGTCAACCGTAACCAGATTCCTCAATGCATGGGAGGCGGTGATAGGGCTGGTGATCGAAGGGGCAATCGAAGACCGGAAAATCAAGAAGTAAGCGGTCCTTGTCGTCAACAACCAAATTAAAGAGCTCCACGAGGTGTGAATGGTCGATTTAGGCCGGTTGTGGTACCCGAGGAAAATCCACAGTCATCCTGATCTAGCACCTCGTCGCTTTTGAATTACTTATCAAATTTCGGGGCGAAATTTCTTTCAAGTTGGGGATGATGTGACAACCCGAGATTTCAAGTTCTTTCCTCTACACATCACTTGTTTCATAATCTTGCTTCACAATTCATTTTACGTTGTATCATGTGCAGTATATATGTATATGATTAAAGTATTGTTATGCTTGGTTGATAAATGTTAAATGTTTAGTGTTTAATGATTATTGTCTAATGAAAACTCAAGATGACGAAGTACCTCTGTTCGACAAAGAAAGGTCTACGTCACAACCTCTGCTCGACGAAGAAGGTCTTCATCACAACCTCTGTTCGATGAAGGATGGTGCTTCGTCATAAGAGGTTCGCCGAGGTGGTTCTTCGGCAGGGAGGCCTTCGGCCCAAACCCCAAATCAAGCCCATCCCACTTTACTTTAAGTATACGCGTATGCATGTATGTAGGCATACACCACATCTTTTGTAAACCCTAGAACCCTACACTCTCTTTCTCTTTCTCACTCGACGCAGTTTCCCCATCATCCGAAGCCTTTGTATCTCGATCGAATCAGCCTATTCGCCATTCCGGTTAGTGTTTATTTAACGTTAGTTTGCTATGATCTGGATGTTGTAAGTGTTATGATCCTACGTGGTGATTAGGGCTTCATGTTAGTAGAACTATTGATGGAAATTGTGTCCATGAATCTGAAATAAGTCTCGGGTTATACTGATAATATGTAGAATGATGAAACTAGGTGTGAAGTTCATACAAACCAATTTACATGTATATGACAACAGATTGAATTTGGGTCTTGATAATCTGTGATTTCTTGATAATATAAGGAATTGTATGCAATTTGGTTGATAAATGGTTGCATGTTCACGATTGAAATAACTGTTCTAATGATCCAAATAAGTAATAGGAATGACTGATAAATTGTGTTAAGGGCTAGATTGTATGAACAAGTGAAACCGATGTCAAATATTTCTGTTTGATCCATTAGAATATTGCTATGATGATCGATGCGTTGGGATATAGGAAATCATGAAACTGTTAAGGGCAGCGACGAAGATTCCCCCTCACGAAGTAACCATGTCGACGAAGAATTGATTCTTCGTTGACATGTCCTTGACAAACAACTAGGATACTTCGTCGCCATCACCTCTTGACGAAGATTGGTTCTTCGCCGAGAGGGATCCTTCGTCAACGTGATTCTTCGCCGTAAGAGCATCCCATGAAGAATTGATTCTTCGTGGAGATGCTGTTAGTGAACAAGCAGAACAGTTATAAAAATTTATACAGTTTATAATGTGTATGAGATTGGGTAATTGCTATGTGATATACGGTGATCTTTGCTATGAATGCGAACTGTGAATATATGTGACTTAGCTGATTATGAAACTGATTTCATTGATAACCACGGTAGGGTTGGTTGACTAACTTGGAACGGGTAACTTAACAATCCGAGCAAAACTAAGGTGAGTTCACTTCTCTCAATACAAGCATGCGTCTAGTGGGGACAATCAAACAGACAAACAAGTAAACGGATTTTCATAAACCCACATCCCTGTAGGGGATGTGAGGCAATTTTCACAAACCCATATCCTTGTAGGGGATATGAGGCGGTTTTTCAGTAAATGTTGATGTTTGATAACTCACTGCTTTCTATCACTTAAGTCCCATCATACTACAGAACTAGTTGCTTGTAGGGCTACGGGGTTATTAGGTGATAGCGCTATTAGGTTTGGCACCCTCACGACGTACCTGGATAGGACGGGCGTGAACTAATAACTTTAAAATCATGACCAATGTTTGATAGAGCATTGGAAAAGGGCAAAAAGGAGCCATCTGCGGTATCGAGTGATTATCAACATAACATAAGTCAATACTTGGTAACAAACGGTTAAAAAAACTGTGAACTCACCAGCGTTGTCTGATACATTTTCTGCATGCTTGCAGGTCCTTAGGTACATTGTCATGGAACTTGCTGTCTGGGAAGTTGGAGTGGTCATGGGTCGTGACATTTGGAAACGCTTCTCGCTGATGCATTGTTTTGAACATTTTCATTTAAATTTATAGAACAAATTATTATGCTTCCGCTGAACATGTTTAATTTTCTACTCTGGTGTTTGAATTATACTATTTCGTTTAATGGAAAGTTTATTTTATTCATGGTTCAATATGATTAGTGGATAGATCCTGGTACGTCACACGCCTTGCGGGAGTTTCCGCTTGTGGTATTTTTGGGGTGTGACACCGGTGGTCACCAAAAACGACTCACCCATTGTTCCTTCACCTCGAGGAGTAAGATCATTCAAGTGCAAGCCTAACTATATCAACATCCTACCCCATTTCAATGGTATGACACATGATGAGCCTTACACACATTTGGCAGAGTTTTCCGCTATATGTGATTCTATTGGGGGGCCACAATTTTGAGATAGAAGAGGTGAAGCTCCGATTGTTTCAGTTTTCGTTGAAGGATAAAGCGAAATAATGGTTCCTTACGCTCCCGGCGGGTAGTATTCGCACTTGGGAAGAAATGCAACAAGTGTTCCTTGATGAATACTATTCGATGGTAAAGAATAACAACGCAAGGGATGAGATAAGGTCATTTCGTTAGTTATCGGGAGAGTTATTGCACGAGGCATTTACCCGTTTCAAAGAGTTGGTCTGAAAATGCCTTCACCATCAGATTCCTTGGTGGGAATTGTTGAAATGCTTCGTTCGGGGATTAGACTCGGAAGAACACAAGTACATACTATTCACAAGCAATGGTACGTTGTTGAATAACCAGGAGGAAGACGATTGGGAGTTTACAGAAAGAATGAGCAAAATTCCAAAGCGGTTGCTATGGCAGACCGAGCCAAAAAGCATCTAACCTCAAGGTCTTGGCCCGACCGCGACACTAGTTCTAAGGATCGGATTGAAACGTTAGATCGGGAGTTGGCCCGTATGAAGAAGAAAGAGGTGCGTGTGGTGCAATATGTTGTGTGTGAAGAATGTGGTGACATCGGTCACCAGATCGAGAATTGCCAAGGAGATATGACCCAATCCACCGCGGAGGTGAACCAAGTGTATGGATACCGGAAGAAATATGATATGAATTCCAATACTTACCACCCTGGGTTGAGGAACCATCCTAACTTTAGATATGGTAGTGCCTCCAACCAAATTGTCGCAACCCCCGATCCCTGATTCCCGGGAACGGGCGGATGCGAGCCAGTTTCGGTGGTATCGTGGTATTTGTCTAATTTGGCAGCGGAAATTTTCATCAGGACCGTAGTTAGGAAATATTTATCAGAGTAAAACCACCTCATTTGATATTAATAATCACATGGGTAAAACCCAAGTTTCTTATTACAATATATTTATAGGGATAAACCCTATTTTATTGAATTTAAAACATCATCTTTTAGGTAACTTTTATAGCCACATTTTTCCCAAGCCTTCAGTGCTCTCCAGCTGGCTTTTTACTAATTGGCAATCACATTTTGTTACCTGAAACATGTTTTAAAAACATTTATCAGCGGGAAATACTGGTGGGTGAATCCCAGTTTAATCAAGAAACATTTTATCAATTAAAACAGTATTGAGAGCGATCACAATGTTTATGTCTACACAATTACTCATTCAGTAATGTCAATCCTGACTTGTGGGTCATATTACTCATTGGCTAACTCTTTGTCCAATGGTAACGTCCTGTCATCCCCGACTTACTACTCACAAGGTAGTAAATTTTGTATACAAAACCCCAACATACCGGCAGTAATTGAAGAACTACAAAGACTCAATCACTGCTTAATTATATTATAAAGCATTTAAGGTTTTGTAAAACATTATCAAAAAGATTATCAAAAAGAGGATAAACTCACATTGCTATCTTAGACTTCGCGTAAGGGTTTCCTGGATGTAATCTATAATTTATACAAATGTACATAGGTTAGTATCGTAACCCTTTGAAAATATTAATGATACCCTCCCCGAGACGGCATTCCAATAACTACATCGGGCAGAACCACGACAGTTATTACGGAACCCTAAATCAATCGGGCAGCGTATCTATTATGAAACCGGGGTTATAATACTTACAACGGAACAGAACCTCACTAATTAGGGGTATAATACCCGACTATTATAACTCTTCTACAGAAATTGAGATTGAGAATTGAATTGTGAACGACGGAAAGTGAAACCCGATGGCCTGCTTATATAGTTGCTGAAACTGGTCTCCACGCGGCCCGCGTAAGGGAAGACATAGGGCTACGCTGCCCGCGTTGACTCCGGTCAACTGTGTAGCTTAGCTGGGTCATCAACTAGCTTGTCCGGGCGTTGGGCCACGTGGCCGCACCGGGCTGCGCCACACTTCAGGGCACTCGCGGCCCGCGTAAACTAAACGGGAACACTTACGCGGCCCGTTTGAACTTAAGAAATCAGACGAATCAGATCTAGACCTTCATACCGCCCGCGTAATGACTTGGGGTGGGTCAACGCGGCCCGCCTCAACTTAATAATTAAATTTTATATTTTATTTTATATGTTATAACACATTTTGGGCTTGGTTTTCACATACGGGATGTATTATAAGACATAAGAGAATATTTTAAAATATACTAGGGTGTCGGAAATATTATGAGGGTGTCGGTTTTACCGAGGGTTGTTACATTCTCCCCACCTTGTTTTAGAGCTCGTCCGCGAGATCTACTGGAACAAGTGTGGATATTTCCTTTGCATTTCAGATTCAAGTTCCCATGTATACTCAGGTCCTATTTTGGAGTCCCATTTCACTTTGACCAGAACAAATCTCTTATGCTTGAGATTCTTGATTTTCCTGTCTTCAATTTGTAGAGGCCTTTCTACAAACTTGAGTTGTTCATTTACCTCTATATCTTTAAGAGGCACTATCAATGATTCATCAGTTAAACACTTTTTGAGATTAGATACATGAAATACATCATGTATTCCTGCCATTTCCTCTGGCAGTTGTAGCTGATAGGCTACAGATCCTGTTCTTTTAATAATCTTAAAAGGTCCAATATACCTGGGACTTAGCTTTCCCCGTTTAATGAATCTTACTACTCCTTTCCAAGGAGAGACCTTCAACAATACTTTATCTCCTACTTTAAACTCCAATGGTTTGCGTCGGTTATCAGCATAGCTCTTCTGTCGATCACGTGCTGCTTTCAGTCGTTCCTTGACTTGAATAATCTTATCAGTTGTTTCTTGCACTATCTCAGGTCCAGATAGTTGCTTTTCCCCAATTTCTGCCCAACAGATTGGGGTTCGACACTTTCGTCCATAAAGTGCTTCGAATGGTGCAGCATTGATACTTGTGTGATAACTATTATTATAAGAAAATTCTATTAAAGGTAAGTGATCGACCCAATTACCTCCGAAATCAATTACACAAGCTCTAAGCATATCTTCCATCGTTTGAATCGTTCTTTCGCTTTGCCCGTCCGTTTGAGGATGATAAGTTGTGCTTAATTTTAACTTAGTTCCCATTGCTTTTTGGAAACTTGACCAAAAATGAGAGGTAAATCGGCTATCTCTATTAGAAACAATTGATAAAGGAATGCCATGTAAAGAAACAATTTCATTTACATATAATTTAGCTAATTGTTCCATACTAAAAGTTTCTTTCATTGGTAAGAAATGAGCTGACTTGGTTAGTCTATCTACAATCACCCAGATTGTATCATTTCCTTTCTTTGTTTTGGGTAATTTAGTAACAAAATCCATTGTTATCAATTACCATTTCCACACTGGCATTTCTAATTGCTGTAACAAACCTGAGGGTTTCTGGTGTTCAGCTTTAACTTGTGAACAGGTTAAACATTTAGAAACATATGCTGCTATGTCCTTTTTCATTCCTATCCACCAGAAATTTTTCCTTAAATCCTGGTACATTTTATCACTAGCTGGATGCATCGTATACTTAGACTTATGGGCTTCTTCTAATATACGATTACGCAGGTTTCCTAATTTAGGTATCCACATTCTCTTTTTATGAAATCTCCAAATTCCATCTATTCCTTGTTCTAATTCTTTTAGCATACCTTTTAATTTTTCAGTATCATCCTTGATTACTGATTCTTGTGCTTCTCTTATCTGATCATTTAAATCTACTTGCAGATTTAATTTAAGAGAATGTACCCATTTTGGCTTTTCATGATACTTTCGACTTAAAGCATCTGCTACTACATTTGCTTTTCCTTCATGATACTGGATATCACAATCATAATCACTAAGCATCTCCATCCAACGTCTTTGTCTCATATTCAAATCCTTTTGCTTAAAAATATACCTTAAACTCTTATGATAAGTGAATATGGTAAACTTACTACCATAAAGGTAATGTCTCCAAATCTTAAGAGAAAAAATTATAGCTCCTAGTTCTAGATCATGGGTTGAATAATTCTCTTCATGATTCTTAAGTTGTCTAGATGCATAAGCTATAACCTTTTGTCATTGCATCAACACACATCCATAACCTAATTTAGAAGCGTCACAATAAACTACAAAATCTTCAGTTCCTTCTGGTAACGCTAATATGGGTGTATGGGTTAATCTTTGCTTAAGAATTCTAAAAGCTTCTTCTTGTTTTAATCCCCATTCAAACTTAACAGATTTACAGGTTAACTTAGTTAAAGGAATGGCTATTCTAGAAAAATCTCGAATAAATCTTCTATAATAACCGGCCAATCCTAAGAAACTTCTAACCTCAGTTGGTGATTCAGGGGTTTTCCATTTAGTAATCGCCTCGATTTTTGTTGGATCTACATGAATTCCTTCATGATTCACTAAATGTCCAAGGAATTGTACCTGTTCTAACCAAAATTCGCACTTAGAAAATTTAGCATAAAGCTTTTCCTTTCTTAATAAACTTAAAAGTGCGTGCAAATGCTTTGCATGATCTTATTTATTCTTAGAGTAAATGAGAATATTTTAAATAAGCAAAATCAATCTACCGTTGCTTGATGCCATAATAAAGGTTCCTGCTCATGTTGAATGCTTGAAGGAGTTAAGCACCGAAAAACAGCACAACAAACTACCTGAACCGGTTGATTTGATATCTCATGTTAGTGTCGTTTTATCGAGTGCCCTCCCCCAAAAAGCTCAAGATCCGGGAGATCCTCTTATTCCAACCCAAATTGGTAAATTTAAAATTAAGAAGGCGCTCCTAGATCTTGGAGCTTGTGTGAGTATCTTACCTGGGAGTCTGTACGACCAATATGATTTTGGTCATTTGAAAAAGTTTGACACCCCTGTGGTGTTGGCCGATCAGACTCCCACGCATCCAAGGGGGATGGTGGAAGATGTGATAGTAAAGGTTGAAGATTGCTATTGCCTAGTTGACTTTTTGGTAGTTGACTATGTTGGGTGTGTTGAGGACACACAACTGACAGTCATACTGGGTAGACCATTTCTGGCAACCGCTAATGCCATAATAAATTGTGCAATGAGAACGGTAAGCATGAAATTTGGGGATGGAGAACTAATTTTAAATGTTTTCCCCAAATTTACTAACCTAATCGGTGAGGATAAGTGTCCTAAGAAGGACATGAATCCAAACAAAAAGATATGTGCTATAGTTGGTAGGTTCGGAGAATCGAAGAAGAAACCGGTCAAGAAGAAGGCAAAGAAGTCGCCTCAAGAAAAGAGGGAAAAAGAGGAGTTGAGGAAGTTTGGCCCGTTTGGGAACAGATAGTATGAATCATTGGTGGGTGATTTGGAAGAGCTTGTGGGCGACAAGCACGCCATTCGACCAGCATGAGGTGGTAAGTTAGTTGTTGTTGTATAATTTTTATAGTTCCTTTTGTTTTATCTCCTTAGTCTAGTTTGTCTTTTTGTACATTTCCCTTTCGTACTTTGTTTTGTCTAGTAGTTAAATGAACTTTGTGGGTGTGTTCCCTATATAACCCTCACAAGACCTACTCGTCCTCCCGAGCTATTGGGAGGTTTAAAGGGATTGTTGCATACGCTAAATGCAATCGTGATTCCTACGAAAGTGAGTTAGGTTTGTTGTTGTTGTAAATTTTTCTTTTTCCACAAAAAAAAAAAAAAAAAATCAAAGTCGAACAACATATTGCTTGGTAAAGTTTTTGTAAAAATGGTAGAACTAGGTAACTAACAAGTTTTGATGTTTGTGAGAAGCTTGCTTCTACATGAAGTTTGAAATTTATAGGTACATCATGTTCGTGAGACAACCATTTTTATTGAAAAACGAAAACCACACGAGAAATGAGTAAAAAACAGGTGCATGTGTTTCTTTTTAGCTTTGATTATTAGTTAGTTAATAAGTGGAATGTATTTTGTATATTATTGACCGGGGTGAAGTTTGGGAGGATGGTCGTGTCACATCCCTTGAGCGTTTTTAAAAACCACAATCTTACATATTGAGGACAATATTGACCTCAAGTGTAGGGAAGGGGAGAAAAAAGTTTTTGGTTTTGACCCTTTCATTTAAACACTGCACATCGAGGACAATGTTGACCTCAAGTGTGGGGATGAAGGAAAAAAATTCAATATTTTTTTTAAAATGACTTTGTTTGAGCAATCTAAAAAAACACAAGTAACTAAGTCAATGAGGGATGACATAACCCATTTGGTCTTTTATCATGGTCAAGTTCAAAGTATTCACATGACTTGTATTTAGCGGGTGGTTATTTGGGAATAATCCGCCCAAGAAACTAATACATTATGCATATCACATACCATATCCTTTGTACATGAGATTTTGAGCCACTTTTACACATCATAAATATATATATTTCTTTGTTTGAGTGGGCCATTAGTCGCGTATTGTAGAACTTGCAACTTTTGATACGTTTAAGACCATAGACCGAATACGGGCACAAGAATGATTAAGGCATTAGGTAAACCTTTTCTCTATACACCATTTATCTATCCTTACCCAAATAAATCCCTTAGTCGCCAACTTTGAGCCTAAACCTTTCGTTTGACCAACCCATTTAGCCGATGACCGTTAAACCTTTTATTTTTAGCCGGTGTGATGGAAATTCGATTTTAGGATTAGTTTGTTTGTAAAGATTTGTCTTACGTTATAAAAAAACGAAAATCCAGAAAACGTCGCGAAAAAGAGAACAAAATTTGTTTAGAAAAGCATAAAAATATGTGTGATAGTAGTTGAATAAAAGGCGAAGAATTTTTACCTTCTAGTTCGATGTTTGTAGTTAGTTGTGTTTAGCGTAGATGTTTTGTAATAAAAAATCGAGTTTTTATCACCTTAGCCACTTTCAAAATATCCTATTCCGTACCCTTAACCTAGCCCCGTTACACCCCTTTAAAGACCTTTTGACTTGTGCTTAGTATTTATGTTCGGTAGTGGAGAATGATTGAGTTACAAGACTATGCGGGTGCGTATTCTAATCGGTTTGAGATATTACTTAAAAAGTGATAATGCATCATCTATTAGCCAATTTTTAAACCGAATGGAGAGAACATTGTGAGAGATGTGTATGATTTGTTAGTTTCAAGGGCAGGTTAATCTTGGATAACCATCTTTATGTGATTAATTAATGAACCGCTAAAAATTTCGAAAATTGTAAGAATCATGAACCGGGTATAACATTAGACCTTAACTTATGTCTAGAGAATGGGAAGTGCGTTTTTCGTTTGACCCACGTGAAAGTGAAAAACAGATTTGTTTGAGGGCAAGCAAAAGACAAGTGTGGGGATGTGATGCGTGGTCGAAAACGGATGTTCCTTTATGTTTAAGTTTATGTTTTTACATAACTTTTAGTTTCGAATAGCCTACTTTTGATTGGAATTGTGTTTTGCAGGTCTAACGGAGTTTAAGGAGCTATTCGGAGCACCGGGAGCGAACGGTATCATCCGAAAACGCGAGAAATGAGAAAACAGAAAAATATACCCTACAGGGGGCGTCGGCGACGCACCCCGTCATCAAGGAATCGCGTACGCTTCAAGTCAACGCGTCAGCAGAAAAATGCAATTTCTAGGGGGCGTCAGCGACGCCATGGGGGGCGTCGACGACTCCCTCCAGAAAGTGCATTTTCCTGAATTTCCTTTGTTTTGCGTTTTTGGACGAATTAAATCCCAATTTTTGGGTCTTTTGAGGGGGGTTACGAGTTTTTGAACATTTTTTACCATTCTTGGAGCCACAATCATCCTCTACACTTCTCCTTATCATTTCCAATCATCCACCATCATCCAATTCGATCCATAACCCTAATCCACTATTACCATCATAATCATCATCATCATCATCATCATCTCATCAATCACCAAACCTTTTCATCATCACCACTCACCAAACCCTAATTCCACCATTCTCCAAGATTGAAGATCATGTTCAAGATTAAGTCCTCATCATTTGGCGATCGTGTTCCGTTCACCATGAGCGGCTAGTCTCTTCGGGTTTCACCCCGGTGTAAATTCTTGTAAGTTTCTAGGGTTTAACATTGTTTTGAGTTTTGATTTGTGACAAATTGTAGTTTGATTTTGAAACCTAAGATAATTGTCTTGCATTTGTATTTTATTTTATTCGTGAATTGCCGACTGAAGATTAAATTTGACTTTACGAAATGTTTATGTGCAATTATGTCTTGTCTAGGTTAGAGTTTACATGTTCTTGCTATGGAAGTGCACGGCGGTCCATCGCTTACGACGTTGGTAACTCTTGGCACCTAAGTCACGCAACACTAAATTCGTTGGTCATTCGTGCAATTGAATTGAATCTAAAACGTATAGAAACCTTAGGATTTTAATTACCGAACCGGGTGTGAAACTTGTTTTACCATTATTGTTTTAATCAAAGTAATCAAGTTTTGTGGTAACTAAATTGTCAAGTTTTAGTAGTAAGTAATTTAATATAAAAAACCGTCGGTACATTCCGACAAACTTTTCAAACAAATAAACAATTGAATCGTTATAGCAAGCTTCATAAATCGTGACAACATTAATAATCAAGTAAGTCCATACGCAAACCACAAACTCTTCGTGGTTCGACCCCTTACTACCACTAACGCATTGTTAAGGGTAATTAGGGCATATAAATATTATCTTTGACCTGGGCGTGACACTCCGATCAATAGGTGTGATAATGTACATATGTGTACATACGTTTTAAGAATATGACTTGTTAATGTACATATATGTATATACGTGTTGAGACTGTTATGTACACATATGTACAATGCCGAACAATCATCTCATATACTTGCTATACACATACGTACCATGTTGAACAACCATATCATCAACTTCCTTTTTAGAAGTATATTATGAATGTACATATGTGCACACAAATCGAACATGTACAATTAAAGAAGATGATCAGATGGAACAATATCTGTTAATGTATATATATGTACATACGTTTTTAAATTGTGAATATGTATAATATATATATGTATATATATATATATACATTCACTTCTACAGTGTTTTTAATCATGTTCTAAATAGAACAATATATTATATAATGGTTATATTTTTTAGAATTAAAAAATTAGTTAATTGGCGAGAGAGAATGCAATTAATTATTTAATTGGAAAGAGAAGTAGTTAACAATTTACCTTTATACCCTTTTTATTTATTTTTTACATATAAACAATTACCAAACTACCATTATTAAAATTTCCAAAATCTAAACAATTAATGGCTTAGATAAGTTTACACAGTTAACTCTCAACCTAATGTTCACTCTAGAAACCTACCATATATATATATATATATGGTTACGTTAACGTACAAATGCCCTTATCATACAATATGTGCGCGCTAATCTCAGCCGTCAGATCTTCATCCCATGTTAAAATCGCATGCTGTTTTTTTTAACAATTTCGCATGTTGTTTTATTAACATGCGATTTCATCAAAATTAACACATGCGAAATTGTTACAAAAAACCAACATGCGATTTCATCAAAATTATCACATGCGAAATTGTTACAAAAAACCAACATGCGATTTCCCTATATCGTACGTAATGTACGTTAAGGGATATTGTATTTTACACTTTCCCTATATATATATATATATATAGGACAAAGATCCGTTAGGAACCACCCCTTATTGCGAGAACCAATGTGAACACAACCAAAAATGCTTAAAAATAGCTAAAAAACACACAAAAATAACTTTTTTTTAATATTTTTTTATGTTAAAATCGCTACTTTTAGTAGCAAAAAAATTTTTTTTTTTGGCTACTAAAAGTAGCGATTTTAACATAAAAAATATTAAAAAAAAAATTGTTAGATTTTTTTTTAATTTTTTTATATTTTTTAAAGTTTTTTGGGGGTTTAGTTTTTAGCATTTTAGCTTGGGGGGTGGTGGGGTTTAGGTTTTTGGGGGGTGGGGGAGGGGGGTTTAGGTTTTTTTTCGGGGGGGGGGGGTGGGGGGGGGGGGGTGGGGTGGGGTTAGGTTTTTTTGGGGGTTTTAGTTTTTAACATTTAGCTTAGGGGGGGGGGGGGTTAGGTTTTTTTTAGGTTTTTTTAGCTATTTTAGGTTGTGTTCACATTGGTTCTCGCGGTTCTCGCAATAAAGATGATTCTCGCATGAACCTTACCATATATATATATATATATATATAGGGGAATGCTAAAATGAGAACCACCTAGAGTTGTAAGAACCGTGAGAACTACACCGTAGGGGGCGCGGTGGACCAAATTTTTTTTTTTATAAACGTAGATGCATGTATAAAAACAACATTTGTAAAAAAAAAATTCAAAAAAAAAAAATGTCGTGTGTGTAGTTTTGAGCGTCACAAGTTTGTGTTTTTGGGACCCGTAAATCTGGCCGGAAAATTTACGGGTCCTGTAAACACAAACTTGTGGTGCTCAAAACTACACCCACGACATTTTTTTTTTGAATTTTTTTTACAAATGTTGTTTTTATACATGCATCTACGTTTCTGAAAAAAAATTTTGGTCCACCTCGCCCCGGATCAAAAAGTTCTCGCGGTTCTTATAACTCGAGGTGGTTCTCATTTTAGCGGATACTTATATATATATATATATGGTAGGGTTCATGCGAGAACCAAGGTGAACACAACAAAATAAACCCACTACACCACCAAAAACCTAAAAAAACCACCCCCCCCGCCCCCCAAAAAAAAAAAAACAAAAAAAACCCAAACCATAAAGCTAAACTCCCAAAAAACCTAAAAAACACACAAATTTTTTTTATTAAAATCGCTACTTTTATTATTCAAAAAAAAAGTTTTTTTTTATTAACGAAAAGTAGCGATTTTTATTAAAAAAATTGTGTGTTTTTTTAGATTTTTAGGTATTTTTGGTTGTGTTCACACTGGTTATCGCAATAAAGGGCGGTATCTATCGTATTCTTCTCCTATATATCTTGTAGCTTATAACTTGTTAGTATAATAAACTAATACGCATTAATAAAGAAGACTAGTTTTAATATTTAGATCATCTTAATAAAAGAAATACGTAGATGAATTATTTTTATAGCATCCGTTCTTTAAATAAGACATGCATTTTGCGTAAGAATTTTGAATAAAACACGTGATATAAAATATATAGTTAAGAGTACCACTTTTTGAACATTTTGGATAAAATATATAGTTAAGAGTACCACTTTTTGAACATTTTGGATTATGGTCATTAACGTCTTACTAAATTGAACCAGTCAAACGACTTCACTGGTAACCAATTAGTGAAGATGTTTTAGTATATGTATAAATTCTTAACTGATAATAAATTCACTACAACAAAATAGACTTTTACGCAAACATCATCGATATATACACATCGGTGAGCAAGGACCGACTCCAACGAATAAAACGAAAACCTCGAAGAAAAAAAAAACATGTCAGTGACACGACGGTAATGTTTTTGACGCTCATACTCAATACTTAATTCTTCGCTAACTAATGATAATTAGTTACTGATGACTTCATGCATATTAAATTTCAAATATCTATTAGTGTTTTTGAGGGAAGTCAAGTTTAAAGGTTTTGTTTGGTTAAAAAAATATGCCTTCCTTTAAATCCAACCATTGGGAGAATTGACGTAAATCTCCATTCTATATATTGTAATTGTATGCCTTTTTTTTTTCGTTTGGGTCAGGGGAGTATATATATGTTTTGTCTTTTGTCAATTTGGATCGGGGATGTGTTTTAATGAAGTTCAATTTTTTTTTTAAATTATTGCTAATGATTCAATAGACAACACTTGATACCGGATATTTTAACCCAGTAAATATAGCTATTTTTTTAATTAAAACCGACAAACATTGAAATAAATTGAGATAATACATATTAATAGTAACTAGCAGGATGTGCGTGTGATGCGGCGGGAGCGACACATCGCGATACTTGTTTTTGGTAGTTTTCTTATTCATAGAATATTTATTGTAGTATCATTGTGATAGGTATAAATCAAAAGCAAAGTAATCGGGTAGTTTATTTTATTAACAAGCGGTTTTCGGTTTATCACTTCGGTTTATGTGGTTAGATTGACGGTTTTTTGTTTGGTTCTTATAATTTGAGTTAATAGCAAAAACAAAACTTGAGCTAAAACTTTTGTTTTGAAATACATGAAATTGAGGTATAAATATATGTTAGGATCTGAGTTTCTTATGATTGTGTTTTGTTTGATAATTAAGAAGATGAAAGAGTAATTGCAGCGGAAATTAAATGGAAACAAACTTTCACACACAATCAAATAGGAGAATTGTTTTCAACACACATGTTTAACTTTGAACCGAATGATTAATTATTTCAATCTTCAATTACAAATTGCATGCATGTATTACAAACTCCCCCTCAGCCTGAGCTCACAATGGTTTGTTCGTACAGTAAGACAAGTGATGAAATAGCTGATAGAACAGTACATGGTACTGTTCTATTTATAGGCACGGGTAGGGCTGGCAAATCGTGTCTTAGCAGGTTTAACAGGTATCTGATAACGCGAACAACAAAAATTTTAAACATGAATACGACTCGTTTAACTATTTTATATCCAATATCTATAAGACAGATGTATATTTTATGCACATAGAAGGAGAAATAATGGATCATAACTTTCAAATTTTGATTATTTTTAAAAACGTAAAAAATCACATGGTGTACTTTTCTGTTATCGTGTCTTAGCAGGTTACCTACAGGTTACCTATTGCCAGCCCTAGGCATGGGCAAACCACTGAAGCATCTTGGCTGATGTCACCATGAAAGTGACATCTAACTTCCTAACAACCTGTAACTACTGATCTATACAAGCACTGTTATCAAACAACTGATTACATTACAATACAAAGGAATAAACTAAACTACTGCTTTCTCCTTCCACTGTTGTGACTCCAGCAGTACTTTATATCTTCAGCAGTGCTTGACCCATATCAGATTGAGCAACAGGACTTTAGTCTTCATCAGTCTTTAGGCTTGATCAGTTATTATAAGGCAACAGTTGTTGTAAGCAATCAGTGGATGATGTCATCAGTTGTTAGAAGCACTTCCAAGGGGAAGATTGAATACATCATCTGCTTATTCTGGATCCACTGCTCTGATCCAGTTTTGGCTTTAATCAACTGTTCATCTGGTAGGGTTCAATCCCAACAATATATTAAATGGAGATATAAAATATGAAATATATGAACATGAGGTATAAAGGCTATAAATATATGAAAATATGAATGATTCGGTTCGGTTCAGCTAATTCTGGTTAAACGAGAGTACAAAAAAATTGATAACCGATTTTTGTTTTTGGTTGATTTCAGTTCGGTTTCGTCTGTTTTTGGTTTGGTTTAGGTTAACGATCTAGTTATTGCTAACCGATAACCGGTTTTGGTTAATAACTAATAATAGCGTGCGATGCGGTGGGAAACACAGACATTGCCACAGTGTGCATTGTTCGGTTAATTAGGCTATTATCCTCAACCGAAATCGAGGTCATCGATTAGTCTATTTTATTAACCAACCCATTTCAGTTAATAGGTTTGGTTTATTCAGTTAGATTGACGATTTTTTGTTTGATTTATTTAATTCCGTTTAATAGCCAAAACCAAATTTGAGCTAAAACTTTTGATTAGAAATACATGAAATTTATGTATAAATACATGAAATGGATGTATATGTACATAAAATAGAGGTATAAATACATAAAGTGGGGGTATAAATATGAAATACATGAATTGAAGGTATAAAAACTAGAAATATACGAAAACATGAATGGTTCCGTTCAGATAATTTTGATTAATGTGAGTACAAAAAATTGATAAGCGTTTTTGGTTAATTCGGGTTTCAGTAAATCAGTTTTTGGTTGATTTCGGTTCGGTTTCGGTTAATGATTCAGTTATTACTCACTGTTAATCATGTAACATATAATTTTTTATATTTAAAAACTCTAGTGATACTATACTCAAATTAAGGAGAATAAAATACTCGTTTATACGGTGTATTTTTTTTAAAAAAGTATTAACGCACCAAAAAGTTATGACCGTTTTAAAAATCGGGAAGGGGGAGTTAGTTTTTTTTATAAGGGGATAAAGTATAACTAATTATCTATAATTTTGTTAAAGATAATGGATTAAAGTGTAATCTAGATGAGATGATTAATTCGATGGTATTTAATCACTTGACATTATGTAGCTATTAAACATTATGCGATAATGACTAAGTATGTTGGGTTTTAATTACTTGTACATTAAGGCATTGAAACGTCGAAAAAATGAGTAGGTCATCACGATACTTTTGGATTTATTTAAAACATTATAGTTTATAAGATATGGAAAGAATACGTAAAAGAATTACAAGTTTGTTGTGGATGGGGAAAAGTGTAACTAATTACCTATAATTATGTTAAAACTCAGGGATTTAAGTGTAATAAGATGAGGGACTAAAATATAAATATTATTTAAAAGACTAATTTACCCTCATTTTAGGGGTGTATTTATAAATTAAGAGGGAAAATTTCTTATTTTTTGGGTATATTAAAATACCCATCTCTCATGCATTATAATTTTATAATGATAAGAGTAAATTGCAATTTTACCCCTTGAGATATAGCCCATTGACACCCTTACCCCCTACCACGAAATTTTTGATGTCTAACCCCCCCCCCCCCAACGAATGTGAAATGCTGCAATCTTGGACCTTCTTAACGGTCAACGGTTGTTTGACTGTTATAGGTGATGGTGTTTTTGTAATCTTACCACATATTTATTATTATTATTAATTAATTAATTAAAATCAATCTTCAAATAGATCCAAATCATCTAAACTACACATCATCATCATCACCTAACCAAATCAAATCAAAAGAACAAGTTTAAGAACCCTAGCTTCTGTTATGATATTTATGGCTGCTGCAAGCCCAATATCCCCTAGTTTTGCCATATGCCTTCAGATCTTCCTGTTAAACAACATTATAACATCATCAAATCATTGATCACAAGAACAAATTCAGTTCTGGGTATATCAAGAAAATTAATTGAAGACATTGGAACTTGAAAATGACGTGTAACACCCCAAAATCCGTATGTTAATATTTGTCGTGAGTTCCTATATGACACGTCATGAAATAAATAACTAGACTATTTAACCTAGTTAAGAGTATGGTCAAAAGTATTAAATGATGAAGGTAATGTTAGTTATGTTTTAAAGGCAAACCCGAGGGGCTAAAGTGGAACAAATGAAAGTTTCTTATTAAAAGAAAAGATCACACACACACACACATCTTCGTGTGTGTTCTGGATAGATCGAGCAGGGGGCTCTCAAGAGCCCCAAACCCTAGTTCTTCAAAAGCTTCAAATTGAAGAATGGATCAAGGCTCAAATTCACAACCGAACATGAATTAGTGATCACCTTCATAAGGGGATCGTAAGGTATGTCTTAAATCAAAAATTTGTGATCATGTGTGAAGTGGGTTGTGTTCTAATCCGTAAGTTAATGTGAAATTGATCATGTATAAGGGTTAGAATCATCATATAGAACATAGGTTATGTATGGTTTGTGTTAATTTGATGTTTAGAGGTGAAACCCACTTGTTTTGGTAAGGATGATGACTTGAATGATCATCCATGTTCAACTCTTATTGATTGTTGATGAATTATGATGAATTCTTGTGAGATGAATGGAATGAAATATGGTGTTGATATGTTTGATACTTATGTGTGAATGGTACATGTTGATTAAGAGTAGGATTTAATGAGTTATGTATGAGTTTAGAAGATTTATGCATGAATTAGTTGTACGTTATGCTTAAAAAGGTGGTACGTACACCAAGAGTATGATAAGACGTATATAGTGTCGTCCGTATAGTCTATTATGATGTTACTAGTATATGATGATAAGTGGAAAGTTAAATAGATGAACTGTTGACTTTCAGAAAGTCAACTATGCATATGAAGTACGATTTGACTAGTTGTTGTAAAGGTAGGATTATAGGAAGTGGTATGGTACCTGTTATGTCGATACGTATTAAATGGAATGACATGATGAATTACATGCGATTAACAGGATAAGAACTTGGTTGTATGTTTTATGTTAGCTAAAATCGACTAATGAAAATCAAATGTGAAACATGTGATTGATATGGTCGTTAACATGTACAATGATGTAAGCTAACGAGAATGCGATGTTGGTGATATGAAAGTATAGGAATCATATCAAGGTGGACTCAAGCATGAATGGCTAACGGGTCAAGAGAAGGTAAGGAAGCGGATAGGAAAGCGGATGCATAAGGTAAGTGATTTCCGTAATCACTTCTTAGTTCGATTAAGTAGTATGGTAGTTTTAATTAATGAATCTTGATGTTGGAAGTTAAATATGTGTTGAAGTCCTTCGACGTAAATGATGGGATTAAAGTTGACTAAAACGCCCTTGGTTAGTATATTGGGCGAACGATCTTAAAAGTAGTTAGGAAACAAGTTATGCGATTAGTGTAATGTTTTAGACAAGTATGGAAGTGAGAAGTATGGTTTTGTTAGTCATAAACCAAATAATGCGCGAATACCCTTTAACGGGTCAAAAATAAGCATATGAACGATAATGTGTTAAGAGGATGTAAGACATCCAATAATTTAGTATTTTGTGATAGCCGTCACGGATATTATTAGGTCTATAAGAGGGTATGGTAAAATAAACAAGTTAGGTTGGTGTATGCATGCACGGGTCGAAATTTGGTAAAAGGGTAATAAGCCGAAGACTTAAAAGTCTGAAATTTTATTAAGTCTGATGTTGGATTTTAGTTCCATTAGATGGAGAATTAAATTACGGACGTGTAGGAAAAAGAATCGGGTAAAACGGATCACAAACGAGAAAGTTATGCTCGTTTTCGTAAAATCCGGATGTGCTGGAAATATGCAGCAATCCAGTTGCAACTTTCTGTGTTTTTAGGGGGGTCGCGTCACGCGACGGCCCGTCGCGTCGCGCGACGGGTGCAGCTTCTCCGAAAAATTGTTTTCTTGTCTTGTTTGGTACCGGGAACTCGTTTAAAGGTGTTTTAAGTCACGTACGCCTAATTTAACTTATGTTTATGTGATCTTAAGGGTATGCACGTATGTAAATAGATACGTATGTATGTTTATAGGGATGTAAACAAGTATGTGGATGTATGTAGGTATGTGTATGATAATAGGCATGTATGAGTTTGGTATACTGCAAGCAGGGGTGTATGTATGTATATATGTGTGATGTCATGATCGTACGTAACAATGTGGGTATGTGTATATATATATAGATACGTATAGAATGATTGAGATGTATATATAGGTATGTATGCATGTAGGTTGGTATTCATGTATGTACATATATGGAGATAATGTGTATGAAGTTTAAGTAAGTATGTAAGTCTTTCGGTACGATTAAGTGTTTATGTTGTTTATTCGTGTACATGGAGTTATAAGTGAAATGCAGGAATAGCAAAGATGTCTCACCACGGATGGTATGACAGGATGGAAAAGCTGGGATGTAAAGAGTTAACGAAACGAAAAGTAAACGTGAACAAATCTTGTATGTTTGTAATGCGTACTAATGTTGTGAATTCTATGTGGTGAGCGCAGGTAGTACCAGTCATGAGGATATCCAAGGATTGGAGATCGAGGATCGAGTCACAAGATAGATTGTACGGGAGTGTTGAGTACGTAATTGAGTGAAGCTAGGTTATGGTTTCTTATTGAAAATGAGTATAATAAATGTATTTATTGTGAAAGAATTAACGATGAAAATGAATTTAAGTACGTCAAGAGGTGTTATAATGAAAGAAATTTTATGTTACGTTTTTCCGCTGCGACTTTTGTCTAATACGTTTTAGGGTGTAAAAAGTTGGTATCAGAGCCCTGGTTTGAGGGAATCAAGTACGAGAAGGTAAGTACTTGAACTCAAACTTGTGTGCTCTTGAGATAAGAAACCCGTACAATCTAAGACTCGATCAAGATCCAAAGGTAAAGGCTAATGTAAGTATGTACTTATGTATACGTGTAAGAACATGACGGTTTGGTATGTGCAAGGTAAGCAGAAGTGTTGGAAGAGGATGATCTGTGAATGCGGTCTAAGATGAATATTAAGGCAGGCAAAGAGGTAATAAGGTAAATTTGAATCCAGGTACGTAAATTCGATATGTGGGTATATGTAATAGTAAAACTCATTAAGGGAAGGAAAATTCTAAATGAAGGATAATGATAGTATAGTAATGAAGTACTGAAAATGATTCACGCGCCGAAACCTAAGTCTACGGACGTAAGGTGACAATTACACGAAGGCACGAAACTATTATGTGGATGGTGTACCTGGCCAGTACACGAGAAACATATGACGTTCGTGAGGTCATGATAATTGTTACAGGTATGTCCGGTAGAGTTGGGTAGCAGGCGGGCGTGTGGGTGAAGTGGGAAGTAAGACTCTCGGGAAATTGAGAGTACTATGTAAGAATGAAAAACATGCCTGATAAGAATGAAGAATGTTGAATCCGTGGTTAAGTGCGGATCAACAAGATATGAATAATATGTCTGAATCCGTGAGACGGATTCAGGAAATGAAAGGTATGGATGATATGTTTGAATCCGTAAGACGGATTCAAGGATGAAAGGCATGGATGATATGTTTGAATCCGTAAGACGGATTCAAGGGTGAAAGGCATGGATAAGGTGTTTGAATCCACAAGAAGGATTCAAAACGCAGAAGTAATGAAAGGCATGAATGTAATGTTTGAATCCGTAAGGCGGATTCAATGAATGAGAAAGCATGAATGATGCATCTGCATACGTGAGACAGATTTAAAAATGTAAAAAAAAGATGAAATTAATCCGTACAAGAAGATGCCGTCAGTTTGACCATGATTGAGTCGAACGGGTCAAAGAAATAAGTATAAAGTAAAAGATGATAGTATAATAGATGAAGTTTGGTATGAGCTACGTGTTAGACGTGTTAGTAAATGACTCTTAGAAGTCAGAATGATGACGGGCTGTGACCCGAACCATAACTTAAGTAAGGGCTGGAATGGTAAGTTTGGTAAGAAATATTGAAACGATGTAATAAGGTCTTTGCAAGTAAGCATGAATGGAAGGAAGTACGAGTGTGTAATTCAGTTGGCGAAATGATTAATAGAATGAAAGGATTGCATGTAAGAAATAGAGTGTGTGGTATGTTATTGTAGGTACGTAGGAAATTGTAGAAGAATTATAGGTGGGTAATCACCTAGTGTAATGAATGTTTGAAGGACATATGCTAATCGCCGATGTTGTTAATGATAATGTTAGAAATATTGATGTGATGAAACCAATCGTATTGGTGAAAGGATGTGCACGAGCGGAAGCTCATTACACGAATGAATGAAATCTGGCCTGTAGGGCTAGTACTCGAGGAGAAGATGATCGATCTGGGTTACGGATCGTCGGTTTGAGAAACGAAAAAGAGGTTAGTAAAATGTTTAACTCATGTTGGAAAGATATGAACTAGTATGACATATTTATATACGTAAATTAAGTAATGCATGAAGTGAAAGCCATAGTAATGAGGAATGAACGAAATGGTTTAAAGATAACGTAAAGACAAGGAAAGTATAGTACCAGTAACTGTAGAAAACATAGAATGAGGTTAACGTTAGAGTTAAGCACGTAGGTGTGATTATGTAATAGTAGTTTTGTTGTGGTGACAACACAAAAGTAAACGTTATACAGAGTATGTAGAGAATGCAATTTTTTAAGAAATGAGGAGAAGATAGTAGATCCGTTATGAACGGATCATACAAATGTATGTATAATTACAGATTTAGGAAGTGTGTATATTGACCCGATATTGTCCGGTCAAGGAAATGAGAACGTTACGTGAAGACATGGTTTGGAAAGTATGGACTTGTTAAGAAAAAGCCAATTATATGAATAGTTTATGAATCGAGAATGTATAGTTATCTATTACTATGATGTATTAGTAGAGTTAAGCATATATGAGCATGTATAAATTACGAAGTAAGATTGTATAGTTGACAAAAATTTTATGAATGTTGAAATAAACATGAGGAAATGTTATTAATGGGATGTTGGAATTGTTTAAAGTAAACAAAAAGATATATTACACATAATATATGAGTGCTAGAATGATGAATGAACCACTAGTTAGATAGTGTGTTCGAATTAGCGCTATCAGTGAGAGCGACACTGATAAGAACTCTGGGGACGGGTTCTTGAAGAAAGAAGGTTGTCATTAAGATGGGCTCGTGGTCGTATTGATAAACATGAAGAAAATATAATTAGTGTTAAAAAGGAAGTGAGGAAGGTTTCGGGGACGAAACCTTGTTTAAGGGTGGTAGACTTGTAACGCCCCAAAATCCGTATGTTAATATTTGTCGTGAGTTCCTATATGACACGTCATGAAATAAATAACTAGGCTATTTAACCTAGTTAAGAGTATGGTCAAAAGTATTAAATGATGAAGGTAATGTTAGTTATGTTTTAAAGGCAAACCCGAGGGGCTAAAGTGGAACAAATGAAAGTTTCTTATTAAAAGAAAAGATCACACACACACACACACACACATCTTCGTGTGTGTTCTGGATAGATCGAGCAGGGGGCTCTCAAGAGCCCCAAACCCTAGTTCTTCAAAAGCTTCAAATTGAAGAATGGATCAAGGCTCAAATTCACAACCGAACATGAATTAGTGATCACCTTCATAAGGGGATCGTAAGGTATGTCTTAAATCAAAAATTTGTGATCATGTGTGATGTGGGTTATGTTCTAATCCGTAAGTTAATGTGAAATTGATCATGTATAAGGGTTAGAATCATCATATAGAACATAGGTTATGTATGGTTTGTGTTAATTTGATGTTTAGAGGTGAAACCCACTTGTTTTGGTAAGGATGATGACTTGAATGATCATCCATGTTCAACTCTTATTGATTGTTGATGAATTATGATGAATTCTTGTGAGATGAATGGAATGAAATATGGTGTTGATATGTTTGATACTTATGTGTGAATGGTACATGTTGATTAAGAGTAGGATTTAATGAGTTATGTATGAGTTTAGAAGATTTATGCATGAATTAGTTGTACGTTATGCTTAAAAAGGTGGTACGCACACCAAGAGTATGATAAGACGTATATAGTGTTGTCCGTATAGTCTATTATGATGTTACTAGTATATGATGATAAGTGGAAAGTTAAATAGATGAACTGTTGACTTTCAGAAAGTCAACTATGCATATGAAGTACGATTTGACTAGTTGTTGTAAAGGTAGGATTATAGGAAGTGGTATGGTACCTGTTATGTCGATACGTATTAAATGGAATGACATGATGAATTACATGCGATTAACAGGATATGAACTTGGTTGTATGTTTTATGTTAGCTAAAATCGACTAATGAAAATCAAATGTGAAACATGTGATTGATATGGTCGTTAACATGTACAATGATGTAAGCTAACGAGAATGCGATGTTGGTGATATGAAAGTATAGGAATCATATCAAGGTGGACTCAAGCATGAATGGCTAACGGGTCAAGAGAAGGTAAGGAAGCGGATAGGAAAGCGGATGCATAAGGTAAGTGATTTCCGTAATCACTTCTTAGTTCGATTAAGTAGTATGGTAGTTTTAATTAATGAATCTTGATGTTGGAAGTTAAATATGTGTTGAAGTCCTTCGACGTAAATGATGGGATTAAAGTTGACTAAAACGCCCTTGGTTAGTATATTGGGCGAACGATCTTAAAAGTAGTTAGGAAACAAGTTATGCGATTAGTGTAATGTTTTAGACAAGTATGGAAGTGAGAAGTATGGTTTTGTTAGTCATAAACCAAATAATGCGCGAATACCCTTTAACGGGTCAAAAATAAGCATATGAACGATAATGTGTTAAGAGGATGTAAGACATCCAATAATTTAGTATTTTGTGATAGCCGTCACGGATATTATTAGGTCTATAAGAGGGTATGGTAAAATAAACAAGTTAGGTTGGTGTATGCATGCATGGGTCAAAATTTGGTAAAAGGGTAATAAGCCGAAGAGTTAAAAGTCTGAAATTTTATTAAGTCTGATGTTGGATTTTAGTTCCATTAGATGGAGAATTAAATTACGGACGTGTAGGAAAAAGAATCGGGTAAAACGGATCACAAACGAGAAAGTTATGCTCGTTTTCGTAAAATCCGGATGTGCTGGAAATATGCAGCAATCCAGTTGCAACTTTCTGTGTTTTTAGGGGGGTCGCGTCACGCGACGGCCCGTCGCGTCGCGCGACGGGTGCAGCTTCTCCGAAAAATTGTTTTCTTGTCTTGTTTGGTACCGGGAACTCGTTTAAAGGTGTTTTAAGTCACGTACGCCTAATTTAACTTATGTTTATGTGATCTTAAGGGTATGCACGTATGTAAATAGATACGTATGTATGTTTATAGGGATGTAAACAAGTATGTGGATGTATGTAGGTATGTGTATGATAATAGGCATGTATGAGTTTGGTATACTGCAAGCAGGGGTGTATGTATGTATATATGTGTGATGTCATGATCGTACGTAACAATGTGGGTATGTGTATATATATATAGATACGTATAGAATGATTGAGATGTATATATAGGTAAGTATGCATGTAGGTTGGTATTCATGTATGTACATATATGGAGATAATGTGTATGAAGTTTAAGTAAGTATGTAAGTCTTTCGGTACGATTAAGTGTTTATGTTGTTTATTCGTGTACATGGAGTTATAAGTGAAATGCAGGAATAGCAAAGATGTCTCACCACGGATGGTATGACAGGATGGAAAAGCTGGGATGTAAAGAGTTAACGAAACGAAAAGTAAACGTGAACAAATCTTGTATGTTTGTAATGCGTACTAATGTTGTGAATTCTATGTGGTGAGCGCAGGTAGTACCAGTCATGAGGATATCCAAGGATTGGAGATCGAGGATCGAGTCACAAGATAGATTGTACGGGAGTGTTGAGTACGTAATTGAGTGAAGCTAGGTTATGGTTTCTTATTGAAAATGAGTATAATAAATGTATTTATTGTGAAAGAATTAACGATGAAAATGAATTTAAGTACGTCAAGAGGTGTTATAATGAAAGAAATTTTATGTTACGTTTTTCCGCTGCGATTTTTGTCTAATACGTTTTAGGGTGTAAAATGACGACTTTGCCACACCACCGCCTGTGTCGCCGGAACTTGCACACCACTGCCATCGCCTTATCAAGCACCAGATCGTCAGAGGTGTAACAACCAAACATCATCATCCGATCTGGGCTTGACACTTCCCACCCCCACGTCACCACAACAACCAAACATCATCGAGCACCCCATCCTTGCCCCTCTACTACAGCCGCCACTGCTGATCTTGTTCACCAGCGCCGCCACGAGTTGTTGTCACGCCGCCATTGTGACCAGGTGGCCGGAGTCCACCCGGCTCCATCTCGCCTCTCTCTCCTTCGGGTCTCTCCTTCCCTCTCACTCTCTCTCTAAATGTGTTCTCATTCTATATCTCTTCCTATCTCTCTCTAAATTTTTTGTGTATAACAGTGTGTGTGCCAGGGGAGAAGAAACTGAATGTGTGTGTTTGGGAGAAGAAAAGAAATATAAGGGCAAAAACGACTTTTCACACATTATTAACAGTAAAACAAACGTTGACTTGACAGAGTTGGGTGTCAGGGGTGAGATTGCAGCGTTTTGCATTCGTTGGGGGGTTAGACAACAAAAATTTCATGGTAGGGGTAAGGGTGCCAATGGGCTATATCTCTAGGGGGTAAAATTGCAGTTTACTCTAATAATAATAAAAATAATAATAATAATAATAATAATAATAATAATAATAATAATAATAATAATCACAATAATAATAATAACAACAATAATAACAATAACAATAATAATAATAGGGTAAATTTATCTTATAAAGTCTCATAAATCTAGAATGGGTACAAAGACACAATGAATCACAAAATATAATACAATGTCGAGAAAAAAAAAATACAATGTTTAGTAAAAAAGACACAACGATGCAAATTAAGAAAATACAGCATAATGAATAAAAAGACAAAAATGATTTAAACAAAAAATCTAAAATCTATAAGTTAAAAATCAAAAAGCGAAAACCTAAAATCTCATATCATAGAGTTAAACGAGACGGTTCGAATATCGCTTGAATAACTTCAATCGAAAACCGTTTGATATCCTTCCTACGACTTCCTATTTTTAAAAAACTATGTATTTGAACATTACCAAATAATAATATATCATTTAGTTGACTTTAGAAAAATGCTGATTTAATAATTCTTATGTGAAAAGATATTCAATCTGGTCTAGCTATTCAAAATTAAAACAACCTTAAATTCAATAAACAAAACACCATTTCATAGCTATTCAAAATTAAAACAACCTTAAATTCAATAAACCAAACACCATTTCATACAACCAAGTCCAACTGACCTTGTTCGTTATTGCTATACCTTTAACATCATATAGATTTTGACAAAGTACAATTCGAATAATAAAAATGCCTAGAAAAAGAAATTCTTTTAAGGACTTTGACAAGATCACTAATGGACCAACAAATGTTTGAAACTAGTTTCTTTTTAGCCGTCGACTGTGACATCATTCATATTATTACATCTATCGTTCATATGATTATATCTATCATATATAATAAGATTGATAAATTATTTAATCACTTTTAGTTTTACTAAAAAATATTACACTTCTTTTAATAATTACAAAATCTGCACTTATAATAGATGATATCAAGGATAGAAAAAAAAAAGTTAATATGCAAGTCGTAAGGGTGAGGCAATGGACATCCATATCCCCGCCTCCATGTTTTTTCTACCTACCACATAAATTTTGGCAGGTTTTATTTATTAAACGTATCAACTGGTACCCGCATGCTTCTAAAACCTTCATCATTTGTCTTCGGTAAGACTAGCTATAACCCTCCCTATTCAGGGTTGGCTGAATCCCAACTATTTTATATCTGGTAGGTCTACAAGCTTCCATACACCAAGTTTCTCAAACTATAACAACTCTTCTTGCATTGCGTTTACCCAGCTCTCCTCTGTTAACGCTTCTTTGTAATTCTTTGGTTCGATTTGAGAGATAAAACATCTAAATGAGAACTGCTTTTGCAGATTAACAACCTTTGAGTTAAACAGCCTGAACGTTGATTGATCTGGTTTCACGTTTGTACGCCGCTTTGTAGATTCCTAAGAATATTCTTCGATAGATGATAAGATAGAGAACGAGGCAAATTTGAGAGATAACATCTAAATGAGAACCGCTTTTGCAAATTAACAACCTTTGAGTTAAACAGCTTGAACCTTGATTTATCTGGTTTCACGTTTGTACGCCGCTTTGTAGATTCCTAAGAATATTCTTCGACGGATGATAAGATAGAGACTGAGGCAAACTTATGTCGATACAATTACCGCCGGTTCTAAATTGTTAACATTATGTTCAGCAGTACTTTGACTGACATCCGGTGCACTTGTTTTGTAAGATTAAATATATTATGTATTAATATTTAATCTATAGCCATTATAATCATTTACATAATATAGATCAAAATATATAATAACCTATTAAATAATTAGTTGGTAATTGTTGATGGACCATATTACCCTTATTAACTAATTAGGTTTCCTCCTGGGTGCATATATAAGGAGAATTATGTGGAGGTTAGGGGGTTACTCAGTTACACAATTAGACACACCCCATTAGTCATAACATCATCATCAACCTCCTCTCCTAAGCCGATACCCCTTTTCGGTTTTCTAAGTCCCCATCATCAGTCAGCACCCTAAGGAGGAACCAGATCACGATGATAAGCATGTCGAACTCCATTACTGGATTCTCTAACGCACTGTCTGCTGTAACAGGTATGCTTTAATGCTTTCCTTCATGAATACACAGAACTGATCCAACATGTGGTATCAGAGCATATGTTGATTAGTCAGTTCTGTTTTATATCCGTAAATCTGGATTAAAGCAGGAAAACAGGATTTGAAAACCATAATAAAATTCGGTTTTATCATCCGAGATATCATCTCGGATCTGTTCAATTCATCTCGGATCATATATATTGATTCGTTATAACTGTTCCGAAATCATCAGTTTGAGAAACATGTTTAAATGTGTAATTATTTCCAGATTTCGGATATAAGTTTAAGGTTATTTTATTAAGGGTTCATCATGTTCTTAGTTAAAAATTCGAAATTTCCTTTATGTTTTGGAATGTGATTTGAATTGTGGAATGTTTTCCTAATTTTGATCTTATTTTATCTAATAAGTTTTTTTTCGAAATCTGTTAATAAGATAAACAGATTATGATTTTCGAAATTTTATGATAAAATTAGATCAATGTTATAATAGGAAACTCTATCACAATTCTTAATTTTCGAATTTTCAGTTGTTATAACAATAAACAGCAACTGAATCGCACAAGATCAGATCACGTAAGAGATGATCTGATCGCATAAGATAATCGCACAAGATCAGATCACATAAGAGATGATTTGATCGCACAAGACAGTCGCACAAGATTTGTACAACTAATTAAGCACATTGTACAAGTTAAGACTGCATAATCGCACAAGATTTGTGGATCGCACAAGGCATTACTGATCGCACAAGTTTTGGGCCTTACTGATCGCACAAGTTTTGGGCCTTACTGATCGCACAAGTTTTGGCCCTTACTGATCGCACAAGTTCGATCCGCGCTAACAGGTAGTTTGCTATTAAATGATTGGTTTTGTAAATACTTAGTTAATTAGTAAGGATCAAATAATGTTTTACAAAACCAAAATGGCTTTACTTGAATGAGCTTCTGATGTATCATTTCTGGCCAAAGCTGATTTGATACATCTACTTATCGTTCAAGTATTACGAAAGCTATGTTAAGTGTGCATCATAAACATGAATGTCTTAATATCTGGCCAAAGCTGATTTAATTCCTTCATAGATGGCATACTTAATGTTTTGGTCAAAAATTACCTAAGCAATTTAGTGATCAAATTAGTTAAGTGAGGTAGTGTGCTAGAAATATGTATGAAAAATGTGTTAACAATATTTGATATAAAAACAGTTTCAAGATACAGCTCAGGATATAAAGCTGTGTCTATGATCAAACAATGAGCAAAAAAGTAAAGGTTGACACGTGATGTACGAGGAAAACCCTTGATCAATCTAGATCGTCGGCATAAAACCTCGGGAGCTGACAATCGCAGCTGCCTCGTTCTTCTATTGCTTCAAATATCAGGATACAGTGCAGGATGTGGTGCGGATCGACTATGTGTTACAATGTAATTTGAGTACAAGTGTTGTGTGTAGTGTTTGAAATGAACTAGGGAGGAAGTGTTCGAGAGTGTAAGTGTGAAATTGCGTGCCTTAAACTGATCCGCCCTCATCTATTTATAGTAAAGATAATGTAACAAACTATCTTAAACTTCCGGGATCCAGCGAATATTCCCACTCGAACGTTGAGGACCAAGTCTTTCGGGTTCAACGGCTTCCTCATAACAAATACGCCCGAGTCTTGAGGAGAAGAAGTCCTGATGACTGTTAGTAACTTACAGCCATTAACCTGCACGTGTTTAATTCACTCAACCTTAGGATATCGCCCGGGATGTTAGCAATATCCCCGTCCAGTATCCTGGTCACAAATAAACAATTGAAAGCGGGATATTAGTCAGGATATGTATACTCAGAAAATGACCCATAACAATTGTCCCCAAATTTATCGGTTGGTATACCAATCCAACGGATATATTTTAAAAGTTTTATTTCACCAATTAAGGCAATCAATGTGACGAGACCCCTGAAGTGACAATGTGCAACTTCCAAGGCATTATTTACTCTTTACCCCTACATTTAGCCTATATTAACCGAGAGACTTCACATTATGGTTATCTTTATCTTCAAGAGAATATCAGGTACTTTCTCCCTCTCTCTTATCTGTTTCCATTGTTCATATTTCCTTCTCTCCGACTGTTATCCTTCATGGCGACCCGCACTAGATCGCAAATGACGGATTCTGATTCTCCCTTCCATAAACAAAATTTACTTCAAAAACCTTCAAAAGAGGTGTGTTCTTTTGATAATTCCGACATCGCAGCCCTACGAGCTTCCGGTGCTTTTCCCGCCGGAACAATCTTCCGTCCATTCGACCGAGAGGTCCGATCGGACTTTTGTTCCGATGAATGGGTTTGCTTTTTTGCATATCCTTTTTCATTAGGGCTTCGATATCCATTTTCTCCCTTCATTTCTCGCTTCTTTGAGCTTACCGGTCTTAGTTTTGCCCAAACCATGCCCATGGTTTGGCGCGTGTTAATCACCCTGGAGCAGATTAAGGCTCATCATATGCCTGATCTATGCATCGAAGACCTTCCGATGGCCTACCGTCTAAGGTCACATGGTTCCAGCCGGTTTCTCCTTTTTTCCATTTCCAGCGACCCTCTCATTCTTAAGGCCACTAAGAATGAGGATAAATGGACAAGAAAATTATTCTTTGTGAAAAGAGACTCCATTGATAAGGGTTTTGACCTCCCTAAAAGATGGTTGACTTCTGGTAGGACTTAGGGTTTTAGGACTATCCCCAATCATATCCTGAACCAATATCCTGATGTGTTTATTCTCTTTCTTGCAGCAAACTTCAAGGAACTAGCTCCCCCTAGTGCTGAATCAGAAGGAAGAATAAAAGAGATCTACAAGCTTCCAGAGGGTGAAAGAACCTTTAACCTGTTACTCACAAGTTCCAGTCAGAGATCAAGCTCCAACATGTCTGGTAAGCATATTTTCAAGAATTATCTTCATATTAAATTGATTATTATTTTATTGTATAGTAATATAACAAGTTTAAAACATCTTCCCTCGTGCAGTGCCAGTTATTAACCTCGAAGGCTTCTAACTCGATGAGCTGGACAGTTATTCCAGCCTTGAACCTGTCAAGCAAGAATCTAACCCGAAATCATCCGTTACACCAAAACTCACCAGTTCAAAGACCTCCGCTGTTCCCAAAGCTTCCCCGGCATCCCGGACCCGGGCCTCCAGCTCCCGGAAAAGAAAGGAAGTCGAACCCTCTGCTCCACCCCATGTATTCCCATTCGAGAACCACGGGTTCACAGAATCCAGCACATTTATGACCGGCTTCCTTAACCAGGTTAATATCCTGACCTGTATCCTGCATCATATGCTTAATAGAAATGTTCATTTAGAATAATGCCTGTTTTATTACCTTGCAGGGCCTTGAACGCCTGGTCTTCCTTTACGAGGACGCATGTGGCTCCAACGTCATGCTTGAAAGCCAGCTGAAGAAGGCCAAGGCCACTATTGCAGATCAAGCAGCAATCGCCACCGCTAAATCGGAACACTATGAAGCTAAGTATAAGGCTATGACTCAGGATCACCAAGCCGCCATCCAAAAGATCACCCAAGAGGCTCAAGCCAAGTCTGACGCAGCCCAACTCCAACACGAGCAGGCCATGGCTTCATACCGAGAGAGCCTCAAGAATTCCGTCGTGATCTCCCTTCTCCAGGCCAGGCTGAAAATGGCTTACGAGGCGATGGCTTTGGGTTTGTAATGCCCTTCTTGGAACATCAAGGCCTGGGAGGCGAAGTTAAGAGATCTTGGGGGAAATCCTGTGGAGCCTCCTGCCAAATCTGCTATGGAAGAGTCCGCCAAAGCAATGGATGCTAGCGCTTCAAAGGATGTTTCTGAGAATGCTAGGGCAAATACTGGGAAGAATGCTGGTGAAAAGGATGCTGCTGCAGATGCTGAGAAGAATCCCGAGGATGATGCTGGTACGGATGCCGGGAAAGAGGTTGCTGTTCAAGAAGGTGCTGCCCCTTAGGCAGCGGAGTGGGCGATGATGGATATACGTGCCAAGGCCGGAGCCCACTTTTAAATTTCATGGTTGTGGTTGCATAAACAATTTACTTTTCCTGTCTTCAAACAATTTACATTTCCTGCATTAGAACAATATGATGACCAAAGGTGGATGGGTCCTAGGTTTTAGGATGAAGCCCTTGGTCATCGATTAGTATAACCTGTTTTGAATGTGGTAACGGTTGTAGGTGGACAGGTCTTGTTTTAAGATAGATCCTCCAGTCGTTACACAAGTATGGTAGAAACTAATTGTGCTTTTGGTGGATGGGCCTCGGTTTGAGGTGAAACCAAAAGCACAACTTTTGATTTGTTAATAATATAACTATCTTTTTACTTATTTGTTGTTGCCTTGTATTACTTAGTGTAACTCTTAGCTTTGTAAAAATTTTGTATTGTTATCTTATGAAAATATCCTGATCAATATGCTCAATGATATATATTAAAAACTGTTATTAGATTCGTTCAACTTTGTAGAAAGTTCTTTAAAGAGTGAAAAACAATCTATCTTTCCTGTTTTGATAATACTTAAATGATCAAAGTTTCGAACTAGTATTAGTATCAAATATTTTGAGAAATGTATTTTGAGAACATACCAGGATATTTAATCTCTTACCAAACATAGTATTATCAAAAACTTAAACGATGTTTTCAAAGGAAAGATCATACCAGGAATAGGGTATAAACCTATTACCAAACTTCAATCCCTTTGCAACTCTTCCAATGAAGATGTCCCCTGTCTGAGACACTTAGTGCATTAGTTCCGAATCTTATCCTTTGAGCTTCACATCATTGCCTTGGTAGGAATGTCCCTGTATACAATGTCTTCAAATACTTAGAAATCTTCTGGATATCAGTTTCCATTGCATAGGCAACTTTTCATGTCACGAGGGTAAAACCCAAAAATGTCTTGGAGATAAATTCCTTATATTCTGGGGAAAATCCCAAATTTTCGTGCGCTACAGGCGGGAGTGTATAAACCCCAAGACTTAGAAAGGTGAAAACCTTTAAACCTTAGAGAGTATGAAAATACCCTTTCGTGAGAGAGGGTGATCAATCCTCATATACCTTTAGGATTCAGGATATAGCCAACAGTAACGAAATTGTCAGCCACGTTTACATGGACTGGTCCCGCCACCTTGAACTATCCCTGAATAACTTGCACTCCAGGCGGGGTGTTTAAACCCAATTCGGAAGAAAGGTGAATACCTTTAAACCTGTGAAGGGATCAGGATCCCTTATACGTGAGAGAGGGGGCCAATCCTCTAATCTTCCGAAGTATCTTGAGTGAACATCCTGGAGCTACATCCTGGAGCATATACTGCAAAACATCCTTAAACTAAGGTGGGTGTTAGCTTGGCTAACACCCCTCCGATGCTTAAGTTAGTATTGGGTTTCAAAGAACAAATTAAACCAAACATATTTAAAATAGATAGAAATCATACCATCCTGAGTTAGAAATTAAATTCTAAACTCACTTGAAATAAAGCTTAAGGTGTATAGCATTCCAAGATCTCGGTAGCATATCCCCTTCCATATTCTTGAGTCTATATGCTCATTTCCCTGCTTCTGATTCAACTTCATATTGTCCTTCCCATTTTGGAACTAACTTGCCATCGGCAGGATTAGTAGTATTCTGAAAAGCCTTTCTTAACACCCAATCTCCAACCTTAAATCTTCTGGTCCTGATATTCTTGTTATAGGCTCTGGATATTCTTTGTTGATATGCTGCCATCCTTAGCCTTGCTGCATCTCTTTTTTCATCTACAGTATCCAAATCTTGACTCAAGGCTTCAGGATTCTGTTCAGGATCACTTAGGGTAGATCTTGCAGTAGATATTGTCATTTCCGTTGGAATCATTGCTTCTGCTCCAAATACCAAGGAAAATGGGGTTTGGCCTGTTGCGTTCTTTACCGTTGTCCTATCAGCCCACAAAACAAAGGGTAATTCTTCTGCCCATCTTCCTTTTTTGGTTCCAAGCCTCTTCTTTAAGTTATTGACAATTATCTTGTTTGAGGATTCTGCTTGTCCATTCGCTTGAGGATGTACTGGAGTAGATGTTATCATTTTGATTCCCCAACTTTTGCAAAAGTCAGTAGTCCTTTTGCTTATAAATTGAGAACCATTGTCACAGATTATCTCGGCTGGTACTCCAAATCTGGTCAGGATATTTCTCTTTATGAAGGATACTACTTCTTGATCCCTAACTTGAACAAATGCTTCTGCTTCAACCCACTTGGAGAAATAATCCATCATTACCAACATGAAAACCTTTCCTCCCGGAGCTTTTGGAAGCTTTCCCACTATATCCATACCCCACTTCATAAATGGCCAAGGGGAAACAATAGGATACAGCGGTTCAGCAGGCTGATGTAATATGTTACTATGTCTTTGACATGCGTCACATCTTCGAGCATATTCTGCGGCATCTTTTCTCATTGTTGGCCAATAATATCCTGTCCTTAATACTTTTGAGAATAATGACCTGCCCCCAGTATGGTTACCACAATCCCCTTCATGTATATCCTGAAGTACTTCTTTGGCTTCAGGATCCTCCAAGCACCTCAAATACGGTCCTGCAAGAGATTTCTTGTATAAAACATTATTTATAATAGTGAATCGTAATACCTTCATCCTAAATGCCTTAGGATTTTCATTTCCGGGGATGTGTCCTTCTTTGAGATATCTCACAATTGGAGCCGTCCAGGATTTAGGATCCTGTTCAGGATACTCCGCTCCAGGATCCCGAATACCCGCTACTTCTTTATCCTGAGGATTAGTTACAGGATATAAGACATGTAATATTGGTATTTGGGTCCCTTCAGGTATCCTGATCGATGATCCCAAATTTGCTAAGGCATCCGCTTCAGCATTATCCTCCCTTGGTACCTGTTCAAGTGTAAAAACATCGAAATATCCTGCTAATTTTTTGAGAATATCGAGATATTCGATTAATCTCTCACCCTTAACTGCATAGGATCCATTAAAATGGTTAGTAATTAACAAGGAGTCAACATATACTTGCAAATTCTTGATACTCATATTCTTAGCCAATTCTAATCCTGCAATTAAAGCTTCATATTCTGCCTCATTATTAGTAGCAAGAAATTCACACCTAATAGCCCGGGGTAATATGTCCCCCTGTGGAGATTTTAGTAGTATACCTAAACCTACACCTCTTATATTGGATGCACCATCAGTATATAATGTCCAGGATCCTGAAGATTCTCCTAACTGTTGAACTTCTAGGTCTACCTCATCCTGAATATCACTACTGAAATCAGCCACAAAGTCAGCTAAAGCCTGAGACTTTATGGCATTTCTAGGTTCATATACTAAATCATAAGCACTTAACTTTACTGACCACTTGGCCATCCTGCCTGACATCTCTGGTTTCCTAAGCACATTTTTGACAGGATAATTCGTTTTAACATGGATCCTATGTGTCTCAAAATAATATCTAAGCTTTGTCGATGCCATGACTAGAGCTAATATCAATTTTTCTAAATGAGAATACCTAGTTTCAGCATCTAACAAACTTTTACTAACATAATATACAGGATATTGCTGACCTTCATGGTCTTTTATAAGAACGGCACTTACAACATTCCCTGATACAGCGAGGTATAGGGATAGTGGTTCACCATTTTCAGGCTTCATCAATAGAGGTGCAGTTGAAAGATACCGCTTCAAATCCTGCAAGGCTGCTTCATGCTTTGCTCCCCATTCAAATTTCTTATTCTTCTTGAGGATATCGTAGAATTCCTTGCATTTTTCCGAGGATCTTGAAATAAATCTATTCAAAGCTGCTACTCGGCCTGTTAACCGTTGTACGTCCTTCATATTCGAGGGTGATTTTATATCCAGGAAAGCTTTAATCTGCTCCGAGCTTGCCTCTATCCCCCTTTTCGTCACCATGTATCCAAGAAACTTTCCTGCCCCCACTCCGAAATGGCACTTAGCAGGATTCAGCTTCATGTTGTATTGATCCAGGATATCAAATGCTCCCTTGATATCCTGTTGGTGTCATGAAAGCAGTATCCTCCTGATCCGAAGGCTACATTTGAATCTGCTGAAACCCTGAGGATGCGTCCATGAATGTTAACATTTCATGTCCAGCAGTAGCATCTACCATTGCATCGATATGAGGGAGAGGAAATGGATCTTTAGGACAAGCCTTGTTCAAGTCCGTGTAATCTACACAGACTCTCCATTTCCCGTTTTTCTTCTGTACCACAACTACGTTTGCTAGCCACTTTGGAAACTTGACTTCTCTGATCATCCTGGACTTCAACAGTCTTTCAACTTCCTCTTGGATAATCGCATTCCGCTCAGGAGCGAATTTTCTTCTTTTTTGCTGAACAGGCTTGAATGATTTGTCAATTCCAAGCTTGTGAGTGATAATGTCTTTGGATATGCCTGTCATATCCTCATGCTTCCATGCAAATGTTGACATCCTGCATTTCAAAAAGTTAGTTAACTGTTCTTCAATATCCTGAGGGATATTGGTTCCTATGAGCACCGAGATATCAGGATTATCCTGATCCAGGATAATTTTCTTCACATCCTGCTCCGAATCCTCCACGATATCCTGGGCCCGCGTCTTTAATTGCTATGCTGTACTGGGCTTAGTTGAGGATTTCATCGAGGATGAGTAGCATTCTTTCGCTTCCTGTTGATCACTTTCCACCTTGACAACCCCCCAAGGGGTAGGGATCTTGATGCATTGGTGATATGTTGATGGCACAGCCTTCATATCGTGAATCCATGGTCTTCCCAGTATGATGTTATAGCAGGATAAGGAGTCCATCACACAGAAGCGTTGTATTGAGTTGACCCCTTCAACATATACTGATAACTTTATCTCCCCTACGGTATTCCTAGCTTCTCCACTGAAACCAACGAGCACAGTGGACTTCGAAGTGATATCCATCGGAGATACATTCATCCTCTTCAATGTTTCCAGCTGAATTATATTGACAGAACTACCGTTGTCTACCAGTATCCTGCGTACAAAATGGTTAGCCACATATAATGTTATTACTAAAGCATCATGGTGAGGATCCTGAACAGTATCCCTGTCATCACTATCGAAAGTGATCACTTTATCAGTTGTGAGGGTAGTCATTCTGACTGGTCTGTCTCCCCTCTCGCTCTTAGCTTCCTTTGCGTGTCTCTTGGCCGCCGAATACGAAGTCCCACAAATGTCGGATCCTCCTGAAATAAAGTTAATTATCTTGGCATCTGCTGGGGGTAATGCTGCTCGTTCAGGATCCTTCTCGGGATCCTGCCCTTTATTCTTCTTTTTTCCCAGCAAGTCCTTCAGATACCCCTTGCTTAACAGGTAACTTATCTCTTTCCTTAAAGCAATGCAATCCTCGGTCATATGTCTGAAGTCTTCGTGGAAGGCACACCATTTGGATTTATCCTTCCAATCAGCTTTCTGCTGGTTCTTTCGAGGCCACCTAGCTTTGTCCCCTAAGCCCTGCATAGCATACATTAATTCAGGTATATTAACAGAAAAGCAGTATTCAGATAAATCAGGAGATTCTTCAGGATCCTCGTCTTCAACAGCGTTCACTTTCTTGTTATCATTTCTGCCATATGGCCTAGAGCGATATGGCTTATATGAGGTTTCTGATTTCCTGTTAGTTGATTCATAGGTTGAGGTAGAATTCATCCTCTCCTGCATCTTCTTGTCATCTTCCAGACGGATATATCTCAAAGCCCTGTTACGAGCTTCGTCGAGATTCCTGCAGGGATTCATTACAAGATCCTGATAAAACTGAGAATCCTTTTGCAACCCCATCTTAAAAGCTTGCACAGCTGTTGCAACATCAAGATGTGGGATATCCAAGGATTCTCGACTGAATTTGTTCACATAATCCCTCAAGGATTCCTGAGGTCCTTGAGTTATCCTGTAAAGATCACTGGTTAGTTTCTCAAAACTCCGACTACAAGAAATTTGACTGTTAAATAAATTAACCAAATGAGCAAACGAAGTAATTGAGTGAGGAGGGACGTTTAACAGCCATTTTAAGGCTGACCCTGTCAGGGTAGAACCAAATCCCTTGCACAAGCATGCTTCCTTGAGCTCCGGAGGGATAGGGTTAATCTCCATTCTTTCCCTATACTGGGCAATATGCTCTTCAGGATCCGTAGTCCCATCATACAGCTTCATGTTGGGAGTCTGAAATCTTTTTGGGATTTCAGCATCACAGATGGGATATGCAAAGCGGGATATCCTGTGGGTGTCCGGGGATACTTCCGGAATTGGCTGGACCACTCCAGGTACACTGGATATCATGTCCTTCAATTTTTGGAGCTCCCTGGTAAATGTTGACGTCATACCTGCATCCTGCAAAGAGCCATTATTGTTAGTAGCAAGAATATTATTATTTGACACATTACCGTTCTGAGGATTTTGGCCATATCATGAAGCATATCCTGAGCTTCTCACAGTCGATATCCTGACCGAAGAGGGTATCTCAGGGGTATGATTCTGAGAATGGCTTGGGACGATATTCCCCCTATTATCCTCAGTGTAAACTGTGGAACTGAAGTTCAAAGCCCTGGGTTGTATAGGAGTGACAGTTTCTTCAGCGGGTCTACTCGAGCTAGCTTTTAAGAGTTGTATTTCTCTTAACAGCATTTGGTTAGTCTCCTGTTGCTGCCTCATTTGTTCCTGCACACTTCCAAATAAAGTCAAAATTTCATAGATGGCATACTTAATGTTTTGGTCAAAAATTACCTAAGCAATTTAGTGATCAAATTAGTTAAGTGAGGTAGTGTGCTAGAAATATGTATGAAAAATGTGTTAACAATATTTGATATAAAAACAGTTTCAGGATACAGCAGGATATAAAGTTGTGTCTATGATCAAACAATGAGCAAAAAAGTAAAGGTTGACACGTGATGTACGAGGAAAGCCCTTGATCAATCTAGATCGCCGGCATAAAACCTCGGGAGCTGACAATCGCAGCTGCCTCGTTCTTCTATTGCTTCAAATATCAGGATACAGTGCAGGATGTGGTGCGGATCGACTATGTGTTACAATGTAATTTGAGTACAAGTGTTGTGTGTAGTGTTTGAAATGAACTAGAGAGGAAGTGTTCGAGAGTGTAAGTGTGAAATTGCGTGCCTTAAACTGATCCGCCCTCATCTATTTATAGTAAAGATAATGTAACAAACTATCCTAAACTTCCGGGATCCAGCGAATATTCCCACTCGAACGTTGAGGACCAAGTCTTTCGGGTTAAACGGCTTCCTCATAACAAATACGCCCGAGTCTTGAGGAGGAGAAGTCCTGATGACCGTTAGTAACTTACAGCCATTAACCTGCACGTGTTTAATTCACTCAACCTTAGGATATCGCCCGGGATGTTAGCAATATCCCCGTCCAGTATGCTGGTCACAAATAAACAATTGAAAGCGGGATATTAGTTAGGATATGTATACTCAGAAAATGACCCATAACACTTAACAAGTGCATAACTAAAGTGATTGCCTCAATTTCTGGCCAAAGCTGATTTGTTACAACCACTTTGCACACATGCTTAAATGATTACACTTCTGGCCAAAGTTGATTTGTCTTCGTTTGAGTAGAACTTTAAATAAGTCTATTATTTTGATGTTAGTAATAGACATATCACAACCTCTTCACACAGTGATCCTTATATTAATGATCCTTAATTAATTTTTATGATCATTTCGTCAGCCTTATTCTTAGTACCCATAATTTTACTCACTATAATTTTCTTCTATAAGTCTATATCTCATCCACTCTAATTCCTAAATCTAATATGTTTTGCTTAAAGTTTCTATAAGAATTAGCTCTTAAATTAAATCCTTGATTATCTCTTAAGACACGATAATCCTATTGCTCTCTTCTGATAAAGCACTACAGAAGAAAAGTAGAGCATGATGATTAGGATAAATCGAACATGATGTCTCTTATGATAATCAAGAATAAGTGCTGTCACTAAAAGGTTATTCCAGATTAAGTTTTTCCTAAGACTAATCTATAATTGTGGAATAATCACCAGAACTCCTAAGATGCATGCCTTCATTTAAAATTATAAATTATAAAGCTAAGTGGTATATGTGAATACATAATAATGTACAATACCATGACCCATAAAGTTAAGGGCTTACGCATGGAAATAAGTACATTTTCCAGTACATTACATACTAAGATTTTCACTTGTACAATTTGATGCCTTATAAATCAACTATAACACTCAAAAGTACCAAAGTATAATGAGTGTGTTGATAAGCAACATATGTACAAAGAAATAAATGTTTGAAGCTCGAAAATAATTTGTTACTCACCTTACAACCACTAATAGTTTAAAAGAGGATTGTTCTAAGGTCCATAGACAAATTACAAGTGCTAATTCCAACTTTAAGGTTCTTCAAGTGAAAATCTCACTGCATAATTATGCCATTAGACTATGCATAAGCAACGAGACTATCCATTATTCAGAAGAACAGTTGGATAAGTTAATTAGGTAGTCACCTCCTAATGATATCTAAGTCTGCTATTTCTTAATATTCCTATTAACACATGATTAGTTGACTCTAGTTCTAAACGTTTTCCTTACCAGAAGTCAAACAAATAATTAACATGAGAGTTGGTGACAAAAATTAAGTGTTAAGGCTATAAGAACCATAATAAGCAGTCTTCTAACAACGCTTTTCGATACCTTATATATTCTGAAGATTAATCAGAATATAGTATCATAATTAAGCTATGTCATGAAGGTTGTGAGGTTTGCATAGTCAACATAAAGTCATACTTACCTTAAACTCTCATTTTATTTGTTCTAAATATCTGGATTGAAACATTACTAAGATGGAACTAGATGATACCTTACACTTTCACAACTTTTGTCATCATGCAAATGAGAATTTGACAAAAGGAAAATGAGACTTATAAATTTCATCCATTATAACTGAAATTCATGAGAAATCATGACATGGTTAATGAGGATGATTTTTTTATCCAATCTCATTCTAAGTGATTTTAAATCATGACGTTACAGCCCTAAATATTACTTGGCTTAAGGAATAAGTATGGGTCCATCATAAGTCATTCATTGACATTCGTGGAACTTATTCCAAATGGAATATTCAGACATAATTCATTTATCAATTAAAGACTATCAACTTGTATCTAAATTTTGTCGCATATGGCCCACGGTCTGAGAAGAAATCTATTCATATATATATATATATATATACTTAATAAGATTTCTATTAAATATGTCCCTAAAGTTTCTTATGATATCTGGACATTAAAGAAATCAAATAAACTCTAACGTATATATGATAGGTTCCCACGTCACGTACCTCATTGAAACTTCTCTTGTAGCATTTCTAGAGATATTAAAGATCAGTGGGAGCATTAAGTGTCTTAATAACAACTTGCAATAGTTGCAAGAGGTGGGGAGTGAAAATTTTACATTACCTTAATTTGCACCTCTTGTACAAGACACCGCTCCATCACGACACTGTTCTATCAAAACTTATCTCCTTAAATCTAATGCTACTCTTACAAAAGTTTCATTGTTGCTTAATTGTGGGCACACTTAGATTTCTTACCTGAACTAACATAATCCTCAACAAGAGAAATCACAACGACTAACGTCATTAATTTGTGTTTCTCTATTAGAATTTGTTGGTCGTTACATATTGACCCTAAGCATGCTGAGTTCCTATAGATTTCTAAGGTCGGTGGGAGCAGTCAAAGTCCTTATTATGACTTGCAAGGAATACAAGAGGCGGGGGGAAGAGTGTCATTAAATTTCACTCCGAATTTAACTCCGATTACACCTCTTGTACACCATACTGCACCAACTCTTACAAACTTAGAATCCTGAAAATGATTGCAACCTAACCAAGAGCTAATCCATAAAACTGAAACTTCTAATGAACCCAATAATCAACTCAGGAGGTCATCTAGGTTTAAAAGCCTACTAACTTTGATGATTACATAACCTCCCTAACTGAAGTTTAAATGGATTTTGGAAAAGTTTACTGGTCCTATCTCTTCAAATTAAGCCATTAGTGTCAATCAATAATCTTTTAAATGGAATAAAACAGTTTTCTAGTAAAACTGTTTTTATGTGTTCGTATAACGTTCGGGATTTGATTGAATTACCTAAGAGTGTTCATAACTAAACCAAATCCTGATACAAACGTTAAGACACTAAGAATCATGATTGATTGTCAAAGGTTATACTTAGGAAGAGATAAATTATCAAAGTTTTCTTTGAGGATCATCACTGTTCTAGTAGCTTATAATAGTTTAAGGCTACATTAGATGAACATTAAAAACAATTTTCCATAACAAATGACTGACACATTTACATGTTCATTAGATAACAACCTAAAGTTTCAAACTGAAGGTTAAAGAACACTTTATTTGTAAGCCAATAATATCCATGTATGGGTTAATGCAAACATCATAATGTGATAAAAAGCTAACGTAATTATTTTCATCAACAACCAAGTGGATTAATGTACCTACCTCAAAATGAGTGGGAGCAACTAAGATAAACTTGTCTATATAGATGATATTCTTTTGAAAAGTATATGTTACATAAGTCAAAGCACTGTTAACACAAACTTTGATATAATAGATCTCAGAGATATCTCTTATGTAATAGATATCATAACACACCGAGATAGACCCAATGGGACATTAGTTTCGTTCCATAAGTTTAACCTCAAATGGGTCCTTACATATGTAACAAACATTAATGCTCTCTTTTAGAGGATAATAGGATAAATGAGATTATTTCCTTACGCTTCATTAATTGGAAGCCTTATGTAAGTTTAAGTCTATACTCGTTTAGATATTACTCACATTGCAACACACTAGATATGTCTAGATTAATGTGAAGCATCTAATGGAGTACTACAATATCTTTAAAGGAAACGAGAAGCTATAATTTGAAGAAGAAGTGAGAATTGAAACATGTTTATTACTCTAACTTTGAGATATTCAAAGATGACAAAATGTAATTTCGGGTATATCCTTATGTCAGCAGACAAAATCTATCTCATGGAGGAGTCATAATGCACTGATATTAACAACCTAAGTTATAACGACATAATACAGTCACTAAATGTTGTTGGAAATTTATCAGTGGACTCATAAACTCATTAACTCCATATAATTAATGTTTTGAAGACTTAGTGTGATAAAGTCAGCTACCATAACTCCTTGAACAGTAACAGTTCAAGAGGTGCTGCATTAAGTTTCGATACGCAATTAATTATTCGTTTATGAACGAATTGAGGAAACTAAGTTTTGTGTCGAATACATTCATGATATGCTTAAGGATCCTATAACTGAAGGGCTATTACCCATAAGTCTTATTAAGAGAGCTCAGAGACGGGTATTAATTGATGGCCATGCGCAACTGCATATCGTACTATGAATGACTAACTATTAGTTAATTTTTCCTCATCAGTTTGATTTTGTATGCCTCTAAGAATATGTCACGCTAGCATAACGGCATATAGACAAATATAGTTACAAATCAAACAAAGGGCTTATGCATATTTTGATCATAACGATTAGGTTTTAAATTAAGGATATAGTATGATTAATGGGGGTCCTGAGTCGCATAATGATTCAACGGCTGTATTTCTCTGCTATAGTACTTGTTTAAGGCTAAAATGAGTGTTAACTCCTGATCAGACTTATCTAATACTCATAGTAAATGATTTCTCGGCTAAGTGGGAGAATGTAAGATTAAATATATTCTGTATTAATATTTAATCTATAGCCATTATAATCATTTACATAATATAGATCAAAATATATAATAACCTATTAAATAATTAGTTGGTAATTGTTGATGGACCATATTACCCTTATTAACTAATTAGGTTTCCTCCTGGGTGCATATATAAGGAGAATTATGTGGAGGTTAAGGGGTTACTCAGTTACACAATTAGACACACCCCATTAGTCATAACATCATCATCAACATCCTCTCCTAAGCCGATACCCCTTTTCGGTTTTCTAAGTCCCCATCATCAGTCAGCACCCTAAGGAGGAACCAGATCACGATGACAAGCATGTCGAACTCCATTACTGGATTCTCCAACGCACTGTCTGCTGTAACAGGTATGCTTTAATGCTTTCCTTCATGAATAAACAGAACTGATCCAACATCTTTGACTCACATGATTATTTGATTGAGCCTCCTAATGATCATCAAAGATTGGTTCGTCATTAGATGTTACACATCATCGTCATAAATGGAAGTACTCTCTTCATGATATGAATCATCTGACTGGTCAAAACTTGTGCTTTCACCATTTTGATTAACCTGAGAATTTGTTCCTGTTTCGGTGTGACAACAACCGGTCTAGTAATTTGATATTGAGCAAAAATCTGTTGTTAATATAACAATACATGCTCTTCAATTGTGGGCTCTGCAGGCAGATTGAATGATTTCCATAGACTATCATAGTCAAACATCCACGGGTCACCCGACATTTGTGTTGGAGTTGTGTACTTTTGACAATTAGTGTGTTGAGCTTGAACGATCCGGTTTATACTAGGTAGAAACACTCGTTTTAGAAGACTTGCATAACTTACAAAGTATCCTTCAAGAGATTTGGCTCTAAACTTTTCATCTGGATCGATCACAGTACATGGAGACCCTAATGGCTCAAGCCATTGAAGATCAGGTTTCCTATGATTAAACAATTCAAAACACGTCTTCGCATACTTCTTGACTGTGAGTTCTCTGTTGAGCATATAACACGTCGATGCAACTGCTTCATTCCAGAAACTTACAGGAAGTTTCGAGTCGGCAAGCATTCTTCTGGAGGTCTCAATTAAGGTTGTGTTCTTCCGTTCTGCAACTCCATTTTGTTGCGGTGGGTAAGGCGCACTGAACTCGTGAAGGATTCCTTTCTCATTACAGAAATCAATCATCTTATTAATTTTGAACTCTATATTGTTTTCGCTTCTTATTCAACGTATTGGCAACTGGTACAAATTCTCGATCTTCGAAAATAATATCTTCAAGTAATCAAAAATCTCATCTTGGATTCTAGAAACATAACCCAAGAAAATCTGGAGTAATTATCAGTCAATACCAAGCAATAAAGATTGCTTGTGATACTCTTTACGTTAACTGGACCGAATTAATCCATGTGTAATGTTTCATGGGGTAGTTTGATAGAATTGAACATTTTGATCGGATGAGACTTCTTTTGCTGTTTGCCCTTCTTGCAGCTGATGCAGTCAACATTCAAATGAAAACTTTTAGTGTTCACACCATTTATAAGATTTTTCCGAACCAAATATTCATTTTCCTCAAGTATATATGATCCATTTTCTATGCCAAAGAATTGATTCTTTCTCTGTTGCCTTTGTGACGAAGCATTGAGCGGTCTGAGAAGTAGTGGATGTGGTGCTCATGTCTTAGAAATATAAATCATTTTCTCTTGGAGCCCGCATGAGGATCCACTCTTCTAGAATTACAAATCCTGGTTTGAGTATCATACACTCTTTATCAGTAAAGTGAGTGGAGAATTTCTTGTCACAGATCTCCGAAACACTTAACAAATTGTTTTCAAGTTCGGCAATATAGTTCACTTGTCAAACGAAACAAAACCATTCCATTCGATAAGATTCCTTCACCTACAATCCTTCTACCTTAAATTCCTGCAAATCTGACATACCCACCCTTGATTGGTCTAACATCATAGAGCAAGGCGAGCAACACCTGTCATGTGCCAGGAGGCTCCACTATCCATAATCCACTTTGAAAATACGGATCTCAGAAGCCCTTGCACATGCAAGAAATGGCTTAGTTTTGGATTGAAACCCAAGCCATCTTGGTCTTGGGTTTTGCAATTTTCTCAACTTTCACTCTCAACTGACTTTATTACTCAAACACTTAATTTTATTCTCTCCCCATAAAGTTGTACTTTCAACCTTTTTCAGCACCCAATTCTGTTTGTTAGAAAGTGTTTTACGGAAATAAATGTTTGAACTCTTCTTTAACAATTTTAGTGTTATCGGTTTCTTTTGTTTTAAATTGTACCAGTTTAAACAAAATTTTAACAGATTCAACATTCTTTTGTTTCAAAATATGTTTTTGTTCAACATTGGGGTTATTGATTTTGAAAATTTTGGTTTTACTACTTCAGGTATTAGCTTCATCTCAAAATTATGAACCAAACAGTTATATGACACGTGTCCTTGTTCCCCAAATTTAAAACAAGTGCGTCTATCTTTGTGATTTCTCACAAAGGTAGAGGATGCTTGAGCATAATTTTGAGCTCTTTGTTTAAGAAACTCCTCATTTGTTTGGTTTCTGAACTTTTCTTCTTTTTCACTCTTTGAACTAGACCCATAACCTCATTTGTTTGGTTTCTAAACTTTTCTTCTTTTTCATTCTTTGAACTAGACCCATAAACAAACTTAACATTTTTCAAATAATTTGAATTTCCATGATAAGCATTGTTTCTTTTGTTTTTTCTGAATCTATTTCCACCATTATTACCCAAACCTTTGTTCCTGTTACCATGATAACCACTGTTGTTTTGGTAAGTGTTTGGTTGGTTTTTCATGTTCTGAGTATATCTTCTCTGGTTATTAAATGCAACCTCCGATTGGTAATAGCTTGTTTTCGCAAAACGTTTTTTTTTTGTTCCGCTTGTTTTAACAACTCTGTTTGTTTCGTGGAACAATCTTTTTACCAGTTTTAACTTGCGTAGTAATGTCTTAAATAAGCTTAACGTTCTCGCAATCAAATCAACATTTACAAATCCTGATCGAAAAATCTAGACCAGAATATATCTTATCTGACCCAATCATTTGATACATTGTAATCATGTTATCAAAGTCACACATCTTATTTCCTTCTCATGAAATGTTCTTGTTCTTAAATACCTTCTTCTCACTACCCAAAATTCACTAGACTCAATATCAAAAACCTTTTTGACAAGTGATTTACGGACCTCCTCATCACAACTATCGGAACTCTTTCCAGATTTCCCATACAACAGATCGATGGTTTCGGGAAATATATCTTTAGGATCAGCCACCAATGGAGTTTTCACTACAACATCAATGGCTTTGTCAACACCCTCTGGAGATTTAGAATAGTTACTCCTTGGAGGTGGACACCTATTGTACCCGATACCTCGATTACCATATCCATAGATATTTTCCCCAGTCTCTTCATCCTTACCCGTAGCTTTGGGGATAATGTGATCTAGGACATGAGTTGCTGCAGCATAACTCGTTAGTTTTCTATCAATTCTTTCAGACTCAATTCTTACTTTTTTCCATTTGTTGTTTTAAAACAACCATTTCATCAAGGTACTTATCGATTGCTCCTTGTTTATCCAAAACAATTGATTTTAACATTTCAATTGTTTTTTTTTTGTTATTTTTTAATTTGTTCGATAAACTCTTTTTCTGATTTTTGCAGTTTGGTGTTTGCAATTTATCAACTAGCATACTCTCGGTATGACCTCTTAGTCTATCATAATTAGCATCCTTTTCAATGCATTGTTCACACGTAATCAAGCATTTTTGACATTTAAAAGGTGTTTTTGGTTCTATTTTAGCTTCAATTTTAGACTCTGATTACTCGTTTTTTACCTCTTTCAGTTGTGCCATCATCGCTTTCTGAGCCATTTCTTCCAACGAGTTCGTGTGATCTCATTCACTTTAATTATTTCAATGACTTTCTCTTTTTCCTCGTCAACTCAATTTCTCCCAATGGTACGTCTCCTGAGAAAAAATCCTGCTAAAATTTTCAACAATATTAGAAGGAAAAATTAATGTAAAAATAACATCATGAGTAATAGGAATTTTCTTCTCCTCTACGACAGTTTGTGTCAATTCTGATTCATCTTTTATCATCAAGAGATGTTGATTCAGCTTCAACATCAACTTTAAGTTCCTCTTTAATCTCAACATCTGATTTAACTTCTTCAACCTTTTCAGCCGTTTCAACCTCAACTTTGATATCTTCAATTTCTGTTATTTCAGCCATCAATGCTAACCCTTCAATATTCTGAATAATTGAATTTCAGTTGAAATATACATCTTCTTGGACCACCACTATGGCTTTATCTTTCGGAGTTGAGTTTGACAAAGATCCACTTTCAATTGGTATATTTCTTGAATTGACTGATCCTAGACTTTGATTTCTAGGTTGGTTTCGGTGATAAATGGCTCTTTTGTAGAAATCACTATTATTCCCAAACGGATTAAAGTTGCTTTCAACCTACTTGTTCGTACATTCCCGTTTGAAGTTCCCTCTCTCACAAATTATCAAACCTAAGCTTAGTATGCTCATCTCCAAGACTATTTTTGCATATCCGTGTATCTCTGAGCTCTCCTAACCACACTAGCCAAGCACCATCTTATATCTATCAACTCCATCTCTTCCGGGTCAATTTGGTCGTCGTCCTCTTTGACTAAATTGTATTTTCCAATCTGACCTGCTACCAACCCTTCATACGATTGAAGTACTGAGGCTAACAAAGCAGTGTGTTCTTTGGCGTTTGAGGCAGTATGACCTGAAGATTGTTTAACTCACTGCGATGTTGCACTGCAGATTATCTGAAGATTGGTTTGTTGTACTTTGTTGGTTTTACTTTGCTAAGGTTGTGACTATTGCTGAGATAGTTGAATTTGTCGAGTCACATTTGATCCTAACCTGTTTACATAGATTGGTTGTGAATTCTGTGTAAATCCTGAACTGCCTCCCACAAATGCATTCCCACTAGATGAGCTGTCTACACTGAATGTTGATTCTATCTTCTGGCTTGCATTATCTAAACCTTTGTAATAAAGTCCAATGTCTTGTGGAATAGTATTAGCCTTTATCTTCGACTTCTTTCTTAACTCCAACTCACGAGCTTCCAATTTCTCGATAAAAGTACTCAGAGTCAGATTCATGTAATAGATTGGTCTTGATTATGAAATCACTAGAAGCATCTTCCAGTCTTCATCTGGTAAAGCACCCGCTAGCTTTCAACTTGTTCAGCATCTGAAGGTACAATATTGTTACGGTTCATATCAGTGATGACTGTCGTGAGTATCATACAAAACCTAAATAAACTATGTAGATAACGTAAATAGGGTATCAAACCAGAGAAGTATGTTGGAAAGCGTTGTTGATTAAGTATTAAGAACCTAATTGCATAAATGTAAAATCGATTGTTTGAGTGTTTTACTAAACTAGAAACTACTAAAAACGAGATTATATCAATGAGAGAAACAATGGTTCCTCCGGATTTTAGATTCAAAATGGATTGCGTGTTTAATTTTAAAAATCACATAGACATGATTGTGTAACTCAATTAATAGGTTGTGATTATTCAAAGACTAAGTACTTCGATTGCAAAACAACAGAAGGTTATCATATGAACATCAATTGAAATTACCAACCCCAATCCCTATCAGATATATCCCAATTACTAGAACTCTTGGGAATTGAATGAATTAGAACTAAGGATTCAAATAAAAATCAATCGTTTACAACCAGTAAACTGAATCAATAGGTAGAAACCATCGAATGCTTAGATTACCAAGTTCACAAATAATAAAAACACTTAAAATCTATCCACTTACAAGAATCCTCCACCCGAAGGAAACCACAAAAGGATTAGCCGCTCATATCAGTGAATCGATCTTCAGAAGCTTGAACGGTGGTTGAATTCATCTTTTTGAATGAATTAGAACTAAGGATTCAAATAAAAATCAATCATTTACAACCAGTAAACTGAATCAATAGGTAGAAAGCATCGAATGCTTAGATTGCCAAGTTCACAAACAATAAAAACACTTAAAATCTATCCACTTACAAGAATCCTCCACCCGGAGGAAACCACAAAAGGATTAGCCACTCATATCGGTGAATCGATCTTCAGAAGCTTGAACGGTGGTTGAGTTCATCTTTTTGATCTTAGTTTCAGTGAGAAATATGATGAAGAGAGTGGAAAATCGCCCAACAATGTGCTACTAGGTCAGAATAGTTCGTCCCCAGCTTGAATGACGAGTTAGGGTTTTAAAAAACCTTTTTATACCTCTTGAAAAGTCAAACACGGAGCTACCATCCAGACCCCGCCGTAACCTACGCCCTCCTGCTGTAGGCTATGACTAACATATTCTCTTTCTTCTTGATTGTCTTGGTCGTTAGCTACGCCACATCCACCGTAGCTTACGGCGTCTTCTTCCAGCCAAGCCCTTCTTCCACTGTAACTTCCGCAAAATGACTAAAAGGCCCCTAAACTTTATTCTTTCTTGTTTCCATTGCCTCTAAGCTATCTTCTAATCCAAAACAAGCCCCGATCAACGTATTTTACCTTGCTTATCATCCTCGGGTGTTCAACTCACCTCCAAGCACTTTAACTTCACCGATTTAAGCGATTAACCTGCAAAACCACAATTTCTCGTAGTTATCACATTCAAACATCATAATAACTTAAAACGCAATAAAAACCCATAAGATAAATACATTAATGATCGGGTTTTACCAACGCCATCACATTCCCACACTTATCCTTTCTTGTCCACAAGCAACCATCACAAACATTAATCACCGTATTAACGAATCACTTCTAAATCCCTTACCGATTTAACAATTTAAGCTCCTAAGTCATACCCGTCCCATAGACTGACACAATCAAGATTGACAATCTGACAAGTAGATGATGCACGTTTTAAACAATTCAAGACTTGCCTAACTAAAACTAACATGCTTATGATACTACACACATGCCAACACGCCCCTCACAATAAACACTCATCTCGGGTGTATCTGAGCTAGCGTGAAATGTGCTAGTGTATATTTCTCACTCTAAACCGTATATGAGACTCTGTACTCATAAGCTTGTATGACAATCAGACCTCCATGGTAACACATAACATAGCACATATCAAAAGGACTTATGGGTTTTGGCTCGGGTAAAGGTAAGGATTTTTTTTTCTTTTCTTTTTTTTTTAAATGGCTAACAGAGAAGGATAAACCAAACCATGACAATCTTTATTCACACTGAACTAACTAATGCCTTGGGTTATTTTCGACCCAAATATATAATACTAATATACTTCTTTTCTCTCTTTTTTTCTTTTTTTCATAACAAATATCTAACCACACGAATTGTCATTCACGTTTGGTAATTCAATAGATCACATTGGGTAAAACAAACGAAGGGTATACAGTTCAAAATGGGTTACTAAGGTTGGTTGGTTGGATAAACAACTAAACGTGTAACAGAGAAAGGATCCTATTGCCTTCATCATCTATGTGCATATGCTAAATCCATAGTCTCAGCATGTATCAAATCACACAAGTTATGAAACAAAGTAACATACGGCCTACTATCAACAAATGAACATCTATTTCAATTCAGACTAATAGCTCTAGTAGCTCAAACATCTCACAAAACGAAAGGATAAGGGTTACCGACATGTAGCATGTGTACTTCCTAAAGCTGTTACCCCTAGTTAGGCATCTCTTTTCAATTCTCCTCTAAAAACAGCTGTCAAAAATACTCTCATGAAACTTAATGGGACAACCATGACAAACGATCTAGATTAGCTTAATATCAGCAAGAAACCCTTTAACGATTGAAATATTTGGTTTTCATGTCGTTTAAGCATGCCTGAGACAAAATTTTTCTAAATTTTCAAATTTTCACCAATTCAACCAATTTCAATCATTCAAGCATGTTATATCAACAATACACCAATCCCCTCTCGGGTTACCACATCCCCACGCTTGGGATACATTGTCCCCAATGTATGGTGCATTTTATAGACCTAACCCGAGAGCTACCACCCAACAATCCATGAGCGACTAATAAACCCAATCAAATCAACAAATAAATAAACACTCTCAAACACATAAGTTTACACCACCAAAACACAAATAAAAATAAAATGTATCAAAATAAAAGAAAATACAAAGGATCAAGCACGTTGATCTGATCAAAGATGCAGGATCAGAGAGTGCTCATCTGTAAGATGGACCAGGTGGTCCACCATAGTAACCTCCCAGATGCTCGTAGAAGGCACTCATATCAAATATATCCACCAGTCTTCATCCTATTGGCTCTCCCTGGTGGCTGTTGTTGTTGCTGCTGCTGTTGGGACGGGTACTCATATGGTGGCAGCTGGTAAGGATAGGAGCGCTGGTAGTGCGGTGTCGTGTACTCCAAAGGCACCCACATAGACCCGCGTACCTGTGGTGTCAGATGTCTCGCCATGCCTGGATGATAAGGAGGCTCTCTACTGTAATCCATGTATGGTGGATTTTCTATATATGGCACACCTTGATAATAATCCATGTGCCTCCTCATCTGATTCTCATCATACGCCCTTATGTTCAGTTCCATCTGATCGCTCAGATGCCGCATCAGATTGAGTCTAGTGTTATGTTCCATCAACTCCCAATGTTGGCGAGCTCACGTTTCCTCTTACCGCTCACCTTGATCATATATAGCTCTTTGAAAACCTTCCCACGCACCATATTCCGGTGGCCTACAACTCTCCATCATCACCTGTATATCGTCATCAAATACCCCCCCCCCCCCCACAAGAGTAACCGGTCTATCCTGGTTCTTTTGCTTGTCTGCTTGAACTTTCACCACCAATCAACCCAGCCTCTCGTTTTCTCCTCAACAGCTCCTCAATACTCGAATCCTGATCGTCCATTTCCCCTGGACGTGATGCTTCCTTCCCCACTGAAGCACATTCTCTTTCGTATCATCTCCAAACTTTATCTTATGCCAAATCCGCAATTGAGAACATGACGTGCGTTTTATTGAATGCATACTCACTAGGCAACAATGCCCCTTGCTTCTCCAACAGGGCACTAAACAGTCTCACATGTGGAGTTAGTTTCTTCCCTTTTTGGTTCCTACATTGCCATACATACATCATCACAAACTGTCTAAATGAGAGCTTCAATTGTCCGGTCATAATCGCCTACAGTACCGGAACCTCCCAGGTCCTAACCGCCATCCGATCTCCCAACCTGGGTGCCACATTTGTAAATCACAAAATTTAGCAGCAAACGTACTATTGGCTTCAAATTACCCCTTTTCATCTCCACCCCTTTATCCAGCATAAACAACTCGGAAAGCATTGTACTCTCCTCAACTAATTTCTCAGTGTGTAAGAAGTAGTCATTTTCGTCCACAAACCCGTAGAAACTATCAGCTTTTGAATCAAACTTGGCTACTTGTCTTAGAGTGGCTAAAGACAACGTAGCCGGCTTGTTGTTTACCATACCCGTCAAGGTGGTGGTTTTTAGCGAATTATTCCCGCCATCCTTCTTCAAAGTACTCAACCACTCTATAAACTATTGACGTAAATTTCTCCGCCTGCATTACCCCTAAAGTTAACAACTGACTCCCAACTAAGTGCTGTAAACTTCTCATAAAAACCCAATGCTTTGAAGTCTGGTCCATGAACCACCTTTTCAAAACACATATTCTCCTTAATCGAGTGATCACTTCTCATCTTCTCGTAAAAGAGTTGTGCTTGAAATTTTTCCAGTTGTTTACTGAGTGTCCCTTTTCCCCCAACTCCCTTTCTCGGGGTATCACTCATAGAGTCTAAGAATTCTTGGTGTCGTTGTTCTTGTACGTCCTCCATTGATGCATCTTATATAACAACCCCTGTTTTCCTTTTTTTCTTAGGCGCATCCGGAGCAAAAGATGATTTTACAACCTTTCCTTTTCCCGACTTTCTTTCTTTGCCCATCCTGCGAACATAACCAACAACACAAGAAACCAATTAGTTCAATTCCAACTCAAATAAACAATCGACTTGAACAATTATGTAATCCTATGACCCATTACCACACTTGTTCTATGTCATGGCTACCTACTTTTCGAATGTTCAATTTCACAAAGTTATCACCAATTGTTTGAAGCATAATATCATTACCCACAAATATCAATTAGCGAAATTCATATTTAAAATTCAGATTTTTCAATATTCAATTATCATTGAACAAGTTCAACAAGTACTCCACATCATCTAGTAGCCATAACATCCATTCTATCACGCATTCATAACTTCCCAACTCAGATTTGAAACAAGAGTATATAATGACAACTCAATTAACACTCAAATAACTAATGCACAACTAGACAAGCACCTATTAAGCATGAATCTAGCAATTATTCCTCACATTCAACAACTATGAGAAATTGGGATAAAAATCATACATTTTGCACTTAGATAGCTTAGAAGACACTTGCTTTAAAGGTAATTGAAGGTTAGAGTGAAAAACCCCAAATTTGGAACTTAGGGTTCTTCCCGTTCTCCTCAGATTTACCAACAACTGTTAATTTTCGTGAAAAATCATCACTAGATTAGTGTTCTCGTCGAACAAACAAGCAAGTTAGGCTCTTGAACCGGTCGATTCGGTGAAGAAACGAAGAAATTATGAGAGTTGGTGGCTATGGAGTTTTAGGTTTTGGGAGAGAGAAGATGAAGATGAAGATTGAGTATGTGGTGAAAAAGGGAGATAAGATCTGCATATGTTAATGTTTAATGGGTTTTACATGTGGGAAATTCAGTTTGAATGAAATTACCCGGTTCTAATGATTACCCAACCCAACATAATCGCCGAACACATCCTGCCGTAGCTTACGGTCTTTAACAGTAAGTTACGGTTTAATGTTGCTGCTTCAACTCGATAGGCCCTACCGTACCATACGGCTGAGGACCGTAGGTTACAGCACACTATTTCTGTTGGAACCAGAGACACCAGGCCGTAGCTTATGGCAACCCTCCGTAAGTTATGGCATGCGCTTGTTGTTTCAACCAGGAGATGTTGGTCGTAGCTTACGGCACTCACATTTTTTTTATTAACAATTTACTTGATTTACCCTTTTACTGATGACTTATTTATTTTAATTTACACGCCCGCTCCACCCCCTTTAGAAATTCCTGTCGTCCTCGCACTCGACTCAGTTCTGAAACGTACCCGGCGTCTTCAACTTCCGCACACTTGCTTGATGCTGTGGGTGTACTTCCAGAAATCCTCTTAAACCGTTAAAACAAAATGAATAAAAACAAACAAAACTTAGAAAAATACGTACCGAATTCCGGGTTGCCTGTCAGTTGCGCTAAGTTTTAGTGTTCAGCCAGACTTCTTATGACCCTCAGACAGTCGTATAATCCGGTGAGCTTGCAAGGAAGCTCACCTCATCCGTTGATTTTGTGTTTAGATCAGCACCGTTTAGATATGGCTTCAACCGGTGTCCATTTACCACCTGCCTCTTCTGATCTTTCATGTCTTCACTTTCCATGTCACTCAATTTCCTCACTCTTATGATAACAAATGGACCCATCCACTTGCTTTTTAGCTTTCCTGGAAACAATTTAAGATGCGACTTAAACAACCATACCTTTTGGCCCACCGCGAAGACTTGACTCCTCAGTTTTGCATCATGCACCGCTTTCATCTTATCCTTGTACACGACTGTAGTATCATACGCTTCATTGCGTAACTCCTCAAGCTCACATAACTTCAATTGCCTATGCGCACCTGCATCAGTGTAATCTGTGTTTATGCCTCCCAAAGTGCACGGTGTGCAATTTCCATTGGCAAATGACAACCTTTACCATACACCAATCTATAAGGTGTAGCGCCAATAGGAGTTTTAAATGCGGTGCGATAAGCCCACAAGGCGTCATCCAACTTGGTTACCGAATCCTTGTGGTCAGATCGCACAGTTTTCTACAAAATCTCCTTTATATACCTATTTGACACTTCAACCTGTCCACTGGTCTGTGGATGATATGGTGTTGCTATTCGGTGATCCACACCATACCGTTTGAGAAGTTTGCCAAAATGGAAATTTTTAAAAATGAGATCCCCCATCACTTATGATCACATGGGGAATTCCAAACCTTGAAAATATGTTTGACTGGACAAACTTACACACAACAGAATGGTCATTTGTTTTGGTGGCAATTGCTTTGATCCATTTTGAAACATAATTAACTGCTACCAAAATGTACAGGTTACCAAACGAATTGGGAAACGAGCCCATAAAATCAATGCCCCAGACATCAAAATATCTACAACCAAAATTGGTTGCATGGGTATCTCGTTCCTCTTAGAAATCACACCCATCTTTTGACAATTTAAACAGTTTTTAGTGAACTCAAAAGCATCTTTAAGCAAAGTAGGCCAATAAAGGCCACATTCAAGAACCCGATGACCCGTCTTTTGACCACCAAATAGCCACTGCATGCTGATGAGTGGGCATGTTGTAACCCTTCCATGAACTTCGTCTCCGGCACACATCTCCTAATGATCTGAACTGTGCCGATCTTGAACAAGTCTGGCTCGTCCCATATGTAACGCTTTACCTGCGTAAGGAATTGTTTCTTCCTTCTCTTGTTCCAATTCTCGGGTACTATACCTGACACTAAGTAATTAGCAAAATTAGAATAACAGGGTTCAGTGTTAACAGACATAAGATATTCATCTGGGAATTGTTCGTTAATCTCTGGTGTGATGTCCTCTACCCCCGAAGGAAGTCTAGACAAATGAGAAGCTACGACGTTCTCACACCCACTTTTTGTCTCTGATCTACAAATCAAACTCTTGCTGCAAGAGAATCCACCGAATCAGCCTCGGTTTGGCGTCCTTTTTCTCCATTAGGTATTTCACTGCACTATGATCAGAATAAACAATCACTTTACTTCCCCAGATATATGACCAGAATTTTTCTGAAACATAGATAACGGCAAGCAATTATTTCCCTGTTATGGTATAATTCACTTATGCATCAGAGAGAGTTTTGCTTGCATAGTAGATAACTACGAATTTCTTATCTACTCTTTGACCCAGTACAACCTCGATAGAAAAATCACTTTCATTACACATAATTTCAAAAGGTTTTGTCCAATCGGGTGATTGCAAGATAGGGGATTGTACTAATTGTTCCTTTAACACATTAAACGCTTTGACACATTCATCATTAAATTAAAAAGGACCATCTTTCAAAAGTAAGTTACATAAAGGCTTTCTTATGACACTAAAACCCTTAATGAACCTACGGTAAAACCGGCATGCCCTAAAAAGAAACAGACACCTTTGACATTAGTAGGGGGAGGTGATGTTGAAATAACTTTAACTTTTCCCCTATTGACCTCAATCTCCTTACTTGACACAACGTGCCCCAACACGATGCCCTCGTGAACCATAAAATGGCTCTTCTCCCAGCTTAAAACCAAGTTAGTTTCCACACAACGTTTTAATACCTTAGATAATTCACCCAAGCACGTATCAAATGACGACCCAAATACTGAAAAATCGTCCATAAAAATTTCTAAGGAATCCCCGACCATATCTGAAAAGATACTCATCATGCACTTTTGAAAGGTGGCCGGGGCATTACACAGCCCAAATGGCATCTGCCTGAATGCGAAAGTATCATAGGGGCACGTGAATGTGGTCTTTTCCTGGTCATCGGGGTGTATAGCTATCTGATTATACCCCGAACAGTGTAACAGCCCAGTGTAACCGCACCATGATATTGTCCGCTTTAGCAGCCAGCACGCTGTCAGCGTCCGCCCTTTCACGGCTTTAAAACGCATCATGATGGTGAAGGTATCAAGCCCCTTATAAGGAAGCCTTCGTCCCCCTTCACAACCGATGTGGGATATCACAAATATCCCACATCGGTTGTGAAGTGGAACGAAGGCTTCCTTATAAGGGGCTTGATACCTTCACCATCATGACGCGTTTTAAAGCCGTGAGGGGCGGACGCTGAGAGCGTGCTGGCTGCCAAAGCGGACAATATCATGGTGCGGTTATGCTGGACTGTTACAGATGGTATCAGAGCCAGGGCCGGACCGGTAGTGCCAGGTCCCGCGAGGACGCTGGACCCCTTAAGGGGGTGGATTGTGATATCCCACATCGGTTGTGAAGGGGAACGAAGGCTTCCTTATAAGGGGCTTGATACCTTCACCATGATGACGCGTTTTAATGCCGTGAGGGGCGGACGCTGAGAGCGTGCTAGCTGCTAAAGCGGACAATATCATGGTGCGGTTACGCTGGGCTGTTACAGATAGCCATCTAGAAAGAACTAATATTTCTGACCTGAGAGTTTCTCGAAAATCTGATCAATAAAAGGTAAAGGAAAGTGATCCTTTGATGTGGCCACATTCAACTTCCTATAATCAATGCACACACGCCACCCGGTTACTGGTCGGGTGGCTATTTGCTCGCCACTCTCACCTTTGATGATCTGAATACCTGCTTTATTTTGCACTGTCTATGTTGGGCTCACCCACACACTGTCTAAAATGGGATATATGATCCAAGCATCCAACCACTTGATCACCTCCTTCTTCACAACCTCGCGCATATTGGGATTCAATCGTCTCTATGTGTCCTGCGTTGACTTTGCATCTGCATCAGTAATTATCTTATGCATAACAATAGAAGGACTAATACCTTTTAAAATCCGCAAGTGTCCATCCAATTGTTGCACGGTGATCCTTCAGCTTCTTCAGTAGTGCCATCTCCTATTCCTCTTCCAGGTTGGCTGTAATGATGACTGAGAGAGTCTCGTCCTTTCCCAAGAACGCATATTTTAGATATTTTGGCAGCTCTTTTAATTCCACTTTTGGTGAACTGATCAATGACGTCTTCAATCCTGAAGAGATTTCAGCCGGAAGACTTTCCACGTGATGCGTCCTGGAGGCCTTCCATCCTGAACTACCATTGCCTCCAAACTATGCACCTCTTCCTCCAACTCATGATTATGTTCCTGTTCAGCCCTGTCACAAATAGAACAAATCTCAGTGGCTTCATCCTCAAGATGAGGATGGCACCCATCAATAATATCTGCCATAAAACATTCATCACTAGGAAGAGGATCAAAAACATTTGAAAACACATTTAAGCGAACCTTTCTGTTGCCAAAAGTCATATGGATTGTTCCAGAACGACAGTCGATCAATGCATGTGTAGTGGCTAAGAAATGTCGGTCCAAAATAAAATTTGGTTGCTTGATTTGGTCAGATGATACATAGTCAAGCACCTAAAAGTCTTCTGGGTAGTAGAATTCTTCCACCTTAACAATCACATCACGAACAATCACCCTAAGAAGCTTAAGGGTCAAATCAGCCAATGCTACAGTGGTGTCAGCTTGACACAGTGGACCAAAGTCATATTGGTCATACAAGCTTCCCGTGAGGATGCTCACGCTAGCCCCGAGATCCAGCAACGCCCTATTCATTTTAAAATCACCCACTTGAATGGGTATCAAAGACTTTCCTAGGTCTCGCAACTTGGGTGGAAGTACCCCAGTCAAAACGGCACTGACCCACTGATCGGAGTGTCGCGCTCTGGTCAAAGATAATATTTATAACCCTAATTACCCTTAACAATTAGCTAGTGGTAGCAAGGGGTTGAACCACGAAGAGTATGTGGTTTGTGAATGGACTTGAATGAATTCTTAAAAGGTGTCACTATTATGAAGCTTGCTATTTTGTTTTTATGTATTTTTGATTGATTGAAAAGATGTGGATTAGACTTACTAAAATGAAAGGACGAATTAACTACTAGTGATTAACAAATTGCAAGAATTAAAATTGATTGATTGAACAATGATAAGAAAACAAGGTTCACACCCGGTTCGGTAGTTGCATTCCTAGGGTTTCTACACGTTTTAGGGTTGTAACGAGGCTAGGCTAAGGGTAGGAATTAGGATATTTTAAAGTGGCTAAGGTGATGAAAATTCGATTTTTATTACAAAAGATTATTCTAACAAAACTAACTATAAACACCAAACATGAGGCAACAACATTCGCCTTTTATTCAACAACTACTAACACTTCTTTTTGTGTTTTTCTTCAACGATTTTCAATTCTTTTTCATAATATTTTCTCAATTTTTTTTAACATATATGCAAACAAACAAGAACAACTATACAAAAACGACTCCTATAATCGAATTTCCATCACACGGGTTTAAAAGAAAAAGTTTAACGGTTATGGGCTATATGGTGGTCAAACGAAAGGTTTAGGCTCAAAATGGGCGACTAGGGGATTTGTTTGGGTAAGGATAGATAAATGGTTTTAAGAGAAAAGGTTTACCTAATGCCTTAATCATTCTCGTGCTTGTATTCGGTCTATAGTCTCAAACGTATCAAAAGTTGCAAGTTCTACAATATATGACTAATGGTCCACTCAAACAAAGAAACATAGGTATGTAATCTATGATATAAAAGTGGCTCAAAACCTCACATGTCTAAAAGGGTATGGTATGTAACATGCATAAAATACTAGTTTCTAAGGCGGATTATTCCCAAATAACCACCCGCTAAATACCCGTCATGCTATTAATTCGAACTTGACCATGACAATAGACCAAATGGGTTGTGACATCCCTCGTTGACTTAGTTACTTGTGCTTTAAGACCGCTTTTGAAACAAGACATTTTTGAAAAATTTTTGAAATTTTCCCCCATCCCCACACTTGAGGTGAACATTGTCCTCAATGTGTAGTATTTAAATGAACGGGTCAAAATCTAAAATTTTTACTACTCCCCCATCCCCACACTTGAGGTACATATTGTCCTCAATGTGTAAGAACTAGAGTTTTAACGCACAAGGGATGTGATACGGCTAATTCCCCCAAAAATTTCACCCCGGAAAATTAAAATACAAAATACATTCCACTTATTTGCTAACTAAAAAAAATCAAAAGTAACAAGAAACGTATGCACCTGATTTCTGAGCTCATTCCTCGTGTGCTCCTCTTCTCTTCATGAAAGTGGTTGTCCCACGAACCCAATGTACCTACAAATCTTAACCCTTGTGTAGAAGCATGCTTCTCACAACCATCAAAATTTGTTAGTTACCTAGTTCTACCACTTTTATGAAAATATTACCATGTCATATCTTATTTTACTTTGATTTATGTGGAAAATAGTTTACAACAACAACAAACCTAACTCACTTTCGTAGGAATCAGGGTTGCATTTAGCTCATGCAACAAGCCCTTTTAAACCCCCCAATAGCTTGGAAGGACGAGAGGTCTCGTGAGGGTTATATAGAGAACACACCCACAACGTTCATTTAACTACTAAAACGAAATAACAAATTATACAACAACAAGAAAACTACGGAGAAAAAAAAACTAAAACTAACCATAAAAAGTATACAACAACAATTAACTTACCACCTCATGGTGGTTGAATGGAGTGCTTGCCGCCCACAAACTCATCGAAATCACCCACCGGTGATTCATACCATTTGTTGCCAAACGGTCCAAACTTCCTCACCTCCTCTTCTTTCTTCTTTTCTTGAGGTGACTTTCTCGCCTTTTTCTTCTTGACCGTTTTCTTCTTTGTTTCTCCAAACCTACCAACCATAGCACACACCTTTTTGTTTGGATTCGTCTCCTTCTTGGGACATGTATCCTTACCAAGTGGGTTAGTAAATTTTGGAAAAACATTTAAATTTAACTCCCGGTCCCCAAACTTCATGCTTACCGTTCCCGTTGCACAATTTATTATGGCATTAGCAGTTGCCAGGAACGGTCTACCCAGTATAACTATCGGTTGGGTGTCCTCAACACACCCAACATAGTCTACTACCAAAAAGTCCACTGGGTAGTAGCAATCATCTACCTTCACAATCACATCTTCCACCATCCCCCTTGGATGTGTGGGAGTCTGATCAGCCAACACCACGGGAGTCTCAAATTTTTTTAATGGCCCAAAATCATATTGGTCATACAAACTCCCGGGCAAGATGCTTACACAAGCTCCAAGATCTAAGAGCGCCCTCTCAATTTGGAATGTTCCAATTTGAATTGGAATAAGAGGATCTCCCGGATCTTGAGCTTTTTGGGGAAGCGCACTCGATAAGACGGCACTAACATGTGATACTAAATCAACCGGGTTGGGTAATTTATTGTGCCGTTTTTCGATGCTCAACTCTTTCAAGCATTCCACATGAGCCGGAACCTTTTTAATGTCATCAAGTAGCGGCAAATTAATTTTAGCTTGTTTAAAATTTTCCCACCCCTCGTCCTTCGGTGGGTACCGTTCCTCAACTTGTGATGCACTAATCGGTTTAATTTGATTTAAACAATTTTCACAAAAAGAATTTTTATTCATTTTTTTAATTTTAACTTGTGAAATCGTTTCTTGTTCATTTTTATTTTCCGACTCGTCTCTTGTATTTCCCACTACACCATCAACACATTGTGGTGGCGAAATGCTTTCAACACTACTACAAACCTCATTATTTGAAAGAAGACTTACCGCGCTAATGTGCACATTCCTCACATTGCCCGTGCTTGAACTTTGATGCTTCCGGTTCACCGTGGTGTCACTTGGAAGCTTTCCCGTGCTTCCTCTCAATTGAGCCATTTCCTCCGCGAGTTGGCCCACTTGCTTTGCCAATGCCTTATGTGCTTTATCCCGAATCTCATTTGTCTTCTTTATCTCCTTGATATCATGGTGAGATTCTTTTATATTGTTTTGAGATTCTTTTTGCATATTCAACAAAGCATCCATTTTGGCACCCAAATCATCGCCACCGGTTTGATTACTCGACCCGCTTCCATTACCACCTTGATTATTGTAATTCCTTTGGTAACCCCCTTGGTTACCTCCTTGACGAGTTTGATGCGAATAGCCACCTTGATTTCCCGATTGGAAATTCGGGTTCATTTGATTGGAGGCATTACCATACCTAAAGTTAGGATGGTTCCTCAACCCGGGGTGGTAGGTGTTGGAGTTCATATCGTATTGGCTCCGGTCTCCATACACTTGATTCACATCCGCGGTGGCTTGGCAATTCTCGGTCCGGTGACCGATGTCACCACATTCTTCACATACGCTATATTGTACCGCACCCACTTCTTTCTTCTTCATGCGGGCCAATTCCCGCTCCAACGTATCAATCCGATCCTTAGAACTTGCATCACGATCGGGCCAAGACCTTGAGGTAGGGTGCTTTTTGGCTCGGTCAGCCGACTCTTTCGCCTTTGATCTTTTGCTCATTCTTTCTAGGAATTCCCAATCGTCGTCTTCGTGATTGCTCAAGAGTGTTCCATTGCTTGTTGACTCAAGACGATTCCAAGTTGTGTCATCCAAACCCCGTACAAAACATTTCACCAACTCCCACTTTTCTATTTGGTGATGTGGGCATCTCCTCATCAACTCCTTGAATCGGGTGAATGCTTCATGTAGTGGTTCACTCGAAAGTTGGTGAAACGACCGAATTCCATCTCTAGCATCGTCGGTCTTTGCCATGGAATAGTATTCATCCAAAAATGCTTGTTGCATTTGTTCCCAAGTTCGAATACTATTGGCCGGAAGTGTGAAGAACCACTGTTTTGCCTTGTCTTTCAAAGAGAATTGAAATAACCGAAGCTTAACTTCCTCTAGTGCGAAATTGTGCCCCCCAATAGTATTACAAATGGAAGAGAACTCCGCCAAATGCGTGTATGGTTCATCATTAGACCTCCCGTTGAAGTGGGGAAGTATATTGATGTAATGTGGTTTACAATCAAACATTCTCCTTTCGCACACTATCGGAGAGTCATTCTCGGTCACTATCGGTCGGAAACGGTCCTTCACTCCCCGTGGAGGTTGTTGACGACGTTGTGGACCGTTAACTTCTTGATCGACCGGTCTTCTATAATCCCGTCTTTCACCTCTTCGATCATCTCTTCGATCCCTTAGGTTACCACCTCCCACGAAACGAGGAATCCGGTTAGGGTTTGCATTGTTGTTGTTGTTATAAAACCCATCATTCTGGTTCCGTTGGTTATTGTTTCGTGGTTGACGGTTGTTCCCATAACCATCATTTCTTCCACCTCCGTAACCGTATTCGTCGTCCCCAACGTAATTGGCATTTTGGTAGCCAAATTCCTCATCACCATACCTTCTAGTGTTGTAGACGTTTCCCCTATTCACGTAGCCCCAATCTTCATCATCGTTAACCCGATCATCATAGTACCCCCCATCGTCTGAGTTTTCCGTATGAATGCTTACATGTTCCGGCGATTGGTAACCGGGAACACTAAACGGCTCATCATCGGGAATTACATTCCTCAAGTCATCGATGTTGAAGAATGGGTCTTCATTTGAGGGATTGCCGCGATCACGATTTCCCCGACGGTCGGAATTGACATTCCGGTCATCTAGGTTGATGGGTAAAGAGGTTTGTCGATGAAGGTTTTGTTGTTGAGGTGTTCTTTGATTGTGGTTGGGATTTTGGTTTTGGAAAGGTGGTGTGGGTGGTCCGGTATTGTTGTTATTACCACCCGGTCGCCCTTGAGGCAAAGGTTGAACATTTAGATCGGCATTGAAATTGCTTCGGTATTGATATTGGTTCGGGTTTTGGTTTTGGTTTGTGTTTTAGTTCGCCATTGAATCGGTTTCAATGGTCGGTGTGAGTTGTGGTGTTTGGTTGGTTTGATTAGAAGCAAGTGTTGCTTCTAACCGGCTTGCTAAGTTTCTTCGTGCTACTCTTTCGATTTCCGGTTCGTAGACTAAAGGTGAAGTCCTCCCGGAGTTCCGCGTATGCATGCACTACCTGTAACCTGCACAAGTAACACACCCCGCGTAACAAAGAAAAAGACAAGTACAAAAAGAAAGCTAAACAAATTAAACAGATAATCACGCAAATTCAAACAATAATCCAAACACAAAGCGCACGCACTCCCCGGCAACGACGCCAAAATTTGATCGGAGTGTCGCGCTCCGGTCAAAGATAATATTTATAACCCTAATTACCCTTAACAATTAGCTAGTGGTAGCAAGGGGTCGAACCACGAAGAGTATGTGGTTTGTGAATGGACTTGAATGAATTCTTAAAATGTGTCACTATTATGAAGCTTGCTATTTTGTTTTTATGTATTTTTTATTGATTGAAAAGATGTGGATTAGACTTACTAAAATGAAAGGACGAATTAACTACTAGTGATTAACAAATTGCAAGAATTAAAATTGATTGATTGAACAATGATAAGAAAACAAGGTTCACACCCGGTTCGGTAGTTGCATTCCTAGGGTTTCTACACGTTTTAGGTTTGAATCAATTGCAAGGATGATTAACGGATTTAGTGTCGCAAGGCTTAGGTGCCAAAAGCTATCAACGTTATAAATAACGGACCACAATGCACTTTGTTACCAAGAACATGTAAACTCTAACCTAGACAAGGCATAATTGCACATAAACATTTCATAAAGTCAAATTTAATCTTCACTCGACAATTTATGAATTCAATACAAATGCAAGACAATTGTCATAAGCTTCAAAATCAAATAGCAAATTGTCACAAACTCAAACCAAGAACAATGTTTAAACCCTAGACTTACAATAACCTACACCGGGGTGAAACCTCCAAGGAATTAGCCGCTCATGGTGAAAATGGCACGATCAACGGATGATGGAAGCTTGAATTGAGTCATCTTGGAACTTGTAGAATGGTGAATGATGAAGGGTTAGGTTTTAGGATGAGTGATGATGGTGAGTGGTTGAGTGAATTGATGGAATGATGAACTAGGGTTTCGATTCAAGAAGATGATGTTGCTATCGTTCTTGATTCGGGTCTAGTAAGAATAGTTGGTGGAATGGTAGATGAAAGATCATGAGTAGTGCCTCCAAGATGTCTTTCAAACTTGAAAATATTGTGTAACCCCCGTTTCTTGGTCAAAATTGATGTTATAACTCGTCCCCAACTCAAAAATCAAGTTTTTCACGATATGAGAATGCAGGTGGCGTCGCCGACGGCCATTTAGGGTGTCCCCGACGGCCCCTGGAAGTTTCAGTTTCGCCCGACGACTTAATTAGCTGTTTACAGAGGTTTCTGGCCGACGGAACAAACCAGAGGCCGTCGCCGACGGCCCTTTTGGGCGTCGCCTACGGTGCCTCTAAATACCATTTTTTTGTTTTCTTCATAACTTCTTCGTTATAGCTCCGTTTTACGCACCGTTTTCGCCCACGTACTCGTAATTCAGCCCTCTATCATGCCATCTTCCAATATATTCATTTTAAATTCATTAACATCCCCTAAAACACATCCAATCTTCGTGATTAACCCGGTTTTGTTCATTTCACATCCCCGGTTGATCCCGTTCGCTCCCGGTGCTCCGTAAAGCACCCGATTAGCTCCTTAAACTCTTTTAGACCTGTAAAACACAAATCCCATTAAAAGTAGGCTATTCAAGATTAAAAGCTATGTAAAAACATCAACTTAAGCATAAACGATCACCGGTTTTCAACCACGTATCACATCCCCACACTTGTCTTTTGCTTGCCCTCAAGCAAATCTGTTTTTCACTTTCACGTGGGTCGAACAACAAATACACTCCCCGAAATACAATATAGCATTAAAAATAAAATTTAAAAATCTGATTATTAAGTTGAGGCTGGCCGCGTAGGACCCACCCCAACCTTACGCGGGCGGTATCAGGGTTGAAACCTGATTTCGCTGATTGTTAAGTTCAAGCGAGCCGCGTAAGACCCTCGTTAAGTTAACGCGGGCCGCGTGAGATCTAAAATGTGGCGCAGCCCGGTGATGACACATGTCATCATCGTGTCAAGCCTATTTGGTGATTCGGATGAGCTATACGTTGCCCTGGGGTCAACGCGGGCCGCGTAAGCCTTGCTCTCATGTTACGCGGGCCGCGTGAGAGCCAATTTCAGCACCTATAAATAGAACGAATCAGATTTCATTTCAGTTCGTCCCCTTTTCATTTCTCAATCACAATTTCTGAATTATAGGCTTTATAAAGCTGGTATTATACCCCCTAATTAGCGAGGTTCTGCTCCGTTGTAAGTATTATAACCCCAGTTTCATACTAGATACGCTGCCCGATTGATTTAGGGTTTCGTAACAACTGTCGTGGTTCTGCCCGACGTAGTTGTTGGAATACCGTCTCGGGGAGGGTATCATTAATATTTTCAAAGGGTTATTATACTAACCTAGGTACATTTGTGAAAATTATAGATTATATCCAGGAAACCCTTACGCAAAGTCTAAGATTGCAATGTGAGTTTATCCTCTTTTTGTTAACCTTTTTGTAATGTTTTACAAAACCTTAAATGTTTTACAATGTGATTAAGCGGTGATTGAGTCTTTGTAGTTCTTCAATTACTGCCGGTATGTTGGGGTTTTGTATACAAAATTTACTACACTGTGAGTAGTAAGTCAGGACGACAACACGTTACCATTGGACAACGAGTTAGCCAATGTGTAATATGACCCACCAGTCAGGATTGACAGTACTGAATGAGTAATTGTGTAGAAATAAACAATGTGATCGATCTCAATACTGTTTTAATTGATAAAATGTTTCTTGATTAAACTGGGATTCACTCACCAGTATTTCCCACTGACAAATGTTTTTAAAACGTGTTTCAGGTAACACAATGTGACAGCCAATTAGTAAAAAGCCAGCTGGAGAGCACTGAAGGCTTGGGAAAAATGTGGCTATAAAAGTTACCTAAAAGACGATGTTTTAAATTCAATAAAATAGGGTTTATCCCTATAAACGTATTGTAATAAGAAACTTGGGTTTTACCCATGTGATTATTAATATCAAATATGGTGGTTTTACTCTGATAAACATTTCCTAACTACGGTCCGGATGTAATTTCCGCTGCCAAATTAACAAGCTGATACCACCGAAATTCTGAGTTCGCCTCCGCCCGTTCCCGGGACAGATAAGGGATCGGGGGTTGCGACAGAAGGTGGTATCAGAGCCTAGCCACTGGTCTAAGCCAAAGAAGTGTTATGCTGACACTTAAAATCTAAATTTTGTGTTAGGAAATAATTTATGTGATTATGTGTTTTGTGTTATTTGACTATTTGTTAGTTTACAGTATGAGTGATCAAGGACCCTCAGACATGTGTCCTCAGTTGTCTGATTCACCTAGGAGTGAAGGTACCTCTTCACAGCCTGCCCTTTCGGGGTATTCTGCTGATCAGGAAGAAGGGATGTTTGCCTTTAAAGCTCAGTCGGAAGAGCCGTTCCCTCATAAAAAGAGAGGATGGTTCAGTAAGGAAGAATTTGCACGTAGGAAAAGAATGCAAAAGTTGCAACAGCAAAGAGCCTTAGCAGCCGTTAAGCGAGAGACAGATGCCCATACACAGGATATGCTTAATAGAAGCCTAGCTAATTTCCATATCCTAGCTACAACTGCTGCTGACCCAAGTCTGGAGCAAATAATAGCACCCCAACCACAACTGTCAATCCCTGATCAACCCATGGAGATAGAAAACCCTGAAAACCAAGTAGAGATGCATGAATTCAATCCGGAAGAAATCCCTAGGGTACCAGCACCAAAACCCCTAGACTCAAATTACGATCCCTGGTGGGATGACGATAGGGATTATGTGCAACGTTACCCGATCCATGAAGACACACCTATACAGAACATAGGAGCCTACCCAGGTATGGACCCTTTAGATCCCTATTACCATGATGACTACATTAGGGAGATCTTAGAAGATCCTTACCGATTTCAGGCACTTTCACCCCCATATCAGGAACCCGCACCCCAGATTCCGAACCCAGTCCTAGAACCTGCACCCCCAATGAGTGCAGAAAACGTGCAAGAACTTAGGAAATTTGGTGAGGAAATTTTAGAAAGCAGTGAGAGAATGAGACAGGTGGGAGAGCGACTCGTATGGAAATACGACGAGCGCAATATGGATTTTTGGATAAATCCATATCCGTGAATGTGAGAATGGTAAAACGGTAATAGTAATAATAATAATAATAATAATAATAATAATATATATATGTGTGTACGAATGCCTATTACTATTAGTGTAATTCTATTTCAGTTGGTATTGTAATTTTATTTCAGTACTAGTATGTAATAGATGCATAATAGTATATGAATAGAGTAAAGTCGCAATGATCGACGCTTTTGGCAAAAAAAATGCATGTCATGTGATTGACTATATTAATATTATTTTGTGATATTAATACGGGGTAAATGTTTAAAATTCAGATGGCCGACGAAGGAAATCAAGGAAATCTGAATAACGATAACCAGAGTAACATTAACGTGGTTAATGAGAATCCGAGCATCGATAACAATGGAAACCAAATGGATAATAGTGCCGTTCAACATATAGTGGCACAAGGAATCATAGATGCAATGCCATTTATTATTCAAACGATTCAAGAAGCGAATAATAAAAGTAAGCATAGCAGTAAGCGACCAATTGAACCAGAAAACAGCGTGAACAATGGACCCGTACTACAAGTGCCCATTCCCAAAAGGAGAAGAACCGTGCCTTGCGGTTGTTCTTATAAAGAATTCTGGTCTTGTAAACCAATGGAATTCTCGGGCAACGAAGGGGCCATTGCAACCCTACGCTGGATAGAGAAAACTGAGGTAGTCTTAAGAATAAGCAAGTGTGCTGAAGAAGATAAGATAATGTTTGCTTCTAATCTGTTTAAGAATTCAGCACTAGAATGGTGGAACACTATCCTCCAATCAAGAGGAAGTGAAAGAACTTACAATATGGAATGGGAAGAATTTAAGGACAAGGTAGAAAGGAAATTCTGCCCACCCAATGAGAAGGAACAGATAGCAAACAAATTCCTAAACCTTAGGATGACTGGTGTAGATAGTAAGGGATACACTAAATTATTCTTCAAATATGCTAGAATAGTACCAACCCTTGCTTCACCTGAACCAGTATTAATCTCCCGTTATATCTGGGGATTAATTGGGGAGATAAGACACGTAGTCAAGGCAGCTAGACCTCAAACCATAGAAGAAGCTGTAGAACTAGCAAATACCTTGACAGATGAATTAGTCCGTACATGAGAAGAGGATCAAAGGAGGAACCTAACCCAGAAGCTCACACAAGAATTTCGTTTTGGAAATTCTAACCGTGGGAGAAATGTAGGTTCTACCTCTGCACCCTACTGTAGGTGTTGCAAAAGAAAGCATTCAGGAAGATGCTCCATATACTGTAACTTTTGCAAAATATCGGGACACAAGGAAGAAGATTGCAGGAAGAAAGCTAACAACAAGATATGTTACAACTGCGGGGAACAATGCCATATCAAGCCTAACTGCCCGAAATTAGCTCCAGCTACAAATAACAAGAACACCAAAAATGCTAGAGCATTTGTTCTGACTGCAAATGAAGCTAAGATGATTCCAGATGTCATAGCTGGTACGTTTTTAGTTAATGATGTCTTTGCTAAAGTATTATTTGACTCTGGTGCAAACCAAAGTTTTATTAATACATCATTTTGCAAATTTCTAAATCAGTCATTAACTAAACTACCACAAGAATGCTTAGTAAAGACAGCTAATGGAGAAACCGTTAGGATTTCTGAAATCTTGCAGGGAGCAAGAATAGAGATTTTAAATCAGAAATTTATTGCAAATCTTTATCCCATGAATCTGGCAGGATTTGATGTTGTATTAGGAATGGATTGGTTAATAACCAATAAAGCCAGTATTTTATGTGATCAAAAGTCAATTCAAGTAAATTCACCAAAAGGTGAAAAGATCACAATTAAAGGAGATAAACCATCTAGATCTACAAAATTCATCCCTGTGATGAAAACTGCAAGTTATATAAGTGTATTTGATTTCTATAATCACTAACACTAAAGGAAAAGAACTAAAAGATATTCCAGTAGTATCTCAGTTTTCAGATGTATTTCCAGAAGAATTGCCAGGGCAACCTCCAGATAGAGAAGTTGAATTCAGAATCCATTTAATATCAGGAACAGCACCGATTGCCAAAGCACCTTACCGTTTGGCACCCGCCGAAATGCAGGAATTAAAGAAACAATTAGACGAATTATTAGAGAAAGGATTTATACAACCAAGTTCATCGCCATGGGGAGCGCCAATACTGTTTGTTAAAAAGAAGGACGGATCAATGCGTATGTGCATTGACTACCGTGAATTAAACAAGGTCACGATTAAGAATCGGTACCCATTACCAAGAATCGATGATCTGTTTGATCAATTGCAAGGAGCTCGATTTTTCTCTAAAATCGATTTAAGGTCAGGATATCATCAATTAAAGGTACAGGAAGAGGACATTCCTAAGACCGCATTCAGAACAAGGTATGGCCATTATGAATTTACTGTCATGCCATTTGGTTTAACCAATGCCCCAGCTGCATTTATGGACATGATGAACCGAATATGTAAGCCATATTTGGATAAATTCATAATTGTTTTCATAGATGTTATTCTAATTTATTCTAAGAATAAAGAGGATCATGCACAACATTTGCATGCACTTTTAAGTTTATTAAGAAAGGAAAAGCTTTATGCTAAATTTTCCAAGTGCGAATTTTGGTTAGAACAGGTACAATTTCTTGGACACCTAGTCAACCATGAAGGAATTCATGTGGATCCCACAAAAATCGAGGCGATTACTAGATGGAAAACTCCTGAATAACCAACCGAGGTTAGAAGTTTCTTAGGATTGGCCGGTTATTATAGAAGATTTATTCAAGATTTTTCTAGAATAGCCATTCCCTTAACTAAGCTAACCTGTAAATCTGTTAAGTTTGAATGGGGATTAATACAAGAAGAAGCATTTAGAATTCTTAAGCATAAATTAACCCATATTAGCGTTACCAGAAGGAACTGAAGACTTTGTAGTCTATTGTGACGCTTCCAAATTAGGTTATGGATGTGTATTAATGCAACGCCAAAAGGTTATAGCCGATGCATCTAGACAACTTAAGAATCATGAAGAAAATTATTCAACCCATGATTTAGAGTTAGGAGCTATAATTTTTTCTCTTAAGATTTGGAGACATTACCTTTACGGTAATAAGTTTACTGTATTCACCGATCATAAGAGTTTAAGGTATGTTTTCAAGCAGAAGGAGTTGAATATGAGACAAAGACGCTGGATGGAGATGCTTAGTGATTATGATTGTGATATCCAGTATCATGAAGGAAAAGAAAATGTAGTAGCAGATGCTTTAAGCCGAAAGTATCATGAAAAGCCAAAAAGGGTACGTTCTCTTAAATTAAATCTGCAAGTAGATTTAAATAATCAGATAAGAGAAGCACAAGAATCAGTAATCAAGGATGATACTGAAAAATTGAAAGGTTTGATTAAGGAATTAGAACAATGAACAGGTGGAATTTGGAGATTCCATAAGAAGAGAATGTGGATACCTAAATTAGGAAACCTGCGTCATCGTATATTAGAAGAAGCCCATAAGTCCAAATATACGATGCATCCAGGAAATGATAAGATGTATCAAGATTTAAGAAAGAATTTCTGGTGGATAGGAATGAAAAAGGACATAGCAGCCTATGTTTCTAAATGTTTAACTTGTTCACAAGTCAAAGCTGAACACCAGAAACCCTCAGGATTTCTACAACAGTTAGAAATGCCAACAACAGTTAGAAATGCCAGTATGGAAATGTGAATTGATAACAATGGATTTTGTTACTAAATTACCCAAAACAAAGAAAGGCAATGATACAATCTGGGTGATTGTAGATAGGCTAACCAAGTCAGCTCATTTCCTACATATGAAGGAAACTTTCAGTATGGAACAGTTAGCTAAGTTATATGTAAATGAAATTGCTTCTTTACATTGAATTCCTTTATCAATTGTTTCTGATAGGGACAACCGATTTACCTCTCATTTTTGGTCAAGTTTCCAAAAGGCAATGGGAACCAAGTTAAATCTAAGCACAGCTTATCATCCTCAAACGGACGGACAAAGTGAAAGGACAATTCAGAAAATGGAGGAATGCTTAGAGCTTGTGTAATTGATTTCGGAGGTAATTGGGATGATCACTTACCTTTAATAGAATTTTCTTATAACAATAGTTATCACACAAGTATCAATGCTGCACCATTCGAAGCACTTTATGGACGAAAGTGCCGAACCCCAGTCTGTTGGGCAGAAATTGGGGAAAAGCAACTATCTGGACCTGAGATAGTGCAAGAAACAACCGACAAAATTATTCAAGTCAAGGAACGATTGAAAGCAGCACGTGATCGACAGAAGAGTTATGCTGATAATCGACGCAAGCCATTGGAATTTCAAGTAGGAGATAAAGTATTATTGAAGGTCTCTCATTGGAAAGGAGTAGTAAGATTCATTAAACGGGGAAAGCTAAGTCCCAGGTATATTGGACCTTTTGAGATTATTAGAAGTAGGGCTGGCAATTGGGTACCTGTTAAGACACGATTAGACCCGTTTGACTGAAAAATACACCCTTTGACTTTTTTAATTTTTAAAATAATTAAAATTACAATGTTAGGATCTATCATTTATTTATCTTTGTACATAAAACATAAAACTGTTTTATAAACATGAGGTATAAAGTAGTTAAACGAGTCGTAATCATGTTTGAAACTTATGTTGTGCGCGCCGTCAGAAACCTGTTAAACCTGTTAAGACACGATTTGCCAGCCTTAATTAGAAGAATAGGACCTGTAGCTTATCAGCTACAACTGCCAAAGGAGATGGCAGGAATACATGATGTGTTTCATGTATCTAATCTCAAGAAATGCTTAGCTGATGAATCCCTAATAGTACCTCTTAAGGATATAGAGGTAAATGAACAACTCAAGTTTGTAGAAAGACCTCTACAGATTGAAGACAGGAAAGTCAAGAATCTCAAGCATAAGAGATTAGTTCTGGTCAAAGTAAAGTGGGACTCCAAAAGAGGACCTGAGTACACATGGGAGCTTGAATCTGAAATGCAAAAGAAATATCTGCACTTGTTCCAGTAGATCTCGAGGACGTGCTCTAAAACAAGGTGGGGAGGATGTGACAATCCTCAATAAACCGACATTCTCGAATAGTTCCGACACCCTAGTATATTTTAAAATGTCTCAATACGTCTTTATATACATCCCATATGTGAAAACCGAGCCCGAAATACAGTATAGCATTAAAAATAAAATTTAAAAATCTGATTATTAAGTTGAGGCGGGCCGCGTAGGACCCACCCCAACCTTACGCGGGCGGTATCAGGGTTGAAACCTGATTTCGCTGATTGTTAAGTTCAAGCGGGCCGCGTAAGACCCTCGTTAAGTTAACGCGGGCCGCGTGAGATCTAAAATGTGGCGCAGCCCGGTGATGACACGTGTCATCATCGTGTCAAGCCTAGTTGGTGATCCGGACGAGTTATACGTTGACCTGGGGTCAACGCGGGCCGCGTAAGCCTTGCTCTCATGTTACGCGGGCCGCGTGAGAGCCAATTTCAGCACCTATAAATAGAACGCATCGGATTTCATTTCAGTTCGTCCCCTTTTCATTTCTCAATCACAATTTCTGAATTATAGGCTTTATAAAGCTTGGATTATACCCCCTAATTAGCGAGGTTCTGCTCCGTTGTAAGTATTATAACCCCAGTTTCATACTAGATACGCTGCCCGATTGATTTAGGGTTTCGTAACAACTGTCGTGGTTCTGTCCGACGTAGTTGTTGGAATACCGTCTCGGGGAAGGTATCATTAATATTTTCAAAGGGTTATTATACTAACCTAGGTACATTTGTGAAAATTATAGATTATATCCAGGAAACCCTTACGCAAAGTCTAAGATAGCAATGTGAGTTTATCCTCTTTTTGTTAACCTTTTTGTAATGTTTTACAAAACCTTAAATGTTTTACAATGTGATTAAGCGGTGATTGAGTCTTTGTAGTTCTTCAATTACTGCCGGTATGTTGGGGTTTTGTATACAAAATTTACTACACTGTGAGTAGTAAGTCGGGACGACAACACGTTACCATTGGACAACGAGTTAGCCAATGTGTAATATGACCCACCAGTCAGGATTGACAGTACTGAATGAGTAATTGTGTAGAAATAAACAATGTGATCTCTCTCAATACTGTTTTAATTGATAAAATGTTTCTTGATTAAACTGGGATTCACTCACCAGTATTTCTCACTGACAAATGTTTTTAAAACGTGTTTCAGGTAACACAATGTGACAGTCAATTAGTAAAAAGCCAGCTGGAGAGCACTGAAGGCTTGGGAAAAATGTGGCTATAAAAGTTACCTAAAAGACGATGTTTTAAATTCAATAAAATAGGGTTTATCCTTATAAACGTATTGTAATAAGAAACTTGGGTTTTACCCATCTGATTATTAATATCAAATATGGTGGTTTTACTCTGATAAACATTTCCTAACTACGGTTCTGATGTAATTTCCGCTGCCAAATTAACAAGCTGATACCACCGAAATTCGGAGTTCGCGTCCGCCCGTTCCCGGGACAGATAAGGGATCGGGGGTTGCGACACATAGAATTATAAATTAATTATTAATTAGTAGTAAGCATGCAATAACATCAAAAACCTGAATTAAAATCACCTTTTACCAAAACAATAAGCCAAGTATCAATAACCCTAAACCGAAGAACTATAACAAATTATCGACCATCATACGTCTAGGTAACTCAGAGAAAATTAGCTACTCATGTTCATAGACAAAGAACAAGTACATTTAAATCATACGAGTTCAAAAAACATTGTCATGGGTTCGAGGCTAAACAAAACTGAAAACAATAGAAAAAAGGTCTAATCGAACAAAGCAATAAACTTGTACGCTAATCTTCAATCCAAGCTTCCTCACGCTTCAAACTCTCAATCGTCCTTCGCCTTCTTCGAATCGTATCACAGCCATATGATATATATCTTTTGTTCGTCTCCGCATGTCTTCGTTGGTTGTATATGGTTTACGAAATATATATATTGTAATGTATTCAGGTTAAGAAATATATAGGGGAATGTTCAAATGAAACCACTTTTATTGTGAAAACTCGAAAACTAACTAAAAAGAGCCTAAAAACACAAAAAAAAATTCAATTTTTTTATAAAAAATCGCAGTTTTTTTATATAAAAAAAATTTGTTGTAGTACACATACAGCACTACAAAAAAAAATTTTGAATTTTTTTTTATATATAAAAAGCTGCAAAAATTGGTATGCAAAAAAAAATTGGTATGTTTTTTTGGCTTTTTTAAATAGTTTTCAAGTTTTCACAATAACTATTGGTTTTCATTTCAACCTTCCCCGAAATATATATTATCATCACACTATAATTCCCTTGAATGCTCCTCGTAATCCGCAGCTTCTACCCATATTTTATTTGATAGTATCGTTGGCAGTAGCCTCTTTCATAAGACCCAACAATAGGTTATTTCCAACGTATCAGCATGTGTATTGGTTTTCAATTGTTGGATAACTAGTGAATTTCCTGGTGCTACGTGGCGGGGAATTCGAAGATTATCGATTCGTCTCGTTTTATAATGGGATTAATACGGTATCGAAACTCGATATAACAACCGAAAGAAAAAACAAAAAAAGGTCGTGCCATGACAAAAACAATATCCACACATAAAAAAATAAATTACATCTAGCAAGGTTTAATCTGTACTAGGGATGAGCACGGTACTCGTTCGATACCAAACCGGTATCGGTATCGAACAACAGGGAAAAGTGGTACCGCTACAGAATATACTTGTTCTGTACTAATACCGATACGGTACCTGTACTTACCGGTGTTTTGCCCGTAAATACCGGTACCATACCGATACCGAAAAACAGGAAAAATAGGAACCGGTACCGAATATACCCGGTACGGTTCGGTACTGGTTCGGTACCAAATGGTCATCCCTAATCTGCGCTACATTGTAGGATGAAGAAGGTATGTTAAAAAGGTATTTGTTTAAAAAGATTTGGTTATAAAAATAACAAATTTAGAAGCAGAGAAAACAACATAAAAGTTAAAAAAGAAGGAATAATTCACGGAAAATATTATTAAGAATAATAGACAAAGACAAAAAAATAATAAATGAAACAACTTACTCAAATTTTTATTTGGCCGCGGGTAATAAAAAATATCTTTCCCATGACGGGCTTCGAACCCAAGACACTAACTATGTTTAAATGTTCATACAACCAACTGAATTGCGAAAGTTTTTGTCAATAGTTTGGTGCAATAATAACTATAAGGGGGGGTAGGGGTGCTCCACTAGTGATGGTTTTCCATCACTCACAACACCCAATCAATTTCCGACACATTATCGAGCTTAATTCCATCACTAGTAATGGAATTTGCTAGTGGTGACCATCACTAATGATGTTTTTTTTTTTAATTATAAATTGACAATAAAGTTTAAATTATAAATTTCATTAAATAAATCACAAGTCAACTTTACAACAATTACCTGCAAAAACAGTTTTCTGTTTTGAAAAATAAAAAAAAAAACGATTTTCTGTTTTAAAAAATAAAAAAAAACAGCATTCTGTTTTAAAAACATAAAAAACAGTTTTCTTTTTTAAAAATAAAAAAACAGTATTTTGTTTTAAAAATGTGAAAACTGTTTTCTGCTTTGAAAAATAAAAAAAAAAACAGTTTTCTGTTTTAAAAAATATATAGAGGTAAGTTAAATAAGTTTTACCAATTGAATGAAGCAAACGTTAAATTTACTCATTTTTCGGTTCAAATCTCCCCACTTCGAATTCATTTGATCCATGTTGCGTTCTGTCGAACCGGGAAGTTTGGCAAAATGTGATATAACTCGTCTCCAAAACAAGTCTCTTCGTTGTTCATTCGAATGTTTTTTTGTTTTCAGAGGTGTATAAGTATGCCTTGACCAAAGCGACCTCCTTCTCGCTCCTCCAAGCTCTCCGAGCGTATGTTGGGACGATTTCAACTTCTTTATCGTCGTCTTCTTCTTGAACCGGTTCACTATCGTCATCGTCATCAAGTTGTTGTTGTGGTTCGCAGTATGCACGGGCGAATTGGTGGGTTTGAAACAGTTGTGTTTGAAATTGTTGAGGTTGAAATGGTGGAATAAAAGGTTGGTTTTGATATGGTTGGGTTTGAAACGGTTGGGTTTGAAACGGTTGGGTTTGAAATTGTTGGGTTTGAAACGTTTGGGTTTGAAATGGTGGGATTGGGTCGGATTTGTCTTGCAACCGAAATCTCGCCGGCTCGCCAAGATTAGCTCGAACCTTTGGCCGTACGAGTTTTTTCTTCGAACCCAAACCTCGTTTGCTTGAACCTTCCATTTTGGGTTGAAAGATTGATTTCTTTTGTAGTTTGAAAGATTGTATTTTTTGTGTTTGAATGATTGTATTTTTTCGTATTTTGAAAGATTGTATTGTGTATATATAAATAGCAAAATCATCCTCCCCCAAACGGTCATATTCTCAAACAACAGTCATATTCAATGGCAATAAATTGGAATTTAACGTGTGATAACGAGCATGCGTCATTGAGTCCACACGTGGAAGAAAGATGGTGGTGGTGGTGGTGTATAACGCTCTTTGACGCGTGGAAGGGTGGCCATCACTTGGCGCCCCGTGCCCCCTAATATATACATAAAGCGGAAAAGGAAAAAAACTGAATTGCGAAAGTTTTTCTTAATAGTTTGGCCCAATAATAACTATATTATATACATAAAGCGGAAAAGGAAAAAAAACAGCCACATGCCACACAGGTGCTAGTAAATTGCCCTTTCTAACTATACGAATGTGAAATTTGAAATTTTTTAATAGTAATTTTTTACTTTTTACTTCTTGAAGCTTTGATTGTAAAAACATTTTAAATTTACAACAAATATAAAAACAACTAATCCGTTTGTTCGTATAACATACAATTAAGGGTTTAATAAATATTATCGATATTATAATTTTTATAAAAATAATAAACAGAATTGAGGCATGTGGTAAATAAATATAAACATTCAAATTTATGAAAATAAAATCTTAACAAATAATCAAATACGTATAAATATGTTCTACTTTTATAAAGTAAAAAACAAAGTGAACCAATAAAAACTTTACTTTCCCATCACACGGATCATAATCGTACGGTGTTCTATGCTCTCAGCCTCTTCATCCAATGGATGAAAACACACCTCCAGAAACACACAATCTTATACTGTCACGCCCCAACCGATGGCGGAAATATCAGGGCGGGACGAGGACGAGATTGCTAGAGACTTCATAACACTATTTTGCGACAATAATTAACAAAACCGAATTTCACTTCATTGATAACATTCAATAACAACATTTGAAACAGAAAATACAACAAGTTCATAATTCAAGTACAACATGATATTCGAAACAAATACAACGACAAAACTAGATTTCTAAAGTGTCTATCTAGTCAACTCTACTAGCTTTCATCATCATCAACGTCATCGATTTCCTGCAACATATTTAAAGTATAGTTCAATACAAAATGTATTGGCGAGTATACAAGTTTGATAAATAGCATAAGTATAAAAGTGTTTAAACAATCAACATGGCAAAACTTGTTATCTAAAACTAACGTATGACTGGCATGCAACTATAAATGCCAACTCAAAGATTACCGCTAGCGTAATCCTATCGTAGCAATGATAGGACCGTTCTGTTTTAACTTAACATGACCTCAAGAATACGGGCGGTGCGTTAATCCTATAGCGCTATACATGTTAAGGGAGACTTGTACGAAGTTAATGACAAGTATACCACATAAGAATGTCCCAGTACAAATGAATTAAAACATAACGTATTTAGCATGTATGAATGATTGTTTGTTTGTGATTGTATAATGAATGTGTGTTTGTGTAAGTTTTGATAATGTAAACATGTTACACCCAAAAGTGTAAAACATAAAAAGGGTGTCGAGTATACTCACGGTTTTGCAAAGCTTCCTTTGTTAATTCCGCGAGTTGATGAGTTGAAGGTTGGAACACCGAGGTTACCCTACATGGGGTATACGAAGGTGTAAGTCATTTGGAACTGAATGGAGGATTCGGATTTAAGTTAAAGTATAAAAAGTAAATATATACAAACATGAAAATATATCTCGTCTACGCACTCGCCTCGACACTAAGTTTCTGTGTTTTCACGGGTCCTGATTTGCCCATAAGAATTAGAAACGAGGAACATAGAACGAAGATAAAAGTAAACCGAAGATTCACAACTCTGTTTGTGCGAACGGATGGCTCCTTGGTGCGAACAGAAAGTTCCTTCGCGAGAGCAGAACTTCTTTCGAGTGTTTAAACCATTAACCGGTTAACATCGCAAATTTAGTTTAGTTTTATATATTATATTACTTAGTATTAATAGTCTAGTAAGTCAGAGAGTTCATGGAAGTCATGTATGGAGGTATAAACACTGGCCAAGCACGTTGTTGCTATATAAAACGCCAAAAATTGCCAAAACTTATAATAAATTACTTTAACCAATTATTATTATTATTAAAAACTCCAAAAATTAACTAAACGCCATTAAAACAATGTATAAAACAACATGCCATCTTTATCTAAACGCGATTAAAAACAAAACGCCAAACCCTGAAAAGATGGGAAGTGTTACAGCCTTAACAGATGAAGCTGAACAAAACAGTAACTGCAAACAGTAACTGAAACGACGGAAAATTTTATTACTAACATTTATTATATTAAAAGCCACACCATCGTAATTGAATTTATTTATTGATGTGTGCGAGTGTGTATATGTTTTTAAGTATATTTTAAGCCCTTTTTACACGTTAGTCAAGTTTTAAATTTATAAAACACCATATTTTACTAACACAAAACACACATATGGGCAAGTGCACCCATCGTGAGCGTGGTATAGTGTTGGCAAGATACCGAGGTCGTCCAAGGACACAAGAGCTTTTAATACCGGTTTATCCTTAACGTCTAATCAAATCAAAATGTTAGAAAAATGTTTTTAAACTAGAAAAATAAAAACTAACTAAAATGCTGAAAAATAAAATAAAAATAAAACAGATAGACAAGATGAATCACTTGGCTCCGACTCGTGTTTAGTGTAACCTTTGATTATTTCCGCACTTTTGCACTTTTTAAGAGATTATCTTAGTTATTGTAGTAGGCCTCTCTTTTGAAGGTGACGTTACCCTCAACCCAGTAGTTTGAGTCAGCAAGGATACAATCCTAAAGGGTCGGATTATTGAAAGATAATTAATTAAGTTATTAATGCATATTATGGTAGGCCCCTCTTTTGAAGGTGATGTTACCCTCGGCTAAGTAGTCTGAGTCAGCAGGGATACAGTCCTAAGTAGCCGGGTTAAAGTATTAATAGTAGCTTACATATGAGGGGATCAAAGAGTTTGGACCCCCGCCATCCAATACCGGTGGGTATTGAAGGAGGTCCTACTAAATTTGACCCAGGTCCTTGCAGGATCTATACACTGAAAAAGGCAAGACTCTTACCAAACCGTTCCCTTAACCCCCGACCAGGTAGCCAACATATCTCCATATAGACCGTGGAGATATGAATGGTGAAAATCTTTTATTTTATATAGACAGTAAAATAATGCCAAGACACCACGGACAAACGATAAGGAAGAATCATCTTCAACATAAGAAACTAGTTATTAAAGTCATTAATACATAACCAAATAAAAAGTGCGAAAAGATTAAAAATAAAAAGTATTACACTAGACACTTGTCTTCACCAAGTGATGTAAGAGACTTAGGCAAACATGGCCTTTGATTGTCAAGAACTCTTACGATCAATCTTGGATCCCGAGACGACTCACACACTCTATGATGGATGATGGTGTTGTGGTGGTGGTGGAGTGTGGGTGAAGTGTGAGAGAGGTGGTGTGCCAATGGATGCCTTTGAAGTGAACCAAGCACCCCTATTTATAGCCTTCACAGAAGCCTGGACACGGCCCCGTGTCCACCCTTTTCTCTTCCTTCATTAATTGCAGTTTGTCTGCATTAGTTGACCACGCCCCCGTGTCTGCTGGGCACGGCCCCGTGTGCAGAAGCGTATCTGTACTATCAAGATTTGCTTGGATTCTGCGAATCTTAGCGTTGACCACGGCCCCGTGTTGAGCTGGGCACGCCCCCGTGTCGGGAATAGAAGCTTCTACAACTTTGTCTTTTCTGCAGACTCCCGAACACGCCCCCGTGTCTGCTGGACATGGGGCAGTGTCCGCTGGGCACGCCCCGTGTTGAGCTGGGCACAGCCCCATGCTCAGCTTTCTTCTTGTTTTTTGCTTTGGGAGATGCTGTCGAGGGGTCGGGCATGCCACGCTTCTTCCCTTTCTTTGTATTTATGTTGGTTTTGGCTGTATATTTGTTCCTTTTGTTCATTTAAGCTCATTTAATCCTGAAAATACAAAAGGAAGACAAAAGCACACTTTTTCCAACATTAGTACTAAAAAGGGTTAGTTTTATGCCTCATTTGATGTAATTTATATGTTGCATTTTACACACATCAAATACCCTCACACTTGAATCTTTGCTTATCCTCAAGCAAAACTCTTTATAATGTGGCTTACATTCCCAAATGGAATGTGTAGAAGAGAAGTTTTGCGCTTGCCTTGAGTGTCGGGAATCCAAGATCTTTATTAGGTTTTATTTTTATGCTATTTACAATCCTATTCGTTATGATTTATTTTGAACATTTCATAAGAGAAATTACTTATTTGGGCATAACATGCCTCTTTAAAATTCCATTTATATACAAGTTCACATACCTCACGGGAGATCACTCAACACTCGGCCAAAGATGTATTTTTGTGAAACACTCGAAACCGACATGGAACTTATTTCTACCATATGCTTGCCAAGCAATCAATCCTCCTCCTTTTTAACTATACACCTTTGTAAGTATCAAGAGGACTTTGGGGAAGGGTTAGGCTTGGGTTAAAGGTAGGTGGTTGGGTTAGTGGTTAGTAGAAAATGGCGAAAGACGTAAAAAGCGTCGGTTTTCGTAAGACTTTTTGTTTTTTTTTTTAATGAAGCAATTCTTCAAACAAAGTTCTTTTTGATGAACTTGTTTGTTTATTTTTTTGGCTTCAAATTTTTTTTTATAAGGAATGTCACATGAAAACCGAACTTTGTACTAAAATAAAGGGTTTAAAATGAAAAAGGGTTTTGGTGGGTAAAAGGGTGTTTGTTTTGGGTTAAGAAATGAAAAGGTTTAGGCTCAAAGGGGTTAACTAGGGAGATTTTGGGTAGGTGGTAAAAAAAAAGAAAAAATAATGGTGTTGAAAGAAAAATGGTTAGTCCTAATGCCTCCATCATTTACTTACTTGGGTTTAAGTTGGTAAGGACCGGGAATGTATCGTCGTGGCAAGTTCTAGAGTTGTAAGAAACCAAGCGGCTATTCACACAAGAAACGAAAAATGAGCATTTGATTTAAAGATATGTATTTGTATGCTCAATAAAGGCTCAAAACTCACTTTTTGTGGGAATGAGTTTTTATGTGATCAAGTATATATAATCAAATTTTAACTAAACTTGTCATGTCGTTTCATAATTATCTTATGTTGGTTTTTTTTATCACGACGCTATTGGTTGTAAATTTGTAAAAATAAAACCTTTATAGAACTTGAAATTCCCAAATTAAACCAAGACAAGTAAAAAAATGAAAATTTTTGAAAAAAAATTGGGGTGATTAGCGGTTCCAATAGAGTTTTGTGTAAGGCTTGTTTTTAGGACTTGCAAGATTCAAGGTTTTAGCATCCCCCCCCCCCCCCACACACACACACACTTAAATTACACATTGTCCTCAATGTGTCCTAAAAATAAGTTTTTTGGTTGATTAAAATGTGTAAAAGTGTGTTAAAAACAAGATTTTATGTTACTGGGTAGCTGAACACGGGGTGTGTTGGCTGAGCACGACCCCGTGGTCAGACTGCCAGTATCAAATTTAAACAGAAAGCTGGGCACGGGGGCGTGTTCAGTGAGCACGGCCCCGTGTCCAGTTACCTGAACTGGGCATTTTCTGCAGAACCTCAGGCACGGGGCGTGTTGGGGTGAGCACGGCCCCATGCTGAACTTGCTGTAATGAAGAAAAATTGTCGGGAGGCTCTGTTTTTGTGCATGGGGTGTGGGTTCAAGTTTCCCTTAGTAACCTCCACCATTTCGAGTGTGCTTTATTCCTGAAAATTAAAACTAAACTAGAAAACATAAATGTTAAACTAATCTAAAACTAAGGATAGTTCCGCGGAATGCGTCCGTGGTGCACCACGTTTATAAGGGTCCTTGGCTAGACCAACCTTATCGGGTGGTTCTGGCTCGTCTTCAATTAGGGGTCGTCATTGCCGAACGGATATTTCATTGAACGCTCAAGATCGACACTTCTTTTAAATGCCCCTAATTGAATAGATAGATTGTTGTACTTCCGGTTTTTCAAAGCTTCGTGGGTTTTTACAAAAGGTCGTCCCAACACTAGAGGAGCGTCATCAAGGATGACAAAGTCGGTTGGGATTACCATTTGATTTGTTTGGACCAAGACATCCTCAACTATACCGATTGATTTTTTTACTTTCCGATTGGATAGAAAAATGGGTATTTGAAGTGGAGAAAAATCACCAATACTTAATTTTTCGAAAATATAGTTTGGCATTATGTTAACACAAAGATCTTTATCAATTGTGATATTACTAATAAAGGAATTTTGAAAAAAACATGGAACCGGTATAATGTTAATTTAAAATGGGTCTTCTTTTATTAGAGAAGTTTGATCATTAGTTAACTTAACGCTTACCGCTTCGTCAATTTTAGTGTTAGTGTTTAACTCTTTTAAAAACTTAGAATGAGTGGGAACTAAACAATGATTTTCGAAAGAAGGTGACAAGAGATTAATTTCTTTAAAATTAGACTCTTCTTGAATTTTAACGTTATCAGACTCACCTTTTTTGTTGTTTAACTCATGTGTCGGTTTTTCACTTATTTGTTCTTCCATTTTCACCTTTTCAACTATTTCTTCTTTATTTAATTCCTCTCTTGTGCGGGACTCCTCTTCTCTTGCGCGAGATTCTTTTATGTAACGCTCGATAGTTTTAAGGTGTTCTAGTATCCTATCGGTCACGTCGGCGATAGAGTAAGGATCGGGATTTTCAAAGCTTGAATCCGGATGTTCGATCCTTTGTTCCTCATAATACTCATAGGAAGTAGATGGTTCACACCATTGTTCTTCATTGTAAGTATATGATGGATAAGGGTCGTAATTTTGTACTTCATAATACTCATATGAGGTGGGTTGTTCACGCCATGGTTCTTCTTAATAAGCATATGAAGGTGGTGGCTCATATCTTGGCTCCTCAAAGTATGAGTATGAAGGCCCATACCTTGGTTCATCAAAATATGAGTATGAGGGAGAAGGTTCATACATTTGGTCTTCATAGGATGTATATGAAGTTGATGGCTCGTACCTGGGCTCCTCATAGTAGGTGTATGAAGTGGATGGTTGATATAAGTCACAATATTGAACCGAGTGCGGGTCACCACAATTAGTGCAATAATTTTCCCTATAATCATCCTCCTCATAGGTGTAGTTGTAACCTCCTGAGTATTGATCCATAAGAATCACTCAGCAGACCACAACAAAGTCTCGAGACCAGAAAACAAAAAATGAAAACGGAAACAGAGGCTGGACACGTCCCCGTGTTCAGTGAGCACGGCCCCGTGTTCAGGATCTGTATCTGGGCGTTTTAATTAAAGTTACTGATTTCGTTGAGCACGGGGCGTGTTCAGTGAGCACGGCCCCGTGTTCAGGTTACTATAAATGCAAATCTAACTAAAATGTAAAAAAAATTGCGCACGTTTTAAAAAGGTTTTGAAAAACTGATTAGGCCGTCGATTTTAAGCTTTCTTAAAATCCTTGTGTCCCCGGCAACGACGCCAAAAACTTGATGTGTGCGAGTGTGTATATGTTTTTAAGTATATTTTAAGCCCTTTTTACACGTTAGTCAAGTTTTAAATTTATAAAACACGATATTTTACTAACACCAAACACACATATGGGCAAGTGCACCCATCGTGAGCATAGTATAGTGTTGGCAAGATACCGAGGTCATCCAAGGACACAAGAGTTTTTAATACCGGTTTATCCTCAACGTCTAATCAAATCAAAAGGTTAGAAAAATGTTTTTGAACTAGAAAAATAAAAACTAACTAAAATGCTGAAAAATAAAATAAAAATAAAACAGATAGACAAGATGAATCACTTGGCTCCGACTCCTGTTTAGTGTAACCTTTGATTATTTCCGCACTTTTGCACTTTTTAAGAGATTATCTTAGTTATTGTAGTAGGCCCCTCTTTTGAAGGTGACGTTACCCTCAACCCAGTAGTTTGAGTCAGCAATGATACAATCCTAAAGGGTCGGATTATTGAAAGATAATTAATTAAGTTATTAATGCATATTATGGTATGCCCCTCTTTTGAAGGTGACGTTACCCTCGGCTAAGTAGTCTGAGTCAGCAGGGATACAGTCCTAAGTAGCCAGGTTAAAGTATTAATAGTAGCTTACATATGAGGGGATCAAAGAGTTTGGACCCCCGCCATCCAATACCGGTGGGTATTGAAGGAGGTCCTACTAAATTTGACCCAGGTCCTTGCAGGATCTATACACTGAACAAGGCAAGACTCTTACCAAACCGTTCCCTTAACCCCCGACCAGGTAGCCAACATATCTCCATATAGACCGTGGAGATATGAATGGTGAAAATCTTTTATTTTATATAGACAGTAAAATAATGCCAAGACACCACGGACAAACGATAAGGAAGAATCATCTTCAACATAAGAAACTAGTTATTAAAGTCATTAATACATAACCAAATAAAAAGTGCGAAAAGATTAAAAATAAAAAGTATTACACTAGACACTTGTCTTCACCAAGTGATGTAAGAGACTTAGGCAAACATGGCCTTTGATTGTCAAGAACTCTTACGATCAATCTTGGATCCCGAGACGACTCACACACTCTATGATGGATGATGGTGTTGTGGTGGTGGTGGAGTGTGGGTGAAGTGTGAGAGAGGTGGTGTGCCAATGGATGCCTTTGAAGTGAACCAAGCACCCCTATTTATAGCCTTCACAGAAGCCTGGACACGGCCCCGTGTCCACCCTTTTCTCTTCCTTCATTAATTGCAGTTTGTCTGCATTAGTTGACCACGCCCCCGTGTCTGCTGGGCACGGCCCCGTGTGTAGAAGCGTATCTGTACTATCAAGATTTGCTTGGATTCTGCGAATCTTAGCGTTGACCACGGCCCCGTGTTGAGCTGGGCACGCCCCCGTGTCGGGAATAGAAGCTTCTACAACTTTGTCTTTTCTGCAGACTCCCGAACACGCCCCCGTGTCTGCTGGACACGGGGCAGTGTCCGCTGGGCACGCCCTGTGTCCGCTGGGCACGCCCCGTGTTGAGCTGGGCACAGCCCCATGCTCAGCTGGGCACAGCCCCATGCTTATCTTTCTTCTTGTTTTTTGCTTTGGTAGATGCTGTCGAGGGGTCGGGCATGCTACGTTTCTTCCCTTTCTTTGTATTTATGTTGGTTTTGGCTGTATATTTGTTTCTTTTGTTCATTTAAGCTCATTTAACCCTGAAAATACAAAAGGAAGACAAAAGCACACTTTTTTCCAACATTAATACTAAAATAGGGTTAGTTTTATGCCTCATTTGATGTAATTTATATGTTGCATTTTACACACATCATTTATCTTTTCAAAATGCCATAATTACCTGTCACATTATAGGACTGTATCCTACATGGCACGACAATTGATACACAAAATACACATCAAAAAAATTACTGATGTTTTTTACCACCAAAAACATATATCTACCTGGCGCCAAAAAAATCTCATTATATAAGTACAACAGCTAAACAAAGCTTGACACTCCACACATTCACTAAACACGCCACACATTGTTTAAACGCCATACAACTTAAAAAATGGCTCAGGTTATTACATGGAGGTTTGAGAGGTCAGAGAGACGTTTCATCCTAAAGTTCTCTGACAGGAGAAGGGTGAAAGTCAAGACAATCAAGGCCATACTTAGTATGGATGAAGCCATTCAGAGGGATATTCTAGCCCTTGGGATTCCATTGGCCTACGATTGTGAAAGGACTTGAACGGTAATAAGAAGATTAAAGAGAAAATTTCCAGCAGATGATGATGATGATGTTGACGATACTAATATACCAACAGTTAGCAGTTGGAGTTTGGATGAACAATCAAGAACGGTGAAAGTGAGCTATCAACACGGGGTGGATTATTTATTAACAATGGACGAAGTGCTGAACACAGATAGACTACATCTTCTTGAACAACTCTGTGATTTAGCACCTTCGAACGATGCAAGATCCAGCGTTGTGATGATACTTAAGTATAGGATGCAACAAAGATGATACGAGATTATGGCGTTATACGTCAATGCACTAGATGATGATGATGAGTCTGATGAGAGTGATGAACAAAGCGATGGTTACATCCCTGATGTAATACCATCCACAGAAGACTATTAGTTTTTGTTTGATTTCGTCTTAGTTGTACTTTTTTAAATTACTAATGAATTTAAAAACGCCATGAACGCTAAGAAATTTACCTTTATAACATATATGAACTGTTGAAATATACAAAAACGCCTAATGAATTTGGGAACGCCATGGACGAAAAGAAGTTATAATTACTAATTGATTTTAATGAATTCGGGGACGCCATAAACGACAAAATATTTATTATGCACATGATCTAAAAAACAATAAAACGTCAGGTAGTTATTGAATCTAACTAAACGCCAAAAAAATCTTACACGCTAAAAAAATGAAGCGGTGTTGTGAGACGCATTGAAAAAAAAATATAAAAGGACAAAAAAGCCCCTCCGCCCTTCATTATATCGCGTGCCACGTGTTGGGCCATCCATTCTCACCGTTCTCACACTTTAGGGCGTTTTCTCCTGATCCCGTACCGCAATAGTATACTCGTTGGAAAGATAATAAAATACTCAATTTTATGGTGTAATTTAAAAAAAAATGATCACGTATAGTAAAGTTACGAGAGTTTAAAAAAGATGGTGAAATATGCATGTGACTTGTATGTGAATGGTCTTTGGCATCTGAGTGACATGTGGATGAGCTTTTTGACAATATTACCTTTAGTGTAAGTTAGTATCAACGCCACATGTCAACACTAAAATCGTTCTCACCGTTTTCACACTTTTAGACGTTTTCTCCAGATCCTGCCCTGTATATATATATATAAGGTTCATTTGAGAACCACCCTTATTGCGAGAACCGCGAAAACCAATGTGAACACAAAATAAAGTCTAAAAAAATCAAAAAAACACTCAAAAATTTTTTTTTAATATTTTTTTAACAAAAATCGCTATATTTAGTTACCACAAAAAAAAACTTTTTTTTTTCGAGTAACAGTTATCCATGCACATGTGCATATGTATCATTAATTCAACAAATTCCGTAATACGTTATCAGTAATAGACAATTGCACTTTAATTTACAATACCATCTGTAATACACTACTTTTTACATTACCAATATTCAAAATGCACATGTGCATCATTAGGTATAACCATGATATAACATGTTTTGGTACAAAAAGTTTGTGATTTTGAATGGAGAAGTAGGCCCATATACATATTTTTTGGTTAGTTATATATAGTGGTTGATGATTTGGCTATAGTTGTTACTTTATGATGTAATATGATGATTGGATGGTATAAATGGTGTTGATATACATGTAATAAAGTCAAAATATTGGTAATGGTATTGTATTATGGATGGTAGGAGGTAATGATATTGTATTATGGATGGTAGGAGGTAATGGTAGTGTATTATGGATGATATGATATATGAAAGGGAAAGTGTATTCAAAGTAGTGTACCAAAACACCTTATTTCATGTTGATACGTATAGATGCACATGTGCATTTCTAATATTGGTACTGTAGAAAGTAGTGTATTACATATGGTAGTCTAAATGAAAGTGCAATTGTCTAATATTTGTAATGAGTTACGAAATTTATCAAAGAAATGATACATATGCACATATGCATGTTTGTGTATGATGGATGGAATGATAGATGAAAGAGAAAGTGTATTCAAAGTAGTGTACCAAAACACCTTATTTCATGTTGATACATATAGATGCACATGTGCATTTATAATATTGTTAACGTAAAAAGTAGTGTATTACACGTGGTAGTGTAAATGAAAGTGCAATTGACTAATATTTGTAATGAATTACGGAATTTGACAAATAAATGATACACATGCACATGTGCATGGATAACTGTTACTCGAATTTTTTTATTTTTTTTTGAATTTTTTTTACTAACAAAATATAGCGATTTTTCCAAAAAAAATAGTAAAAAAAAAAAAAAAAATTGGGTGCTTTTTAGATTTTTTTAGGAATTACTGTTTGTGTTCACACTGGTTCTCGCGGTTCTCGCAATAAAGGGTGGTTCCTAACGGATCCTTCTCCTATATATATATATATATATGGGAAGTTTCAAATGAAAACCACTAGTTATTGTGAAAACTCGAAAACTAATTAAAAAGGCAAAAAAACTACCAATTTTTTTTTTTTGCATACCAATTTTCGCCATTTTTTATATATAAAAAAAATTCAAAAAGAAAAAAAAAACAATTTCAAAAAGAAAAAAAAATTTGTAGTGCACATGTGTTTGTGTACTACACATGTGTATTATTACACATGTGTACTACAATTTTTTTTAAATAAGTTTTTTTATATAAAAAAACTTGCGATTTTTATAAAAAATTGAAAAAAAAAATTGGTGTGTTTTTTAGGCTTTTTTTACTTAGTTTTCACAATAAAAGTGGTTTTTATTTGAACCATCCCCTATATATATATATAGGGGAAGGATATATAGAAAACCCACTTGTGACGAGAAAACCTGGGAAACTCAAAGCTCCCGATTTTTTTTAAATTTACACATGTAATATATATGTTTTTAAGAGTTTTGGGAAAAAAAAGCCGAGTGGATATTTAAAAAAAATAAACAAGTTTTGGTGTAACTTATGTTACATTCATCTGACATATGTTACCCCAGAAACTTGTTTTTTTTTAATATCCACTCGACGTTTTTTTTTATTTTTTTTTTTGCCCAAAACCCTTAAAAACATGTAAATTACATGTGTAAATTTAAAAAAAAAAACAAATTTGGGAGGTTAGAGTTTCTCCAAGTTTTCTCAATTATAAGGGTTTTTTTTCAGATACTTACATATATATTTGAATTAATAAGATTTTGAGAATTATCATTATAAATTGGCAAACGAATATTTCTAATAAATACATATATATATAGAAATACATAAAATGTTTTATTTGCACTATAAGTTAATTATCAAATTTTGTAAGTCCAAAAGTAGATTTAAATATATATGAATTGTGGCAAGGAATGAATGGTATAGATTAGCCCCAGTCACCCCTTAATTACTTAAATTTTACGCATGATACAGGTACACGATTTGTGAGGACTTGAAGTCAAAAACACGTAGGATGTGCCTTAATAATAAATGTGATTTGGATATTGTATGAATTTCTTGTGTTGAACATATACTATGATCATGTATGACAATTTAAATATGGTGGTTATAAATATTTAATCTTATAATAGTGTCATAAGTTATGGATAATTAGGGCTGTAAACGAACCGAACGAACACGAACAAGGCCTTGTTCGTGTTCGTTCGTTAAGGAAATAAATGTGTTCACGAACGGTTCATGAACACTTACCGAACGGGATGCTATGTTCGTGTTCGTTCATTAAGGAAATGAGCGTGTTCGCGAACGGTTCACGAACACAAATAAATTTGGCGAACGCGACGAAGGATAAAGGTAGATGGCCCAGACTGGAACTTGAATTCCTTATTGTGGAATAGAGGTCAATTGTATTCGCCGATGTAAATAATGAGAAAAGAAAGGGAAATGGTGTATAAACAATGTGAAAGAGGGTTTCCTAGTTTAATTGTTAGGGTAATAAAATAAATAAATGTTTAATAATATAAAAAGTATAGATAAAATATATGAAAGTACAAAAATCTTTAATTAAAACACAAACATACGAACATAAACGAACGCATATGAAAGAATGTTCACGAACATCTTTCTGAACGTTCACGAACACAATCGAACGAACGAGACCTCTGTTTATGTTCGTTCATTTAACTAATCGAACGAAATTTCGTGTTCGTTCGTTTATTAAACGAACGAACATAAACGAACTTCCCGCCGAACGGTTCACGAACTGTTCGCTGAACGTTCGGTTCGTTTACAGCCCTATGGATAATCATCATGCCCCTTATCATATCCGCTCCAGATCAGGGTGTTACATAACTTGTTGTGGTAAGTGCATGCTAAAATAATAGGTTAGTAATAAGTATAACTATGGTAAGTGTTATCATGGTAAGTTGCTGCATGTTGAATATATTCATTTAGGTTGAAGAGTGTTGATGAATTTTCGTTGTATTTACAATTTGATTTTGGAGTGTTTATATTTAAGAGTGTTTATAAGTTGTTGCACCCTGAATTATAAACATTCATCAAACTAAATGAATTAAGTATGCAACAATTTATAAACACTCTTAAATATAATCACTCAAAATTCAGATTGTAAATGCAACGAAAATTCATCAACCTAAATGAATATATTCAACGTGCAACAACTTACCATGATAACAGTTACCACAGTTCTACTTATTACTAACCTATTATTTTAACATGCACTTACCATAAACCTAGTTAAACATAGAATCAAAAAAATAAATAAATAAATAAAAATCTAAAATATTCTAAAAAATCCAAAAAATCAAAAAAAATCTAAAAAATTCTAAAAATCAAAAAATTCTAAAAAATAAAAAAAATTCTAAAAAGGAAAAAAAATCTAAAAAAAATCTAAAAATAAAAAAAAATCTAAAAAATCAAAAAAATTCTAAAAAATCAAAAGAATTCTAAAAAATCAGAAAAAATAAAAAATGGTGAAACATGGTAGTTATAAAGTTTGGAGAAATGGTAAGATGATGAAACATGTAACATAATGTATCTATTAGACTCCCTCACTTTGGAGAAGTGGTAAGATGGTGAAACATGGTAGTTATAAAGTTTTATTTTCATTCAGCATCTTGCTGGAATTTGATTTGTATTGTCTTTGGTTTTAATGGAAGTTAGTTTTATTGTTAAAAATTGATTATAAAGTTTTATTCTTTTATAATCAAAGGGTTCAACAGAGGGGTCATGGACTCCTTACCTCTTTTGGTTCCGTCTCTAAGCAGATTAACAACAAAAATCCATTTATCCATTTAAAAAAATAGAGAATCTAACATGGTAAAAAAATAAAAACTCTAAAAAAGCGGCAGAAATCCATTTATCCATGTTTGTTTGATTTTTTAGATTTTTTTTATTTTTTAGAATTCTTTTGATTTTTTAGAATCCTTATGATTTTTTAGAATTTTTTTGATTTTCTAGAACTTTTTTTAATTTTTTAGAATTTTTATGATTTTTTCGGATTTTTTTTTATTTTTTAGAATTTTTTTGTTTTTTAGAATTTTTTTTATTTTTATGATTTTCTTTATTTTCTAGAATATTTTTGAATTTTTTAGAATTTTTTTGATTTTTTTTATAATTAGATCAAAATGGCAATTGAAAAGATTTAAAATGAAAATCCTTAAAATACCCCTGGTTAAAAATGGGGTTTTTATATGGAGTTAGGGTATGTGATCAAAATGGCAACAAAAAAGAAAAGTCAGGAACCCAAAGACGAAAAAAAACTATTTGGACTAAAATGATAAATTTAGACAAACCTCAGGAACTAAAATAACAATTAACTCCATAGAAAATGAAGTTGTACATATTTGAAATATAATACTCACATTTATTCATATATTAATTCGTAATCAAGTAACAAAAAGTGTTTTGTGTTTTTCCAACAGCATAAATAATTACGTATAATTAAAAATGTGGGCGTACTCAGTGGCGAAGATTGAGATTTCTGACTGTGGGGTTAAAAATGTATATATCTAGAAAAATTATAAAACCACGGGGGATCGAAAACGTATACACCTAAAAAATTCTATACGAAAACTACATAACGGACAGTACTGAGCGAAAAGTTCGGGAAGTCGGGTATCCCCCACGAAAAAAACTATTTAGACTAAAAGAAAAATTTGGACAAACATCAGGAACTAAAATGACAATAACTCCATAGAAAATGTAGTTGTACATATTTGAAATATAATACTCACATTTATTCATATTAGAGTAAATTGCCATTTTAGTCCCTTAGTTTTGTCCAAATTTGCCACTTTGATCCAAATAGTTTTTTTTGTGCCTTTGGGTCCCTGACTTTTACATTTTATTGCCATTTTGATCATTTTGTCTAACTCCATCCAAAAACCCAGTTTGTACTTAATCACTAATGTTTTCAGTTGCCATTTTGATCCAATTCCAAAAAATCAAAAAAATTCCAAAAAATTCAAAAAAATCTAAAAATCAAAAAAATTCTAAAAAATCATAAAAATTCTAAAAAATTCAAAAAAAATCTAAAAATCAAAGAAATTCTAAAAAATCATAAAAAATCCAAAAATCATTAAATGTTTCGGCACGAACCGTTTCGACCCGTACCGTTTCGAACCGAACCGTTTCGACCCGTACCGTATCGAACCGAACCGTTTCGAACCCATACCGTATCGAACCGTACCGTTTCGACCCGTACCGTTTCGAACCCGAACCGTTTCGAGCCGAACCGTTTCGATACGGTACGGGTCGAAACGGTTCGGTTCGATACGGTACGGTTCGAAACGGTTCGCGTCGAAACGGTACGGGTCGAAACGGTTCGGGTTCGAAACGGTACGGGTCGAAACGGTACGGTTCGATACGGTACGGGTCGAAACGGTTCGGTTCGAAACGGTTCGCGTCGAAACGGTACGGTTCGAAACGGTAAGGGTCGAAACGGTACGGGTCGAAACGGTTCGGTTCGAAACGGTTCACGTCGAAACGGTTCGGTTTGGTTCGATATGGTACGGGTCGAAACGGTTCGGTTCGATACGGTACGGGTCGAAACGGTTCGGCTCGATACGGTACGGGTCGATACGGTACAGGTCGAAACGGTACGGTACGGGTTCGAAACGGTTCGCGTCGAAACGGTTCAGTTCGATACGGTACGGGTCGAAACGGTTCGGTTCGAAACGGTTCGCGTCGAAACGGTACGGGTCGAAACGCTTCGCGTCGAAACGGTTCGGCTCAAAACAGTTCGGGTTCGAAACGGTACGGGTCGAAACGGTTCGCGTCGAAACGGTTCGGCACGAAACGGTTCGCGTCGAAACGGTTCGGTTCGATACGGTACGGGTCGAAACGGTTCGGTTCGAAACGGTTCGCGTCGAAACGGTTCGGTTCGAAACGGTTCGCGTCGAAATGGTACGGTTCGAAACGGTACGGGTCGAAACGGTTCGTGCCGAAACATTTAATGATTTTTGGATTTTTTAGAATTTTTATGATTTTTTAGAATTTTTTTGATTTTTAGATTTTTTTTGAATTTTTTAGAATTTTTATGATTTTTTAGAATTTTTTTATTTTAAGATTTTTTTGGAATTTTTTTGATTTTTGGAAGTTTTTTGATTTTTTGAAATTGGATCAAAATGGCAACTGAAAACATTTTTTAAGGAAATCCCCAAAATACCCCTGTTACAAACTGGGTTTTTGGATGGAGTTAGACAAAATGATCAAAATGGCAACAAAATGTAAAAGTCAGGGACCCAGAGGCACAAAAAAAACTATTTGGATCAAAGTGGCAAATTTGGACAAAACTCAGGGACTAAAATGGCAATTTACTCTTCATATTAATTCGTAATCAAGTAACAAAAAATGTTGTCTTTTTTCCAACAGCATAAATAATTACGTATAACTAAAAATGTGGGCGTACTCAGTGGCGAAGATTGAGATTTTTGACCGTGGGGTCAAAAATGTATATGTCTAAAAAAATTATAAAACCAGGGGGATCGAAAACGTATACACCTAAAAAATTCTATACGAAAACTACATAACGGACACTACTGAGAGAAAAGTTCGAGGGATAAGGCACCCCCCACAAAGTTGCGCCCCTGGGCACACTTATTTTGTTATTATCTTAAAGTTTCTTAAAGTTAAGTTCATTCTAAAATTTCTTAAAAAATCATTTTAAAAGTTCATTCTAAATAGTCTATATTATACATGATTAATCATATTCAAGTTCTTAAAGTTCAACTTTTTCTCCTAATATTTTATCTTAAACATTAGCTTACATAACATTAATTTACGTTTTAAATAAGTTCATTCTAAATAATTACGTTTAAAAATTCATTTTAAATGGTTACTAATATTATATATGGTTAACCATGTTTGGGAAATGATCATCTGAGAACAACTTAATGTGAAAAGAAGAAAAAATAATAATCTAATGATAAAACAATAAAACAATTTATAACTCTTCTTATTAATTATTTTCTCAGTTTTTAATTAAACTACACGGTGTATAGGGGTTTAAAAGGAGAGCGTGAAGCGCCACGTGACAATCATCCATCAGAGATGGATATCCTCTTCAAGCCCCAAAAAACATGGTGGGAGAGGGCATGGAAAAGGTCCCACCTTTTCTTTTATTGTTTTAAAAAAATAAAATAAAAGATATACAATACACCAATAAACAACCTACAAACACAACCCACCACTCATTGCGTTCCACATCACCTCCCAAAAGAGCCCCACACCGGAGACGGATTACATGTAGTCTAAATTTGGGAGTTTTATGAAAAGTGGGAGGATGGACGTTAAAGAACATCAGAAAAAAGGTTATGTAAGAAGGGGAGCGAAGAAGGGGCGTGATTTGGATGTTCCTTAGACCATGTGTAGTGGTTTAGTGAATAATGCTCATATCCTTGGGCGTTTTCCGCTATGTGGCAGTTCAGTCAGCAAATGGGCATTATTGGACGTTTTTACAAAAGAGTCGTAGTGGAATAATGGCCAATAATGCCCCAACCCATCGTTACACACTTATTAATTTTTTTAAATTAAAAAGTAATATTATTTCATTAAATAAAAAAATTACAATACTAAAAATAAAAAATAAATAAAAGCCGACTAAACTAAAAAAACAAATTCAAATAATATAAAAGATCGGAAATAAAAAAGGAACATTACTAAAAAATAAATAAATGATAATCTAAAGGCCGTATTTTTCTCGAAGTTTTTGGCGGTGCATTTGCGCAACGATCAACGCGTCGCCTTGGAGGTGATCGATCTTGGGGTGGTTGCGAACCGCCCGGTTGGGCAACGCCGTAAGGGCTTGGAAAAAAAGGATTGGAGCCCCTAAGGTAAGCCCCGTAGAATAACAAAGTCGGATCCATCTCTTGAAAGTTAAGTTTTGTTGCGCTTGGGTGGTATTTGGGCGATATGTGTTTGGGTTCCCGGGTCTTGACGGAACACCGAACGGGGGTCGGAAGGGATGCATGGTAAATAATTTTATAAAAGTTTGAAGGAATAGAGAGAAAGCTAGAGAGAAAGTATGTAATTTTATAAAGGCCAATTGGATTTTAACACCTGTAACTTTGAAGAATTGGCCGATAACACCCGCAACTAACACTTTGATCTGTGACACCCCAAACTTTTAATTTCATGTGTCATTTCACCACTCAGTTAAAAACTCAGTAACTGAGTTAGTGTTCAATCCTAGGTGGCATCCTACATGGCTTCATTAATCCTACATGGCACGAGTGACTTGGCTAACACATGTTATAAGAACCAAAACCCTGAAACCTGGCATTGTTGTTCTGTTCGTTTTGGAGGGAAAGATCAAGGGTGACGTGACCTAGCTTCTCAATCCATCAAGTTTAAACTCCGATCAAGGTACGATTTCACATGATTATGCAATGGGGGAAACGATTGATGTCATGCTTTGGTATGGTGGTTACATTGAGTTAGGTTTTGGTGTTCCACAGTATGTTGGGGGTGCATCTAGGTTAATTAAAGTTGATATAGACCACATTTCATACTTTGAGCTATCAGATTATGCATTGGAAACGAAATGCTATAAATCAAGGAAGTTTCATATGTATGGGTTGGATGCGGATGATGGTGAAATTAGGCATTTTCGTAATGATAGAGATGTGTTGGAGTTGGTTAAGAAGGTTTTTAGTTGGAGTGAAACATTTATGGAAGTATTTGTTCAAGATTGTCAATTGAGTGCACCTGAAGCCCACTCTAGTTCTAGGCCTAGTAAACCTGTTACCCAGCCCAGTAACCCTGTTACCCAGCCCAGTAAACCTGAAGCCCAATCCAGTAAACTAAAAGCCCAATCTTCTAGGGTTTCCCCTGGATGCAGCTCTAACTCAATAGGTAAGCAAGCAGACGAGGACAGTGAAGATAGTGAGTTCAGTGTGGAAGATGAAGAGTCAAATTCTGATGATGAAGATTATGATGAACTAGTTGAGGCCAGTGATGAAGAGGAAGCTGCGGATGATGTACTTGGATTAGAGTCAGACAGCGAGGATGTTGAGTGGATACAGTCACAACATGCACTTAGAGAGTCAAGCAAGATAGATTTGGAAGCAAAAAAAAAAGTGCTTGATGAGGTAGTAAATGAAAGACAAACAGAGGATAATTTGCATGAAACAGAGGGTAATTTGCATGAAACTTAAGATGCAAGGGTAGATGGAAACAGTAGTTACGAGGAATCTGATGGGGACATTTTAACACCTGGTGATAGTGAGGATGATGATATCAAGGGCAAGAAGTACAAGGAAGCAGCCCCATCTGTAGGTGAATATACAAATTGGAAGAAATTTATTTGGAAGGTGGGAATAAGGTTTGCATCAAGGGAGGCCTTTAAAGAGGCAGTGAGGCAGTACTCAGTAGCTAATGGTAGGAACTTGTACCTTGCAAAGAGCGAAAAGACTGCATGTGGCCGTATTGTTGTCAATTGTGTTAAAGGTTGTTCATTCTTTATACATTGTTCACTTCATAAAGGGAAAGAGTGTTACTTGGTTAAGAGAGTGAAGAATATACATACCTGCCAAAGAAACATGGTAAAGAATAGACAGCTAACTGCAATGTTCATAGCTAATGAGTTCCTGTAAGTGTTTAAATCCAAGCCCAACTGGTCGGCTAAGGAAATCATATTGGCTGTGAAACATAAGTATAAACTCATAATCACCAAGTGGCTGGCCTACAAGGCTAAAGCATGTGCCCATAAGAAACTTCATGGATCAATGAGGGATCATTATAGCAAAATTGGTGCATACAAAGAGATTTTGAAAAAAGTAAACCCAACATCAACTTTTGTGCTTGTTACTGCACCACCAGGTTTCATTAACTTAGATCCCACAGCAACATGTGAAACTTTTTTCAGACTCTTTGTGTGTTTTGATGGTGTGAAAAGGGGATTTCTAGCTGGATGTAGGAAGGTCTTGTGTCTAGATGGTTGTTTTTCTAAAGACCTTCCTAGGAGGGATGTTGTTAACTGCAGTTGGCAGAGATGCTAATGATCAGATGTATCCATTGGCATGGGCAGTTATAGATGGTGAAAATAACGATAGTTGGGAATGGTTTATGGAAGAGCTCAGGAAGTGTTTGGGTGTAAGTGATGGTGGTGAGGCTGAACCTTTTCTTCCTAGCCTTGCTAGCCCACTATCTTGGTCACCTAGACCAAGCCTCGATCCTCCAGATCGATCCTATAACAAACCAACGTGCTCAACTACCTTAATCACCTCGATCCTCCAGATCGATCCTCAGCCCTCCAAGCTGAACTATAAATAAATAAAATGTGCTCAACATTTGTTTGTAAAAAGTGTGGATCTGGACTTAAGTGGTATGCAGAAAAATGTTTTCGTGAGAGCCCTAGTGATCATAGTCTAGACTCGAGACAGAATCCTAGTTCGCTATGATCAGAGCTCTGATACCAAGCTGTCACACCCTGGCTTTGCGGAAGCGTGGTAAATTTTGGTGTGACTTCTTAATACCATAGCTTAACCATAACAAGCTATATGAATTTAAAAACCATGCAAGTCATCCATTAAGTTTGAAAATAACATACAATACCATTGTTTGACGAGAACATACTCCAACAACAATAACCTTGTTCAAAAGACATAACAACTTATAACATAAACATAAACGTGATTTAGGGACTGTGTCTTGTCCAGGTAAGAGACACATCCCCTAAACCCTGATGACTTCATGACAATATGCAGCGGAAAACGTTCCATACCGTGCCAGATCCGTTTAATTTCCTGAAATACATGTGAGTTGAAAAATCAACAATAATGTTGAGCGAGTTCATGTGTAAGTGAGTATGTAAAACACTTGTGAGTATAAAAATAGTTGTGGTATGTAGCAGTGTAAGAGGACTTGTGATCACCAATGGTTTGCAAAGCCACTGACATATGTGAAGTGCAAATAGGGAGACTCAAACCTAGCAGATTTCGCCACGGCAAAGTATGTGGACAAAGTCACCCCACGGTCCGTTTCTAGTTTGGCCGGGGGCTGGGCTCGCTACACCCAGATAGATCTACCGCTCCTGTCCCTCGGTCCCTCCATGAGGACTAATGGCCCCATGTTGTTCCTATCCACTCACATGATCGTATAACACCTCCTTACGTTAAACATACCGTTGTAAAGTACTCGTAAATCATAGTAACATGTATTTCACCCCCGCGGTTAAGTAAACTGAAAACAGTTAGAGAAAAGGGGGACATGAACTCACAGTGAATGCGCGTCTCTACCAAGTGTCTCCAATACAGTAAGCTGTGCAACGACCTACAAGTGCTAATTCTATTAGACGGACGGCCGTGCTTTAGCTTTATAGTTTATGTCTTTGGGAAATAGTTAGACAACTATTTCGTGTTTATGTTCCGTATACACTTGGTAGTTATTCTTCTTCCCAAGGATGGGGGATACAATACATGTGCGTAAGTTACGTTTTATCAAACTTGTGGTAATGTAATTACCGGTGTAACTTATATGTTTGTGGAAGCGTTCGCAAAGTTTTGGAATCATTAACGCTTGTAAATATTATTTTCACTCTAAAATAATATTTATGTATTTCACAAAATAATCATAAACAGTGTTGTGACAAATATATTTATCACGTTAATCTTTGTGAAAATCCCACCTCCGAATATTTAGTAAAATATAGTGCTGGCGAAATTTATGTTTCGAAAGTATGTCCAAAAATAGTTTTAACACTTGTTGTGTAAAATTCTAAGTGTTAGGTTTTTAGAAAATTTCGCCAGAGTTTCCTCTGTAACTGGAGGTGGCCACGCTTTCAAGCGTATCATTTTCTTTTAACAAATCAATTCAACAATCCTCTTTATTCAATCAAACAATTTCCGACACATCAAACTAGTCGACAAGTATGTAAATCGCATAATCGCATGAACTTGCAGTTTTTCCGAATCTATAGTGTAAACACCCTTTATATATGTAGATCTTCATATAAAGTAACTTTAATCTCATAAAAACCTTGTGTTTAGAGAAATCTGTCTTTACAACTTCTAGTAACAAGTGACAAATATACTTCTTTGTCGGATCTCTTTGTTTCACAAGTGTTTACACACTTGTGGTTTATAAAATCATATTTATTAGTGTAAGATCCATCTTTAGAAAATCATGATTTCTTTAAAGTGTGGTCTTTCAAAAATACTACTTGCGGATACGTAGATCCGCTAGTTTTAAACACCATTTTACCGGTTAAATCACTTTTACACAAGTAAAATATTTCTACACAAGTTCATGTATCTTGTGTGGTAGAGTTTCACCTTTAACCCTTGTATTTAGTCAAAAACGAGCTTATGTGAAGATACATGATCTTACAAAGTCGGGTTAAACGATGTTCCGAGCTACCACATCATAGATCGGGTCTCAATAAACACATATTTTAAGTCCTACGACTTTTACACAAGTTATATGCTATTAACCACCATTTTAAGTATTTTACTAGACTTTAATGCATCACAACTTATGTTTTCGATATTTAACCGACGAAAGTTCTTTTAACCACTTTAGATAAGTGTAAAAACAAGTTTTAAATGGTATACCTCTAGCTCGGGGCTAGGGAAGAATCGTGATGAAAAACGCGTGGATAAAAGCTAACGGTTGAGGTCCTTCGTGTTCCACTTGCTCCGAGGCTCCTAATATGCGACTTGTGAAGTGCGTATGATGATGGAATGGCAAGAACATGAACCGAAAATATGATGGTGTGTGGGTTGGGGTTCGGCCGCAAGTAGGGAGAGCAAGAGGAGAGTGTGAGTTTGTTGATAAGTGAAGTGATTATGCTCATGTGTAATGGATCATATTTAAAGGTAAATTAGGAGGTATTAACCATGGGTCTTTATGTCACTATGATATTAGACACAACTTAATAAAAAAATAATTAACTAGTACTTGCTTGCTCCCCTTTGGTTGGGGCTGGTCATGGCATGGGGTGGGGGTTGGTTCGATTAGAATAAGATTAGTTAGGGCTTAGTTAGGTTAACTAAGTTAGTCTAGGTGTTTAACTTAGTTAGTAAAATAAAGCGTGTTATGCCGGGTGTTAGGGTAATCAGGGACCCTAACTAGCTCAGAAAAAATATATTTAGTGAAAATATAAATATTTTCGTGTTCCGGGTATAATCCGGTTGTTCGGTTGGATAGAAATCCGTTAAAGTCTTTTGTAACGCTTTAAAGTGTCGTTATTACATTTTTAGTGACACATTTTGTTTCCAACACTTTAGAAAGTGTCTAGTGTTATTTTCTCATGTTCTGGCACTTTATTAGTCAGCTAGAAGCTGGTTTATTTATTAAAGTGCTGTGTTTGGTACTTAAAGTACGTTCTTGGCACATCCGAATCAGTGTATCTTATTCCTAGAGACGCGGTACCACAACCCTTATATTCCTACACTCACTACCAGTGTAGCCAAAGTATATGAGGCTCTTAACAGGCCTTAGAGGCAGTGTCTGCCTGATGCTGGTTATATCAGCATGTTCACTGTGTATCCGTTTAGTGCTACTGTGCTTTTTGTGCATCAAGTTTGTCACTAGGGTTCAGTGTGTAATTAATGTAGTGACAGCAAATAAAGTATGATGCGAGTAAGTGCATGTATCAATATGCAGGTAGCAGTTTATCAGCTAGTTCAAACAAGCACAGTAATCAAGTAGTAATTAATCATTAATTAAGTTGTACGGATACCTGGTTTAGTGCGGGTTGTCACATTCTCCCCCCGTTAAATAAATTTCGTCCCGAAATTTAAGTTCTGCTTGTAGATGCAGAGTTCTTAGGAAATAAGTGGGGGTATTTTTCTTTCATCCGGTCCTCACGTTCCCATGTGAATTCAGGACCATGTCTGGCATTCCAACGAACCTTGACGAGTTTGACACTGCTCCGGCGGGTCTTGTTAACTTTCCAATCCGTGACCTCAACAGGTTCTTCAACAAAGTGGAGCGTGTCGTCAATATGTATCTCGTCGATAGGAATGGCAACGTCAATTTGAGTTGGACTTTTCTTTAAATTGGATACATGAAATGTATCGTGAACGCCATTCAGTTCAGTAGGTAGGTCCAACTTGTATGCTACTGTCCCGATTCTTTCCAGAATTCTGAAGGGACCAATGTAGCGCGGATTTAACTTTCCACGCTTTCCAAAGCGTGCCACCCCTTTCCAGGGTGATACCTTCAGTAAAACCATTTCTCCGACTTGGAAGTCCACATGCTTCCGGTTTGGATCCGCGTAGGCCTTTTGTCTGTGGCGAGCGGCTTCGATGCGTTTAAGAATTTGCGCGATCTTGTCTGTCGTCTCTTGGACGATCTCGGGACCAGCAAGCTGCCTATCACCTGCGTCAGACCAACATAGTGGTGATCGGCACTTGCGTCCGTATAGGGCCTCAAATGGCGCGACACCAATACTGGTGTGGTAGCTGTTGTTGTATGAAAATTCGACCAAAGGTAAGTGTTTATCCCAACTACCGCCTAAATCCATAACACATGTCCTCAGCATGTCTTCCAAGGTTTGTATCGTTCGCTCGCTCTGGCCGTCAGTTTGCGGATGGAACGCAGTGCTCAGATTCAATTGTGAGCCAAAAGATTCTTGGAAAGATTGCCATATTCTTGACACAAATCTTCCGTCTCTATCAGAGATGATCGAGAGTGGTACTCCATGACGTGCTACGATCTCTCTCATGTAAATTTCCGCAAGTTTACTAGTACTGTCTTTCTCCTTGATTGGCAGAAAGTGTGCGGATTTTGTTAGGCGGTCAACAATCACCCAAATCATATCGTGGCCTCTTGGCGTTCTTGGTAATTTTGTAACAAAATCCATTGAGATTTGTTCCCATTTCCACTTGGGAATCTCAGGTTGTTGCAGCAGCCCCGAGGGCTTCTGGTATTCCGCCTTGACCTTTGCGCAAGTTAAACATTTGCTCACGTAGACAGCAACGTCGCCTTTCATCCTAGGCCACCAATAGTAATTTTTGAGATCCTGGTACATCTTATCCGATCCAGGGTGGATAGAGTACCGTGACTTGTGCGCTTCGCCGAAAATAACTTCCCTTAATCCACCAAACAGAGGAACCCAAATCCTTTTCTCAAAACATAACGTCCCTTCCTCGTTTGGTACCAAAAGCTTCTCCATTCCACGGAGATATTCTTCCTCAAGATTTCCCTCCTTGAGAGCTTCTTTTTGTGCAGCACGAATGCGCAAGGAGAGATCGGTTCGTATGATCATTTCCAAAGCCCTAACCCTTATGGGCTTGATTCTTTCTTTACGACTTAGGGCATCGGCGACTACATTCGCCTTCCCTGGGTGATACTTTATCTCGCAGTCGTAGTCGTTCAATAATTCAACCCATCGTCTTTGCCTCATATTCAACTCCTTCTGGTTGAATATATGCTGTAAGCTTTTGTGATCTGTGAAGATTGTGCATTTCGTACCGTACAGGTAGTGTCTCCAGATCTTCAAAGCGAAAACCACTGCGCCAAGCTCTAAATCGTGTGTGGTATAATTCTTTTCGTGCACTTTCAGTTGGCGTGATGCGTAAGCAATGACCTTTTGGCGTTGCATCAACACACAACCCAATCCCTGACGCGATGCGTCGCAGTATACCACAAAGCCATCAGTACCTTCTGGTAGAGCTAAGATTGGCGCGTTACAAAGCTTATCCTTCAATATTTGAAACGCTTCATCCTGCTTGATTCCCCAATCAAACGTCCTTTCCTTCTGCGTGAGTAGTGTCAGTGGTTGAGCGATCTTTGAAAAATCCTCGATGAACCTCCGATAGTAGCCAGCCAAACCCAAGAACTGCCGAATCTCGGTTGGCGTTGTAGGCGTTTCCCAGTTTTTGATTGCCTCGATCTTTGTGGGATCAACATGAATTCCATCAACATTAACCACGTGTCCAAGAAACTGGACTTCGCGTAGCCAAAACTCGCACTTGGAGAATTTGGCGTACAGCTGTTCCTTCCTTAGCAGCTTCAGTATGGTTCTAAGATGTTGTTCGTGTTCAGCCTTCGTCTTTGAGTAAATCAGGATGTCGTTGATGAATACAATCACGAACTTGTCTAAGTATGGCTTGCAAACTCTATTCATTAGATCCATGAAGACCGCAGGTGCGTTCGTCAAACCAAATGGCATAACGAGGAACTCGTAGTGTCCATAACGAGTTCGGAAAGCTGTTTTCGGGATACTTTCCTCCTGTATCCTTAGTTGATGGTATCCAGATCGAAGATCGATCTTAGAGTAACAGCTTGAGCCTTGAAGTTGGTCGAACAGATCATCGATCCTTGGCAGAGGATACCTGTTCTTGATCGTCAGCTTGTTCAATTCTCTGTAGTCAATACACATGCGGAAACTTCCGTCCTTCTTCTTAACAAACAAGACCGGAGCTCCCCAGGGCGAGAAGCTTGGTCGGATAAAACCCTTGTCTAACAACTCTTGAAGTTGCGTTGACAATTCCTGCATCTCAGATGGAGCAAGTCTATACGGTGCCTTAGCCACAGGCGCGGCGCCTGGAACTAGGTCAATGTGAAACTCCACTTGCCTCTGAGGTGGCAGTCCGGGTAAGTCTTCTGGAAAGACTTCTGGATACTCCCTTACGACAGGGATGTCTTCGATCCTTGGCTCGGCAGCCTTCTTATCTACGATGTGTGCCAGAAAAGCAACACATCCTTTCTGTAAACACTTCCTTGCTTTCAAGCAGCTGATAAATCTTAGTGGTGTGTCACGCTTCTCTCCATGAACCACAATTGTCTCACCATCATCAGTTGGGATACGAACAACTTTCTCGTGACATACTATCTCAGCCTTGTTTCCGGATAACCAATCCATTCCTACCACCACGTCGAAGCTTCCCAATTGGACTGGTAGTAGATCCAGAGTAAACTCGCGTTCTCCCAGTTCTATCACACAACCTCTGATTACTTCGTCGGCTCCAACTAACTTTCCATTAGCTAATTCGATCGAGTAGGGAATGTCTAACTTATTAGCAGCTAACCCAAGCATATTCTTAAATTCTAATGATACGAAGCTATAGTCGGCACCAGTATCAAATAAAACAGATGCATAGCGTTGATTGATAGGGAACGTACCCGTAACAACATTTGGATCTTGGCGTGCTTCCCTAGCTTCTAGCTGGAACACCCTACCACGGGCCTGATTCAACGTTGGGCAATTCTTCTTAAAATGCCCAATTTCCCCGCAGTTATAGCATCCGAGTTTCTGCCCGTTTCCATCCCCGTTTCCAGCTGGGGTGTTGTTCTGGTTGGCATTGTTGCCTCGGTTTCTGTTTCCTCCAAAATTTCCTGGTAGGCGGTTTCCACTTCCGCCACGGTTATCATTCCTATTTCCATATCCTCCCTGGCCTCCGCGGCCTGTACTAGCCCAACATGATTCCCTTGAGTGGCCCGGTTTTCCACAAGATTCACAAACTCTTATGTTACAAGGGCCAGTGTGGTGGCGTTGGCAGTTGTTGCATCTGGGCTGGGTGCCCTGGTACCCTTTTCCTCTCTTGGTACTGCCAGCTGATTTTCCTTTCTTTACTGCCATACTGACGCCTTGTTTGAAGTTTGAAAACTTCCTTTTGTTATCCCCTGAGGACTCAACGTGAGTCTCTGCCTTCTTCACCTTGACTTCATCAAACTTGTTTAAACGAATCACCTCCTCGGTGAGAGCCACGCTCAAATCGATGGCTTCAGTGATAGTCGCTGGTTTGGAGGAGGTTACCATGCTTATTATTTGGGGAGCCAATCCCCAAATGAAGCGCTCGATTCGCTTGTATTCCGGCGTAACCATGTAAGGAACCACTTGAGATAAGTCGTGAAACCTCTGGACGTATTCCGCAATCTTCGGTCCATCCATCTTTAAGTGCCAAAATTCAGTCTCCAACCTTTGAATTTCTGCGCGTGAACAGTACTTTTTGCGCATCAGTTCCTTCAACTCGGCCCAAGTCAGGGCGTAGGCGGCAGCTTCGCCTAATGTTTGGACTTGTAGGTTCCACCATGATAGGGCTCCATCTAAAAACAGCCCTGAAATGTATGTGACTTGCTGATCCTCTGCACACTTGCTCATGCGTAACACAGAATCTGTTTTCTCAGCCCAGCGGGTAAAGGCAACTGCACCTCCTGTGCCATCGAAGTTAACTGGTTTGCAGTCTAAGAACTGCTTGTAGGTGCATCCTGCACGTATGTTAAAACATGTGTTTGGCATTAGCATCATCGCTAAAATCTCCAACTAGTTCATGGTAGGTTCGAATGGCGTGGTATTACCGTGAGGTGGATTGTTATTGCCTTGGTTGACACTTCCGCTTGCTCCTGGCTGAGATGCTGCGTACTGTGCTATGGCAGCAGCAATAATCTGCTGTAGTTCTGCCTCATTTGTTGGCATGTTTGGTTCGCGTCTTGGCGGCATCTTCTAAAAGATGGTTTAAGTTGGTTAGGCCATAGTAAGGCTCCGTTGTTATATTACGTAAATCAGTTCATAATATAGTGTACGTATATAACGGTAGTAATAGTATAATCACATAACATCTCATGTTATCACACATCACAAATATCAATCACACACATCCCATGACATAAGGTATAAGCAAGTAATCAAGCGAATCCAAATATGGTGAGAAAACTGCGATTGCCATATAAATGAGACCACATCGTAAGTGTATACATACAATCATCAATCATTAGGGGCTACATCACCCCTGTCAAAAGCTACATCAGTATCAATACAACATCAAGTACATAACAAAAGTCAAATCATAACGTAGTCTCCCCAAAATGCTGTGCAATCAAAAAGCAATCGCCGCCTTATCACCTCGCCTACCCAAGTGGCACCGATGAGCTCTAAGCAGATGGTGGTGGAGGAGGAGGAAAACGGGTATAAAACAAACGGCGCAACTGTAACCAGTCCGCCTCCATCGCCTGCTGTGTACGAATAATGGAAGCAATCTGCTGCTCCAAAGTAGTAAGACGAGCAGCATAGTCAGGGGGTAATGGTCGTGATGGCTGCAACGGAGAGGGTACCCGGCCATGGCACTGACATGGCTGCAGATGGGCTCTCTCCAACTCCTGTAGTCGCTGCTCATGCGAATCATGCTGGTATACAAAGGACATCAATACATCCTCAATGGTGTGGCCCACATGGAACCTGTGGTATGGATCAGTGGGTGGCATGGGGGAAAACGGTGACCACAGCAGTGGCTCACGTGTGGGGTCAAAGGGTGCCACCCCAAAAGGAGCTGTAGTGGGTGGAACAAAAGGAATCTGAGGCATGAAAGGCATGGGCATCGGTACATGCCCATCAGGGTGAGCTGAAGAGCCCTCTCCAGGCCCTGCTGGAGGTATAAACATAGGAACCTGAAACGAAAAGTCAGTATGTGGTGCAACAGGAATCTGTGGAGGGAATCGGGGAACGTCCTCGTCTGCCGGTATCCAGCCATGCTGTGCAGACTCATCCGGGGGATCCATATGTGCCGCGAACGGTGCATGTCCGGGCTCTATGGGAACGGGATCAAATAAGGGAGCAACAACAGGGTGAACGGGTGCCAAGTGCTCTATAGGGTGGTCAGCAGGTACATCAACAATGGGTAAAGGACCAATGGGATCAACAGGAACATCAATGTGGTGATCATCAGCAATGGGCTCGAAAGGTACATCAGCATGCACAGGGCCATGCTCTGGTAAAGGGTCAAGGGCAGCTGCCTGCTCAGGTGCAATGGCAGGCTCAAAGTCATCAAACGCCATGTCAAAATCAACATCGGGGTCAATCGGATCAAAAAGGTCAATAGGATCTGCTGGATCCTCCATCATCTCGTCCATCGGGACAAACTCTAAATCACGGTCAGGATCAAATCCTGGTGGAAACATAGGATCTGAATCCCCCTCGTCGTCATGGTCAAAAGCAAATCCAGGTATGGGAGCAACAGAAAAAGCCTGGTCAGAATCGGACCCATAAGAGAAGTGCTGCGCACTATGAGCATGTGTGGGTACAGAAGCCACAGACTCAAAGGAGTCCGCGACTGGGGAATGAGCAGGTGACTCCGCAGCCGGAGCATCTGCGATCAGTAAGGGAGCAACAGCAGGTAGGGCCTCGCCCTGAGCATCCTCCAAAGGCTCCTCCTCAAACATATCGACGTCGTCCTCCTCGTCGTCGATGGGTAAAACAGGGTATGCTGCAAGGGGTACTGGAGCAGGGATCACAACGAGTGGTAGATCCCCTGCTGGAAGATCAACTGGGAGCTCATCAACGCCGTCGGGTAAGGCGAATGGCTGAAAGTCATCATCATCCGTGCTGGTGAAGTCTGACGTATAAACCTCGTGCTCCGATGACTCAATGTCGTCTGAAACGATAGGCCTCGGGCCTGTGGTGCCTGAACCACCAGTGTCTGCAGAATCCATGTGTCTGTAACATATACAAGAACATGCACAAATAGTCAATCATAAATCAAGTAATCACATAAGTCATCAAGTAAGGCATCACATAATCCTCCTAGTCTTACTAGCCAATACCATCCAGTCTACATGACTGCTCTATCCTTTACTTAAACCAAACCTCGATCCTCCAGATCGATCCTTAGCCCTCCAGGCTGAACCTTTTCTTCCTAGCCTTGCTAGCCCACTATCTTGGTCACCTAGACCAAGCCTCGATCCTCCAGATCGATCCTATAACAAACCAACGTGCTCAACTACCTTAATCACCTCGATCCTCCAGATCGATCCTCAGCCCTCCAAGCTGAACTATAAATAAATAAAATGTGCTCAACATTTGTTTGTAAAAAGTGTGGATCTGGACTTAAGTGGTATGCAGAAAAATGTTTTCGTGAGAGCCCTAGTGATCATAGTCTAGACTCGAGACAGAATCCTAGTTCGCTATGATCAGAGCTCTGATACCAAGCTGTCACACCCTGGCTTTGCGGAAGCGTGGTAAATTTTGGTGTGACTTCTTAATACCATAGCTTAACCATAACAAGCTATATGAATTTAAAAACCATGCAAGTCATCCATTAAGTTTGAAAATAACATACAATACCATTGTTTGACGAGAACATACTCCAACAACAATAACCTTGTTCAAAAGACATAACAACTTATAACATAAACATAAACGTGATTTAGGGACTGTGTCTTGTCCAGGTAAGAGACACATCCCCTAAACCCTGATGACTTCATGACAATATGCAGCGGAAAACGTTCCATACCGTGCCAGATCCGTTTAATTTCCTGAAATACATGTGAGTTGAAAAATCAACAATAATGTTGAGCGAGTTCATGTGTAAGTGAGTATGTAAAACACTTGTGAGTATAAAAATAGTTGTGGTATGTAGCAGTGTAAGAGGACTTGTGATCACCAATGGTTTGCAAAGCCACTGACATATGTGAAGTGCAAATAGGGAGACTCAAACCTAGCAGATTTCGCCACGGCAAAGTATGTGGACAAAGTCACCCCACGGTCCGTTTCTAGTTTGGCCGGGGGCTGGGCTCGCTACACCCAGATAGATCTACCGCTCCTGTCCCTCGGTCCCTCCATGAGGACTAATGGCCCCATGTTGTTCCTATCCACTCACATGATCGTATAACACCTCCTTACGTTAAACATACCGTTGTAAAGTACTCGTAAATCATAGTAACATGTATTTCACCCCCGCGGTTAAGTAAACTGAAAACAGTTAGAGAAAAGGGGGACATGAACTCACAGTGAATGCGCGTCTCTACCAAGTGTCTCCAATACAGTAAGCTGTGCAACGACCTACAAGTGCTAATTCTATTAGACGGACGGCCGTGCTTTAGCTTTATAGTTTATGTCTTTGGGAAATAGTTAGACAACTATTTCGTGTTTATGTTCCGTATACACTTGGTAGTTATTCTTCTTCCCAAGGATGGGGGATACAATACATGTGCGTAAGTTACGTTTTATCAAACTTGTGGTAATGTAATTACCGGTGTAACTTATATGTTTGTGGAAGCGTTCGCAAAGTTTTGGAATCATTAACGCTTGTAAATATTATTTTCACTCTAAAATAATATTTATGTATTTCACAAAATAATCATAAACAGTGTTGTGACAAATATATTTATCACGTTAATCTTTGTGAAAATCCCACCTCCGAATATTTAGTAAAATATAGTGCTGGCGAAATTTATGTTTCGAAAGTATGTCCAAAAATAGTTTTAACACTTGTTGTGTAAAATTCTAAGTGTTAGGTTTTTAGAAAATTTCGCCAGAGTTTCCTCTGTAACTGGAGGTGGCCACGCTTTCAAGCGTATCATTTTCTTTTAACAAATCAATTCAACAATCCTCTTTATTCAATCAAACAATTTCCGACACATCAAACTAGTCGACAAGTATGTAAATCGCATAATCGCATGAACTTGCAGTTTTTCCGAATCTATAGTGTAAACACCCTTTATATATGTAGATCTTCATATAAAGTAACTTTAATCTCATAAAAACCTTGTGTTTAGAGAAATCTGTCTTTACAACTTCTAGTAACAAGTGACAAATATACTTCTTTGTCGGATCTCTTTGTTTCACAAGTGTTTACACACTTGTGGTTTATAAAATCATATTTATTAGTGTAAGATCCATCTTTAGAAAATCATGATTTCTTTAAAGTGTGGTCTTTCAAAAATACCACTTGCGGATACGTAGATCCGCTAGTTTTAAACACCATTTTACCGGTTAAATCACTTTTACACAAGTAAAATATTTCTACACAAGTTCATGTATCTTGTGTGGTAGAGTTTCACCTTTAACCCTTGTATTTAGTCAAAAACGAGCTTATGTGAAGATACATGATCTTACAAAGTCGGGTTAAACGATGTTCCGAGCTACCACATCATAGATCGGGTCTCAATAAACACATATTTTAAGTCCTACGACTTTTACACAAGTTATATGCTATTAACCACCATTTTAAGTATTTTACTAGACTTTAATGCATCACAACTTATGTTTTCGATATTTAACCGACGAAAGTTCTTTTAACCACTTTAGATAAGTGTAAAAACAAGTTTTAAATGGTATACCTCTAGCTCGGGGCTAGGGAAGAATCGTGATGAAAAACGCGTGGATAAAAGCTAACGGTTGAGGTCCTTCGTGTTCCGCTTGCTCCGAGGCTCCTAATATGCGACTTGTGAAGTGCGTATGATGATGGAATGGCAAGAACATGAACCGAAAATATGATGGTGTGTGGGTTGGGGTTCGGCCGCAAGTAGGGAGAGCAAGAGGAGAGTGTGAGTTTGTTGATAAGTGAAGTGATTATGCTCATGTGTAATGGATCATATTTAAAGGTAAATTAGGAGGTATTAACCATGGGTCTTTATGTCACTATGATATTAGACACAACTTAATAAAAAAATAATTAACTAGTACTTGCTTGCTCCCCTTTGGTTGGGGCCGGTCATGGCATGGGGTGGGGGTTGGTTCGATTAGAATAAGATTAGTTAGGGCTTAGTTAGGTTAACTAAGTTAGTCTAGGTGTTTAACTTAGTTAGTAAAATAAAGCGTGTTATGCCGGGTGTTAGGGTAATCAAGGACCCTAACTAGCTCAGAAAAAATATATTTAGTGAAAATATAAATATTTTCGTGTTCCGGGTATAATCCGGTTGTTCGGTTGGATAGAAATCCGTTAAAGTCTTTTGTAACGCTTTAAAGTGTCGTTATTACATTTTTAGTGACACATTTTGTTTCCAACACTTTAGAAAGTGTCTAGTGTTATTTTCTCATGTTCTGGCACTTTATTAGTCAGCTAGAAGCTGGTTTATTTATTAAAGTGCTGTGTTTGGTACTTAAAGTACGTTCTTGGCACATCCGAATCAGTGTATCTTATTCCTAGAGACGCGGTACCACAACCCTTATATTCCTACACTCACTACCAGTGTAGCCAAAGTATATGAGGCTCTTAACAGGCCTTAGAGGCAGTGTCTGCCTGATGCTGGTTATATCAGCATGTTCACTGTGTATCCGTTTAGTGCTACTGTGCTTTTTGTGCATCAAGTTTGTCACTAGGGTTCAGTGTGTAATTAATGTAGTGACAGCAAATAAAGTATGATGCGAGTAAGTGCATGTATCAATATGCAGGTAGCAGTTTATCAGCTAGTTCAAACAAGCACAGTAATCAAGTAGTAATTAATCATTAATTAAGTTGTACGGATACCTGGTTTAGTGCGGGTTGTCACAAGTTGTTTGAAAGGGCAGTTTCAAATGGTCTACACACTTGTTGGTCTGCATATATGGTCATTCTGCACACTTGTTTTGGTCTGCACATGTGGTTTCAATGGTCTGCACAATGGTAGTTATTTACTTGTTTTCAAAGTCAAAGTCCCTTCTGGTCACATGGGTTTTGGTCTGCAAATGGTCTAATGGTCTGCACATATGGTACTCAATCCATTCATGTGTTTGAAATAAAGACTACATTCGTTCATTCATGTGTTCAAAGAACGTACAATAAAAAACAAGTTATATTCGATACACTACGTAAAACAACATGCCAATGATTACAAACAAACTAAAGACAAACTGCTGCTTCAACATGAATTCTTTCGCACAAATTTGCCGTTTCAACATATTGTTCTCTTGAGATAGCAAGTTGTCCCGCAATTGCAAATTATATTCATTGCCGGTCATAGCATCACTTCTTGTAACTGCACTTGAGCTGCAAGTTGAATGAACTTCGAATAATTTGTCGAAATCTTTTTTCCACATAAAGAACTTGCAGTCGTCTCGCTACAAACCAACATCATGTCGTCAGTTCAAAAACATGTTAAATTCAATACACAGGACTTACCGGCCATTCTGAGCAACCGTAAAATTCAGCACCACATCGAACACTTCTCCTTCCCGCTACGCGAATAACAGCTCTGATTTCGTGATGACAATACAACTTCCCATCCATGTCCACCTTGAATATTTTAGGGATTCGGTTCGTATTACATGAAGAGTTGGAAGAAGTAGACATGTCGATCAGCCAATAAGTTGAAGAACAACTCTGAACTCATGATGAGCAAATTAGGGTTTGAATTTGGGTCGATTCATGCGTTAGAGCCAATTAGGGTTTCCCAATTCTTTGTGCAGGGGTATCGAAGAAGAAGATGACTTTTATAACCATGAATGTGCCACATCTGCATTAATGAAGCTAGGTAGGATGCCACCTAGGATTGAACACTAACTCAGTTACTGAGTTTTTAACTGAGTGGTGAAATGACACACGAAATTAAAAGTTTGGGGTGTCACAGATCAAAGTGTTAGTTGCGGGTGTTATCGGCCAATTCTTCAAAGTTACAGGTGTTAAAATCCAATTGGCCTTTTATAAAATATGGGTGAAAGTGAGGTATTTTATAGGGATAAAGAGGGATTTTAATTAAAATTGAAAATTAAATTTATTATATTTTTACCGTTTGACAACGGTCCTTTTTTGAAAGATGTGCACATTCAAGCGTTTTTTAAACAACGCTGGGGAGGTTTTTTTGAAAAAAAAAACGCCAGAAAACGCCTAGGGGGTGGGCTGGGGGCGTTGTTGGGCGTGTTTGGTGGAGAATCACGCCAGATTTTACACCACTACGGGTGGTGTTAGAGCTGGTTTTCTCTATTAGAGTGGCAAAAGTCGAGAAAGATAAACATGTGCTTACTTTGAAATTTCATTAGGCTCACCATTGTAGGTGCTCAATAATAATACAAAAGATGCTAGCCCTTCCCTCAAGAAAATCGTTATGCACTTCTCTCCCCCTTAAAACAAAATTTGTTGCCACTTATTGTCTCAGCTATGTGATATCCTAACTCTAGCTTCTTTTTAATTCTACCTTTCTTACCGTCTTTGTTTTTTTCTTTAGATTTGGGACTTTGGGTTGTTGGGAGGCATCATTTGAGAAGACAGTTTAGTGTGAGAACAAAAAGAGGGAATCTTAGCTATAGATTGAATACAATCAATGGTTATGATTAAATGTGAGAACAAAAAGAAGAAACCTTAGCTATAGATTGAATACAATCAATGGTTATGATTAAATAGTCACAATATTGTAAATAGAATGAAATATTAATCTAATTTTAGTTAGTGTAGGGGTATATTTGTTAAATTCTATATATTAGACTTTAATATCAAGTTAATAAAATTAAAGGTCTCCACTTAGTCAATTTTTTCCTAATATTTCTCCTCCAACATTATAACTTTTGCTAGTATCTCTCATCTTAAATTAAGCCATATATATAAATATATATATATATATATATATAGAGAGAGAGTGAGAGTTGGCTAAAAAGCCTAAGTTTCCTACAAAGTCTAGAAAGCAATATGGATGTGACATGTGATTTTTAGTTTTTTTTTAATTGAAAAGGGCATGATGGTAATTTGATTATTAATTTAATTTTGGAATATTATATATCCTAAACTAACTATCTAGATATTTATGGAAACGTATATCTCTTTGATATCTCATATCAATTTAAAAATTGACAGTTACTTTAAATTACGAAGTTCAAATCATTAACAATTTCTTCACGTTGTGTTTTATCAGTTACTGGTTTCATGACAATGTGTTTTATCAGTTACTGTTTCATCACAATGTGTTTTATCAGTTACTGGTTGATCTGATTTTGGCATTCTTGATGTTGTGTTTTATCAGTTACTGGTTTCATCACAATGTGTTTTATCAGTTACTGGTTTCAGTTACTGTTTCATCACAATGCGTTTTATCAATTACTGGTTGATATGATTTTTGGCATTCTTGATGTTGTGTTTTATCAATTGTTGGTTTCATCACAATGTGTTATGCCAGTTGTGATTCATGAGTGGCATGTCCTTTTGTATTTTGGGTTCTTCACGATGTGTGATAGTGTATATAACACACCAGATGTAAACACTTGATAACAGATCACTTTTTGAACACACTAATGGTACATCTACTATCTAACATATTTGTATCCATTTCAAACAAACAATTTAGATCATTTAAATTAAAATACCTACCCAGTTTGCCCAACAACCATAAAAAAGGAATGCAAACAAAGAAATATAACATAAAACACACTACTTTGAACATAACGTCCAGAGAAAAAATAAAAAAATAACAACCGCACCAATCAGTGTCTTCGTCTTCAACACAACCCAGTGTCTTCATCTTCAACACACTGTCATCATCAACCTTAAAATGGTAAAACACATCAACCTTAAAATGGTAAAACACATCTACCTTAAAACACATTGTCATCATAAACCTTACACATCAACCTTAAAACACATTGTCATCATCAACCTTACACATCAACCTTAAAACACATTGTCATCATCAACATATTCAGGTGTCATTTTAAAACACACTGTCATCATCAACCTTAAAATGGTAAAACACATCAACCTTAAAATGGTTAAACACATCAACCTTAAAACACACTGTCACCATCAACATATTCTGATGTCATTTTAAAACACACTGTCATCATCAACCTTAACAACTAAAACAACTCTAATGGTGAATACAATTCAATTCCTATTCTAAGTGACATTATGCATAATATTTCTGTTGTATAGACTATGAAACAAATAAAACAGAAAACTAGGGTTTATAACTTAAAATCAAGCAACTCACCCAATCGTTCTAGAGAACGGAGTAGACGGAACCTTCCTCTCCCTTCGTCTCCTCTGCATCACCAGCGTTACTTTCACCGGCGATTCAGTCACCGTCCGATCAACTTCTTCGACCGTGGTCGCATCACCACCGTCCAAACTAACCGCATGACTACGACTCGTAACCACCTCAGACTCTCCGTCACCGGAACCAATTACATGATCAGAAACAGTTGTCGGTATATTAATATTAGAGAGAGGGGAAATCTTCAGGTTTTTGGAGGTGGGTTTAGAGAGAGAGGGGGAAATAGCATGAATTTAGGGATTGGTTATTGCTATGACAGTTTCTTGACTGATTTAAATCACGTCCAATTACCAAAATACCCTCACTATATTAAAAGTCTCTAATTATATAACACAGATATTACAAAAATGACATCCATTTGATCTAAGCCATTAAACACACTCATCTGATGGCCTAGATCGCTTCCTACACTTTCTAGGAAAAACACACTTTCCACAGGATCCCCACTCATATATATATATATATATATATGGGTTTAGGAGAAAACGGGTTAGAGTGTGAAAATGTTAAGAACGATTTTCAGCCACAAGATCTTTGTGATTTGTGGCTAAGATTGATGTGATGACGTTTTTGTAAATATTGGGAACCTTACAACTACTAGGAGGGGTAAATTAGGAAGATTCAAACAAGGATGCACACGTTAATCACATGTCATTTCCCCCATCATATTTAAAACATCCATAACTTTTTTATACATGATTATTTTCTTTAAAAAATCCAGCATTTTTTTTATCTTTCCAACGAGTATACAATTGATATACTTTTCGAAAAAAATGAACTGAGTTTTTTTATGGCGTTTTCACCTAGTTTTATGGTGTTTTTCAGAACTATGTGTTTTTATGGCGTTTTTCTTAACTGGGTGTTTTTATGACGTTTTCAACTAAGTATTTTATGGCGTATTTCTAAACTGGGTGTATTTATGGCTTTTTCAACTAAGTTTTTCATGATGTTTTTCTGAACTGGGTGTTTTATGACGTTTTCAACTGAATTTTTCATGGTGTTTTTCTAAATTGGGTATTTTGTGTCGTTTTCAACTGGGTATTTTTTATGGAGTTTTTATGAACATGGTGTTTTATGGCGTTTTCAACTGGGTATTTTTCATGGTGTTTTCTGAACTTGGTGTTTTTATGGCGTTTTTATTGAACACCCAGTTCATGTCATTTTTTCAATTTAAAAGTATAGCAATAGTATGGGTCAGGATTTAGGGAAAACGGTGAAAAGTGTGAGAACAGTGAGAACACTTATGGATCGTCCGATCAAAACAATCTATGGACTAGATTGGCGCGATGGCGTTTTCGTAAATAACATCAAATTTATTACGTGGACGCGCTTCGTTAAGGGTAAAAAGGTCTTTTACTGCTCAAATTCAAAACGCCAAACTAAAATGAGAACACGCCATTCAAAACGAATAAAACACCATTAATACAAAAACGCCAAAGCTTAATGATAAAACGCGTTGCAGACTTACATGTAGAAGAAACAAACAGTAACTGAAATTCAATTATTAACATTTATTAGAATAAATTCCCTTCTAAATTACGCGCCAAAAACATCATTATATAAACGACGTTAACATCGCTTCCATAATCACTTCCATCGATCATCTTAAAAACGACATCTTTTACCAAAACGCCAAATTTAACCAAAACACCAAAAAAGGCAACCATCGTTTCATGGAGATACACCCTGAGAATTAGAAGATTCATCATACATTTTGACAACAGAAAAAGGGTGTTTGTTAAAACAATCAAAGCAATTTTGAAAATGGAAGACGAGGTACATAGGGGTATCCTATCGCTTGGCATCCCTCTTGATAAAGAATGTGATGAAACACATAAGGTTATGAGAAGATTAACTAGAAAATTTGGACCATGCAAAGCAAATGCAAAAATAGACCCAGTAATCACATCATGGCGTTTTGATGAAGAAACAGACATGGTCACCATTATATGTGACAACGGAGTGCAGGAAGACTACATGCTTGAAGACATCATGACCAAGCAGGGGGTTGGGTTCATGGAGGAGTTACACAACGCCACATGTTTGAACACATACATGGACATAAAAATGTCTTTGATGCAGGATATGTTCAAATGGAGGCTTCAAAATCTTCAAGAACAAGAAGCCAATGAAAGTGAAAGTGATGACTTGGATGAGAGACTAGAAGAAGACTCCGAAGAAGAAGACGAATGAAGTGATGGATACTTCTCAGACAAAGTCCCTTCTGACGAGGAGTTTTATTTTTTTTGTTTTCTTTTGTGTAGTTTTTTTTTTCAAATAATAAAATACTATATTTCTCTCATTAGTTACAAAACGCCAAAAAATACCACAAAAACCATTAAATACAAACGCCAAATAATAAAAACTATTTTTCCTGTGTAGTTTTTTCTATGTTAGTGTATTTTATCATCTTGGACTACAAAACGCCATTGAATATAAAAATGTCAAACTTGGAAGATGGGACGTCTTACAGCCTTAACAGAGAAAGCTGATCAAAACAGTAACTGAAAAGGACGATAACTTTATTAATAGCATTTATTATAATAAAATCCTGCCTAAACTACGCGCCAAAAACATCCTTTAAAGAGAAACGTCTCAGCACAATCCATTGATCACACCCAAAAACAACGTCATGTTTCCTAAAAACCACTCACTTTAAGACGCCAACAAAATAGTTAAAAAAACCACAGATGGCAAACCTCGTTTCTTGGATATTCAGTATTGTAATGCATAAAGTTTCACTGAATGGATTCTTACCTGGGTGGGTATCTCTATAAGCTTTTGATGAATGAGATGGACAAATATTCAAGAAAAAGATACCGATGACAGTGATATGTCATTTTGTGTGCTTTGTTCTTGATGAATATATGCATGGCATGAAGGGATTGATACCAGTGTAAATGCTATTTTGGACTCCATGATCATAATAGCATCTACACAGGCTTTGATCTTCAACAACATGTCACCAAACAACAATAGATCACACCAAAATACATGATGCCACAAATCAGCCCCGTCTAAAGAACGAGCGTTATGTAGGAAAATCGGCATCTAGCTAAGGTATTCAAAGGTTCAAGACACAAAAACTTCAAGAAGAAGAGGCTGATGACAGTGAAGATTTGAATGAGAAACTAGATTAGCATTTTTTTTTCATTTTCTATTTTTTTTATTTTTTGGGGATCATTTTCTGTTGTTTGTTAACTAATTCTCCACTGATAAAATACATTATATCTGCAAAAAATGTTTATAAAATGCCAAAAACTACAAACACCAAACGCCTAATAGTATGAAAACTGTGAGAATGGATACTCTCATTGTATGATTCACTAAAGCTCAAAGTCTATTAAAATCGTTAACAAACCCGGTTGATCACGAATAATGATTATAAAATAAATAAATACACATATATATACCAAACAGCCGAACAACGACAACCGGGGCGTGTCATTCCCAACATGGCAAGTGTTAGAGGTGAGGCGGAGTTAACTTATTCTGAGTCTAGGAGACTATTTGGGTGTTCGTTTGCAAGTCTAAATGAGGTGGTGGAACTAGATTGGAAGTCAAGGCCTCCACGGTTCACACTCCTGTTAAACACATATTCATCCATATTGAAGATGGGGATCTGAGATAACATTCAACACTTAGGATTTTGCAGGAACGGTATCACAGGAAGTCCCTTCGCGTGAATGGGCTGCCCAGCCATAAGAACAGACTGTTCAGTCGCGCGAGCAGGCTTGCTCAATCGTGCGAATGGTCTCTGTTTGAAAGAGTGGGTCATCTTTTGTTTGAATAGACTCGTTTCTTGGCTGGAATCTACCTCAACGCTAACCCACAGCTATGGATTTAGCTGTGAGCTTTGTGGGTTCAAGATTTCGCCAAGTCTTAGAACTAAAAATGTAGTTTATAAAGGTTTGAAAAGAAACAGAACTTCGATCCTTAATCTTGAACCTCAATGTGGTGAGGTTTCACTTTAGACTGCTCAAGCAAGTCTGTGAAATCCTCCCATGAGGTTACTCAAGTTACAAAGATTTGAAGAAAGGTAGAAATGTAGAAGAAATAAGTAGAAAATGGTTAGGAAAAGTGAGTTAGAACTCACTTAGGAGCTGTTGGAACGCTCTGCTTGAAGTGCACAAGGTCAGTAAGTTGAGAGAATTCGGAGTGAGTGGAAGGTGTGAAGTGAGGGAATGGGTTCGTATTTATAGGGGCGGAGGATGTTTGTGCAACTGAGTTGGGGCGACTGAGGCCAATCGCACGAGTGGAGTGGTCTCTTCGCACGAAGAGACTTGTCCAGTCGCACGAAGAGTTAAGTTTGACCGTTTTCGTGTATTTAGCCGGTTTTAGGTATTTCAAGCAGACAAGTGCAACGTATATGTATAGTGTATACATAAAATGCATGTATAAAATGATGTTGCATGTATTCCAAGTATGAGTTTGCGTATATGAGCACGTATCAATGTTTGCATGTATAATAATTATGTAACGAGTATGTAGCAAGTATGTATAAAATGATGTGTAAAATAATCGAGTTTTATTATGATTAAAGCCTCGGATTACAATGTTTGGAAAGGAAATACGAATACAAGTTTCCAAAAATAGAAATACAAACAAACTTTTTAAATTAGGAAGGTTTAGAAATGCAGAGCGTTACATATACCCCATGTATACAAACATCACTGAAGTTAAAATTCAAAATCAATTTTAGCAACGGAAAGGGGGAGGGAGCAAGCGGAGAAGAAATCAACTCCACACACACGCACACTCAACACACAACCACTGAACTACCGCCACCACAGCACCACCACAACCATCTAGCCATCGCACCACCATCAACGCACAACCACTGAACCACCGCCACTACAGCATAACCACCGGACGATTGGTGGGTGTGGTGGTACGGTGGTGGTTAGTTTGTCGCTTCTTCCGCCGCAACGGCGGTTTACGGTGAACAAATCGACCACATCTTACAGCGTGATGGAGTATAGTTGTGGTCGACGACTGAGAAACACCTCCACTTAACCGCCCATTTTTACGGTCTCACTCTTTTTTTCATTCCTCCTTGACAAAGCCTTACAAATTCTCGGTGAAAAAAACCGTATCATCGTTTCTGAAAACGTACCACCGGAAGCATCGCTGCCATTCATGGGCCTGACAACGTTGGTGGTTTTGGTGGAGTTAGGTTTGTACCAAAGATGACGGTGGGGTCTATAACGGTTGCATCCGGCTTCCGTGGATTGCTATCTTCGCTTATCCAGGCGGCGGGGGTGTGGTGGTTTAGTGGTGAGAGACTAGTATAGAATTCTTAGAAAAAAAAAACAAAAAGGGTAATATCGTAATTTTATAGCTTTGGACAAAGCAGGTGAACCACTGTTCACCGCAATTGTTAAATGTTATGGAGATAATAATGATTTCATCTATTTTATGATTCCTCGTCCAACATCCTTTTTAATTATAATTATATACGTCATTGAATATTATAACGCTATAGGGTGTGGTCATGACCCTCTCATAGTGACCATACCCTTTTACATCAGCGTCATGTCACCCACTTCTAATCCATCAACCAAAACCACTACTCTAAGGATGTAGTCATGACCCAAACCACTATTCTCTTATTTTAATTTTGAAAAGGAAAAAGGAAAGGAGGCTCATGGTTGCCATAGTTTAATCCATGCGAACCATGGTGTATGAGCCAAAGGGGTGGTGTAGCAATCCATTAATGGTCATATGTTATGATTGATGACCCTACTCCTGCCCCACACCCTTTAGGGTGTCCGGGGCGTACAGCGGGGACCAATTCGGTGACCACATCCACCGATCGGGAACACCGCCGCCATCGGTGCGGGGACCCGAATCGGGGAGTGGATTCGGTGTGGAGGCACCGCGTTGAATGGCACGAATGTTGAGGAACGGTCGAGTTGGCAACGGTCGGATTTAAAAAAAAATCACTTATTTTTTAAAACATATATAAATAACCACACCATTCACTCATTTTTTATACTCTCCAAACCACAACAATTTCACACATTTTTTATACTCTCAAACCACACCCACTTCACTAATTTTTTATACTCTCAAACCACACCCACTTCAAACCGAGCAATGGAGAACCAACCCTGCGAAGCCAAGAAAAAAACTAAGGGACGGGGCAAGCAACCGTCTAGTGGTGGTTCGAGCGGTGCAAGTGCACAATCACAACCCCCTTTCGGATATACTCCACAACCCCCGTTTTTTTTCCAACAACCTTCACACCCCTCCTTTTACAACACTCAAGCAACCAACCTTCAACCCAATTTCGGCTATGGTTTTCAAAATTTGTTATCAATGGATGCTCCTCCTCAATCCCCCGCCTTCGACCCATATGGTTTTCGTTCCCCACGAGGACGATGAGGTAGTGCCCGAAACTCAAAATTTGGGCGACGAGGACGATGAATATAATGTGGATGAAGACGCGGGCAACGAAGAAGATGACGCTCGGGATAAAAAGGGAAAAATGACGAATTTAAAGAGAGATTTCCGAACGGTTTTCAACATGTCGAGGCGTGGGAGGTCCTTCGAAAACACGACAAATGGGCCCAAGTCCCATTGTTGGGTGAGGAAGGGGAAGGTTCGGGACATAAAAGAAAGCCCGTTGAGGTGGACCCTTCCATACCCGATATGAACGAAGACCCCTCGCCACAAAGAGCACAACGGCGAGACAAGCGTCAAGCGACATCGTCCGAGGGAAGCTCGGCCGAGTTGGCGGCACAATTCAAAGAGTACACCGCCATGAAAGAAAAGAAGCACGCGATTGAATTGGAGGCGGTTGAATTGAGGAAGAAAAGAGAGGCGCAGGCTCTCGAGCTCATATCGGAACAACGCGAGACGATGAAAAACTACAATTACGATCGAGATATGGAAACATTCATCAAGCCGCACGAGGATGCTCCGCCAAATATGTTGCCGTTCATCCTCGCCCGAAAACGCGACATCGCTAACAAGTACGGGTGGCCATGCGATTTCTAAAATTATTATTTTCTAGTTTTAATGTAATTTTTATTTTCTAGTTTGAATGTAATTTTAATTTTCTAGTTTAATTTAATTTTTATTTTTATTTTCTACTTTGAAATGTCTTTTGTTAAATTTTATTTAATTTTTATTAATATTTTTTTATAAACATGCATAAACAACAAATAAATAAAAAAAAAAAAACCAAGTCCCCTAAAGAGGGGAGTGCCGCCATCAAAATGGGGTGTTAGGGGAGTTTAAGAGGGGAGTTGACGTGGCACTAGCTGGTTGGTGGTGTGTAAGAGAGGGGACTCCCCTCTTAGGGGAGTGCCCCTCTCACCCTTAGTCTAATAAAATAGTATATCCAATTTTGGATGGCATGTGGTTGAATTAATATCAAACTCAACCGACTTTTTATTTATCTCGCTTGTCATGACGTAGGACTTTATGGGGCTTGCGATTCACGATCCTAGGCTCGTTTTGATCATAAAATTAAATTTTTATCAACTGGTTCCACTCGTATGCTCATTTCTTCACATGATTAGCTCATTTAAGCCACTTTTAAGTTCCCTTAGCACGTTGTCACGTAAAAAAGCCATTTATATTAAGTACAAGCTATATAAGACCTAAAATGACTTGAAAAATAATAAAAACTATACAAAAATACATAGGAAAATAGGATTTGTTTGCAACACATCAGAGTTGAATTGAATCAATCTTTTGGGATCTTTATCATTCTTATGTGTTTTTGTTTGTCGGTTTCCATTTTCATTTAGTTTTCTACAAGTATCATCACATTTTTATCTTATTTCTTTTGGGTTTTCTTAGTTATATACATTCAAACACCTAATCAATAGGTGTTTGTGCGTTAATCAATCATTATCTCTGTGATCCAAAGCTATTGAGATCCACATAAGGGTACATGAGTGATTTTGTATTGATCATTAACTAACTTAATTTCACTAACTTAGCTAACCTTAATAAATCAATCTCAAGGCCCCCAATTATATTTCTATCTACACATAACAAATTCCGTATCATTTATGGGCTGTTTGGCAACATCTGAACCAATAAGTGCTGAATGAATACGATGTCTGAATGGATAAGAGGCTCTGAACCAGTAAGTGCTGAACCAGTAAAGTGTTGTTTGGTTGCACATCTGAATAACCGTGTAAAATGACATTTTTACCCCTCTGAACTATTTCTAATCATATCATTAAACATCACAAACCATACTCAAACAACATAGATATATCAACAGACATCATATAGCTTCAAAATTAATAGCTTCAGAATCAGAATTCAAACTCAAACTTCAAATTTAAAGTTATATTTGAGAAATAAATTCAGTCAATTAATAACTTCAAAATTAATAGCAACAGTCATTATAAACACACAGAGATGTAACTTCAAAATTACAACTGAGGAGATATAGAGCAACCGACCTTAATCGATCATGGAGGAGGGCATGTAACTTCAAAATTACAACTGAGGAGATATATAGCAACAGACCTTAATCGATCGTGGAGGAGGGCGCCGGCGCTGCGGAGGTGTCGGATGAGGAGGAAGGCGGCGCTTTGGAGGTCCGATTGAGGGGGAGGGCGGCGGCGACTTGAGGAGGTTCGGACGTGGAGGAGGTCGACGGTGCTGTGCAGGTTGGGCCGTGGAGGAGGGCGGCGGCTCTGTGCAGGTTGGGCCGTGGAGGAGGGCGGCGACTTGAGGAGGAAAGGAGGGGGAAGATGGGGCTGTGGAAGAAGAGGAGTTGGGCACGAGGGTATGCTTGTCTAACTTTCATTCAGATCTCAAAAAGTGTTGAACCATTCAGGTCTGAATGGGTTCATTCAGAGGTTGTTATTTGGTGAACCAAACACCCCATGTCTGACCGATTCAGAGGCCAAGCCTCTTAATGGGGCCGTTCAGACCTAAACAAACAGCCCCTTAGAAAGTAGCACTTACACATACAGTAGAAACTCGATAAATTAATATTCGATTATTTAATAAACTCTCTAAGATAATATTTTTTGCTGGTCCCGACTCGGGGATAGGGTGCTAAATTAATAATTCGCTAAAATTATAAGATAATACATTTTTGATAATTTCTTTAGACCCCATATAAAATATAAATTAATAATTCCTTATATATAGCATATTGCATGAATGATTTATGAAGGTTTCTTGAAAAATGACTCAATTGTCTTTTGTTTTTTGTTGAAATCAATTTCCCCTTGAATCTCGTCTCTAATTTTCCTTAGCATGGTAAGAACTTCTGGTGTTGTTTTCTCATAGCTCAACAAGAAATTGTTCAATGTGATTGCTGCTTTAATAGCTTCGTTTCGCGAAGGGGGCTCCATTGTAGAACTTTCATCATCTTCTTCATTGATATCATCTTTATTAATTCCAATAACGCTTTCAATAATTTCTTCATCAGTCAACAACTGTGCAACTACATTTTCTTCTGGGTGAGTCAGAACATCTTCGACATCCATTGCATTGCGATAACCCAACTCTTTGATCAAATTATGGAGTTCTTGAGTGCTTTCACCACCTTCATCTGAGTTCTCAAAAGTAATGTTATCTGTTGATCGAAGTTTACAATGACGAAAGCATTTCACAATTGTATTTGCACGAACATCCATAGTCCATGCTGAAATTGCAAGATTCATTGCATCTAATACATTTATTTTTGTAAACTAAGTATTCTACTATAAATTAATAAAATATTAATTAATATATAAATTAATAATTATTAATTTATCGATTAATTAATAACTCTTTTAATTAATAAATTTTGGTGGTCTCAAGTGTATTATTTTATAGAGTTTCTACTGTACACACTGTTACTTCTACCTACATACCTACACATGCACTATTACACCTACTCGTATAAATTATTTTACCTACACATACACACTATTATACCTACACAGTTATACTTCTATTTGCACAGCTACACATAAGAACATTTCACATAATTTAAAAACTACACAACAATAATACAATCTTATATATAAACAACAATGGCTTACACCAGTATTATTTTGTATTTTTCAAATAATACTATATTAAAATCACTTATATAATATATTTATATATTAGTCTAGTATTATGTATAAATAACAAATAACTCAAATTCAAATTAAAGAATCCAACATTTCTTTGATAATTTGTATATAAATAAATTCAGTGACTTTATATATATATAGAGCTCGGTTCAAATGAGAACCACCACGAGTTGTGAGAACTTTTTCTTCCCATGCGAGTTGGGCCAATTTTTTTTTGCACAAACATAGATGAAAATATTATACACGTCTGTAAAAAAGTTAAAAAATTGTCGAGTCGGTAGTTTTGACTGATGCAAGTTTTTTTTACGCGCTGGTGTAAATTTTGTACGAAGATAAATATGTTTTTACGCCTCATGTAAGTGTGGGTATGCGGCATTTTTTTTTAATTTTTTTTCCTGAAACAAGTGATTTTTTATGACTTTTGAGAAAAATAATTCGGAAAAACCTTTTGGATTGCCTAGTTCTTACGGTTCTCACAGCTCAAGGTGGTTCTCATTATATATAGGGTGGGGTTCGGCTACAAAGTCTATTTTCCGTACAAAGTGTACAAAGTCATAAAACACCACAATTTTAGCCATAAAACACACTAAAAACCCACAAATAACAGAGTGAAGATCACTAAAACACAATATCCAAACCCTAGCAGTCCATAAAGACTTCAAACACACCATCATAGAACTATGAATATAAAACACAACATGATAATCAACATAAAACACACTAATGTTACTCATTCGAAAATCAAAGCCTTATCATCCAAAACACAACACAAAACCCACAAATATGTGTTTTAGTCATTTTTAAATTTTGTATTTGTGGGTTTTGATTGTGTTTTATGGCTGAAATTGTAGTGTTTTATGACTTTGTACACTTTGTAGGAAAAATGGACTTTGTAGCCAACTCCCACCCTATATATATATATATATATATATATATATAGGGGAAGGTTCATTGGGGAACACTAAAAAAGTGGGGAACAGCGGGGAACCGACTCAAACGAACTCCGATGGGACTCATTCCAGCGGCGTTGGAACCCGCTCGTCGAACCCTAACTAAGATCTCTTAACCCTAAACCCTAAATCCTAAACTCTAAACCCTAAAGCTAAACAATAAGGCTAAAACCTAAGCTAAACCGTAAAATCTAAACTATAAACCCTAAAAGCTAAACCCTAAAGGCTAAACCTAAAGCTAAACCCTGAAGCTAAACCCTAAACCTAAACCCTAAAGCTAAACCCTAAAGCTAAACCCTAAGGCTAAACCCTAAAGCTAATCCCTAAAAGCCAAACCCTAATATATTTAGAGTTTAGGGGTTATGATTTAGGGTTTAGGGTTAAGAGATCCTAGTTAGGGTTCGACGAGCCGGTTCCAACTCCGCTGGAATGAGTACAATCGGAGTTCGTTTGATTTGGTTCCCCACTGTTCCCCACTTTTTTAGTGTTCCCCAATGAACCTCACACTATATATGTGACACTTCGGGTTTTTCCCGAGCAACCTTCTTGAATTAACATTTCATGTACGTATACATATATATTATTAAATGAAAGCTGTGGATTATCTTGATTTGCTATGTGTTGTATGTATGTATATAATATGTAAATGTGTATACCCGGCCCAATTCTCTTTCAAGCCCACCCGAAGCCCTTAGGGTGCACCCACTCGAGACGGGTATAAAACCTTTAGTAGCAGCCAACTTTCCCCTTTTTGGTGTCAAGACAATCATCACCTCCAATCCCCAAAAACATTCTCTTATCCACACTCCCTCCCCACTCATCTTTCTCTCACTAGAAACCCTAAACCAAGCATCCTCCTCCTCTTATTTCTCGGTTCAACCGGTGGCATCAAGGACTCTCGGACCAGCTCATTACCATCATTGCAAACTCCTTCATCAACTCTCCACACCCTCACCATTCGGACATCTAACCGGTTAGTGTTTTGGTTGCTTATTAGGACTTTTGGTTATGTATAGATAAATAAACAAGATGACTATTTGATTGAAAGGTTGCTCTTTGCTAAAGATGATGTGAGTAGCTTGATGAGTTTATAATGTATAGTACAAATGTTGTTTTGATAATGCTATGCAAGATTTTCTATAACAAATACATGTGGTTGGTGATGAGCCGATGATTATATGCTAGACATAGGGCCAAGGATGATATCTAAATTGTGTATTGACTTAGAATGTATAAATATCGTGCCAACATGTTCTCGGATGTATTTGGATGATGATGATGATTGATAATTCAGTAAACTAGGTGTAATATGCTAGTATAAATCGGTTTGAATGAACATGTTTGTTATAATGAAAACCCTAAAGAAGAACAACTTGAATGTCATGAAAATATTTGAAAAACTTGTTGTTTGATCTGTTTTGGTTAGAATTTAGGCAAGAAAACATGTTTATGCATTTTAATTGGATAGTACATAAAATCATGCACATGAAATCCTAATGGTTAGTACATGTCTTGGCTGGCATTCTAGAAACAACAATGTTGGAGTCGAAACCTTCGGTCTCGACTCGAGACCATCGTGTTACAACTCGAGACCCCTGGTCTCGACTCGAGACCATGTCCAAGTAACTCAAAACAGATTTCAGGGACTCGAGACCACCAAGGTCTCGACTCGAGATCTTCCGATTGCGACTCGAGACTGGACTCGAGATCCCTAAGGTTGCGACTCATACCTGCACTACTCGAGACCCCTCCACTACAACCCGAGACCATTTGGTTGCGACTCGAGATCTCTCGGTCTCGACTCGAGACCACCTTGTCTCGAGTAGGCTACTGGTCTCCGTTATTGGGCCAAAGTGCATGGGCTGTTCATGTATGATTACTGATGGACTAGACTACGTGTTAATTGTTACTGTTAGACTGTACCATTATGAGAGCAGGCCCAATAACCTTGTGTGTTAAGTATGCTATGTGTTAGATACGTGTAGAATATACGTGATTTCTCTGTACCCAACCTGACCTATACTGGTAACCATATTAGGACGTGGTGACCAGCATACTTGACCAAGTAAACTGTCTACCGAGCAACCCAAGGTGAGTTCACACACTAAAAGCATGCGTCCCAGGGAGGGACACGAATAAAAATCAAGAACAACTTTTAATCTACTATTTCCGGGGGAAAATGCGTTTGGGTATTATTTATAAATCACAACTAGCAAAACTAAACGAAACTCTATCACATTAAGTCCCTGCTTACAGTACCGATTAATCGTCGGGGGCGAACGGGTTATTAGTTGATAGCGCTATTAGGTTTGACAACCTCACACCGTGACCGGGGGAGATCGGGCGTGAACTAGTAGACCTTGCATCTTGGTCGATGACGATAGACATTGACCTGGGGCACAAACTCTTCTCGTCAATAGTTTCGGTAATCTCAGTTTAGTAGCTTTCATATGGGGTAGCTCCCCATGCCGTGATTATAAATGCTTTATCTAAACAACCTACGTTTTCGAAAAGTTAGAAACTGGACCCCTCGTGAACTCGCCAACATTTTTGTTGACATCCTACTGCATGCTTTGCAGGTACCCAGTAACTCAGGAGCTTGCGGCTTGAGGAAGTGTAGTGGTCGTCTAAACCCGTGTGTTGGGTTCTAAATAAATCTTGAACTACGAACCTTGTTTAAACTGTTTTGCCTATGCTTCCGCGACCTACTTAAACTGCTATTTGAAGTTAATCTTTTGAACTTAAAAACTATGATGTATTGCTAACTATTATGGTTGGTGATCATTTTCACTAATTACTAATGTTCGGTGTAATTGGTGGCTGGATCCTGGTCAGTCACGCCTCCAAGCGGTGGTACTCCGCATGTGGAATTTGGGGGTGTGACAATATATATATAAGAGAAGGATCCGTTAGGAACCACCCTTTATTGCGAGAACCGTGAGAACCAGTGTGAACACAAACAGTAATACCTAAAAAATCTAAAAAACACCCAAAAAAAATTTTTTATTTATTTTTTTTGGAAAAATCGCTATATTTTGTTTATAAAAAAAATATTTTTTTTTTCAACAAAAAAAAAAAATTCCGAGTAACAGTTATCCATGCACATGTGCATTTGTATCATTTCTTTGACAAATTCCGTATTTCATTACAAATATTAGACAATTGCATTTTCATTTATACTACCACGTGTAACATACTACTTTTTACGTTAACAATTGTTAGGACCGGTTTGACTCCGAACGATTGCGAAATCGACTCGTACGACGTGCGGAATCCGTGCACGAGCAAGACCGAAACACACGATAGTAATATAATCTGTGATTCTTTAATAGATTTGATAACGTACAAGAACCTGAATCACGTGGACAAGCTTTCTCTCTCTAGAACTTTCTCTCTCTAGCTCTAGATCTCCCAAGCTCCAAATGTGTAAAAGTGTCAAAAGTTCCTAAAAGAAACCCTAAGGCTCCTATTTATAGGCCAAGGGATATAATGAGAGATCTCATTATTTACATAAATGCCACCTTGCCTTTTTCTAGATATTTCTAACTATAACAATATAGGCACTAGAAATAAACTGTTTCTGCTACGGTCTTGAGATGACGGAGGCGATAGACATACTGCACTAACAGACTCCCTCTTGGATATTGCCGCAGTCAATCTCAAACATTTAGTCAAACTCGTAGCGTCTTTTCTTTCTCTCTCTCTCTAGCTCGAACAGAATCCCCGTGGATCTGTCTTTAGCTCTAGCTCCCCCTTTCGGTAAACTCTTCAGGCTCCCCCTTTCGTCAAGCTTCCGTACTTTGGGATCGACACCTGGTTTTCCGGTTACAAGCTCTTCTTGGGAAAAGTATCCTGGCGCCTATGCACGCTTCCCCTTGCGTTGAGCTCGTCTTCAGACTCCCCCTTAGACTCGGCTATCGGGATCGTAGTCTGGTACAATATCTGCAAATCTCAAACGTTTATAAGTAAAACATTTTACAGAGAAAACATTTTCAGTTGTCCAGGTATCGTAACCTGGCTCTTTTAAACTTTCTAAATCAAGATCCTGGGACTAAGATATAATAATATGAATATATCCAGGAATACTTGATACTCTCTCCCTATCAACAATCTTCAAAGATTTGGCAGTTTCAACGAACCAGATCGGAAACTAGCTCTTTTACAGATTTTTATAGTATAAGCATCCAAATCCCTCACAGTTAATCATCCAAGTCCAAATTAATGACCTTGGAGATATCACAAACTGTTTTGATTTTTGATTTTAAAAACTTCAAGTTTCAAATTAATGAACTTGTTTTATTTTCAGAAACACGATCAGCTTACTTAGATTTTGAAACTTAGCACTCAGACATCGGTTGTCGAAAATAAAGCAGAAATCAAAATCTTTTTGAATTTTCTGAAATATAAAGCAGTAAAGAAATATGTACAAACATATTTACAGACAATATTTTTGTTTGAGTATGCGTCAGAGGATCATATCAGTTTATGACAAGTCACAAGTACCGTTGAGCTTATTTACACATTAAGAATTAAACAATTCACTTAGATTGTCGATATACTGATCCACTTAAATTTTCATACAAATTTCAACTGATTCAGGATACGAATTATGTATTTTAAGAACTTAAACCCATTCATGTGTCCCACCTCTTGAATATACTCCCGTATCCAGAATCCCAATAATCAGTCTTACAGGTGAGTATACTACAATGATATCTGTACATAAATTAGGTATGCGAGGGCCGGGGGATCTCAGGTCGATACTTCCGTATACGCAGAGAGATATCAGCTTCGACTTTACGGAATGTCCCCTTTAGAGGATCTTTTAGCTACAACAGCAGCGACTATCAATTTTATTGTTTCATCGGCATGCTGAGGGTTTATGCTATGTTTCAAGCATTTGCAGAAAGTATTATCCAAGGACTAGGTCAGAACCACCGTTCAGCAGAAGTCCCGGAATAATACCCCAGACATCATTGAGTATAAAGACCTAGTATATCAGATTATGAGACCTTTCAAACAAGATTTCAGGGGTTACCTATATATCCAAGTAGTGTTTCCCACGAAATAAGCAAGTTTGAAATTTAGGTTTATATCCCGAAAAAGTTTACTAAATGTATAAAAATCTACCGACACATCCACGGTGAGATCGTTTAACACTTTTAAACTTTCCATTTCTTTAGCGTACTGTGACAGTCCACTGATGTACTATCATTTCCTCTTTTTACGCAAAAACTCAATTTTTGAATTTTATCATGTTTTTGGCTTTTTCAAATTTTCTAATGTTTTTGGATTTTCTGACAATATTACTCCCCCTAAAATTCAAAATCATTTAAAGAAAATTTGACAAACCAATGTAGATAGCTTTGTCTCGCCATCCATTTTCTGCTTCGCATGCTCTGATTTGCAGAAAAACTAATACGTACCCCCATGATTTACAACCCATTGATTTTCGACAGTTTGAAACCGTTTTTCAATCTTGTGAAAGTAATCATGTTTGTTCAGCCGTGAGGGTTTCGGCGTATTCAATCAACATATTTTTGAATTTTCTAATTTTTTACAAAACAAAAACGTATTTTTGGTTTTTCAAAATTTTTCTATTTTTAGGGTTTTTGAAATATTGTTTATTTATGTACAGAAAATGTTAAACTCCCTGTTCAACCAAACCAGGGTTCAACAACCTTCTCCTCCTGTGCCAGGCTGCTCATCAATTCTCTTCCTTGACAATCAAACTTCATGAGCACCTGCACATTTTCAAAAACTCAATTACTTGAACAATTTAGCCCAGGTCTGTTGGACCTTAGGCATTTCAACACAATAAGTTTCATTTAATGATGGAAAATCTTTGTCATTTTTCACAAAAAAAATTTCATCTTTGTCTTCGACTTTTTCAACATTTACAGAAGTCACTTGTTTCTTAACACTCCATGTTTGACCTTTCGGAGTACCTCTTTTGTAAAAATGTGATTCTTTTTGAACATTTTGTTTTTGAATAACAACTTTTGGTTTCCAAAACTCTTGGGGTTTTGTCATATCAACAGATGTGTTCCAACTTTGTGTTGTTCTGAATCTGGGTGTGTGAGAAATCTGTGTTTGTTTTGAATCAGACCTTGTCTGTTTTGGTTTCCAAGTTTGATTCGAAGCAAACTTGTTTGTGTTGTACCTCCAAGTTTGTTTTGAATCAAATCTGGTTGACCTTGGTTTCACATCCTCAGATTTCTGTTTTTCAACATCAACAGGCTTTGGATTTGGACACTTTCGAGCAACATGTCCAATTTGCTCACATTTAAAACACACTTTCTTTGAAACATCCTTGGCCTGTTGTTGTTTCTTTTTCATATCATCAAACTCATCATTAGACTCCGAATGATTGCGAAATCGACTCGTACGACGTGCGGAATCCGTGCACGAGCAAGACCGAAACACACGATAGTAATATAATCTGTGATTCTTTAATAGATTTGATAACGTACAAGAACCTGAATCACGTGGACAAGCTTTCTCTCTCTAGAACTTTCTCTCTCTAGCTCTAGATCTCCCAAGCTCCAAATGTGTAAAAGTGTCAAAAGTTCCTAAAAGAAACCCTAAGGCTCCTATTTATAGGCCAAGGGATATAATGAGAGATCTCATTATTTACATAAATGCCACCTTGCCTTTTTCTAGATATTTCTAACTATAACAATATAGGCACTAGAAATAAACTGTTTCTGCTACGGTCTTGAGATGACGGAGGCGATAGACATACTGCACTAACAACAATATTAAAAATGCACATGTGGATCTATATGTATCAACATGAAATAAGGTGTGTAGGTACACTACTTTCTCTTTCATCTATCATTCCATCCATAATACAGAAACATGCACATGTGCATTTTTGTCATTTCTTTGACAATATTAGACAATTGCACTTTCATTCACACTACCATATGTAATACACTACTTTTTACATTACAAATATTAGAAATGCACATGTGCGTCTATATGTATCAATATGAAATAAGGTGTTTTGGTACACTACTTTGAATACACTTTCCCTTTCATCTATCATGCCATCCATAATACACTACAATTACCTTCTACCATCCATAATACAATACCATTACCAATATTTTCACTTTATTACATGTATATCAACACCGTTTATACCATCCGATCAACATATTACATCATAAATTGACAACTATAACCAAGCCATCAACCACTAGATATAACTAACCAAAAAACATGTATATGGGCCTACTTCTCCATTCAAAATCACAAACTTTTTGTACCAAAACACGTTATATCATGGTTATACATAATGATGCACATGTGCATTTTGAATATTGGTAATGTAAAAAGTAGTGTATTATGGATGATATTGTAAATTAAAGTGCAATTGTCTATTACTGATGACGTATTACGGAATTTGTCGAAGTAATGATACATATGCACATGTGCATGGATAACTGTTACTCGAAAAAAAGTTTTTTTTTGCTAACTAAATATAGCGATTTAAAAAAAAAAATATTAAAATTTTTTTTGAGTGCTTTTTGATTTTTTTTAGATTTTATTTTGTGTTCACATTGGTTCTCGCAATAAGGGTGGTTCTCGCATGAACCTTACCCTATATATATATATATATATATAGAGAGAGAGAGAAAGAGGCCGGTTAACGTATAATACCTCTTATTATACATTATGTATGCGATAAGCCTAGTCATCCGATCTTCTATCTTTTGAACGCTGCGAAATAAATTTACATAATTAAATTAATCAAATTAATATACATAAAACCAACCGCGAAGGATAAAATGACAATTCCTCAATCAAAATCCCGGTAATTTCGTTTGGTACCTTTCTCTTCTCCAACCGACTCTTCTACAATCGACGTCGCCGGTGCGATTTCATCCAATCGATTGTTCATTCGACGATTATGACAACTAAAAAAGCTTTGGAAGGTAATATATCTCCAATCGACAGCAATGTTTACTAGAATGATAAAAATTTTGATGTGATTGTTCTTGTCAGTTGTGCGGGAGCAACAGAGCAAGAAAAACAATGACCTACCACAATCGAACATGTGAATACTTGTAACTAACGTACGAAATGTATAACATGCGAATTTGTAACTAACATGCGAATACTTGTAACTAGCATGCGAATTTGGGTTTCTATAACAACATGCGAAATTGTATAACATGCGAAATTGTATAACATGAAATACTATAACATACTAAATTGTATAACATCCTAAATTGCATAACATGCTAAATTATATAACATGTTAAATTGTATAACATGCTACATTGTATAACATGCTATATTTTATAACATGCTACATTGTATAACATGCTATATTGTATAACATGCTAAATTGTATAACATGCTACATTGTATAACATGCTAAATTGTATAACATGCGAAAATATATAACATGAAATTGTATAACATGCTAAATTGTATAACATGCTAAATTGTATAACATGCTACATTATATAACATGCTACATTGTATAACATGCTAAATTGTATAACATGAGAAATTGTATAACATGCTACATTGTATAACATGCTAAATTGTATAACATGCGACATTATAAACATGTGAAATTGTATAACATGCGACATTATAAACATGTGAAATTGTATAACATGCGAAATTGTATAACATGCGAAATTGTATAACATGCGAAATTGTATTTCATGCTTTTCATAATATGTGATTTGTTTAAATAATATCATGCGAAATTAATTTCTATTGGAACCCTTAGTTAAAACATTTGCAAAAATGGAATTTCTAACTTCCTCAATCGTAACTCTCTGGTCACCACCATGCTCACTGACGAGTTCAACGTCTTCAAAATCAACATCTGTGTTTCGTCCGATGTTACTCTGTGGATCCATTGAAAACAACAATCGATTAAACCCTAATCACGAAGAAATGATAACCGCAATGTATAGTTTTTAAAGTTATGAATATTTGAAACTGATACGATTCATAATTACCGGGATAGTGGTGTAACGAACTCGTGATCTGCTAATTGAAGGAATTGTCTAATTTGCCCTCGACTGATAGAATGGATTGTCTGATATACCCTTATGTAGGAAAACTGAATCAGGGACACGTGTAGGGCTATTATGATCGCGTACGTAATGTATGATTAGCGGATTTGTATTCTACACTTCCCCTGTATATATATATATATATATAGGGTAGGGTTCATGCGAGAACCACCTTTATTGCGAGAACCGCGAGAACCAATGTGAACACAAAAAAAAAAATACCTAAAAAAATCTAAAAAAACACAAAAAAAATTTTAATATTTAAAAAAAATCGCTATATTTCGTTACCCAAAAAAACTTTTTATTAACAATTATGGATGCACATGTGCATATGTATCATTTTTTGGACAAAGTCCGTAATATACTACCAGTAGTAGATAAATGCACTTTCATTTACATTACCATCCGCAATACACTACTTTTTACATTACCAATATTAAAAAATGCACATGTGCATCATTATGTATAACCATGATATAACGTGTTTTGGTACAAAAAGTTTGTGATTTTAAATGATGAAGTAGGCCCACATACAAGTTTTTTGGTTAGTTATATCTAGTGCTTGATGGTTTGATTATATTTGTCACTTTATGATGTAATATGCTGTTTGGATGGTATAAACGGTGTTGATGTACGTGTAATAAAGTGAAATATTGGTAATAATATTGTATTACGGATGATAGGAGGTAATGGTAGTGTATTATGGATGGTATGATAGATGAAAGGGAAAGTGTAATCAAAGTAGTGTACCAAAAACACGTTATAACATGTTAACACATATAGATGCACATGTGCATTTCTAATATTGTTAATGTTATAACAAGTTCATACAAATAGATGCACATGTGCATTTCTAATATTGTTAATGTAAAAAGTAGTGTTATGAATGGTAGTGTAAATGAAAGTACAAATATCTAATATTAGTAATGTATTACAGAATTTGTAAAAGAAATGATACATATGCACATGTGCATGGATAATTGTTACTCGAATTTTTTTTTTTTGGTTTTTTAATGACGAAATATAACAATTTTTTTTTAAATACTAAAAAAATTTTTTGAGTGTTTTTTTGATTTTTTTAGGTAGTTTTAGGTTGTGTACACTGGTTCTCGCGGTTCTCGCAATAAAGGGTGGTTCCTAATGGATCCTTCTCCTATGTATATATATATATATATATAGGGGAGGGTTTAAATGAGAACGCTAAATATTGTGAGAACCATAAGAACAAATGAAAAAATCGCGAGAACTTGGTCAAAAACAATTCAAATTTTTTTTCTACACTTATCATTATTATTCGAATACAGTGTTAGAAATTTAATTTACACGTTTAAATTTACTTGAATTCGTAAATAAAGAAAATTTACACTTGCATAAGTTTGCCATTTACACATGTGTAAATTTGTTATATTTACACATGTATAAAAAATATAAAAAGAGTGATTTTGAAAGGAGAAATGAATTATTTGATGTTGTAAATTCTTTTTTTGATGTTGTATATTAATTACAATGAGGTTTATATTAAAAAAATTGGTTTTGATTGGTTTTTTTGTTAAGTCTCACGGTCTCGCAATATTTAGCGTTCTCAAGATAACTCTCCCCTGTATATATATACAGGGCAGGATCTGTAGAAAACGTCTAAAAGTGTGAAAACGGTGAGAACGATTTTAGTGTTGACTTGTGGCGTTGATGCTAACTTACACTAAAGGTAATATTGTCAAAAAGCTCATCCACATGTCACTCAGATGCCAAAGACCATTCACATGCTAGTCACATGCATATTTCACCATCTTTTTTAAACTCTCGTTACTTTACTATACGTGATTATTTAAAAAAAATTACACCATAAATTTGAGTGTTTTATTATCTTTCCAACGAGTATCCTATTGCGGTACGGGATCAGGAGAAAACGCCCTAAAGTGTGAGAACGGTGAGAACGAATGGCCCAACACATGGCACGCGATATAATGAAGGGCGGAGGGGCTTTTTTGTCCTTTTATATTCTTTTTTTCAATGCGTCTCACAACACCGCTTCATTTTTTTGGCGTGTAAGATTTTTTTTTGGCGTTTAGTTAGATTCAATAACTACCTGGCGTTTTATTGTTTTTTAGATCATGTGCATAATAAATATTTTGGCATTTATGGCGTCCCCAAATTCATTAAAATCAATTAGTAATTATAACTTCTTTTCGTCCATGGCGTTCCCAAATTCATTAGGCGTTTTTGTATATTTCAACAGTTCATATATGCTATAAAGGTAAATTTTCTTGGCGTTCATGGCGTTTTTAAATTCATTAGTAATTTAAAAAAGTACAACTAAGACAAAATCAAACAAAAACTAATAGTCTTCTGTGGATGGTCTTATATCAGAGATGTAACCATCGCTTTGTTCATCACTCTCATCAGACTCATCATCATCATCTTGTGCATTGGCGTATAACGCCATAATCTCTTCTCGTCTTTGTTGCATCCTATACTTAAGTATCATCACAACGCTGGATCTTGCATCGTTCGAAGGTGTTAAATTACAGAGTTGTTCAAGAAGATGTAGTCTATCTGTGTTCAGCACTTCGTCCATTGTTAATGAATAATCCACCCCCGTGTTGATAGCTCACTTTCACCGTTCTTGATTGTTCATCCAAACTCCAACTGCTAACTTTTGGTATATCAGTATCGTCAACATCATCATCATCATCTGCTGAAAATTTTCTCTTTATTCTTCTTATTACCGTTCAAGTCCTTTCACAATCGTAGGCCAATGGAATCCCAAGGGCTAGAATATCCTTCAGAATGGCTTCATCCATACTAAGTATGGCCTTGATTGTCTGGACTTTCACCCTTCGCCTGTCAAAGAACTTTAAGATGAAACGTCTCTCTGACCTCTCAAACCTCCATGCAATAACCTGAGCCATTTTTATAAGTTGTATGGCGTTTAAACAATGTGTGGCGTGTTTAGTGAATGTGTGGAGTGTCAAGCTTTGTTTAGCTGTTGTACTTATATAATGAGATTTTTTTGGCGCCAGGTAGATATATGTTTTTGGTGGTAAAAAACATCAGTAATTTTTTAGATGTGAATTTTGTGTATCAATTGCCGTGCCATGTAGGATACAGTCCTATAATGTGATAGGTAATTATGGCATTTTGAAAAGATAAATAAATTCAATTATGATGGTGTGGCTTTTAATATAATAAATGTTAGTAATAAAGTTTTTCGTCGTTTCAGTTACTGTTTGCAGTTACTGTTTTGTTCAGCTTCATCTGTTAAGGCTGTAACAATTCCCATCTTTTCAGGGTTTGGCGTTTTGTTTTTAATCGCGTTTAGATAAAGATGGCATGTTGTTTTATACATTGTTTTAATGGCATTTAGTTAATTTTTGGAGTTTTTAATAATAATAATTGGTTAAAGTAATTTCATTATAAGTTTTGGCATTTTTTGGCGTTTTATATAGCTACAACGTGCTTGGCCAGTATCCGTTCTCACAGTTTTCATACTATTAGGCGTTTGGTGTTTGTAGTTTTTGGCATTTTATAAACATTTTTTACATATATAATGTATTTTATCAGTGGAGAATTTCTTAACAAACAACAGAAAATGATCCCCAAAAAATAAAAAAATAGAAAATGAAAAAAAAATGCTAATCTAATTTCTCATCCAAATCTTCACTGTCATCAGCCTCTTCTTCTTGAAGTTTTTGTGCCTTGAACCTTTGAATACCTTAGCTAGATGCCGATTTTCCTACATTACGCTCGTTCTTTAGACGAGGCTGATTAGCGGCATCGTGTATTTTGGTGTGATCTATTGTTGTTTGGTGACTTGTTGTTGAAGTTCAAAGCCTGTGTAGATGCTATTATGATCATGGAGTCCAAAATAGCATTTACACTGGTATCAATCCCTTCATGTCATGCATATATTCATCAAGAACAAAGCACACAAAATGACATATCACTGTCATCGGTCTCTTTTTCTTGAATATTTGTCCATCTCATTCAACAAAAGCTTATAGAGATACCCACCCAGGTAAGAATCCATTCAGTGAAACTTCATGCATAACAATACTGAATATCCAAGAAACGAGGTTTGCCATCTGTGGTTTTTTAACTATTTTGTTGGCGTCTTAAAGTGAGTTGTTTTTAGGAAACATGGCGTTGTTTTTGGGTGTGATCAATGGATTGTGCTGAGACGTTTCTCTTTAAAGGATGTTTTTGGCGCGTAGTTTAGGCATGATTTTTATTATAATAAATGCTATTAATAAAGTTATCATCCTTTTCAGTTACTGTTTTGATCAGCTTTCTCTGTTAAGGCTGTAAGACGTCCCATCTTCCAAGTTTGGCATTTTTATATTCAATGGCGTTTTGTAGTCCAAGATGATAAAATACACTAACATAGAAAAAACTACACAGGAAAAATAGTTTTTATTATTTGGCGTTTGTATTTAATGGTTTTTGTGGTATTTTTTGGCGTTTTGTAACTAATGAGAGAATTATAGTATTTTATTATTTGAAAAAAAAATTACACAAAAGAAAAAAAAAAAAAAAAAAAACTCCTCGCCAGAAGGGACTTTGTCTGAGAAGTATCCATCACTTCCTTCGTCTTCTTCTTCGGAGTCTTCTTCTAGTCTCTCATCCAAGTCATCACTTTCACTTTCATTGGCTTCTTGTTCTTGAAGATTTTGAAGCCTCCATTTGAACATGTCCTGCATCAACGACATTTTTATGTCCATGTCTGTGTTCAAACATGTGGCGTTGTGTAACTCCTCCATGAACCCAACCCCCTGCTTGGTCATGATGTCTTCAAGCATGTAGTCTTCCTGCGCTCCGTTGTCACATATAATGGTGAACATGTCTGTTTCTTCATCAAAACGCCATGATGTGATTACTGGGTCCATTTTTGCATTTTCTTTGCATGGTCCAAATTTTCTAATTCATCTTCTCATAACCTTATGTATTTCAACACATTCTTTATCAAGAGGGATGCCAAGCGATAGGATACCCCTCTGTACCTCGTCTTCCATTTTCAAAATTGCTTTGATTGTTTTAACAAACACCCTTTTTCTGTTGTCAAAATGTATGACGCATCTTCTAATTCTCAGGGTGTATCTCCATGAAACGATGGTTGCCATTTTTGGTGTTTTGGTTAAATTTAGCATTTTGGTAAAAGATGTCGTTTTTAAGATGATCGATGGAAGTGATTATGGAAGCGATGTTAACGTCGTTTATATAATGATGTTTTTGGCGCGTAATTTAGAAGCGAATTTCTTCTAATAAATGCTAATAATTGACTTTCAGTTACTGTTTGTTTCTTCTACCTGTAAGTCTGCAACGCGTTTTATCATTAAGCTTTGGCGTTTTTGTATTAATGGTGTTTTATTTGTTTTGAATGGCGTGTTCTCATTATAGTTTGGCGTTTTGAATTTGAGCAGTAAAAGACCTTTTTACCCTTAACGAAGCGCGTCCACGTAATAAATTTGATGTTATTTATGAAAACGCCATCGCGCCAATCTAGTCCATAGATTGTTTTGATAGAACGATCCATAAGTGTTCTCATACTTTTCACCGTTTTCCCTAAATCCTGACCCATACTATTGCTATACTTTTAAATTGAAAAATGACATGAACTGGGTGTTCAATAAAAACGCCAAGTTCAGAAAACACCATGAAAAATACCCAATTGAAAACGCCATAAAACACCAAGTTCAGAAAAACTCCATGAAAAATACCCAGTTGAAAACGACATAAAACACCCAATTTAGAAAAACACCATGAAAAATTCAGTTGAAAACGCCATAAAACACCCAGTTCAGAAAAACATCATGAAAAACTTAGTTGAAAAAGCCATAAAAACACCCAGTTTAGAAATACGCCATAAAATGCTTGGTTGAAAACGTCATAAAAACACCCAGTTAAGAAAAACGCCATAAAAACACCATAAAACTAGGTGAAAACGCCATAAACAAAAAGTTGAAAACGCCATAAAAAACTCAGTTTATTTTTTTTCGAAAAGTATATCAATAGTATACTCGTTGGAAAGATAAAAAAACGCTGGATTTTTTTAAGAAAATAATCATGTATAAAAAAGTTATGGATGTTTTAAATATGATGGGGGAAATGACATGTGATTAACGTGTGCATCCTTGTTTGAATCTTCCTAATTTACCCCACCTAGTAGTTGTAAGGTTCCCAATATTTACAAAAATGTTATCACATCAATCTTAGCCACAAATCACAAAGATCTTGTGGCTGAAAATCGTTCTCAACATTTTTACACTCTCACTCGTTTTCTCCTAAACCTATATATATATATATATATATATATATATATATATATATATATATGAGTGGGGATCCTGCGGAAAATGTGTTTTTCCTAGAAAGTGTAGGAAGCGATCTGGGCCATCAGATGAGTGTGTTTAATGGCTTAGATCAAATGGATGGCATTTTCGTAATATCTGTCTTATATAATTAGAGACTTTTAATATAGTGAGGGTATTTTGGTAATTGGACGTGTTTCAGTCAAGAAACTGTCATATCACTAACCAATCCCTAAATTCATGCGATTTCCCCCCTCTCTCTAAACCCGCCTCCAAAAACCTCAAGATTTCCCCTCTCTCTTTAATGTTAATATACCGGCGACTGTTTCTAATCGTGTAATTGGTTCCAGTGACGGAGAGTCTGAGGCGGTTACGAGTGTTAGTCATGCGGTTAGTTTGGACGGTGGTGATGCGACCGTGGTTGAAGAAGTTGATCGGACGGTGACTGAATCGCCGGTGAAAGTAACGCCGGTGATGCAGAGGAGACGAAGGTAGAGGAAGGTTCCGTTTACTCCGTTCTCCAGAACGATTGGGTGAGTTGCTTGATTTTAAGTTTATAAACCCTAGTTTTCTATTTTATTTGTTTCATAGTCTATACAACCGGAATATTATGCATAATGTCACTTAGAATAGGAATTGAACTGTATTCACCATTAGAGTTGTTTTAGTTGTTAAGGTTGATGATGACAGTGTGTTTTAAAATGACATCAGAATATGTTGATGATGACAGTGTGTTTTAAGTTTGATGTGTTTAACCATTTTAAGGTTGAAGTGTTTTACCATTTTAAAGTTGATGATGACAATGTGTTTTAAAATGACACATGAATATGTTGATGATGACAATGTGTTTTAAGGTTGATGTGTTTTACCCTTTTAAGGTTGATGTGTTTTACCATTTTAAGGTTGATGATGACAGTGTGTTGAAGACGAAGACACTGATTGGTGTGGTTGTTATTTTTTTATTTTTTCTCTGGACGTTGTGTTCAAAGTAGTGTGTTTTATGTTATATTTCTTTGTTTGCATTCCTTTTTTATGGTTGTTGGGCAAACTGGGTATGTATTTTAATATAAATGATCTAAATTGTTTGTTTGAAATGGATACAAATATGTTAGATAGTAGATGTACCATTAGTGTATTCAAAAAGTGATCTGTTATCAAGTGTTTACATCTGGTGTGTTATATACAATATCACACATCGTGAAGAACCCAAAATACAAAAAAAACATGCCATTCATGAATCATAACTGGTATAACACATTGTGATGAAACCAGTAATTGATAAAACACAACATTAAGAATGCCAAAAATCATATCAACCAGTAACTGATAAAACACGTTGTGATGAAACTAGTAACTGATAAAACAGTAACTTATAAAACACAACATCAAGAATGCCGGAATCATATCAACCAGCTGATAAAACACATTGTGATGAAACAGTAATTGATAAAACACATTGTCATGAAACCAGTAACTGATAAAACACAATGTGAAGGAATTGTTAATGATTTGAACTTCGTAATTTAAAGTAACTGTCAATTTTTAAATTGATATGAGATATCAAAGAGATATACGTTTCCATAAATATCTGGATAGTTAGTTTAGGATATATAATATTCCAAAATTAAATTAATAATCAAATTACCATCATGCCCTTTTCAATAAAAAAACTAAAAACCACATGTCATCTCCATATTGCTTTCTATACTTTGTCGGAAACTTAGGCTTTTTAGCCAACTCTCACTCTCTCTCTCTCTCTATATATATATATTTATATATTTGGCTTAATTTAAGATGAGAGATACTAGAAAAAGTTATAATGTTAGAAGAGAAATATTAGGAAAAATTGACTAAGTGGAGACCTTTAATTTTATTAACTTGATATTAAAGTCTTATATATAGAATTTAACAAATATACCCCTACACTAACTAAAATTATTATATATATTAAATTACAACTTAAAATCATTGTAGCAGAGCTACAGAACTACAGTGAAAAGTAATCATTTGTTTTTTTTCTTTTTGCATTGTTTTTTACTCCTCTGACACATAGCTTCTACAATTCTCTTACCCACAAACACAGCTCTGCACTCTGTAGAGATGGAAGGGAGAGCGACGAAGAGACTGAGTGATAAGGGGAGTCGGCCAAGAGTTCTCCGGCGAACCCTTAGAGTTCCGACGATAGTGGTTATGCAGAACCAGGCGGCGACGATAAGGTACGAGAGGCGGCGAGGGCTGCGAGGGTGACGATGTTGATTCGAGTACGTTGATCGGTGATTATGGTTCAAGAGGTGGCGTGCAGAAACAGATTCCGACGAAGGCTCCGGTTCCCGGCGAAGATCCGGTAAGTTCATTTTTAGGTCAGTGAATAATCTACCATAATATTCATACTTCATTTCTTGTAGGGGCAAAACTGGTATTTACGAGTTGATATGTTGGTTCAAAATCGGAATTTACCCTTCTAAAACATCATGAACTAATTTAAACACTTTGAAATAATATATGCAGTAAAACACATTGCTTGAAGCTTAATTTGTTGTTAATTGCACTTTAGGTGTTTGATTTTATGCCCCAAAGAAGTCGAATTCCTTTAATGTCGATTTAGATGCAGTTTGCGTAAATTGGTGCATCTATAGCAGCCCCTAAACAAACCTTGATTCCACTCTGGTTAGGAATCCAATAGAAAACAGAATCAATGGTGGTAATTAGGATGATTATGATGATTATCAAAATTCAAGAAACAGTAAGGGGTGGTGTTGCTTTTTTAACCATTTTTTGGGGAATGCGAAATATTGAGTAAGTTAAAGACAGAAAGTTGGTTGCTTCTGTTTGTGTGAAGAGTAAAAAAGGGGTGGTTTTTGTTCTTAAGGCAGGTAAAGTAAGATGGATGACCATACCATTATACTTCACAATTTCATGTGTATAGATGAGAAAATGGAATCATTGGGAGAAATAGAAAAGAACCACAGAGTATCAATTCTCTCACTAAGTATTCTTTAATTAATTCCTAGAAATCCATTTTTCAAATCATTGATGTTTTGTTCAATGTTTCTTTTTTGGGTATTAGACTACCACGTTGGATTACATTTGATGATTTTATACTTATTCGTCCACTTATAGATCCAAAGAGGTTTGGATTTGCAAGAGACACATTGTTTGGAAGAAAACACATGAACTTTTGGACCAAATCTCCCATTCTATTATGGATATCAAGTAACTTTTTAAAACCTGATTTTGTTCCTTCATATCGTCAATCATATGGTTCATGTTGTGCATATATATAGAGGGTCGTTTATTACTGAAAACCAATTTTATAAAAGACATGTATAGAAAGTGAGAAGAAAATTATCAAAAGTAATAACCCGTGATTATTATGCCTTTATTTCGAAATTGCATGCTTATTTCAAGATTTTTTATTGAAGCAATTCAATTTATATGGTTTGATCACATCTTTGCTTTATAGTTGAACTAAATTTTTGCATAGTTGAACTGAATTTTTGCTACATGGTCAGCTTTGGCATATAAGTAACTCTTTATTTTCTGGTTTTGTTTGGTGATGATCAACAATTTTAGGGTTTTTACTAATTACTCACATGTTTTTATTTGCAACTAAAAGAACCAATTCCATGAAGGCCAATGGTCATAAGAGAGGAAGGAGACATAACACTAACCACTTCAAATAAATTTCACCTATGAATTTTATAGTTCCATCTATGTTGTAACTTGGCTTGATTCGCCGCAACGCGCGGGGACGCCAACTAGTTAGATTAATATTTCATTCTAGAGTAAATTACAAGTTTTGTCCTTTATGTTTGTCCACAATTTCAGGCGCTGTCCTTTACCTTTAAAATTGATGAGTTTTGTCCTTAATGTTTGCAAATCTTGCACGTTACGTCCTTTAAGGCAAACCTAGTTAATTTTTTTGGTTAAATCTGATCACCCAAGGGTATTTTTGTCTTTTTACCTATATATTTAATATTATTATTATTATTATTAAAAAATACTATTATTATTACTATTATTTATTTATATATATCTGATTCTCCTCTCTCTCTCTCTACAACTGCTTCTCTCTCGATCTCTACCACCATCAACCACACTATCCACCACTGCAACCACCATCCCCACCGGCCACCCCTACAACCACCATCCACCACCCCACTCTATCTCTCTCTATATCCAACCACCACCGGCGCCACCAGCCACCACCGCCCCCACCTACCACCGCCACTGTCAACACAAACAACCAGGCATTAGTATGAATCCGAACACTATACAAGCTCGAATCGAACCTCCCCACCTGCGATGATCCACCATCACCGTTTACATCTTCAAAAGATAGGGTTTTTGGGGATTTTGGGGGGGGGGGTTTGATTTTGTGGGTTTTAAGGTTTTTGATTTTGTGGATTTTGGGGGTTTTTGATTTTGGGGGTTTTAACTTTTAAGGATTGTGGTGGTGTCGACGGTTTTCTTTATTTGGTGGTGGAGGTGGAGGGTGGTGGTGGGAGGTGGCGGCATGCTTCGGAAGTGAGCAGAACAAAGGGGTGGTCCAGCAAGAACTCAGCATCGAGATGCTCGTTTCCTTGCTCGGATCCTGCAAAAGTGGATTACCAAAGTCCCAACCGATTGACGAGCTCACTGAGCCAACTCAGTTGGGTCTGGATTCAAGAAAACTTCATAATTTACTCAATATTAAATAATGGTATGTCTGGTTGGTTAATAAAGATGGGATCCAGCTGTGTTTGTCTTTGACTTTATCGATGCATGGTCCTATCCATTAGCGAATCCTTGTCTCCGTCGGTGCATGTTACTTTGCTCCAAACGCGACCCCTCGTCTTTTACAACTACCTTTATTATATTCCTTCTTATTAATTATTAACTAGTTGGATTCCCCGCGCTATGCGGCGGGAATTCAGTTTGTATCAGTTTGGTACATTACGTTATAGGTAGTCTTTTGATTTTTTTTGTTACAAAGAGGTGTTTATGGTTTTGTTCAGTAGGTTTTGAGAAAAGTTCTGCAAAACAGCAAATCAAATTAGTGTTGATGGTGATGATGGGTTGATGGTGGTGGTCTTGCCCGAGAGAGAGAGTGGGGGCGGTGGCAGATGATGATGTTGACAGTGACGGTGGTAGGTGGGGATGGTGGTGGCTGGTGGCACTGGCGGTGGTTGGGTAAGAGAGAGTGGAGTGAGTGGTGATAGTGGGTCAGGCGATGGTGGAGATGGTGGGTGGTCGGCGGCAGGTGAGGGTGGGAGCTGGTGGTGGTCGGCGGCAGGTGAAGGGTGGAAGGTGGTGGCGGCAGGTGATTGGCTATGTTTTATTTGATTTCTAAAAATCATTTATAAATTAGATAAATTAGGATGTGAAAAGACAATGCTACCCTCATGTGCCTTGCACATGACCAGATTTAACCAAAAAAATTAACTGGGTTTGGCCTAAAGGACATAACGTGCAAGATTTGCAAACATTAAGGACAAAACTCATCAATTTTAAAGACAAAGGACAGCGCCTGCAATTTGGGACATACATAAATGACAAAACTTGTAATTTACTCTTCATTCTATTTACAGTATTGTGACTATTTAGTCATAACCATTGATTGTATTCAATCTATAGCTAAGGTTCCTTCTTTTTGTTCTCACATTTAATCATAACCATTGATTGTATTCAATCTATAGCTAAGATTCCCTCTTTTTGTTCTCACACTAAACTGTCTTCTCAAATGATGCCTCCCAACAACCCATAGTCCCAAATCTAAAGAAAAAAACAAAGACGGTAAGAAAGGTAGAATTAAAAAGAAGCTAGAGTTAGGATATCACTTAGCTGAGGCAATAAGTGGCAACAGATTTTGTTTTAAGGGGGAGAGAAGTGCATAACGATTTTCTTGAGGGAAGGGCTAGCATCTTTTGTATTATTATCGGAGCACGTACAAAGGTGAGTCTAATGAAATTTCAAAGTAAGCACATGTTTATCTTTCTCGACTTTTGCCACTCTAATAGAGAAAACCAGCTCTAACACCACCCGTAGTGGTGTAAAATCTGGCGTGATTCTCCGCCAAACACGCCCAACAACGCCCCCAGCCCACCCCTAGGCGTTTTCTTGCGTTTTTTTTCTTTCAAAAAAACCTCCCCAGCGTTGTTTAAAAAACGCTTGAATGTGCACATCTTTCACAAAAGGACCGTTGTCAAACGGTAAAAAAATAATAAATTTAATTTTCATTTTTAATTAAAATCCCTCTTTATCCCTGTAAAATACCTCACTTTCACCCATATTTTATCTCTAGCTTTCTCTATATTCCTTCAAACTTTTATAAAATTATTTACCATGCATCCCTTCTGACCCCCGTTCGGTGTTCCGTCAAGACCCGGGAACCCAAACACATATCGCCCAAATACCACCCAAGCGCAACAAAACTTTAACTTTCAAGAGATGGATCTGACTTTGTTATCCTACGGGGCTTACCTTAGGGGCTCCAATCCTTTTTTTCCAAGCCCTTACGGCGTTGCCCAACCGGGCAGTTCGCAACCACCCCAAGATCGATCACCTCCAAGACGACGCGTTGATCGTTGCGCAAATGCTCCGCTAAAAACTTCGAGAAAAATACGGCCTTTAGATTATCATTTTTTTATTTTTTAGTAATGTTCCTTTTTTTAATTCCGGTATTTTTTATTATCTTAATTTTTTTTTAGTTTAGTCGGTTTTTTTTAGTATTGTAATTTTTTTTATTTAATGAAGTATTATTACTTTTTAATTTAAAAAAAATTAATAATTGTGTAATGATGGGTTGGTGCATTATTGGGCATTATTCCACTACGCCCCTTTTGTAAAAACGTCCAATAATGCCCATTTGCTGGTTGAACTGCCACATGGCGGAAAACGCCCAAGGGTATGGGCATTATTCACTAAACCACTACACATAGTCTAAGGAACATCCAAATCACGCCCCTTCTTCGCTCCCCTCCTTACATAACCTTTTTTCCGATGTTCTTTAACGTCCATCCTCCCTCTTTTCATAAAACTCCTAAATTTAGGCTACATGTAATCCGTCTCTGGTGTGAGGCTCTTTTGGGAGGTGATGTGGAACGCAATGAGTGGTGGGTTGTGTTTGTAGGTTGTTTATTGGTGTATTGTTTATCTTTTTTTTTTTTTTTAAACAATAAAAGAAAAGGTGGGACCTTTTCCATGCCCTCTCCCACCATGTTTTTTTGGGCTTGAAGAGGATATCCATCTCTAATGACATGACTGTCACGTGGCGCTCCACGCTCTCCTTTTAAATCCCTATACACCGTGTAGTCTAATTAAAGACTGAGAAAATAATTAATAAGAAGAGTTATAAATTATTTATTGTTTTATCATTATATTATTTTTCTTCTTCTTTTCACATTAAGTTTTTCTCAGATGATCATTTCCCAAACATGGTTAACCATATATAACTAGGATTTTGACCAATGTCGCGCGTTGCGGCGGCAACATCGCGTTTGTTATTTCGTTACACGCATAACGATGATGGCATTAACGTGTTGTGCCCGCACATGACGTTACTCTTTTTTTACTTTGTTTCAGACTTTACGTTCGGTGTGCACATGTAGTAAAGGAAATAGAAAACTAAAAACAATATAGTCGTGCCATGCCTAAAACGTGTTTATCTGATTTTCGTTAGATTGTTACTTAAGAAAACCATTTTAAAAATTATTAGAGAATGCTTAGTTGGTTATAATTAAAGTTACACAGTAAAAACTAAAAAAGAAAAAGAAAACAAAAGAAAATATGTTAAAGTTAAACAGTAAAAATTAAAAAAGAAAAGCTGTGAATTTAAATTATAGAAAAAAGAGTAAACTGCCATTTTGGTCCCTGTGGTTTGGTCATTTTTGCCGTTTTAGTCCAAATCTCAAACTTTTTAAATCTGGGTCCCTGTGGTTTCATCTTTATTGCCATTTTAGTCCAAAATTCAAAATCCCCCTTCTTTTGACTGTTCCAAAAAGTTTGAGATTTGGACTAAAATGGCAATAAAAGTGAAACCACAGGGACCAAAATGGCAGTTTACTCTTAATTTTGGACTAAAATGGCAATAAAAGTGAAACCACAGGGACCCAGATTTAAAAAGTTTGAGATTTGAACTAAAATGGAAAAAGTGCCCAAACCACAGGGACCAAAATGGCAGTTTACTCTAGAAAAAATAAATATTTGCACAAAATACAAAATAAAAGTTTTTCTTTATAGAGATGGAATCAATTTTATACTTTTGTTGTGACACTAAAAAAAGGAAAAAGTAATACATGTAAGGAAGAAACAAAACATCCTATATCATCTTTCAAGAAAGATTCGAACCCGGGTTTAGGTTTTTAAAATGCTCATGTCTTAGCCAGCTGATCCAACCATTGTATTGTTTGCATGTTTACTTTCAGAAAGTTATATAAAGAATAAAGTCAATGGCTTTTGATGTGACAGCCACCGACATTTGTCTTTAAGATATATATAATATAATATTAGTAACCATTTAAAATGAATTTTTAAACGTAATTATTTAGAATGAACTTATTTAAAACGTAAATTAATGTTATGTAAGATAATGTTTAAGATAAAATATTAGGAGAAAAAGTTGAACTTTAAGAACTTGAATATGATTAATCATGTATAATATAGACTATTTAGAATGAACTTTTAAAATGATTTTTTAAGAAATTTTAGAATGAACTTAACTTTAAGATAATAATAAAATAAGTGCGGCCAGGGGCGTAACTTTGTGTGGGTAGGTGGGGGGGAGGGGCGGGGGTACCCGACCCACCGAATTTTTCGCTCAGTAGTTTCCGTTATATAGTTTTCGTATAGAAATTTTTAGGTGTATACGTTTTCGATCCCCCCTGGTTTTATAATTTTTTTAGATATATACATTTTTGACCCCACGGTCGTAAATCTCAATCTTCGCCACTGAGTACGCCCACATTTTTAGTTATACGTAATTATTTATGATGTTGGACAAAAGACAACATTTTTTGTTACTTGATTACGAATTAATATGAATAAATGTGAGTATTTTCAAGTTGAGTAAACTGCCATTTTGGTCCCTGTGGTTTGGGCATTTTTGCCATTTTAGTCCAAATCTCAAACTTTTTAAATCTGGGTCCATGTGGTTTCATCTTTATTGCCATTTTAGTCCAAAATTCAAAATCCCCCTTTTTTTGACTGTTCCAAAAAGTTTGAGATTTGGACTAAAATGACAATAAAAGTAAAACCACAGGGACCAAAATGGCAGTTTACTCTTAATTTTGGACTAAAATGGCAATAAAAGTGAAACCACAAGGACCCAGATTTAAAAAGTTTGAGTTTTGGACTAAAATGGCAAAAGTGCCTAAACCACAGGGATCAAAATGGCAGTTTACTCTTTCAAATATGTACAACTTCATTTTCTATGGAGTTAATTGTCATTTTAGTTACTGAGTTTTGTTTAAATTTGCCATTTTAGTCCAAATAGTTTTTTTCGTCTCTGGGTTCCTGACTTTTCCATTTTATTGCCATTTTGATCACATACCCTAACTCCATCCAAAAACCTCATTTTTAACCAGGGGTATTTTGGGGGTTTTTCATTTTAAATCTTTTCAAATTGTCATTTTGATCCAATTATAAAAAATTAAAAAAACTTCTAAAAAATCCAAAAAATTCTAAAAAATAAAAAATCATAAAAAGAAAAAAAAATCTAAAAAATAAAAAAATCATAAAAACTCTAAAAAATAAAAAAAAGTTCTAAAAAATAAAAAATTCTAAAAAATCAAAAAGATTCTAAAAAATCAAAAGAATTCTAAAAAATCAAAAAAAATAAAAAAAGTCTAAAAAAACAAACAAACATGGATAAATGGATTTCTGTCGCTTTTTTAGAGTTTTTATTTTTTTTTACCATTTTAGATTCTCTATTTTTTTTAAATGGATAAATGGATTCCTGTTGTTAATCTGCTTAGAGACGGAACCAAAAGAGGTAAGGAGTCCATGACCCCTCTGTTGAACCCTTTGATTATAAAAGAATAAAACTTTATAATCAATTTTTAACAATAAAACTAACTTCCATTTAAACCAAAGACAATACAAATCAAAGTCCAGCAAGATGCTGAATGAAAATAAAACTTTATAACTACCATATTTCACTATCTTACCACTTCTTCAAAGTGAGTGAGTCTAATAATTACATTATGTTACATGTTTCATCATCTTACCACTTCTCCAAACTTTATAACTACCATGTTTCACCATCTTACCACTTCATCATTTTAGATTTTTTCTGATTTTTTAGAATTCTTTTGATTTTTTAGAACTTTTTTTATTTTTTAGAACTTTTTTGATTTTTTAGATTTTTTTTTTGATTTTTCAGAATTTTTTTATTTTTAGATTTTTTTTTATTTTTTTGAATTTTTTAGAATATTTTGGTTTTTTTAGAATTTTTTTGATTTTTTTTGATTCTATGTTTAACTAGGTTTATGGTAAGTGCATGTTAAAATAATAGGTTAGTTATAAGTTCTTGTGGTAAGTGTTATCATGGTAAGTTGTTGCATGTTGAATATATTCATTTAGGTTGATGAATTTTTGTTGTATTTACAATCTAAATTTGGAGTGATTATATTTAAGAGTGTTTATAAATTGTTGCACACTTAATTCATTTAGTTTGTTGAATGTTTATAATCCAGCGTGCAACAACTTATAAACACTCTTAAATATAAACACTCCAAAATCAAATTGTAAATACAACGGAAATTCATCAACACTCATCAACCTAAATGAATATATTCAACATGCAGCAACTTACCATGATAACACTTAACATAGTTATACTTATTACGAACCTATTATTTTAGCATGCACTTACCACAACAAGTTATGTAACACCCTGATCTGGAGCGGATATGATAAGGGGCATGATGATTATCCATAACTTATGACACTATTATAAGATTAAATATTTATAGTCACCATATTTAAATTGTCATACATGATCATAGTATATGTTCAACACAAGAAATTCATACAATATCCAAATCACATTTATTACTAAGGCACATCCTACGTGTTTTCGACTTCAAGTCCTCACAAAACGTGTACCTGTATCATGCGTAAAATTTAAATAATTAAGGGGTGACTGGGGCTAATCTATACCATTCATTCCTAGCCACAATTCATATATATTTAGATCTACTTTTGGACTTACAAAATTTGATATTTAACTTATAGTGCAAATAAAACATCTTATGTATTTCTATATGTATTTATTAGAAATATTCGTTTGCCAAATTAATAATGATAATTTACAAAATCTTATTAATTCAAATATATGTATGTATGTATATATATATATATATATATATATAATGTAAGTATCTGAAGAAAACCCTTATAATTGAGAAACTTAGGGAAACTCTAACCTCCCGAATATTTTTTTTTTTTGAAAAAATTTACACATGTAATTTACATGTTTTTAAGGGTTTTGGGAAAAAAAAATCAAAAAAGCGTCGAGTGGATATTTAAAAAAAACAAGTTTCTGGGGTAACATATGTCAGATGAATGTAACATAAGTTACACCAAAACTTGTTTATTTTTTTTAAATATCCACTCGAATTTTTTGATTTTTTTGGCCCAAAACTCTTAAAAAACATGTACATTAAATGTGTAAATTTAAAAAAAAATCAGGAGCTTTGAGTTTCACAGGTTTTCTCGCCACAAGTGGGTTTTCTATATATCCTTCCCCTATATATATATATATATATATATATAGGGGAAGATTCAAATGAAAACCACTAATTAACGCGAAAACTCGAAAACTAACTAAAAAAAAAGCCTAAAAGACATACCAAAAATTTATTATTATTATTTTTTTCATACCAATTTTCGCTATTTTAGGTATATAAAAAAAAACTTAAAAAATTTTTTGTAGTGCACATGTGTACTACAAATTTTTTTTTTGAAAAAAAGTTTTTTTATATACAAAACTAGCGATTTTTAATAAAAAAATTATAAAAAAAAATTGGTGTGTTTTTTAGGCTTTTTTAGTTATTTTTCGAGTTTTCGCGTTAAAAGTGGTTTTCATTTGATCCATCCCCTATATATATATATATATATATATATATATATATATATATATATATATATATATATATATGGATTAAGGATCCTGTAAAAAGTGGTAAGTGTGTGAGAAGTGTAAGAAACATTTTAGTGATGACACGTGTCCATAAATTATATTAATGAATAAGGGTAATAATGTAATTTACTCTCAAAATCAATTAAAATCAGTTAAAGAATATGTGTTAACTGTTTTAGGAGAGAGTTTTGGAAACAATTTTTTTTCCTAAAATTTATATATCTGATCGTTTTAAATAAAGTTTATTCGATGCACTCGTCCAAAATCATCTATCATTTACATCTTATTTCATCATCTTTTAATCGCAACATACATTCCGATATGTGTTCTTCGTATGTTCTTCGTATGGTGTTTTACATCTACATTCATGGTGTTTTACACATGCATTTCAGTAGATGTTCTTTGTATGGTGTTTAAACCTCCATTCCATTAGGCTTCATATCATGTTATACGTAAATTTCGTTCTCTATATAAATATAGCGATATGGTACTCATATTAAAAATAAAAAAAGCTTGTTATTATGGTGTAATTTTTTTTTTAAAAAGTTACATATAAAAAATTATTGACGATAAAAAAAATGGGTGGAACTTGTATGTGAGGTTGATGACATTTTCTTTATTTAAACAACACAATATAGAAAGACAATATTACTCTTAATCTAGCCAAATTAGTAAAAAAAAAACATAATTTACATTTTAATCTCAACCATTAACTACAAGATCTAAGAGCTTAAAACACTTCTCATAAAACCACCCCTTTTTACACTAACCCTGCCATATAGGGTTAGGATCGTGTGAGAAGCATTAAGCTAATTGAAAAAACTTAGGAAGCATTCTGGACCACACATTTTCCCTAAGCTTTTCGTTATATACACATATGTATAGTTTAAAATTGACTATATACATATATGTATAATTCAAGATTTGGCAATATACATATTTGTATATATTCAATTTTAAACTATACATATATGGTGTATATTACGAAAAGCATGAGAAAATGTGTATTCTAGAATGTTTTCAAGTTTCTCAAATAAGGTAGACTTATCTTAGGATCCCTACCCTATACATATCATTCATTACGGCTGTATAAAAAAGCAGGGGCGTAGCTTTGTGTGTGTGTGGTGTGGGGGGGGGGGGGGGGCGAAGTTTTCGTTCACTGGTGCCCGGTATGTAGTTTTCTTATAGATTTTTTTAGGTATATACGTTTTCGATCCCGCAGCCAAAAATCTCAAGTTTCATCACTATAAAAAACAGAAAATAATAAGAATAGAAAGGGGTTGTAATACTTTTTTTCGTTAATTAGTTTATTGCAAGTGTATACTTTTTTCAAATATAAAATTTGATGTCCATCACACAGGTATGTCTCAACTCATCAAATGGGATTTGAAGACATAATCTTTTGCAATATGGTAGACGAGCTTATTATCACCAGATTGACGGGTGTTAATTGAAACTTGGACAAATTTATAGCATTATTTGTTAATAATGAAATCAATTAATTGATCTTAGTCATCAACCATCACTAGTGTTCTAATGGTGACCCTGGGTATTTAAGTTCCATTTATGGTGGATCCGGATGAGTTTTTCCCTCCAGGTCTCAAGTTCGAGTCTAGGTGATAGGGGTTTATCATTGAGTGGTTCAAATCAGGGATCTATTGTGCGAGATGGCTCTCTATTACGAACCCAATTAAAATAACTTATGCTAGACCTCCCGATATTCATAATTAATTCACACCTTTCAAGAAAAAAAAAAAATTGTCATCAATTTAGTATTTAGATTGAGTGTTGTGGGTTGAGTAAAGACTTGTTAACTGTGCAACATAGGTCTATAGACTTCCATTAAACATATCCATTTCATTAAATGACCCTCAAATATTGACTTTGGCCTATAACTTTCCTTCCTAGCCGGGGAATTTTGACCTATCTTTAACTTCTATTATTAACAACAATTTAAAAAAAAACAATCCTTTTTTTTTAACGGCAAAAAATGACGTACCAACCATCAGACATCAGGCGTTGTGGCCAAGGTCGACTACTTGACCGTCGCCAGCCCCTTGGCTCTCCCAGATGCGCGGAAACCCGACCTCCACCCGCCCAAAGGCACGGCAGTGAAATAATCGGTAAAACCTTGCCTCCCATCCAAGACGAACCGGCGTCACCCGTATTCACCCTTCACCTAGATGCCGTAGAAAATAATGGGGAGGGTGAGAGTGGAACCTAAATTACAAGGAACACCAAGTCTTTCCCCCAACCACTCCACCACTACCTCATTGGCAAAAAAAAATAAAAATTGCTTGATGTTTTATTAATAAACAAATGAGCCAATCTATTTTCTTATCTTTCGGTTCCATTAGAGAAAAAAAATAACACGCTGGATATGAAGTTAAATAAATATGATTTGATCGCCCGATCTTACAGTGGTTGACACGTTATTGCTTGCGGTTAAAACAACAACTGCAAAAGCAACTGACGCACCCTTTGAAAACAAAATTCAACCACAATTATCAAAATACTACACGATCGCCAAAAAGTAACCGTCGCACTGTCTGATAAATCTTTTAGTAAAACGACGCACCGCTTGAAAAATAATTTAACCACGCTTAACAAAAAGTAGTAATGGTAAGGGTGTTAATATAAACACATGGTAAAATTTTGTTTTAACATGGTAAAATTTTGTTTTAACATAATGATACGGGCCGTATAAGGTTATACGGCCCGTATAGAATAAAATGAACTGACAAAGTCTGTGGGCGCAGACTTTGTCAGATTATCTTATTCTATACGGGCCGTATAACCTTATACGGCCCATATACACCATGTTAAAACAAACATTGGTCGTATACAACGTATACGATATCTTTATACGGACCGTATAATGGTATACGACCCGTATAGATAGGTATTTTTTTATGAGTTAATATTTTTGGGTTTCGATCCGGCAGTCTATATAGTTTTCAAAATCATCAAATCGAACTGGCTTCTGCTACCAAGGAAAACGAGTTTCAGTTTTCTTTTTTACTTTGAAACAAATCCCATTTCATTAAAGAGAAAGAAAACTCAGACGAACGACCATTTGATAAACATGAAGCAAGCATGGAAGACTTTTGACTATCAAGGCAAACGGGTTTTAGTTTTCTTTTTTACTTTGAAATAAATCTCATTTCATCAAAGAGAAAGAAAACTCAGACAAACTGGTTTCAGTTTTCTTTTTACTTTGAAATAAATCCCATTTCACACATTCGTGTTCGTCAATTGGACATCAATTGATGTTGATGTCCTAGTTTGGTGGTTTGTTTGAGCTTCCTATTCTCAAGTTCATAATGATTATCAAGAGTCTGCGTCAATAACTTCCGCGTATATCTTGCAGGTGCTTAATGTTTATTAATTGGCCGTTTATCTGCGTCAATATTGACCATTCGATCTAGCAGTCTATGTAGTGTTCAAAACCATCAAATCGAACGGCTTCTGATATCAAGGAAATCTGGTTTCAATTTTCTTTTTATTTTTTAAAAAATCCCATTTCACACATTCGTGTTCGTCAATTGGACATCAATGGATATGGTAACAACTATCAAGGGGATATGGATATGTTGCATAATTCATTTAGTTTCTGTTTGGCACCTTAAATCTTCGTTGCCTTTATAAAATCAACAAAGCGGTCTTGGCTGCATGAAGCTTTGATGTATGTTGCAAATTAAATCCACAATCAATGTATGTTGGTTAATTGTAAGTATTGCATTTGCGTTAACACGCCTCATTTCATCTTTTTTACTCTTTTCTTCGATTTCAACAAATCTTTTCAACAATCAGTAAGCAAATACACAACGTTCTCCAATTCAAGATTAGTAATGTAAGAAGAAGTGTTGAGATAATGGACATCCATCAAGCTAAAAAAAAACTTGTGTTCAGAACCATCAAATCGAACGGCTTCTGCTATAAAGGAAAATTGTTTCAGTTTTCTTTTTACTTTTAAATAAATCCCATTTCACACATTCGTGTTCGTCATTAGACATCAATTGATGTTGATGTCCTAGTTTGGTGGTTTGTTTGAGTTTGGTGGTATGTTGATGACCATATGCGACAAGGTGGTGGTTTTGGAGGGAAGAGATTCAGAGTTACGAGATTTGAGTTGGGTTACAAATGGGCCTGATATTAGGGGAATTATAACTATACTCTAATGAAATCTAGGGGATAATGGATAGATATGGTAACAACTACCAAGGGGATATGGATACGCTGCAAGTTAAATCCACAATCAATGTATGTTGGTTAATTGTAAGTATTACATTTGCGTTAATGAGATGTTATATGTTTTACATGCAAATATAAATGTTTTACTTCAAATTTTCAACCTCAGTTTCCAAATACAGATTAGTAATGTAAGGAGAAGCGTTGAGATAATGGACATCTATCAAGCTCAAAAAGAAAACTTGTGTTCAAGGTTTCTTGTTATGTAAAATCTGAGCTTTTACAACAACTATATTGATATTCTAGTTCTCCTTTTCCTTCAATTTCAAGAACATTCTCCCCAAACCATAACAAAGTCATTTTCCTTCAATTTTCAAAACCTTCGTTGTGAACTTGAGAACAGGAAGCTCAACAATGGTGGTTATTAACTAACTCAAACAAAGTTCGTAGTTCTAAATCCTCATAGTTACTGCGTTTTCGTCAATCCCACTTATACTAATTAAAAAAAGAAAGTTGATTAATTGTATACGGGTCGTATAATGTTATACTGCCCGTATACAAGACATAAAACAGTGTTGTATGTTGAGTATACGATCGAATAAAAAAATATAAAAGTTGTATACGACCCGTATAACTTTTACGGGTCGTATACATTCTTGTAATTAGTCAGCAGTCATTCCTTCTTAATGAACTCGAATTCAGGAAATGATGAGTAATGTAAGAAGAAACGTTGGATTCAAGGATTTAGACGCCATGTCACAGGAATATGGGTACAGAAACCACGAGAGAGTGTGGGATGGAGTGCAGTGACGGTGAAAACGTGAAGGTTATTGGTTATAATGATTAAAGGGAGGTGAGATGTTAAATGAGTTCCTCACCGTTCACCCTTTTTTTGGCTGTTTCTCTTGTTAAGTTTTCTGTTTCGACAACTAGTGCCTACCAAATAGGAAAAGCGACTTCCAGTACAATTAGCAGCAAACTTGTTACAAACCTTACAAACACCATCTAAAAACTTATAGTGAATAGTTGATATGATGATTAGACACGATTGTTCTTCAATTCCAGATCAGCGATATTGTTGAATCTGTTGCTGCAGCTCAATACATTGATTGTGGATTTAACTTGCAACATACATGGATGGTTTGTTCACGTATGAGGCGTGTCAGAAGGACGGAAAGCAACTTGTTGTTTAGACACTTATCGCATCATGCTCTTCTGATGACAAAGAGAATGCAACAGAGATTGAAGGTGTCAAACAAAAACTAAATGAATTATGCAACATTTTCGCATTTTATCTATCATGTCATCGACTAATTGCTCATCATGGAGTCTAAATCCTTGAATCTCAACGCTTCTCCTTACATTACTCATCATTTCGTGAATTTGAGTTCATTAAAAAGTAATGACTGGTGACTAATTAGTGGAAGAATCTAGTTCCGTATTTTCTCCTTTTGCTAGTTCTCGAAGAATCTCGTTCCATATTTTCTCCTTTTCTAGTACTCCTAGAATCTCGTTCCGTATTTTCTCGTTTTCTAGTTCTCGAAGAATCTCATTCCGTATATAGATGTCAATGATAGATGTAAATCAAAGTTACATAAGGCAATTAAACCTTACAAACACCATCTAAAAAGTTATATAATATGCTTCAAGCATTCTGAACCCTAGTTACAAACAACCCAACAAACCCTAACTTTCACATGGACAGTTGTTAGGAATTTTCTGAGAATAATTTGAAGGCTCACAAATTTCAATATCAGATCTGTATTCAGCCATCTTTCCAAACTGCAACACACGAATATGTGGTTCCCATCACAAAGCCATTGTGTTTACATGTAGTGTACAGTTTTCTAATATCACCATATTCAAGCATTCTGAACCCTAGCTACAAACAACCCAACAAACCATTATCTGCTCCATGTAGTGAATAGTTGATATGATTAGACCACGAAAGTACTCCATCCGATAGTTAACAGACGACGCAGGGTTCTGGCGACAACCCACACGGACAGTTGTTAGGGTTCAGAAGACGATAACTCGTTATATGTATTTTTATGTATCAACTTGCGATTTCTTCTAGAGGGTTCACCTATGGTAGTGTTTTTCCTTTTCTAATATCACCATATTCAAGCATTCTGAACCCTAGCTACGAACAACCCAACAAACTCCGGATACTAAAAAAGCTATCTAAAGAATTACTAAAATTTATTAAACAACAACAGGCCCGCGAAGCCCATCAATGACTGCATGTTGTGGGCATTGAGACAACAACAGATAATGAACGAATTGTTGGACTTCTTGTTCCAAATGCAGTTATAGGATCCGTACGTAAAGGTCTCTCTTTCTTACATAGTTGATATGATTAGACCACGAAAGGACTCCATCCGGTACTTAACAGACAAATAACAGTATCATTTAATGAAATCTAACGTACATACCGCATTCGAAGATCCTTGCATCACAAAGCCACTGTGTTTACATGCAGTGTACCGTGTTCTAATATCACCATATTCAAGCATTCTGAACCCTAGCTACAAACAAACCAACAAACTCCGGATACTGAAAACGTTATCTAAAGAATTACTAAAATTTATTAAACTGTTGTTCGGTTTTACACAAAAAAAAAAATATACGGGCCGTTTAACCTTATACGGCCCGTATACAAATCTTAAAACCCCAAAACCGGGTCAAACCTAAAAAAATAAACAAATTTGGCCGTATAACATTATATTGCTCGTATACACATGTATACGGGTCGTATAATGTTATACGGCCCGTATACATGTAAAAAAAAAATTTCACTGCATTTATTTCTGTGCAAAATCATTCTATACGGGTCATATAACCTTATACGACCCGTATACACTAGGGATGTGAAAATAAGATTATAGGGGTGTGTGTATATTATCACATAATGGTAATCAGATTTCAATCAACAAGAACAAACTGGATACTTCCGCTAACTAACTGTTAATGCAAAAAGCAACTTGCGTTGTCAGTTTACAATGGAACCAACAACCTTCACAAACCGTCGTCAACTTACATTACCATTACAATTACAAATTGAAACCGAATTCTCAGTTAACGAAACAGACAAAGCATTCCATTACTTTTGGTCCTCACATTACTGGTCAAAACCAAACCGACGCCTTTCATCCACTCACTATTTCCCTCGTAATTTGTGCCAAGAAAGAACAAGATGATCGTTGAGACTATATACAATTAGCGTTGCTTTTAACGACCTTTTCCTTTCCGTCTATAATCATTGTTTCACATATACCGCTTTCAGCAAACAGTCGTATCCCTTAATTAACAGGAAAATCAAAGATACAGAGGTGTAAACGAGCCGAGCCTGAGCTCGACTCTCGGGCTCGGGGTCGTCTTGTTTTTATGAAACTCAAGCTCAAGCTCGAGCTCGGAACTCAAGTAAAACCCAAAGCTCGATCCAGGCTCGAGTGATTCAGAGAGCCACCTCAAATGATCTAAAAGCTCATCTCGAGCTCGTTTCAATATCACTAAAACGAGCCAAAGATCGGCTCAAGCTCGACTCCCCAATGTTATATTATATAGGAAAAAAATTAAAATTTTGTTCGGGCTCGTGAGCCTATGCGAGCTTCGTATTTCAGGCTCGAAGTTCGGGCTCGATAACTAAATGAGCTCTTTTTCAGGCTCAGGTTCGGGCTCGTTCGAGCTTTTAATCGAGCCGATAACAAGTAGCTCTCGAGCCTCTGGGCTTGTTTACACCCCTAAATTGATTCATCAAGAAGAAGTCCAACGAATTGAAGGTTGAACGGACTTGCATCGCCAGAAAATCATCACCGGACTTGAAGGTTCTGAAAGTACGCCGATTTGGATGGTAAGATCTTCCCCTGATCTCTAATCTCACCCTCTCAATTCGTATATTATGTGTGAAATCAAAGACGCATCTGATTTCATTTTGTGATTATTAGTAAACCATTTGATGGTTTTTTATCTGATTTCATTTTGTGATTGATGTGTGCAAAATGCAACATATAAATTACATCAAATGAGGCATAAAACTAACCCTTTGTTAGTACTAATGTTGGAAAAAGTGTGCTTTTGTCTTCCTTTTGTATTTTCAGGACCAATTGAGCTTAAATGAACAAAAGGAACAAATATGCAGCAAAAACTAACATAAATACAAAGAAAAGGAAGAAACGTGGCATGCCCGACCCCTCGACAGCATCTTCCCAAGCAAAAACAAGAAACAGGAGGCTAACCACGGCCCCGTGCCCACTGAGCACGGGGGCGTGGCCAGATGTCTGCAGAAAAGACAAAGCTGTAGATGCTTCTATTGCTCACCACGGGGGCGTGCCTACTGAGCACGGGGCGTGGTCAACGCTAAGATTCGCAAAATCTAGCAAATCTTGGTAGTACAGATACCCTTCTTCACACGGGGCCGTGCCCATCGAACACGGGGCCATGTGGAGCCTAATGCAGACAAGAGCAATTAATGAAGGAAGATAAAGTGGATGGCCACGGGGCCGTGTCCAGCAGACACGGGCCATGGCCGGGCTTCTGTTCAGCTTATAAATAGAGGTGCTTGGTTCACTTCAAAGGCATCCCTTGGCAAACAACCTCTCTCCCACTTCACCACCACTCCACCACCACTCCACCACCCACATCCACCACCATCATCCATCATCCAACTTAGAGTGTGTGTAGTAGTAGTCTCGGGATCCAAGATTGATCGCAAGAGTTCTTGTCAATCAAAGGCCATGTTTGGCTAAGTCTCTTACATCACTTGTTGAAGACAAGTCTTTAGTGTAATACTTTTGATTTTTAATCTTTTCAGACTTTTTATTTGGTTTTGTATTAATAACTTTAATAACTAGTTTCTTATGTTGAAGGTGAAACTTCTTTACCATTTGTCCGTGGTGTCTTGGCATTACTTTACTGTCTATATAAAGTAAAAGATTTTCACCATTCATATCTCTACGGTCTATATAGAGATATGTTGGCTACCTAGTCGGGGGTTAAGAGAATGGTTTTGTAATGTTCTTGCCTTGTTCAGTGTATAGATCCTGCAAGGACCTGGGTCAAGCTTACTAGGACTTCCTTCAATACCCACTGGTATTGGATGGCGGGGGTGAGAATGGCTTGATCCCCTCATATGTAAACTACTATTAATACACTAAACCGGCTACTTGGGATTGTATCCCTGCTGACTCAAACCACTTAGCCGAGGGTAACGTCGCCTTCAAAAGAGGGGCCTACCACTTTACGCATTAATAACTTAATTAATTATCTTTCAATATTCCGACCCTTTGGGATTGTATCCTTGCTGACTCAAACCACTGAGTTGAGGGTAACGTCACCTTCAAAAGAGGGGCCTACTACTATAACTAAGATAATCTCTTAAAAAGTGCAAAAGTGTGGAAATCATTAAAGGTTACATTAAAGGCGAGTCGGATCCAAGTGATTCATCTTGTCTATCTGTTTTTCTTTTATTTTATTTTTCAGCATTTTTAGTTTTTATTTTCATGTTTAAAACCTTTTCTAAAATTTTGATTTGATTAGACGTTGAGGATAAACCGTTACTAAAAGTTCTTGTGTCCTTGGACGACCTCGGTATCTTACCAACGCTATACTTCGCTCACGATGGGTGCACTTGCCCATGTGTGTGTTTAAGTGTTAGTAGAATATCGTGTTTTATAAATTTAAAACTTGACTAATGTTTTAAAAATGGCTTAAAATATTAATAAAAATATATCACACCTAACACACACCAAGTTTTTGGCACCGTTGCCGGGGACACAAGGATTTTAAGAAAGTTAGGAATCAACGGCCTAATCGTTTTTCTTGTTTTTCATTTTTTTTGAATTGTTTATAGATTTTCCAGTTTCTGCAGAGCTCAGCACGGGGCCGTGCCTGTTCGGACACGGGGCCGTGCCTGTTCGGACACGGGGCCGTGCCTGTTCGGACACGGGCCGTGCCCAGCTTCCTTACTGGTAGTTTTTGTTTTCTGAGTTACAGAAAGGTGACCACGGGGCCGTGCCGGTGCAACACAGAGCCGTGTTGAACTTTCCAGTAACAGGGATCCAGAAAACAAGTACTGTAACCACGACCACGGGCCGTGGTCAGCAACCATGGGGCCGTGGTGAGACTTCTGACCCCCAATCTTTTCTGTTTTTATTGCAGGACTTGGGACCTAGGCGCAGCACCTGAACTTCCAACACAGTGCATGAGCTCCAGTTCCAATAAAGACATAAAAGAACCTCTAGACGAACCCGAACGCTTTCTAAGAAAAAGACTTAAAGCTAAAATCCAAGAGAAAGTTTCGGGGGACCTACTTCCAATGATGGACCAACGTACCCTAATGGATTACCTACGACCCACAGTATGTAATCTTGGCTCCGCTATCAATGCACCGAACGTCGATGCCAACAACTTCGAACTTCCGCCGCATTTGATACAAATGATCCAAAACACCGCAACTTTCCATGGGCTTGCGGACGAAGATCCCCACTTACATATTACCAACTTCTTGGAAATATGTGATACTTTTCGGATTAATGGGGCATCAAACGACGCCATCCGCCTTCGAATGTTCCCAATTTCACTAAAAGACCGAGCTAAGGCTTGGCTTAACACCCTCCCAAGTGGTTCGGTAAACACTTGGGATGAACTAGCCCAAAAGTTTCTATATAAGTATTTCCCTCCTTCTAAAATGGCTAAACTAATGACTAAAATTAATACATACTCACAGGAGGACGGGGAATCCTTATATGAAACTTGGGAAAGATTCAAGGAGCTATTAAGAAAGTGCCCTCATCATGGTCTTGTGGTATGGCAACAAGTATCCACTTTCTATAATGGGTTGTTGCCACACACAAGACAAACACTTGACTCTAGCTCCGGGGGACTTATAGGTAATCGTCGTCCAAATGAAATTTATAATCAAATTGAGGAAATTGCTCAAAACAATTTTCAATGGCACACTTCCTGAGGCACAAAATCTATCACCCCGGGCGCCCATAAGGTAGATGAAAACACCTCTTTGCAAGCCCAAATCGAGGCCCTCTCTTCGAAAATTAAAAAGTTAGAAATGGAAAAAACGACCTCGGTTATGGCTTGCGAAGGGTGTGGTGGGCCACCTGAAAATTGGAGTTATATGAAAGAAATGGATAATCAAACAGAAATGGTAAACTACATTGATAATAGACCTAGGCCGTCAGGTCCTCCAACGGGTACCTACAACCAAGGATGGCGTAACCATCCTAACCTTGGTTGGAGAGAACCCGACAATAGTAGTAACCAACAAAACCAAAACCAACGAACAAACTTTCAACAACCTAGAAACGAGTCACAAAATTTCTCTCAACAACAACAAGGGGGACGAGAGAGGCTTGAAGATATTATCTCACGCCTCATCTCTGATACCGAAAAGAAAAAATCGGATCGATTCCAACAAATAGAATCGAACTTTAGAAATCAACAAGCTAGTATTCAAAACATTGAAAAACAACTAAATCCCCCGGTACCCTACCCCGGACGGTTACTTCGCCAAAAGACTGATGAGCAATTCACAAAATTCGTAAACTTACTAAAACAATTGCACATCAATCTTCCATTTGTGGAAGTCCTCACTCAAATGCCTAAATATTCAAAATTTATGAGAGACTTTCTCACTCACAAAAGAAAAATTGAATCATTGCAATTAGTTAATTTAGGTGAAGAATGCTCCGCCTTACTACTCAACAAACTCCCACAAAAGAAAATCGACCCCGGAAGTTTCACCATCCATTGCTCCATCGCGGGATCACCTATACGTAATGCACTAGCCGATCTTGGGGCTAGCATCAATGTCATGCCCGCATCAATGTTTGACCGACTCGGACTAGGTAAAACAAGCCCCACAAAGATGAGCATACAACTCGCCGATAGGTCTATCAAATATTCACAAGGTGTCGCCGAAAATCTATTGGTAAAAGTCGGAGACTTTGTCTTCCCGGCCGACTTTGTCATACTAGATATGGAGGAGGACACCGAAGTACCACTCATTCTAGGAAGACCATTCCTGGCCACCGCTCACGCAATGGTGGATATGAGTGGAGGGAAGTTAACATTGAGGGTCGGAGACAAAGAGATGGAGTTCGAGGTGGGGAAAAGAGTAGAAGACGACGACCCGTTCAAATACATGGACGTCATAGACTCAAGCTTAACTTTTTATGTTTTCTAGTTTAGCTTTATTTTTCAGGAATAAAACACACTGGAAATGGTGGAGGTTACTAAGGGACCCTTGAACCCACACCCCATGCACAAAAACAGAGCCTCCCGAAAATTTTCCATCATTACAGCAAGCTCAGCACGGGGCCGTGCTCAGCCCCACATGCCCCCGTGCCCAAGGATCTGCAGGAAATGCCCAGTACAGGTAACTGGACACGGGGCCGTGCTCACTGAACACTCCCCCGTGCCCAACCTTCTGTTTATTATGATACTGGAGATCTGAGCACGGGGCCATGCCCGGACCAACATGGGCCCATGCCCAGACGCCCAGTAACATAAAATTTGTTTTTAAACACCTTTTTACACATTCAATCAACCTAAAAACTTATTTTTGGGACACATTGAGGACAATGTGTAATTTAAGTGGTGGGGGGGGGGGGGATGCTAAAACCTTGAATTTTGCAAGTCCTAATAACAAGCCTTACACAAAACTCTATTGGAACCGCTAATCACCTCAAATTTTTTCAAAAAACTTTTCATTTTTTACTTGTCTTGGTTTAATTTGGGAATAACAAGTTCTAAAAAGGTTATATTTTTACAAATTTACAACCGATACCGTCGTGATAAAAAGAACCAACATAAGAAAATTATGAAACGACATAACAAGTCTAGTTAAAATTTGATTATATATACTTGATCACATTATAAACCCATTCCCAGAATAAGTGAGTTTTGAGCCTTTATTGAGCGTACAAGCATACACCTTTAAATTAAATTCTCATTTTTCGTTTCTTATGTGAATAGCCGCTTGGTTCTTACGACTCTAGAACTTGCCACGACGATACATTCCCGGTCCTTACCAACTCAAAATCAAGTAAGTAAATGATGGAGGCATTAGGACTAACCCTTTTTCTTTTCAACACCATTCTTTTTCAATTTCTTTTATCACCTACCCAAAATCCCCCTAGTTAACCCCTTTGAGCATAAACCTTTTCATTTCTAAACCCACAAAACAAACACCCTTTACCCACCAAAACCCTTTTTCTTTTCAACCTTTTATTTTAGTAAAAAACTCGGTTTTCTTGTGACGTTTCCTTAAAAAAATTGAAGTCTAGCAATAAACAAACAAAGTCCTCAAAGAAACTTTGTTAGAAAAGGCTTAGTTTGAATAAAAGTCACAAAAACAAAAAGTTTTACGACGACCGACGCTTTTTACGCTTTTAGCCCTTTTTACTAACCACTAACCCAAAACCACCTACCTTTAGCCCAACCCTAACCCTTCCCCAAAGTCCTCTTGATATTTACAAAGGTTTGTAGTTAAAAGGAGGAGGATTGATTGCTTGGCAAGCATATGTTAGAAGTAAGTTCCATGCCGGTCTCGAGTGTTTCACAAAAATACATCTTCGGCCGAGTGTTGAGTGATCCCCCGTGAGGTATGTGAACTTGTATATAAATGGAATTTTAAAAAAGCATGTTATGCCCAAATAAGTAATTTCGCTTTTGAAACGTTCTAAATAAATCATAACGAAAAGGATTGTAAATAACATAAAAATAAAACCCAATAAAGATCTTGGATTCCCGACAATCAAGACATTGTCCAAAACTTCTCTTCTACCCATTCCATTTGGGTGTGTAAGCCACAAAATAAAGAGTTTTGCTTGAGGACAAGCAAAGATTCAAGTGTGGGGGTATTTGTTGTGTGTAAAATTCAACATATAAATTACATCAAATGAGACATAAAACTAACCCTTTTTTAGTACTAATGTTGGAAAAAGTGTGCTTTTGTCTTCCTTTTGTATTTTCAGGACCAAATGAGCTTAAATGAACAAAAGGAACAAATATGCAGCAAAAACTAACATAAATACAAAGAAAAGGAAGTAACGTGGCATGCCCGACCCCTCGACAGCATATTCCCAAGCAAAAAAAAGAAACACAAGGCTGACCACGGCCCCGTGCCCACTGAGCACGGGGGCGTGGCCAGATGTCTGCAGAAAAGACAAAGCTGTAGAAACTTCTATTGCTCACCACGGGGGCGTGCCCACTGAGCACGGGGCGTGGTCAACACTAAGATTCGCAAAATCTAGAAAATCTTGGTAGTACAGATACGCTTCTGCACACGGGGCCGTGCCCAACGAACAGGGGGCCGTGTGGAGCCTAATGCAGACAAGAGAAATTAATGAAGGAAGAGAAAGTGGATGGCCACGGGGCCGTGTCCAGCGGACATGGGGCCGTGGCCGGGCTTCTGTTCAGCTTATAAATAGAGGTGCTTGGTTCACTTCAAAGGCATCCCTTGGCAAACCACCTCCCTCCCACTTCACCCTCATTCCACCACCACTACAACACCCACATCCACCACCATCATCCATCATCTAACTTAGAGTGTGTGTAGTAGTCTCGGGATCCAAGATTGATCGCAAGAGTTCTTGTCAATCAAAGGCCATGTTTGGCTATGTCTCTTACATCACTTGTTGAAGACAAGTCTTTAGTGTAATACTTTTGATTTTTAATCTTTTCAGACTTTTTATTTGGTTTTGTATTGTCACACCCCAACCGATGGCGGAATCATCGGGGCATGGCACTAAGCGAAACAGATTGTCCAGAAGTTTCCATAACAATTATCATTACTATTCAATTTAAAATAACATGTCCCATACCATGTCTCAAACAGTAAACAAATTATTACAGATAAAATCTAGGCAAATAATTCTGTTCCGACAACTCAGATTTAAATAGAGCAATTGTTTATCTGCTTCTAGAGACCCTTGATTCAATTACTACAGACAACTATTTGTTGGACTCTAGAGCTTTATTCTAGCTTCGATTTCCTAGCAACTGTGCATCCTAAGCACCTGTCACATACGTTAAAATAAAGTCAATACATATAATGTAAAGGTGAGCATACAAGTTTGATAATAGCATATAGATTTCGAATTCGTTTACGCATAACCAGCACGTACACATAGAGAAATGAAGCACGTTAGTTATCGACATAGATCCATCGATACCAATGACTGCGGGTTGACTGCCTGAGGCAGTTCGCAATACATGATTACCACCGTAATCCATGCAAGTAATTGTCCTTAACAACCCCTGCGAACAGGTGCTGAGTCCAAACTATAGTACTATCGTTGCTAAGGCAGGTAGACAGCATTCCATGTGTAAACATAACAAACAAGCATTCATAAGCCACGTATAACATGCATTAACGGTTAGCGTTCAAATAGTATTGAGTAGTGTGTTTGATGTGATTTGAATAGTTGTAACGTATGTAACACCCAAAAGTGCATAAAGCAAAAAGGGTTCGAGTATACTCACAACGATTGATGGATTGAAGGGAGCGCTTAGCGAGTAGGGTTAGCCTGAATAGTTCGATAGTATTACGATAAGCAACGCGTAAAACGGAAACAAGTGTTGGAGGATCAGACAGCTGGTCGATCGGACGGTAGTCCGATCGGACGGCTGACCGTGCGGTTTACAGTCCGTTCGGACGGTAGTCCGGTCGGATGACTGCTCGAGTGGATTGTTTCTTCCTTTGAGTGAGATGTGTTTGTGTATGATGGTTTGACTTTTGAAGCTTTTGTTGTAGCATTTGAAAACATTGATGTATCTTTACCTTTCTGGTTGGTCGATCGGACGGTCGTTCGTTCGGTCGGCAACCCGATCGGTTAGGTACCTCAGCACAAACAAGTTCTCAGCAGGAGGTACTCGATCGGACAGTAGTTCGATCGAGTGGCATTCCTTGTGCGTTAAACATGTTGCAAAATTAATTAAGGGTTGAAGTCAAGTATCTCATGATCCGAAGAGTAATCCAATCGGACGGTAGTCCGATCGGACAGCAGTTCGTTCAATACTTAAACTTCAAAATAAGTTGACTAAATGTGGGACCCATGTGCTAGCCGATCGGCTGGACAGTCGTTCGGCCGTCTGTATGTTTGGCTGACTGTCCGTTCGGACAGCAGTCTGATCGGACAGCAGTCCGATCGGACAGCACCTTATCCTGGTCGGCCTGTTCGTCTAACACTTGGTTGTTTTGTTTGTTGCTTTATCGAAGCATTTTGACAACGCGTCAAACAATAGGGACCTCGTCCTTACTTGGTTCTCCTGATCGAACAGGAATCACCCAAATTCGGTTGGTGAACGGTTCGGGATGGTGTTTAATGTTTAACCCGTAATCGGTCAACCTCGTGGATGGAATCCGGATCTTAAGCCACACAACCACCAGAATGAGTAGTAAGTCGGCAAAGCCCCGTTTCTACCGGTTTTGAAGGTATTGAGTGTAAAAGAGTTGAAAGAAAGTTGGAAAACCATCTTCCAATCCTCTTCACCGTGAATATGTTCAGATCTATGAAAGATCTATGTTTGCCTATGTGGAAATCAGTTAGATCAAGTTATTCTTGGTGGATTGACGCCAGAACATGAAGTTCTCCAAGAACACATGATGACGTTGATGGGTGTCAAGTGTTATATATATTAGGTGTAAATTTTAAGTCCTTTTAACACTTTTTAGTCAAGTTTTAAATTTATAAAACACGATATTCACTAACACTAAACACTCATATGGGTAAGTGCACCCATCGTGAGCGTGGTATAGTGTTGGTAAGATACCGAGGTCGTCCAAGGACACAAGAGCTTTTAGTATCGGTTTATCCTCAACGTCTAATCAAATCAAAAAGTTTAGAAAAATGTTTTAAACTAAGAAAAATAAAAACTAACTAAAAATGCTGAAAATAAAAATAAAAAGAAAAAACAGATAGACAAGATGAATCACTTGGTTCCGACTCGTATCTAGTGTAACCTTTGATTATTTCCGCACTTTTGCACTATTTTAAGAGATTATCTTAGTTATTGTAGTAGGCCCCTCTTTTGAAGGTGACGTTACCCTCACCCCAGTAGTTTGAGTCAGCAAGGATACAATCCTAAAAGGGTGGATTATTGAAAGATAATTAATTATGTTATTAATGCAAATTATGGTAGGCCCCTCTTTTGGAGGTGACGTTACCCTCGACTAAGTAGTCCGAGTCAGCAGGGATACAGTCCTAAATAGCCGGGTTATAGTATTAATAGTAGTTAACTTATGAGGGGATCAAAGAGTTTGGACCCTCGCCATCCAATACCGTTAAGTATTGAAGGAGGTCCTACTAAATTTGACCCAGGTCCATTGCAGGACCTCTAAACGCTGAACAATGGCAAGACCTTTACCAAACCGTTCCCTTAACCCCCGACCAGGTAGCCAACATACCTCCATATAGACCGTGGAGATATGAATGGTGAAAATCTTTTATTTTATATAGACAGTAAAATAATGCCAAGACACCACGGACAAACGATAAGGAAAGATCACCTTCAACATAAGAAACTAGTTATTAAAGTCATTAATACAAAACCAAGTAAAAAGTGCGAAAAGATTAAAAATAAAAAGTATTACACTAGATACTTTGTCTTCACCAAGTGATGTAAGAGACTTAGGCAACCACGGCCTTGATTATCAAGAACTCTTACGATCAATCTTGGATCCCGAGATGACTCACACACTCTATGATGGACAATGGATGATGGTGGTGGATGATGGTGTTATAGTGGTGGTGGGTGGTGGGTGAAGTGTGAGAGATGTGGTGTGCCAAGGGATGGTTTGAGCTTGAGCCAAGCACTCCTATTTATAGGCTGAACAAAAGCTCGGGCACGGCCCCGTGTCTAGTGGGCACGGCCCCGTGTCCACATCCTCTCTTTCTTCATTTAATGCATCTTTGTCTTATTAGTTGACCACGCCCCCGTGTCCGCTGAGCACGACCCCGTGTGCAGAAGAATCTTTGTACTATGAAGATTTGCCTGGATTGTGCGAATCTTATAGTTGACCACGGCCCCGTGTCCGCTGAGCACGGCCCCGTGGTGGGCAATAGAAGCTTCTACAACTTTGTCTTTTCTGCTGACACTTGGGCACGCCCCCGTGCTGGCTGAGCACGGGGCGTGTTCAGTCTTCTGTTATCTTGCTTTTCTTGGGAAGATGCTGTCGTGGGGTCGTGCATGTTACGTCTTGTTCCTTTTCTTGTATTTATGTTAGATTTTGGTGTCTTTTTGCTTCTTTTGTTAATTTGAGCTCATTTAATCCTGAAAATACAAAAGGAAGACAAAAGCACACTTTTTCCAACATTAGTACTAAAAAGGGTTAGTTTTATGCCACAATTGATGAAATTTATATGTTGGATTTTGCACACATCAAATACCCCCACACTTGAATCTTTGCTTGTTCTCAAGCAAAACTCTTTAATATGTGGCTATTACACTCCCAAATGGAATGGGTAGAGAAGAAGGTTTTTGGGCTTATCATAGAGTGTCGGGATTTCCAAGATTCTTTATTTAGTTTTATTTTTATTTATTTACATTCCTATTCGTCATGATTTATTTAAAACTTTTCATAAGATAAATTACTTATTAGGGCATAACATGCCTTTGTAAAATTCTATTTATATACAAGTTCACATACCTCACGGGGATCACTCAACACTCGGCCGAAGATGTATTTGTGGATCACTCGAGAGCGGCATGGAACTTACCCCTACCATAGGCTTGCTAAGCAATCAATCCTCCTCCTTTTTAACTTATATACCTTTGTAAATATCAAGAGGACTTTGTGGGTGAAGGGTTAGGCTTGGGTTAAAGGTAGGTGGTTGGGTTAGTGGTTAGTAGAAAAAGGGCGAAAAGCGTAACAAACGTCGGTTTTCGTAAGACTTTTTATTTTTGTAATTTTTTATTTTTTTTATTTTGATGAAGCTATTATTCAAACAAAGTTATTTTTGATGAACTTGTTTGTTTATTTTCTTTTGCTTCATCATCAACACACAAATTTTTTTTTTTTTGAAAAGTCATATGAAAAACCGAACTTGTTACTAAAACAAAGGGTTAAAAATGAAAAAGGTTTTGGCGGGTAAAAAGGTGTTTGGTTTGGGTTATGAAATGAAAAAGTTTAGGTTCAAAGGGGCTAACTAGGGGGATTTTGGGTAGGTGGTAAAAAAAAAAGAAAAATAATGGTGTAGAAATAAAAAGGGTTAGTCCTAATGCCTCCATCATTTACTTACTCGGGTTTAATTTGGTAAGGATCGGGAATGTATCGTCATGGCAAGTTCTAGAGTTGTAAGAACCAAGCGGCTATTCACACAAGAAACGAAAAATGAGCATTTAGTCTAATGATATGTAATTGTATGCTCGATAAAGGCTCAAAACTCACTTTTGTGGGAATGAGTTTTTATGTGATCAAGTATATATAATCAAATTTTAACTAAGTTTGCCATGCCTTTTCATAATTTTCTTATGTTGGTTCTTTTTATCACGACGCTATCGGTTGTAAATTCGTAAAAATATAACCTTTTTGAGAACTTGAATTTCCCGAGTTAAACCTAGACAAGTAAAAAAAATGAAAATTTTTGAAAAAAATTGGGGTGATTAGCGGTTCCAATAGAGTTTTGTGTAAGGCTTGTATTTAGGACTTGCAAGATTCAAGGTTTTAGCATCCCCCCCACACTTAAATTACACATTGTCCTCAATGTGTCCCAAAAATAAGTTTTTAGGTTGATTGAATGTGTAAAAGGTGTGATTTAAGTAAAAATTTTGTGTTACTGGGCGCTGAACACGGCCCCGTGTTGTCCGGGCACGACCCCGTGTTTAAGTGCCAGTAACAAAATTAAATCAAGAGAAACAGAAGCCTGGACACGGGGGCGTGTTGGGTGAACACGGCCCGTGTCCAGTTACCTGAACTGGGTCTTTTTCTGCAGATTGTGCAGCACGGGGTCGTGTTGGGTGGACACGGCACGTGCCGAACTTACTATAAACGAAGAAATTTGTCGGACGGTTCTGTTTTCCTGCATGGGGTGCTGGTTCGAGTTTCCCTTGTATCCTTTGCCATCTCAAGTGTGTTTTCTTCATTTCAACACCACCCAAACACCAAATTAACTAAAACCATCATTCATTAATCATAGAGAGAATTACATAATAGTCCTAAAAATTAGAATACTAGATAGTTAGGTCAAAGAAACACAAGAAATCCAAACCAAGAAGTTCTAGCCTTATTCTAAGCAAAATTTCCGAAAAGGTAGATTTTCCAGTTAAATGTGGCTTTGACAACTTCTTTTTCCGGGTATGGGTTCCTCACACGTCGGCGAGCCACTCTTCGATCTCCCTAGGGAGAAGAAAAGCGGGCTCATGAGCATCGGGTTGAGGAGGTGCAACTTCCACCGGGATTTCTTGGAGTTCTTCAAGAGGAGGTTCCGCTGGAATGTCTTCCCAACCGGTAGGATTGTGGATTCCATGTGCTAGGTTCCAATCCTCTTGAGGGAGGATTGGTTCCATGGGAGGTGTCACAAGAATGTTTAACCTCTGGTGCAAGAGGTTTATTTCTTGAAAACTGTTTTCCAACCCCACCGAGAGATAATTTATACGGTCTATGAGGACCTCCTCCACCGAAGTCATCTCGTCAAGGGCTTCACGTAGCGCCATTACGTATCTTACGAGCGTGGCTTCAATCGATGGCCTCCTTTCCCGTCGACTGTTCCTTGAGTGCGCAGAAGAGGTTCCACTGTTTTGGCTAGACATTCTACGAAAACATACCAAAAATAGTGTGTTTTAATGAAACAGTACCACGAACACGGCCCCATGCTCAATGAGCATGGCCCCGTGTTCAAATTTCTGCAGATTTTTAGAACAAGGAATCTTGGGGTTTCAAATTATTTTCTTAACTTATGAAGCTTTTCTGAGCAGAAATAACTTAAAACAATGTTTTGTAACTTATTTTTAACAAGATTCCTTGATCAAAAATTCAATAAACATCACAATGAGGCTTGAAATCAAGCTTCAATGGAGGTGTTGTTGCAAGAAAGGTGAAGAAGAAGGCAATGGATAAAAGAGGAAAGGACAAGATGTTTGTTGGAACCTTCTTTTAGAACTTACCTAGGATGGTAGGTCAGAAAATCCCTTCAAATCTCTGTCCCTGGATGGTCCAAATGTGCAGGATTCTTGGCTGCATTTATAGAAAACGACAGCGTGCTGGACACGGCCCCGTGTCGACTGGACACGGCCCCGTGTGCAGGCAAGATCCTGACACATTTTATTCGTATTCTGACAAAAGTCAGAAAGGAATCTTTTGGTGGACACGGGGGCGTGTTGACCTGGGCACGGCCCCGTGTCGGAAGGCTGTTTTATGAAGTTTGTCTATTTTCAAGGAACTTTTCTGGATCGGGCGGTTCCTTACTGGATGGAACAACCCCAAAGTGCCTAAGATACCTTAATTGATCTAAATTAAGACGAGAACGCAAGAGGTTGTCGGTGAGGGTGATTCCTATGCTATATGTAGGTGGACAAGTCCAACCCTTTTCCGGGCTCTCGTTAAAGAAGGTGTATGTCGAATCGCTCAGGTCTATGTATGCATCAAACGAAGTTGATGGGGAGTCCTTCCCGGCACAATCGACACAGGGACAACTATCGCTCAAGTCCTCACTAGAGTTAGGAGTATCGTTGGAAACAATGAAGTTGTTTGAATGCGGTTCCAACCCTTCTTCTTGGCTATCGTCTTGGAAAAGATTATTAAAATCTTTCCTAAGTTCTTTTAGCCAATCAATAATTAGATCTTCTAGTTGAAATAATTCATCGAGAAGCATTTCTCCTAGAAAATCCGGTTGGGAGCATTCGAGGGAGAGATAGGGATTATTTTTACTTTCGCCCCTCTTAAGGATACTAGGAAATGATGGGACTATATAGTGGGGTTTATAATTTAGAAAATAACATTCTAATTCTTTATGGTTACCACCACATAATTGACACCACATAGTACCATAAGAGTGCCGAAAGTAAAAAGTATCAGTATCACTCATGTTTGTGTCAGAAATTACCAACCGTCGGGATCTTACGGTTCTGTTTTTAGTAAATGAAACTTGGGCACGGGGGCGTGTTGAGTGGGCACGGCCCCGTGTTCAGTTTACTGTCTAACTTAAAACAGGATTGCCAGTTCCAATGATTGGGCACGGGGCGTGTTCAGCGGGTACGGCCCGTGCTGAGTTCTGTAGAAGCTGAAAAATTAAGAAAAATCCTAAAAAAAATTGAAAAATAAGAAAAACGATTAGGCCGTTGATTCCTAACTTTCTTAAAATCCTTGTGTCCCCGGCAACGGCGCCAAAAACTTGATGGGTATCAAGTGTTATATATATTAGGTGTATATTTTAAGTCCTTTTAACACTTTTTAGTCAAGTTTTAAATTTATAAAACACGATATTCACTAACACTAGACACTCATATGGGCAAGTGCACCCATCGTGAGCGTAGTATAGTGTTGGTAAGATACCGAGGTCATCCAAGGACACAAGAGCTTTTAGTACCGGTTTATCCTCAACGTCTAATCAAATCAAAAAGTTTAGAAAAATGTTTTAAACTAAGAAAAATAAAAACTAACTAAAAATGCTGAAAATAAAAATAAAAAGAAAAAACAGATAGACAAGATGAATCACTTGGTTCCGACTCGTATCTAGTGTAACCTTTGATTATTTCCGCACTTTTGCACTATTTTAAGAGATTATCTTAGTTATTGTAGTAGGCCCCTCTTTTGAAGGTGACGTTACCCTCACCCCAGTAGTTTGAGTCAGCAAGGATACAATCCTAAAAGGGTGGATTATTGAAAGATAATGAATTAAGTTATTAATGCAAATTATGGTAGGCCCCTCTTTTGGAGGTAACGTTACCCTCGACTAAGTAGTCTGAGTCAGCAGGGATACAGTGCTAAATAGCCGGGTTATAGTATTAATAGTAGTTAACTTATGAGGGGATCAAAGAGTTTGGACCCCCGCCATCCAATACCGTTAAGTATTGAAGGAGGTCCTACTAAATTTGACCCAGGTCCATTGCAGGACCTCTAAACGCTGAACAATGGCAAGACCTTTACCAAACCGTTCCCTTAACCCCCGACCAGGTAGCCAACATACCTCCATATAGACCGTGGAGATATGAATGGTGAAAATCTTTTATTTTATATAGACAGTAAAATAATGCCAAGACACCACGGACAAACGATAAGGAAAGATCACCTTCAACATAAGAAACTAGTTATTAAAGTCATTAATACAAAACCAAGTACAAAGTGCGAAAAGATTAAAAATAAAAAGTATTACACTAGACACTTTGTCTTCACCAGGTGATGTAAGAGACTTAGGCAACCATGGCCTTGATTGTCAAGAACTCTTACGATCAATCTTGGATCTCGAGACGACTCACACACTCTATGATGGACAATGGATGATGGTGGTGGATGATGGTGTTATAGTGGTGGTGGGTGAAGTGTGAGAGAGGTGGTGTGCCAAGGGATGGTTTGAGCTTGAGCCAAGCACTCCTATTTATAGGCTGAACAGAAGCTCGGGCACGGCCCCGTGTCCAGTGGGCACGGCCCCGTGTCCACATCCTCTCTTTCTTCATTTAATGCAGCTTTGTCTTATTAGTTGACCATGCCCCCGTGTCCGCTGAGCACGGCCCCGTGTGCAGAAGAATCTTTGTACTATGAAGATTTGCCTGGATTGTGCGACTCTTATAGTTGACCACGAACCCGTGTCCGCTGAGTACGACCCCGTGGTGGGCAATAGAAGCTTCTACAACTTTGTCTTTTCTGCTGACACTTGGGCACGCCCCCGTGCAGGCTGAGCACGGGGCGTGTTCAGTCTTCTGATATCTTGTTTTGCTTGGGAAGATGCTGTCGTGGGGTCGGGCATGTCACGTCTTGTTCCTTTTCTTGTATTTATGTCAGATTTTGGTGTCTTTTTGCTTCTTTTGTTAATTTGAGCTCATTTAATCCTGAAAATACAAAAGGCAGACAAAAGCACACTTTTTCCAACATTAGTACTAAAAAAGGGTTAGTTTTATGCCACAATTGATGAAATTTATATGTTGCATTTTGCACACATCAACGTCATCCTAGAATACCTTGAATCTTGATGATTACATGGTTAAAAGTTAAGATTTAAAAGGTAGAAAGGTGTAGGAGTGCGTGTAGATCATGAAAGTACAAGATTTAGGACGAGATCTTACCGGAATCGTGAGAAATCTGAAGAAAAATGAGGAGCACGAGCTGGTCGAACAGAGGGTTTCCAAAAGTGGAAATGATGACAATGACAGGGGTATTTATAGGCTTCCAAATGAGGAAAGTGCTGGCCGATCGGCCGGCTGGTCGATTCGGCTGGTAGCCTGATCGATCAGTTGCCTGATTCGAGTGTTTGGTGCGACGATTTTTGATATTTCGATTTCGACTGCGATCGATGCGAATGTGGTAGAGTTTCCTATTCAAATTACTTTTAATCCCAAACACTCATATTGCGCGCTATCTCTTCTCCACTAATTATCATACTATATCAACATATAATCATTCTTGTTTCGTATTCGGTTTGCGATTGCGATTCGATTGCGATTGAATTTGATTGCGTTTCGATTGATTACCACACATACATAAATAACATGCACAAGTAACACATAAGGCACACACACACGTAGAACAATAACCAAATGCATAATTGGAGTTGCGAGTGTGATCGTGATTCGATGTTGATTTATTCGGATTGATTAGAATTTAGTTGACTTTATCGCATTGTTACTTCCCATAGTTCACAGTCGTAAGTCGAGTAGATTGCGAGTAACATACGTCGATTATTGTAATTATTGACACTTACTCCACATAATACAACTAAAATAAACACCTAAAGAAATCCACTACTAGTCAGGTTGCACGAAATCGGTCGTTCACTTGACCTTGACTTGACTTTTGAAAACACGGGGTGTTACAGCCTCCCCTTGTTTAGGGAATTTCGTCCCGAAATTAGGCTGAAAGTTGTATAACACCGTGAATCACTTTTCTCTCTCTAGACTTTCTCTTTAAATAACTGCGGTTACTTCGCCTTCATGTCGTTTTCGAGTTCCCAAGTGAACTCTGTGCCTCGTTTGCCTTCCCATCAGACTTTAACAATAGGAATGCGCGAGCGTCTGAGCTGCTTGGTTTGGCGATCCATGATTTCGACAGGCTTCTCCACGAAGTGTAGTGTTTCGTTTACTTGAAGGTCGTCGAGAGGTACAATTAGATCATGCTTAGCCAGGCACTTTCAGAGGTTCGAAACGTGGAAAGTCGGGTGGACGTTACTAAGTTCCTCCGGTAGTTCGAGTCTGTAGGCGACTTTTCCGATCCTTTCCAGAATCTTAAAAGGTCCAACATATCGAGGCGCGAGCTTTCCTTTCTTGTCGAATCGGACCACACCCTTCCAAGGTGATACCTTTAGGAGTACGTGGTCACCAACGTCAAATTCAAGGGGCTTGCGTCGTATATCGACATAACTTTTCTGTCGATTCCGAGCTTTCGTTGGATTGTCTCGAATTTGGAAAATTTTGTCTGTCGTTTCTTGCAGTAGCTCGGGACCGGTTAATTGCGAATGCCCGATCTTGTGCCACACAATAGGCTATCGACATCTTCTTCCGTATAAAGCCTCGAATGGTGCCATTTGAATGCTTGCATGATAACTGTTGTTATACGAGAATTCGACTAACGGCAGGTATTTATCCCAATTACCACCGAAGTCTATGACACACGAACGGAGCATGTCTTCAAGAGTACGGATCGTTCTCTCAGTCTGACCGTCGGTTTGAGGGTGGAAAGCGGTACTTAGATTAAGCGATGTACCGAGAGCCGTTTGAAACGTTTCCCACAGTTGCGAGGTAAACCGAGCATCACGATCAGAGATGATGTCGCGAGGCGGCCCATGATTACAAATGATCTAGTCGGTGTAGATTCGGGCTAATCGTTCTACCTTGTAGTCCTCCCGTATTGGCAAGAAGTGAGCAGATTTGGTCAAACGGTCCACAACAACCCAAATGCTGTCAAGACCTGATGACGTGTGCGGAAGTTTTGTTATGAAGTCCATAGCTATACTCTCCCACTTCCACATAGGGATAGGTGGTTGTTCGAGTAAGCCAGAGGGCCTTTGATGTTCAGCCTTGACTCTTGCACACGTCAGGCATTTTCCAACGTAGAGAGCAATATCCCTTTTCATGCCGGGCCACCAGTACTTGTAGCGAAGATCCTGGTACATTTTGTCGGCACCGGGATGAGTAGAATACCGGGATTTGTGGGCTTCGTCCATCAAAATCTGTCGCAAATTGGTCCGTTTAGGGATCCAAATTCGGTCCAGAAAGTGGAAGATCCCATCTGATTTACTCACAAGCTGGGCTCCATCGTGGTAGATTCTATCCTTCTTCAGAGTGCGTTCATTAAAACACGCATGCTGAGCTTCGCGGATGAGGGTTTCGAGGTCGTATTGGGCTTGGACGTTACGAGTGCTAAGCAGATAGTTCCGTCTGCTGAGTGCGTCGGCAACAACATTTGCTTTGCCTGGGTGATAATGAATCTCACAGTCATAATCGTTGAGAAGTTCTACCCATCGGCGTTGACGCATATTGAGTTCTTTCTGATTAAAGATATGTTGTAGGCTCCTATGATCGGTGAAGATCGTACACTTTGTACCATATAGGTAGTGTCGCCAAATCTTTAAAGCATAAACAATTGCGCCTAGCTCGAGATCATGGGTTGTATAGTTCTTCTCGTGGATTTTGAGCTGACGAGATGCGTAAGCTATAACCTTGTCCCGCTGCATAAGGACACAACCGAGACTAAGGTTGGAAGCATCACGGTAGACAATGAAATCGTCGTTTCCGTCGGGCAATGTGAGAATAGGAGCATTGCAGAGCATGTTCTTGAGGGTTCAAAAGGCAGACTCTTGTTCAGTTCCCCAAACAAAAGGCTTGTCCTTATGCGTGAGAGAGGTAAGCGGCACAGCGATCTTTGAGAATCCTTCGATAAATCATCGATAATAACCCGCTAGTCCGAGAAAAGAACGAACTTCAGATGGGTTCTTAGGTGTAATCCAACTCTTAACAGCTTCAATCTTCGCAGGATCGATGTGAATACCTTGACTATTAACAATGTGACCCAGAAACTGAACCTTCTCCAACCAGAATTCACATTTGGAGAACTTGGCATAGAGTTGATTCCCCTGGAGTAGCTCGAGAACCAAACGTAGATGTTGCGCGTGTTCAGTTTTCGACTTGGAATAGATCAAGACATCGTCGATGAATTCGATGACGAAATGGTCGAGATATGGTTTGCACACGCGATTCATCAGATCCATGAAAACCGCGGGTGCGTTGGTTAAACCAAAGGGCATAACAACGAATTCGTAGTGGCCGTATCGAGTGCGAAACGCGGTTTTTGGTATATCTTCTTCTTGAATACGTAGTTGATGATAACCTGAGCGCAAATCAATCTTCGAGAAACACATAGCACCTTGCAGTTGATCAAACAAATCGTCAATGCGGGGTAGGGGATAGCGGTTCTTGTCACACCCCCCCAAAATCCACCTGCAGAATACCACCGCTTGGAGGCGTGGCTGACCAGGATCCAGCCACCAATCATATTGAACACGCAAGTTAATAATTATAAAAGTTTAACCAGTACAATTGGTGTTCAAACAAAACATAGTTTAAGTTGCAAAGCGGAAGCGTAATATTCAAAACCAAAACATAAGTTTAAACGTTTCAAGGTTTAACATGGCACACGGCTGTCCATGTCCCACAACGACTCTCCCCCATGCAAGCTCCAGCTAAGTACCTATTGACCTACAAAGCATGTAGTAACGAGTCAACAACAAGTTGAGTGAGTTCACAGTTGGGTGTTCATTTTAAGTTGTTCCAAAAACAGTTTCCTTTAATCGGCATCCTGCCGTGGGGTTTACCCCATAGTTGAAAACGTGACTTGTTTATTCCACTTCCTCTTGTTGTCACTAGGAGCATCCGAAGTTGAACCTTTGCTGGAAGCTCCATCCCACTTCCTCTTGTTGTCACTAGGAGCATCCGAAGTAGCTGTAGCACTTATACGCTTTGGTAACCTGTTCTGCTCCACCGCCTGATCCGTGAGATGGTGAGCCAATTGAACAACTTGCTGGATGGTGGCGAGATTAGCTGAAGTCACATGACTTTGGATCTCTGGCACTAAGCCCTTGAGAAATAGTTCGATGCGTTTGATGGGTGGGTCTACCATAGCAGGACACAGTAATGCAAGCTCATTTGATCTCTTCGTATACGCCTCAATTTCTGACCCCGTCATCTTGAGGTTGAAGAACTCGACTTCCAGCTTATGAATGTCATCACGACTGCAGTATTCTTCCTTGATCATCTCTTTAAAATTGTTCCATGGGGTGGCGTTAGAAGCAACCAACCCCAGCATTTGGACCTGAGCATTCCACCATGTGAGAGCTAAACCCACGAGAGTACCAGTAGGATACTTCACCCTGCGCGCCTCAGGGCATTCACACATTTCGAAAACTGACTCGAGCTTCTCAAACCAGTGGAGGAGACCTACAGCTTCTTCAGTGCCGCTAAAGGTAGTTGGTCGGCAGTCCATAAAAGTTTTAAAGGTGCAGGGCTGAGCATGTTGACCTGTTGTGGGTGAAAGAAGGGACATAGTTTAACACAAAGGTTGGTTCACGAGAGTAGGATCTAAAGATCCTAGAATGAGTTTGGACTGCAGGATATACCTCCCGCGTGTGCAGCTGCAAGCGCCGCAGCAACTCGTTCGTTAATCAGAGCCATCAACTGGGCTTGAGTCATGTTAACGCGTCCAGACATGATCTTCATATCAAGAAGAACATGAGTGAGAGAGGTTCGTGAAAATGCGATGACAGAAGAGAGTAAGCACACACGGGTTCAAGCAACAGTAGTTATACTAACCAAGCATACCAGGAGCAATGCACTATGTAACTATCAAGTAGGCAATATATACACAGATCATATCACCTAGAATGTCAAGCCTTGCATGTGGAATGAAGCGTCGTTGTGGATCGTAGAGCACTGTACAGGTTATAGTCTGATTTTAATAAAACTCTTTCCCCTTATTAAAACCAAGTTCACTATAACCAATGGCTCTGATACCAATCTGTCACACCCCCCAAAATCCACCTGCGGAATACCACCACTTGGAGGCGTGACTGACCAGGATCCAGCCACAAATCATATTGAACACGAAAGTTAATAATTATAAAAGTTTAACCAGTACAATTGGTGTTCAAACAAAACATAGTTTAAGTTGCAAAGCGGAAGCGTAATATTCAAAACCAAAACATAAGTTTAAACGTTTCAAGGTTTAACATGGCACACAGCTGTCCATGTCCCACAACGACTCTCCCCCATGCAAGCTCCAGCTAAGTACCTATTGACCTGCAAAGCATGTAGTAACGAGTCAACAACAAGTTGAGTGAGTTCACAGTTGGGTGTTCATTTTAAGTTGTTCCAAAAACAGTTTCCTTTAACCGGCATCCTGCCGTGGGGGTTACCCCATAGTTGAAAACGTGACTTGTTTATTCCCGGTTACTCTGGCAATCCAGCCGTGGGGGCTACCCCTTGTTAGTTATCTGGCATTTCGGCCGTGGGGGCTACCCCATGTATACACTAGACTCGTTACCATATCGACTGCTGACTGTAGTCATGTTTATGTGCCCTGAACTGTCAATGTCTATCATCATTGATGTGCCCAGATCCATTAGTTCACGCCCGTCCTCTACGGCACGGTGTGAGGCTTGTCAAACCTAAATAGCGCTATCTAACTAATGACCCGCTCGCCATTGGCCCGGCGATTAAGTCGATATAAAAAGGAGGGACTTCGTGATAGAGTTTTGGTCTAGTACGAGTTATCTGTCCATGAGGACGAGGAATTATATTCCTGAACCGATGCTGTCCTACCCAAGAAAGGACGAGGAATCCATGTTCCTTAACCCCAATTCCCAACCCCTGGGAATCCCATGCTTTGTAGAAAGTGTGAACTCACATTGGTTTGCTCGGCAGATACACAGAAAGTTGGTCAAGCTATAAGTGGTCAACCACGTCCTAACATAGATACCATTCAAGTCAGGTTCATATTCAAGTAGTGCACGTATTTTCTACACGTATTGTACACAAGTAACGATCATAGCATACACGCCTAGCATGGCAGTTCAACAACAGTGCTAGTTCAACAGTAGGAGTCATGTAGCAAACAAAGCCCAACAGTACAGCCCAATCACCTAAGCCCGTAACAGTGTGCAAGTCCAAATCAGTGAGTATGTGTACGTGGTCTCGAGTTATAGCCTACGAGTTCTCGAGTCGCAACTGTGGAGGTCTCATGCATGTACTAGTCGAGACTAGACGGTCTCGAGTCGCAACCGGACCCGCAACCGTGGTCTCGAGTTATGCTGCTTGTGTGAGGGAGCTGTGGTCTCGAGTCGAGACTAAGGGTCTCGACTTGCATTCCTGCTGATCGAAACCTTCTAGAACCTGTCCGAATTGTACTATCCAATAGAATTTCATGTTCATGATCCTTAGTACTAACCAATGAAATGCACCAACATGTTTTGTTGTCTAATTTTATTTCAAACAGATCAAAGCATGGCATATTCAAATATTCATAACACATTCATATCAGATTCATGTTGTTCATCTTTTAGGGTTTTTATCATAACACTTGATTATTCAAATAAACATACATCATCCACTCCATATTTATCCATTTTTCGGTTTATCTCATCATTCGAACACATGTAACTATTTTATCACCTTCATTTAATCCTTATATTATCAAACAAGTGTTTAACCCTAATCATGTGAGATCCATAAGACATCTTATTACATATATGAAAGCGGCTCATACTATCATTCAAATAATGTACATTATTCTTGTCCAAATCATGTTTATCATCATCAAGGAAATATCTTTGCCACTCAACAATATCCATTAAATCAAACAAGCACTTTCATCATACTTAAATAATAGCTACAATGCATATTATCACAAAATCAACTAATCATGCATATACATGTGTTTGTAAAGAAACACTAACCGGTTCGAGAAGTAGTAGTGAAGAATGAAGCTTCACTTGGTGTGCACAAGCTAATCCGAGGACCCTTGTGGTTGCCGGTTTGAGGTTTAGGGTTTTAGTGAGAGAAAGGTGGGAGGAGAGGGAGAAGGAGAGTGTGAGGGAGTGTTTGCAAAATGGTGAAAAGTGGCAAGGTTGGTCACCCTTGTGGGTTTTATACCCGTTCTGAGTTGGTGTACCCTAAAGGGTTTCCAAGTGGGTCTCACGGGTGTATGGCCCAACCGGCCCAACCGTTCACTGTTTACTCGAGACTGAGTGGTCTCGAGTCGGGTTCTTGTGTCTTGGGTCACATGAATACATACTAGTATAAACTATACTTTATACGTACACATTAATAGCACATAGCACACCAAGATAGTCACGAACTTTCGTTTGCTAATATATAAACACATAACGTTCAAGCATGTTACATCAATATACAATTGAAGGGTTCTAAATTTCGAGTTGTCACAGTTCTTGATAGTTAACTTATTCAATTCCCGATAGTCGATACACATCCTGAACGACCCATCCTTCTTTTTGACGAAAAGGACTGGCGCGCCCCAAGGAGAGGTGCTCGGGCGAATGAAGCCTTTCTCAAGTAATTCCTGGAGTTGGTTTGAGAGTTCGCGCATTTCGGATGGCGCGAGTCGGTAAGGAGCTTTGGCAATAGGGTTGGCTCCAGGAATGAGGTCGATACGAAAGTCGATATCACGACTTGGCGGTAGCCCGGGAAGATCCTCTGGAAAAACGTTAGGAAATTCTCGAACCACAGGAACGTCTTTCACTTCCTTCTTCTCTTTCTTTTCCTTCTCTGCTACTACAATGTTAGCCAAGAAAGCTCTGTATTCCTTGCAGAGATACTTGCTAGCTTGGACACATGACATGAGCTTGAGACCTTTCGAAGCGGTTTCACTGTAAACACACAATAAATCACCATTCGCGAGCGAGAATCGGATCATCTTGTCGAAGCACACAATTTCATCATGGTTTTCACGAAGAAAGTCCATGCCTACTATGACGTCAAAACTTCTGAGTTGCATCGGAATAAGGTCGATTGGGAAGATGTGATTGTTGAGCTCAAGGGTACAATCACGAAGAACAGAATTAACGGCGATAGTTCTTCTGGTAGCGACTTCAACATTGAACGTCGCGGAGAGTTGGGGGCGTTTACGACTAAGGAGCTTCTCGAATTCGAACGACACAAAACAATTATCGGCTCCAGTATCAAATAAACACGAAGCATAAATACCATTCACAAGGAACGTACCATTAACCACGTTGTTGTTGGCTTGGGCTTGACGCACGTTGATGTTGAAAGTTCTGGCGCGTGCGGCGTGTTGTTGCTGCTGCTGCTGTTGCTGCTGGGGCTCTTGTTTCACAACCCTGTCTGGGTACATGTTGGCGAAATGGTTAGGATCACCACATGCGAAGCAGGCTCTGGCGTTGACCGCGGGTGCCGGAGGAGCTTGTTGACCCGGAGGGGCGGTGAGTAGAGCTTGATGAGCAGGAGTTTCTCGAGCACGGCAGTAGGTAGTGAAATGGCCGTACATATTGCAATGAGCACAAAAACGGCAAGCAATGGTAGTCGGGTGGTGGTAGGTACAAGTAGGGCAGAGTGGGTGTGGCCCAGTGTATGCACGCTTAGCAGGCGGTGCATTTGCCACAGGCGCCGCTACTTGACGCTGTTGGGCTGGTACAGCTTGAATCGGTGCAGCAGTGATCGCACAGTTCTTGTTGCTGGAGCTGTTCTTTCTCTTGTTCTTCCTCTTGTTGCTCGATGAGGTGGTGGTTTCAGCAGTTGGTGCGGCGGTGGTAGCTTGATGCAGGTGCTTTGGAGTTTTATCCCGGACACCAGCCTTGACTCGCTTGTCGTTGATTTCAGCGGCCAGTAGATAAGTTTCTTCCATCGTCTTAGTCTTAGCCGCTTGCACGAAATCGGCAACACAGTCCGGCAGGGCTCGGATATACTTCTTGAATGCCATGTCTGGAGTCTTGACCTGATCGGGACAAATGATGCTGAGCTGTTTGAAGCGAGCAGTGAGTGCAGCATTTTCACCATCCTTTTGCTGTATGTGCCAAAATTCATCCTCTAGTTTCTGACGTTCATGAGGAGGACAAAATTCTTCCAGCATGACTTCCTTGAGCTCGTCCCACGACAGACCGTAGGCTGCATTGTTCCCTCGCTTGTTCCTCTCGGCCGTCCACCAGTCTATAGCACGGGACTGGAAGACGCCGGTAGCGTTCAGAGTACGGAGGTTGTCAGGGCAACCGCTTTGTCGTAGAGTGACCTCAATGGAGTCAAACCATTGGAACAACGCTGTGGGGCCTCCCTCGCCAGTGAATTCTTTTGTCCCACAAGACTTGAATTGCTTGAAATTGAAGGGAGCTTTGGTGGTAGCTTTAGGAGCTTCGGTCCTCGACTCCTCAGATGATTTGCTGACATTCTCGTAAACATCACTCACGGCCTTTGCTACTTGTTTAGCGATGATAGCAGCAAGGCGTTTGTCTCTCTTTTCTTGACGAGAAAGTGAGGGATGACGGGATCCAGATGACATTGTTTGCAACAGACATCGTCCCAGGTTTCAACACATTGTATTCGAATCTCACCTCACGCGTCTACTACTTACTAAAGCTCAGGAACATGCATAATCATGTAAACACATAGACACATAACTATGTAGAACACAGAATCACATAAATACATAAGCACGTAGAGCACAGAAACACATAACCACATACGCATGTAATCACAGAGACACATGGGAGCATATAGAGACATGTAGAGCATTCTTACTGCCTCAGAATACAGAAACCTATCATTCAAAGTTCGCGAGTGCTCGAATATAGCGACCGTGTTTAATATATCGAGTCGTGTAGTATAAGCGTACATCATAGTATGAGGCCATCCGTAGTTTAGCGACTTGTTAGCATATTGAGATAGAAATGCAATACGAGTCGTGCGTGTCGATCGAAGTGAAAGCAAAAATCGAGTAAATCTCCAAAATTTAAACACATAAACAGGTAAACACACTTATAAGCACATAAAATTGACGAATCATCAGAGTCAACAGTTGCGGGCTCGGAAATCGAAACACATAAAAAACCGAGAAATAGATCGTCTGCGGCTAGTAGACTTTGACTATCCAAAGTGGTTCGACTATTCACAAGGATCTGGTGTGCACATTTGACCTCCAGCACTATGCTTTTGCCTCGATTCTTGGGCGTTTGGCACACATCCCGTTAGTCATATTGTGACTTCGGGTCGTTGGAGTCCGTCGAAACTTTGGTGAGAGTTTTTTAAAATGAGCGGAACAAGTCGTCAAGATTAGGGTTTCACCCCTAGCTTAACAATTTCGTCCTTGTTTTGATAAAATTGAGGAGATTATTCATCAAAATATGGGTTTCACTCCTGATTTGGCATAATTCTCCTCGTTTGTAGGTAAAATGCGGGTTGATCAAGCAACTTTTGTCGAGAGTTTGCGGTTTTCACACCTAATCTCGACTTAATTACTTATTCATGGTTGAAAATTCGAGTGCAGTGATAGTGTAGCGTGTGAGAGAATAGCGAGCTCATATACAATCCCTAACGGATAAGCACAAGTCGGTCTGTTGGTTCCTAACTATAGACTAGGTTTCTAAGACATCAACCCGGACTTGGTCGTGTCTTGCCTAATTCCCTATAGTTATGGCTCTGATACCAATCTGTCACACCCCTACCGATGGCGGAATCATCGGGGCATGGCACTGAGCGAAACAGATTGTCCAGAAGTTTCCATAACAATTATCATTACTATTCAATTTAAAATAACATGTCCAATACCATGTCTCAAACAGTAAACAAATTATTACAGATAAAATCTAGGCAAATAATTCTGTTCCGACAACTCAGATTTAAATAGAGCAATTGTTTATCTGCTTCTAGAGACCCTTGATTCAATTACTACAGACAACTATTTGTTGGACTCTAGAGCTTTATTCTAGCTTCGATTTCCTAGCAACTGTGCATCCTAAGCACCTGTCACATACGTTAAAATAAAGTCAATACATATAATGTAAAGGTGAGCATACAAGTTTGATAATAGCATATAGATTTCGAATTCGTTTACGCATAACCAGCACGTACACATAGAGAAATGAAGCACGTTAGTTATCGACATAGATCCATCGATACCAATGACTGCGGGTTGACTGCCTGAGGCAGTTCGCAATACATGATTACCACCGTAATCCATGCAAGTAATTGTCCTTAACAACCCCTGCGAACAGGTGCTGAGTCCAAACTATAGTACTATCGTTGCTAAGGCAGGTAGACAGCATTCCATGTGTAAACATAACAAACAAGCATTCATAAGCCACGTATAACATGCATTAACGGTTAGCGTTCAAATAGTATTGAGTAGTGTGTTTGATGTGATTTGAATAGTTGTAACGTATGTAACACCCAAAAGTGTATAAAGCAAAAAGGGTTCGAGTATACTCACAACGATTGATGGATTGAAGGGAGCGCTTAGCGAGTAGGGTTAGCCTGAATAGTTCGATAGTATTAAGATAAGCAACGCGTAAAACGGAAACAAGTGTTGGAGGATCAGACAGCTGGTCGATCGGACGGTAGTCCGATCGGACGGCTGACCGTGCGGTTTACAGTCCGTTCGGACGGTTGTCCGGTCGGACGGTAGTCCGGTCGGATGACTGCTCGTGTGGATTGTTTCTTCCTTTGAGTGAGATGTGTTTGTGTATGATGGTTTGACTTTTGAAGCTTTTGTTGTGGCATTTGAAAACATTGAAGTATCTTTACCTTTCAGGTTGGTCGATCGATCGGACGGTCGTTCGTTCGGCCGGCCGGCAACCCGATCGGTTAGGTACCTCCGCACAAACAAATTCTCAGCAGGAGGCACTCGATCGGACAGTAGTACGATCGAGTGGCATTCCTTGTGCGTTAAACATGTTGCAAAATCAATTAAGGGTTGAAGTCAAGTATCTCATGATCCGAAGAGTAATCCAATCGGATGGTAGTCTGATCGGACAGCAGTTCGTTCAATGCTTAAACTTCAAAATAAGTTGACTAAATGTGGGACCCATGTTCTAGCCGACCGGCTGGCCAGTCGTTCGGCCGCCTGTCCATTCGGACAGCAGTCCGATCGGACAACACCTTATCCTGGTCGGCCTGTCCGTCTAACACTTGGTTATTTTGTTTGTTGCTTTATCGAAGCATTTTGACAACGAGTCAAACAATAGGGACCTCGTCCTTACTTGGTTCTCCTGATCGAACAGGAATCACCCAAATTCGGTTGGTGAACGGTTCGGGACGGTGTTTAATGTTTAACCCGTAATCGGTGAACCTCGTGGATGGAATCCGGATCTTGAGCCACACAACCACCAGAATGAGTAGTAAGTCGGCACAAGCCCCGTTTCTATCGGTTTTGAAGGTATTGAGTGTAAAAGAGTTGAAAGAAAGTTGGAAAACCATCTTCCAATCCTCTTCACCGTGAATATGTTCAGATATATGAAAGATCTTTGTTTGCTTATGTGGAAATCAGTTAGATCAAGTTATTCTTGGTGGATTGAGGCCAAAACATGAAGTTCTTCAAGAACACATGATGACGTCATCCTAGAATACCTTGAATCTTGATGATTACACGGTTAAAAGTTAAGATTTAAAAGGTAGAAAGGTGTAGGAGTGCGCGTAGATCATGAAAGTACAAGATTTAGGACGAGATCTTACCGGAACCGTGAGAAATCTGAAGAAAAGTGAGGAGCACGAGATGGTCGAACAGAGGGTTTCCAAAAGTGGAAATGATGACAATGACAGGGGTATTTATAGGCTTCCAAATGAGGAAAGTGCTGGCCGATCGGCCAGGCAGCTCGATCGGACAGCCTGTCCGATCGGACGGCATTCCGATCGGCCGACTGGTAGCCTGATCGATCAGTTGCCTGATTCGAGTGTTTGGTGTGACGATTTTTGATATTTCGATTTCGACTGCGATCAATGTGAATGTGGTAGAGTTTCCTATTCAAATTACTTTTAATCCCAAACACTCATATCGCGCGCTGTCTCTTCTCCACTAATTATCATACTATATCAACATATAATCATTCTTGTTTCGTATTCGGTTTGCGATTGCGATTCGATTGCGATTGAATTTGATTGCGTTTCGATTGATTACCACACATACATAATTAACATGCACAAGTAACACATAAGGCACACACACACGTAGAACAATAACCAAATGCGTAACTGGAGTTGCGAGTGTGATCGTGATTCGATGTCGATTTATTCGGATTGATTAGCGTTTAGTTGACTTTATCGCATTGTTACTTCCCATAGTTCACAGTCATAAGTCGAGTAGATTGCGAGCAACATACGTCGATTATTGTAATTATTGACACTTACTCCACATAATACAACTAAAATAAACACCTAAAGAACTCCACTACTAGTCAGGATGCGCGAAATCGGTCGTTGACTTGACCTTGACTTGACTTTTGAAAACACGGGGTGTTACATGTATTAATGACTTTAATAACTAGTTTCTTATGTTGAATGTGAAACTTCTTTACCATTTGTCTGTGGTGTCTTGGCATTACTTTACTGTCTATATAAAGTAAAAGATTTTCACCATTCATGTCTCTACGGTCTATATAGAGATATGTTGGCTACTTGGTCGGGGGTTAAGGGAATGGTTTGGTAATGTTCTTACCTTGTTCAGTGTATAGATCCTGCAAGGACCTGGGTCAAGCTTACTAGGACTTCCTTCAATACCCACTTGTATTGGATGGCGGGGGTGCGAATGGCTTGATCCCCTCATATGTAAACTACTATTAATACATTAAACCGGCTACTTGGGATTGTATCCCTGCTGACTCAAACCACTTAGCCGAGGGTAACGTCGCCTTCAAAAGAGGGGCCTACCACTTTACGCATTAATAACTTAATTAATTATCTTTCAATATTCCGACCCTTTGAGATTGTATCCTTGCTGACTCAAATCACTGGGTTGAGGGTAACGTCACCTTCAAAAGAGGGGCCTACTACTATAACTAAGATAATCTCTTAAAAAGTGCGGAAATCATCAAATGTTACATTAAAGGCGAGTCGGATCCAAGTGATCATCTTGTCTATCTGTTTTTCTTTTATTTTATTTTTCAGCATTTTTAGTTTTTATTTTCATGTTTAAAACCTTTTCTAAAATTTTGATTTGATTAGACGTTGAGGATAAACCGGTACTAAAAGCTCTTGTGTCATTGGACGACCTCGGTATCTTACCAACGCTATACTTCGCTCACGATGGGTGCACTTGCCATGTGTGTGTTTAAGTATTAGTATAATATCGTGTTTTATAAATTTAAAACTTAACTAATGTGTTAAAAAGGGCTTAAAATATTAATAAAAATATATCACACCTACACACACAATTGATTTTTAGTAAAGTGTATGGTTTTTTAGAACTTAAAAATTATCCTGATAAAGAAAGTAAAAGTGAAGCAATTATAAGGTTTTTTTATGATATACAGTAGATTAGTGACCTGTATATTATACTGGTTGAATAAATATTATTAAAAATATTAATTTAAATATTATGTCATATAGTTTTTAAAAGCTATTGTTTAAAAAAGCTGATTATTTTTTAAAAGTTCTGAAAGTTTTGTAATTATTTAAAGTTATTAAATAAACTCAACCCTTTATTATAAAAGATTATATATTATAGATTGTTAGAGTATTAACATAAAGTATTTTGTTACAGGCTACTATTACTTGTATTTTCATTCATATTTTTACATTAAAAATCTAAAACGCTAGTAGAAACCATGAGTTATTTATATGCTTATTTTATTATAATTCAATTTTATTAATCCATATTATCAAGCAAAACAAGATAAACATAAATGGGAAACACAATAGTAAACGATAAAAAGACAAAATTCATGGGCGAAAATAATATATTTTTTATTTAAATCTTCTTAATATTTATAATCTATATCTATTTATTTAGGGGAAAAGATAAAAAGATAAAATTTACAGATTAAATAATATATTTTTTATTTGAATCTTATTAACAAATATTACATATCAAAATCTATTTATTTAGGCGGGAAATACAATTGAGGTTACATGTGTCCCCCATATGATTTACTTTATTATATAGTACTAGTAGTAAAACCCGTGTGTAAACACGGGTGGTGTTTAGAAAACCATGCATACCACATTCTATTAAACGACGAATCACTATACGTTTTTTAAGGTTTAATTACATACCACATTTTAGTGTCATAATTACATAATTATTTTATCTTTCACATTCTAACAAAAACATCAGCAAGATATACTTTTAAAGGCCACTTTTGGTTCTGAATTGCTTCTTCGGGAATTGGCTTGGATGGTTCTATGGGCTCTTCAGGCACTTCTTTAGGCTTCTCTACATGTTCAAACAATATGCATTATAAGTAGCTCACATATTTATTAAAAACAAATACAACTATCATAATAAAAACTAATTAAAATTTCATAATCTTTTTAATTAAAAATAATTTTAACGTGTGATTTGGTTAATCTTTTTAAGTAAAAATAATTTTAATACATGATTTGGTTGAAAACAGATCCATCAATGGTATATACACAATGATGTAATCTAGAGATGATAATCATGACTCATTAGGTCGTAAATTGATATTAAATAGGTTAAGCCAATATATGAAAAAAGTTGTACCAAGTGTATTCAAATACGTAACAAATATTTATGCATTAACTATTTATATAAATCAAAAGTGGGTAGATATAGTGTTTGATGGCCGAGCCAACCGGGCTCGACCCATTTTGATTACCAAGTGAGTCAAGAGAGGGTTCATCGATTTTTGGCATCAGTAAAAACCTCTGATAATGCAACAACTGCAGCTCTTCTCTGTAGATCACCACTTGTACTGTGAATGCATATGTCTATCGCTTGCGTCAATCACGTAACGTAGCTTGATCAGATGACATAAGACCGGTGCTGAACAGAGCAAAAGGTAACCTTGATATGTATTGAAGTCCATTCGGACTATAGTCCATGTTAGGATCTGAGTTTCTTTTGACTGTGTTCGTTTGAATATAATGAAGATGAAACAGAGTTAGATGCAGTGGAATTAAATGAAACAAACTTTCAACACACAATCAATGGAAGAAATAGTTTTCAGCAAACATGTTTATCTCATAATCGAATGATTGTATTTATTACAATAATCAACTATAATGCATGCATGCACTAATCTCCCCCTCAGCCTGAGTTCACTATGATTGTTCGTACCGAATGACTTGGTGATGAAGAGAGCTAATAGAACAATACAGGGTACTGTTCTATTTATAGTACAGAACAAACCACTGAGCATCTTTGGCTGACGTCACCATGAAAGTGACATCTAACCTCCTAACAACCTCTAACAACTGTTCTATACAAACACTGCTGACTAAACTACTGATTACAAATATAATACAATGAATAAAGTAAACTACTGCTTCTTCATTCCACTATTATAGCTCTAGCAGTGCTTTGTGTCTTCAGCAGTACTTGAACCATATCAGTAGATTGAGCATCAATGCTTTATCTTCAACAGTCTTTATGGATTAGCAGCGGTTGTGAAAGGCAGTGCTTTAAGTCATCAGATGTTAGGGCCACTTTCAAGGGGAAACATTAAGTACAAACATCTGCTTATTCTGGATCCACTGATCTGATCTAGTTTTGGCTTTATCAACTGTACCTTTGAAGGGTTCAATTCCAACAATCTCCCCATGGAACAGATGATGGCAAAACCCTTCATTATTTTGGATCTTTATTGTATCATCAAGAGTTCCCTAACTTGACCTTTGAATTGTAATTCAAAGTTCATGGAATCCTCATCATTCTCATCCCTGCACAGTGTAAGCTCAAGGAGATTTTGTAAATCTTCAACACCCAGGCCAAGTGCTTATTCCCTTGATATATGCTTCACTTCACCATTGGATTTGAGCAGAGTCAATACGTGGGTCTTTTGATCAGACTTCCACTTTAGTATTTTTGAATCCAATGGGTTTCTTGGGAGAGACTTTATTGATGATGAGTTTGGAGATAGAGGCCTGGTGATGACAACTTTGACAGGGTCTTGAGATTGTGATGAGTCTTGTTTTTCTGCCAACGGTAAGAACCATTTTCATGATGTATTCTTAATGAGCCTTGTCTTCTTTAGTTTCTGCATCCATCTGCTTTTGTTTCCTTCTTTGATAAAGGATGGCTGCAGGTGGAGCAGTGGATCTTCTAATGGGTAATTTCTGTTTGACTGGAACCACTGCTTCTGGAACTGTTTCTGGATAATCAGGCTTTTTGGGAGCAGTGGGATCCTTCTTCCTTAACTCTTCCAACCTTTTGTAGGTATCTAACACTTTTACCTCTGACCACCTTGTAACCTGGTTCCTTGACCCATAATCAGCAGCTATAAGCTCTTCTTTCATTATTCTCAGCTTCAAAGCCCTTTTTGGTACATTCTTTTTGTAATTAGCCCAGACTGGAGGAGTTTGCTTAACTTTGTCTTCAATCATCTTTTGAATTCTGGCTATTTCCTTTTTAAGTTCACTGATGGTCCATTCTTTATACTGATGCTTTTCTGCCCTGTATTTCTTGTATGCTATGATGTATTCTATGTAATCTTGTCTCATACTTTCATAATCCTTTTCTGATAATTTCTGACAAAGATCTTTTGAGAACTGCTCTAAGGTTCTGACTTTAGTGAGCAGGTATTGCAAATTCCTTTGAATTTCTTTGTCAAACTTTCCCTTTGTGTCTCATTTGAGATATATCCTCTGCTTGTTTGGCCATTAATTTCAAATATTCTTCTATGTTTCTTGGCAAAGGATAACCTTGGAGAGATGGGAGTTTCTTTTTTGCAGGGTCATCTTCAGAGTAGAAGGATTTGATCTCCTCCCTGACTGCTGGAAGATCTAATGGATATTGTACTCCCACAGGGACTAGGGCAGTGTTTGGATTCATGGCTTGAACTGAAGAGATTGGAACAGGGTTTGGAATGATGGCTAGGGTCAGTGGTTGTGAAGATGTTGGAGGTAGGGAAGTGTCATCTTCCAGTATAATGTTTGTTACCCTTCTCCTTTTATGCTTTGGGGAGGTTGGTGGTGTGTTTGTGGGTTGAGGGGTAGTGTTTGAAGTGATGGGTGACTGACTGACAGTTGTTGAAACAACTAGTGTTTCAACCACTGTTGTCACTACAACAGTTGATGTGTCAACTGTTGTCTTCTGCTTTTTAGCAGGTGGTTTTTGTGGTGGTGATATTGTTTTAGGTATGGCAGTGGATTGAGTATGGGTTGATGTAGTGGTGATGGCAGTGGTTGGGATAACATTTGTTGAAACCACTGAAGTACCAACAACTGTTGATACAACATGTGTCTTAACATCTGTTGGTTTGGTGGTTTGATGTGAGGGGCTTTTGGGGATTTGAGGAGTATGTTTGGTGGTTTTGGAAGGTGTGGTTTTGGGTTGGCTAACCTTTCTGGTAGGCTTTCTTCTTTTTGTTGCAGAAGTACCCTGCTCTTCCTTTTCCATCAAAATTTTCTTCTCCTGTTCAAACCTTTTTGACCTTTTTATTTCCATAGACTCTTTCATGTTTACTTTTAGTTCAGCAAATGCATTTTGAGTCACATCAACCTTTTTGGAACCATCTGACCTTGGAATTTCCACCACAAGTTTAGACCTTGGATCTGGTGGCATATGCAAACCTTCTTTACCCTTCTTTCCTTTCTCCCCCTTTTTGGCATCATCAGGATTTTCAACATAAATGATGGTAGGAGGAGAAGTGCCAGTGGTTTGAAGTAAATGGGCCTTGATTGCCTTGATATCAGCCTGTGTATCTTTGTACCTAACTTCCATGACATTTCTGAACATTTGAAGTTGGACTTCATATTGTTGATCAGCATATTGTCTCTGTTTGTGAAGCATAGGTTGAAACATGTTCCAAAGCTCAATGGGGGAATGAGCAAATGTTGCAGCAGTGGGTGTAGCCTTTTGAGATTGTAACAACTGTTGCAACATATTTTTAATATCTGCAACAGATGTGTCAATTTTATCAACCCTCTCCGTCAATTCTTTATATTTTAAACCATCACCCAACTTAATGGTATCATCTTATTTCCCACTAGTAATGGTTGTATCACCAGTTGACTTAGGGAAAGTTTCCCAAAATTCATCCACGGATGCCCCTTGTTCTTGGTACTGGGGACTTCTCTCCTCAGCAGAGGTTACCTTAGTAAACACACCAGTGGGCATTGGAAACATACTAGTGGTCACCCTTGTTCCCAAGGAGGAAATTACCTTCAAGGGAGTCTGAGTGATGAAACAACTGGCCAGGTGTAAATCAGTGGATTCAACACCTGTAGTTGTTGCTCCACTTGAACTACTGACAGGAATTCCTGCAGTGTAGCCTCCTCAGATGTTGGTGGGTTAGCAAGGATAGAGGAACCAGACTTAGTCACTTGTTGAGGTATATTCTCATTGATAGGTGGTTGTGAAGAACTGATTTGTGTCTGGTCCATATCAAGTGCATCCAACAAGGGTATGATTGATGGTGGAATTTGTGCAGTGAGGATGGGGGTTGAAAGAGAATTTGCCCCGGGAGCAGGGCTGTGGAAGATAGATTCGAGTGAATCCATTGCTTTATAATGTGGTGTCTCTATGGATACAACCTGATCCTTTTGAGAGGATGCAGGAGGAGTTTTAGGCTCAGGTTGAGATCTTTCTTCCATCTGCTGTGAGGAAGTAGCAACAATGATTATTGGTGACTTTTGTGTTGTCACATGTATTATCTCTAGGATCTCATCTTCCAGAGTTACCTTTTTGGAGGGTTTGGGGGGCTTTTGGGATTTTTTCTTTGTTGGCTTTTTGGTGGGTTTTGGTGTGGGTTTCACAGCAGTGGGTCTGCTACTGTGATCACCAGGAGCCTGAGGAGCAGAGGTTGTCTCAGCTAAATTCTGCTCAGGTTCCTCTGTTTGTGTTTTGGAAGGTTTTGACAGCCTTGTGAAAGTTTCAGAAGAGAGGCTGTTTATTTGAAAAGGATTTCCTTGGATAAGCACATGTGCATTATCCTTAGAAAATTTATTTTGTAAGTAAAAACTTAAAAACCTTGGAAACAATAAGAATGGTTTTTTATTGACTTTGATATTATTAACATTTTTGACCATGTCATTGAAAATCTCATGGGAATAGTTAAAATCACTTTCAGACATTATAGCATAACCCAGGTATTGGATTTTCAATGGTATTTCATTGAAGGATGTTGTTTTATTTGAAACACACATGAGGAGGGTATGGAATAAAAATCTCATGGTAGGTGGAAAACTGCCCTTTTGCAAAGTATCTTTTTTCATTTCTTCTTCATACCCTCTCTCAATGAAATCAGTTTGATAATCAGCCTTTGGGAAAGATGTTTTACCTGTAAGAGCATTGATTTCAAAAACCTCTGAAATGGTTTGAGGTGTGACAGTAACCGAAATTCCCCCTATTGTTGAATTAATAGCCAAGGGCTTTTTATCCTTGACCTCAAGCTTTGCATTTTTCCGGAATTCACGCTGGGTATCCAGGTAGATAGGTGCATTACAAGTCAACAAAGTTTTGTACTTTGAAGACGAGAGAGCATCATTGGTAGAGTCAAAGGTTGTGTTTTGACTTGTTTTATCAAGTATACACAGGTAGTTATGAGTGGTTTTTAATGCGAGAGCCATGGTGATTGAGGGTAGTTGCGAGAGGAAGAAGACGATGAATGATTGGAAGAAATTTGATGGTAACTGCTTTTGAAAGGAATTTTGAATTCGATTTGACAGTGAAAGCCCTGTTTGGGGTTTTGATCAGGGTTTTATAAAGTGCGAAAGTGTATGCTGACGTGGCAGCGATAACAAAGATTTGACGGCTAAGTAATGTCCACGTGCCAACCTCTGATGAATAATGGAAGACAGTTGTTTAGGAAACCACTGATGGTCAATATCAGTGGTTTACAGTGGTGAAAATGAAAACAGTGGCTGACTTTAACTATCAGTGGATAGCCATCAGTGGGTTAAAACACTGATGTTTGACAACAGTTTTTAACAAGGATAATGAAGGAACAGAGGTTGACTTTCAGCAGTGGATACTATCAACAGATCAGATGTTTGAACCAAAACAGTGGTTGTGGCAGACTTTTAAGGATTTAATGAAAATTTTCATTTTTAGCTATTTTTAAGGATGAATTTTTGATTTTCTGAAAACATTTTAATGCTTTTATTCATAGAAAAATAAGATTTTTCCTGTTATTCCATGTTCAGCATGCCAATCCTAGAGATCAAGCTTTCAAAGGTGGATGTGTCTAATGCTTTTGTTAGCACATCTGCCAGCTGATCTTTAGTTGGAACATGGTGCAGAGAAATCAAACCTTTTTCATAGCAATCCCTCACAAAGTGATGTCTGATATCAATGTGCTTGGTGGTTGAATGTGAAACTGGATTTTGATGGTATTTTATGCTGCCTGACTGTCCAACATGAGAGGTGTCTTTAAGGCAGTGATACCAAAATCCAGCAGTTGATTTTGAAGCCACAGTAGTTGGGTTGTACAGCTTGTAGCAACTATATACTCTACCTCAGTAGTGGATGTTGAAACAGTTGCTTGCTTTTTTCTTTGCCAAGACACTAAGCAACTGCCTAGGAATTGGCACCCTCCTGAAGTGGACTTCCTTGTTGTATTGCATCCAGCAAAGTCACTGTCTGAGAAACCTGAAAGCTTGATATTTCCATCAGCTGGATACCAGATACCAGGGGAGCACCTTTTAAGTATCTGAATATCCTTTTTACAGCAATAAGATTTGACTTTCTAGGGGCTGATTGGGATCTTGCACAAACACATATTGCAAACATGATCTCTGGCCTAGATGCAGTTAGGTACAATAAAGACCCAATCATGCTTCTATAAAGAGTTTGATCAACCAAATCATCCTTCTCATCAGTCATGACTATCTTTGTGGTTGCTATGGGTGTACTACATGGTTTGCAATCATCCATCTCAAATTTATTTAAAAGTTCTTTGGCATATTTGCCTTGATGGATGAAAGTACCATTTTGCAGTTGCTTTACTTGGAGACCAAGAAAGCACTGTAGTTCACCCATTGCACTTATCTCAAACTCAGCTGTCATGAGTTGTCTGAACTCTTCACACATTTTGGAACATGTGCTTCCAAAAATGATGTCATCCACATAAATCTGGACAATCATTAAGTCTTTCCCTCTCCATTTTAAAAACAGTGTTTTGTCTATTTTGCCTCGTGTGAAACCAATAAAGAGAAGAAAGGTGGAAAGAGTTTCATATCAGGCTCTAGGTGCTTGTTTCAGGCCATACAAAGCTTTATTTAGCTTGTAGACATGATTTGGATTAAATGGATCCTCAAAACCTGGAGGTTGACAAACATATACCTCTTCTTGTATCTTACCATAGAGGAATGCACATTTAATATCTATTTGAAACACCTTTATGTTGTGGTTGACAACAAAGGCCAGGAATAATCTAATAGCTTCCAATCTTGCTACAGGGGCAAAAGTTTCATCATAGTCAATGCCCCCTTCCTGTCTGAACCCTTGAACCACAAGCCTTGCTTTATTCTTGACAACAATACCCCTTTCATCAGTTTTATTTTTAAAGACCCACTTTGTGCCAATAGGACTCACACCCTCTGGCAGTGGTACAAGCTCCCATACTTGTTGTCTTTTAAACTGTTTGAGCTCCTCTTGCATGCTTCCACCAAGCTGTTGTCTTTTAGTGCCTCTTGGTACTTGACTGGCTGATGGAGTGATAGAAAACCAGCAAAAAGACAGATGTTTTAGGATTGGCTTCTTGTGAGCACCCCTTCACTGATGTTGCCAATGATTTGGTCAGGTGGATGAGACTTCAAGAATATTAAATCTCCTTTGTATGGAACAATGACATTTAAGGGTGAGGGCTGCAGATGTGAATCATCTGAGCTAACCACTATTGGTGACTTTGATGATCCAACAGGGTCTTAAAATGGAGGTGGAGGAATAGGAGGAAGTGGTGTGGAAACATGTTGATTTTTATCCACTGTTTCGGGATTTTTATCAACAGTGTTTGAGGATGTGGAAGCAAGGGTTAAAGGGCTACTTTGGTCAACAACTATTGAGGTAGTAGTGGTTGAGCTTTGACAGCTGTTTTGAACATCTGCTGCTCTAGCAATGGATGCATACTTTTGTTGTGGAATGATGATTTCATATCCATTGTCTGATGGAGGATTTTGAGATGGACATGCACTGTTAGTCTTGATAGAAACATTTTCAAAAGTAAATTTATCAAGATCAAACAACTCTGCAGGATTTGCAGGGATTTTCATTGAAGAAAGTTCATTGAACTTCACATTCAAAGTCTCTTCCACAGTTTTAGTCCTAGTATTAAACATTTTGTAGGCCTTAGCAGTGGTTGAGTATCCCAAGTGATAACCACAATCAATTTTGGCTGCAAACTTTGAAATAGAATCTTTTAAGTTTAAAATGAAGCATGGGCAGCCAAAGACTTTGAAGTATGAGATCAGTGGTTTGATTTTATACAGAATTTCATAGACATTTTTTTGATGCCTGTGGTTTATTAAAACTATGTTCTGGACATAGCAGGCAGTGTTTACAGCCTCTGCCTAGAAAGTTAAAGGCAAACCTGAATCAGCAAGCATGGTCCTGGCAGCCTCAACCAAAGTTCTGTTCTTTCTCTCAACAACCCCATTTTGTTCTGGTGTTCTTGGAATGTTGTACTGCCTTACAATTCCTTTTGACACACAAAACTCATCCAATTCCCTATTTCTGAATTATGTGCCATTGTCACTCCTGAAGACTTCTACTGGCAAGTCAAACTGCTTTTCAACATGTTTGACAAAGTCTTGCAGAATGCCTGTAGTCTCATCTTTGGAATGTAAGAAATAAGTCCATGTAAACCTAGAAAAGTCATCTAGAATTACCAAACAATATCTTTTCTTTTTAAGACTCATGACTTTTACTAGGCCAAACAGACCCATGTGAAGCATTTGCAACCACTTGGTTGTTTTGGACTCTTCAATGGACTTAAATGAGCTTTTATGTTGTTTTCCTTTTAAGCAGGAAACACAATGCTCAGGACAGGTGAATGCTTTTTGTGGAAGACCTCTTACAAGGCCTTGTTTTGACAAAGTAGTGATTGTCTTGAGATTTGTGTGCCCCAATCTTCTGTGCCATAGTTCTGTCTCTTTGTTAGACGCAGCTGAGAACAGACATACATCAGTTCTTGGGCTCTCTTTTGACAGATCAACTACATAAACATTGCCACTTCTTTGAGCAACAAGTTGGGTTTTTCCATTTTTTATTATTTCTTCAATCTTTTTAACCATTTCTGGTCCAACAATCCTACAACACTCCTTAGTAAAAAATGAACCATAACCTTTGTCACTCATTTGAGAGACACTAAGGAGGTTGAATTTTAGATTGTCTATCAGATTGACATTTTCAAACTTAAAATTTCCAGACTGTACTGTACCAGAACCCATCACCTTCCCTTTACTATTATTACCAAAAGATATATCACCCCTTCCATGAGTTTTGAATCCTTTGAGTAGGGCGCTACATCCAGTCATGTGCGTGGAGCCTCCACTATCTACATACCAAAGACTATCTAAGCATGCAGAAGCTCCCTGCACACTCCCTGCACATCAAGTAAATAATTAGTTTAGGAGGGTCTCCAAAGCCAATAAGGCTTTGGATGGGGTCTCAATAGTGTCTATGCTAAGGTCAGGAAGATGGACATTGGTTAGATCAGGGAATTGAGCAATTTTTGAAGCTTGTTTCTCTAACCACTGTTGGGGACCATTTCCTATCAACTCTTGATATCTAAAGGGATGCCTGTTCACTCTTGGTTTAGAAGGCCTTTTGTAGGCTTCATAAACATGTGGGACCCTTGGATATGGTGGTTGGCCTTTACCTCTTCTATATTGATTGGCAGGGGGTGCATCTGTCACTTGAACCTCTCTTTTAACCGAGTTTTGGTTCAGCTGTTTTGTAACAGCTGTTTGGACAGGCACAAAGAATGGTTGTCTCTTGACTTGTGAACTTGATGCACTCATGGGTGTTTTTGAAGTGTACTCATTCCTTTTTACATCATAGGTTTTAAGATACACACACTCCTGAGTGAGATGGTTTGATTTACCACAGATGGTGCAACTCTTTGAAGGAACAATGATACTTGTTTTGTTAATGTCATAAGCTTTCAAATGAAAACAATCTTTGGTTAAATGATTTTTCTTCTCACAGAAATCACAAAACAAGTTTTTAATCTTTTCTTTTCTTCTTTTCAGACTCCTTAGCAACAGAGTTTTGAACCACTGTTGGGATGTCCTTAAGAGGAATGATCTTGGCCTTTGGAGCTTTGACACCATCCACAGTAGTGAAATCAATGGGTTTAAAATTTTCAAGAATGTCACACTCATAAGACCATGTGGGTTTTAATTGGTATTTCTCAACTTCCTCAAAAGTTGAGGACCCCACAGATCTTTCAAGAGTGATTTTGTTGCCACTTTTGTCAGTTATTTTAACTTCTTGGCCATTCTTGTTTGTGGGTATGACTTCAACTGAACCAGACTGATTTGCAGCAGTGTTTTCAACTTGGTCCTTTTTCCTAAACCCTATGCCAAATTTTACATTGCTTTCAATATGTTTTTCAAGCATAATCTCATAACCTTTGCAGGATTCCACCCATTTTTCACATGTGATTTGGGTGGATTCCAACTCCTTTTTACAGACCTGATATTTTTATATCATTGTCTGCAGTTGGTCCTTGGTTATGCTATGCTCTTGTTTGAGGCTGCAAATCTCATTTTCTTTTTCTGACAATTTGTTTTTCAATTCTTTTAAAGATTTTTCAAATTGTACTTCACCATTTAACAATCTATCTCTAAGGTTTTCATTCACCTCATTAATGTTTGCAAATGCTATGATGAATTTGTCTGAATAAAGGTTTTTAAGAACCTAGGGTGATACCTTAGATGCAGCCATCATGACACAATCATAGACATGTTCACTTTCTTCTTGCACTTTCTCTTCTTTTTCACCTTATTTCTTCTCATCTTCTTCAGACCAGGGGTCAGACAGTGGTTCCAACAGGGGTTCTGAATTTTCTCCCAACAGTAGTAACCACTACTTCAGCAGTTGTATCCATTGTTTCTTCATTTGACTATCCTTCTTCAGTTTCCAGTCCTTCTGGTATAGACTCCAATGCTACAAAACATAAATCATCACTAGAAACATCATTTTTAGCATAGAGTGCAAAATTTTCATCTCCTAGCTCTTCAGGTAAACTACTCCAGTCAACAAGGCCTTGGGTGAAAAAGCTTTGCTGGTCTGGTTGAACCACTGCTAGTGCAGCTTGTTGAGGTGCAACTTGTTGCACCTGAACCTGAGGAGCTGGGGCCTGGACATACTGTATCTGAGGAACAGTGGTTTGGACATAATGAACAAGAACAGGGGTTGCAAGGTGTGCATAGTGAGCAGTGTTTACATGAGCAGCAGGGGCATATTGGGCATAATGCACAGTGGTTTGGTTATTTTGTGGTCTAGGGTTAGAGCCAGGATGTGTGATGATTGGTCCATTGGTTTGACTCCTGCACTCTCTAGCAAAATGACCTAACCTATTACACTTGTAGCATTTTATCTTAGATTTATCCAACCCTACTTTCAAGTTCTCATGTAACCCTAGAAATTTTCTCCATGTCCTTTTGTAAAACTTGCTGGTTCTAACACTCAGCAGTGCAAGTTGGTGCAAAATGTCCATTTCCTCTAAGTCAGTTGGATCAAAATGCTGCAGATCATTGAGTTCAAAAGAAAGATTGTCAGAAATCTGGTTTTCACTACTAGCTGTGAAAGCATAGTTGTTTGAGTAAGAATCAGAGTTATTAAAAGCTCCACCAGCAGTTATGTCAATATAATGATCATAACTCTGATCCTTACTACTACCAGATTCCTCTTGACCCAGAAGTGCTGTGCTACCAAATGAATAGTCATCAGCAACCATCCCTGACTCTTGTAACTTCTTTTTCTGGTTCAACTCCCTTTCATAGGTAAGGAGTCTACCATGAAGTCGAGTCAGTGTTAGATCTTTGAACCCAACAGAGTTTTTGGTTACAAAAGCAATTGTGTCCCATTTTTCAGGAAGTGCCTTAAAAACCTGATGTTTACAGTTGATTTAGGAAATTCAGTTTTAACAAGTTTAAGTTCACTTATGAGACAGCTAAAGCGTTCAAACTGTTGTGTTAATGATTCACCTTTTATGTGACAAAAGGTTTCATACTATTGATTCAAAACTTCTCTTTTATTTTCAATTACTTCTTCAGTTCCCCCAAACTGTTCCTTAAGTGCATCCCACAATTCCTTGGCACTGTTACAGTGTAACAGCCCAGCATAGATCTCATTTGGTAGTGCGGATGCAACAATGCTAAATGCCTTGGCATCCAGTTCAATTTTCTGAAAATCCTGATCAGTATAGTTCTCAATTTTCTTAGGAACCATGACCTTTAGAACCTCAGCACTCGGCACCATTGGAACATGTAGTCCAAAGACAACCGAATCCGGTATTTTGTTGAGCTAGGATGTGACCCATCCTTCGCTCCCAGATGTTGTATTCAGATCTGACCAACATAGGTGGTTTGAAGAGTGAACCAATATTATTAGTGTTATCCTGTGATTGTGACATCATTCTGGTTGTTTTTCGGGCACTGAATAATCAACTTTGTACGTGATTATACCTTACTCTGTTTTACAACTAAACAGAACAATCTAGAGTATCAACGAAATTGATCTGAACTTTTACGTCAAAATGATTGTTAAATCAAATTTGACTGTCCTAGCTCTGATACCGATTGTTAGGATCTGAGTTTCTTTTGATTGTGTTCGTTTGAATATAATGAAGATGAAACAGAGTTAGATGTAGCGGAATTAAATGAAACAAACTTTCAATACACAATCAATGGAAGAAATAGTTTTCAGCAAACATGTTTATCTCATAATCGAATGGTTGTATTTATTACAATAATCAACTATAATGCATGCATGCACTAATCTCCCCCTCATCCTGAGCTCACTATGATTGTTTGTACAGAATGACTTGGTGATGAAGAAAGCTAATAGAACAGTACAGTACAGGGTACTGTTCTATTTATAGTACAGAACAAACCACTGTGCATCTTTGGCTGACGTCACCATGAAAGTGACATCTAACCTCCTAACAACTATTCTATACAAACAATGCTGACTAAACTACTGATTACAAATATAATACAATGAATAAAGTAAACTAGTGCTTCTTCATTCCACTGTTATAGCTCCAGCAGTGCTTTGTGTCTTCAGCAGTACTTGAACCATATCAGTAGATTGAGCATCAGTGCTTTATCTTCAACAGTCTTTATGGATCAGCAACGGTTGTGAAAGGCAGTGCTTTAAGTCATCGGATGTTAGGGCCGCTTTCAATGGGAAAGATTAAGTACAAACAATTGCTTATTCTGGATCCACTGATCTGATTCAGTTTTGGCTTTATCAACTGTACCTTTGTAGGGTTCAATTCCAACAGTCCATCCGGATGAATGCAGATTTGTCCATCCGGAAGCTCATCCATCCGGATGAGGTCCATCCGTCCAGATGAGGTCATCCGCTCCATCTAGTCATCCGGATGGGTCATGTCTATAGATAGGGGAGTGGGTCTTTGTCATTTGTAACTTTTCGTGACTAGAGTGGGGAAACTCTGTCCATTTGATTTCTCGATTTTGTACCTGTTATATCATCAATCGAAATCAGCTTATAATTACTTCTTCTTGTTATGTCCACACACGTGATTGGATTCTGCACATTTCACGTGTCGGTTCGCATTCAACGGTCAAGGAATTTATCCAGATCCTGAATTCACAAGTGGTATCAGAGCAAGGTGCTTGATTGCAAGATTGAAACACGAAGATTCAACAACTTCATCAGATTCAGAGACAAATCTTCATCTTCTTCTTCTACTCATCTTCTATTTTTTCTATTTTGAACTTAAATCTCAGATTCACGAAGTTTTCATGGTCAAATTTAACCAAATTTTCAGTATGTTGTGCGAAAATCAGTTTTAACAAATCCTATAAAGTTTCAGATCTTAATTCAAATCAAAACTTGTTAAAATCAGTGAAAAACATGAACTTCGAAACTGGTTTTGATGACATCATGGTCCATCCGGACGAATAGATAGTTCATCCAGACATATCAGCTTAGTATTTGTCCATCCGGATCATATTCTCCATTCAGACCAAAAGTTCATCCGGACTAATTATCCCATCCGGACCAACAGCTCATTCAGACCAAAACCCCATCCGGGCCAGTTCATCCGGACGGGCCCATTCGAAAAAAATTCTTGTTTTTGTGTGATTTTCAAGTTTGATCAAGTGTTTGTGTGTTTGTAGGTGATTATGGCTGAAGAATTCTACAACATGCTTTACAATGCATATACATCCGAAACAACGACTGAACCAATTCTAGTTTTAACTAAAACAGTTTCGAGTGCTATTTTTGAAGGTTTAAGAAATGATATTTTGTACGGAAATCATCAACGACCAACGAAATTAATGAATGTAGAAGATTACCATTGGTGGAGTACTCATTTTGGTAACTGTGTAAAGGCGTATGCCTATGAGAGTTGGATAATGATGACTTATGGATATAAAAAACCTGTAACTGAACAAAATGAATTACTTCCAATTCCAGAATATTCAAAAACTGATAAAGAAAAACATTCTGATGAATTAAAAATGGTAACATTATTACAACAATCAGTTAGAAAGGATATTCTATTTTTACTCCAACATGGCGAAACTTCTAAATCTATGTGGGAAGCTTTAAAGTTGAAAGCCGACAGTGGCAAAGATATTAAGAAGAACAAATATCTCTGTTGAAGAAGGAGTTTGATCTGTTTGGCTATATGAAAGGAGAAACTGTTCGACAGATGACTGAAAGATTTTGTCATCTCAAGATCGAATTAGATAGATTTGGAATCAACAAAGACAGAGAAGAGATTGTTGATAAACTTGTTGAGGCGTTACCACAAGTTGATGACTAGAAAATGTTTATGATTGTTATAAAAATGATCCAAAGTTTGAAGAAATGACATTGGATGGATTGATTGAAAAACTCGAAGGACATGACTTGCAGTTACAGAAACAAAACAAAATGTCTAGTTCCAGTTATTAGCAAAATGTTGATCTTTACTATCGAAGAAGTCTGCTGCAAAATAGTCAGTCACCAAAGATCGGTACAACATTTAGTACTGACAATGCTGGTGATTCATCAAAAGAAAAGTCTTCAAGTTATGATCGAGGCTATCATTCATATTCTGCATCATCAAAAACCATCCCGAATCAAAGAAGGAAAGATTTTCCAAATTTGAACTCCGATTTCGCAAAACAACATATGAGTTTTTTAGCATCTGTTCTGGAGTCTTATGAGGGTTTGATTGCAGGAAAAATCGGTAATCCAAACACGACCAAAGAAGATTACGATCAAGTTGATCCAGAAGAGATGTAACTCATGGATATTCGTTGGTGCATGGCAAGCGTTATCAGGAGAGTACAACGGTTCATGGAGATCACTGGTAGAAAATGTCTGGAAGGTCCCGATATGAAGTTGGGATTCCAAAAAGCCAAAGTCACTTGTTTCAAGTGCAAACAAAAGGGACATTTCAAGAGAGAGTGCTCAAATCGTCAAGCTGATGATAGTGTGAATCCATTTCACAATGATTATTACAAGAAAGCTATCTATCATCGTAACAACGAGCAACCTATAAGAAAGCAGATTGAAGAAGGATCTTCTAAAGAAAAGAAACAAGCTATGTTGATGATTAGTGATGGCTGTAGTGGACCAAGTATGTTAAATCAATAAGATGAAGGTTTTGATTGGGGAAATATATCAAAGATTAGAGAAAAGAGAAAAAGGCATTTGTTGCTGAGATTAAAAGAAGTCGAGAGGAAGAAGAGGCACACTATTAATTGAGTTATGTATACGATGCTTACAAAGAAGCAAGATGAACAAATAGATGGTGTAAAGAGAAAGAGTGCTATGTTGATCCGAAAGGGAGCCCAACAGTTGATCCTGACGTGGTTGATTTTGAAGCCTTAGTTGCTGCAATTCCAACTATTGGTGTTTGGCGTCGAGGGCTCAGAGAAATTCCACGATACCGAGAAAAGGTCGAGGAGGGAATAAATAAGATGTTCTATGAAAGCTTAGAGAAAAAGAAGAAGACAGTGGAGGAAATTGTGGTTGAAAGTCAGAAGCTGGTGAAGAAATAGAAAGTAGCTGATGAAAGATTGGAGAAGCCAGCAGAGGTAGCTGTTGCAGAGAAATAGCAAGAGAAAGAAGATCAGAAAAAGAAGGCATAAAAAGCCAAGGTGCCAAACACTGAGGTAAATACTCAAACCGAATCTTCTGAAATGTTAGATAAATCTGAAATTGAACAACAGTGCAAGAAATGTATGGAAACATGCAAAGTGTAGGATCGTGTTTTAACCCGAATGAGTCTATCAGAGGAGTTTTGATCAGATACAGGTGCGGAAAACAAGTACCTGACGTAGAAACAGCTAGATCTTCACTTAAATCACTTTTCTGATTGATATTACAACGTTTACATTCAAATCTCACACCGGCAGCACCTCGGTATGGAATCTCCCCAAAATCTAATGAGGTTCGCTTATGTGCACCTATTTATAGGTGATGAGGTTCCCTTCAAGGGACATGTCCGAATAAGCGAACCTGACGAATAAGCTAACCTGACACATAAGCGAACCTGACACATAAGCGGACCTCCTATGTCCATATAAGCGGACCTACCAGTTTAAACCTATATGTCATCCTATTTTCTCGTAAAACGTGCCCTGATCTAACAATCTAAAACTAAGACTCGATACAAGACGAAGTCGACAGATGTAGTGCACTAACAGACTCCCCCTCAGATGTTGACGAGTCGCAGTGTCGAGTCTTTGACAATGTCATGTCTTCACATCTTCAGTCTTGATCAGTCTTTGGGCTTCTCTTTCTCAATCTTTTCTTGCAGGTCTTCAGACTCCCCTTTGCGATATGCTGACATTTCTTCAGTTCATCAGCATCATCAGCTTTAGGATCGTTGTCTGGCTTTCCATCTAACAGCTTCTCAAGATCAATCAGCCTGACTCTTCATGTTCCAAGATCGTTGTCTGGCTATCTCCAATCAGAATCCTCAGATATTGGAACCTGGCTCTCATCTAGCTCAGATCTCGGAAACAAATACCTTGGCTCATCTTATCCTGCAAAAACTCTACCTCAAAATAAATTTCTCTCACATACATATTTCAAACATAAACTTGCACTAACTCAGACTTACCTTCAAAACAAACACAGATTTTAATGAACCACTTGAAAGATTAGATTATGATAACATTTAACTCCAAACATACACTCCCCCTCAAATATTGCTCATCATGTTTAGCACTCGGAATTTTGAAAATCTGCTTTTCAATACCAGTTGTCAAAAATCTTTTTGAATTTTCCGAAACTTTATGTTAAAACACACTCAAAATCTTTTTGAATTTTTTAGAAAGAAACAACAAAATGCAGTAAAGAAATATTTACACACAATATTTTTGTGAGTTTTATGCAAGAGGATCATATCAGTTTTTGACAAGTCACGAGTACCGTTGAGCTTAGTTACACATTAAGAATTAAACAATTCACTTAGATTGCCGATATACTGATCCACTTATATTCTCACACAAATTTCAACTGATTCAGGATATGAGTTAGATGTTTTAAGAACTTAAACTCATTCATGTGTCCCACCTCTTGAATATACTCCCGTATCCAGATCCCAATATTCAGTCTTACAGGTGAGTATACCACAGATGATATCTGTAAGGGGTTAAATTACGAGGGCCGTGAGAGCTCAGGTCGATCTTTCGATACGCAGAGAGATGACGGCTTCGACTTTTGGTGGGTCCCCTTTAGAGGATCTTTTGAATTACAACAGCAATGACTATCAATTTTATTGTTTCATCAATTTGCTGAGGGCGGCGCTATATTTCAAGCAAGCAGAAAGTATTCTCCGGGGACTAGGCCATTGCTTCCGCAAAATCAGAAGTCCCGGGATAATACCCCAGATATCACTGAGCATAAAGACCTAGTATCTCAGAAAGAGGGACCTTTCAAACGAGATTTCAGGGGTTACCTATATATCCAAGTAGTGTTCCCCACAAAATAAGCAAGTTTGAATTTATGTTTATATCCCGAAAAAATTTACTAAATGTGTAAAAACCTATCGGCATATCATCAGTGAGACTGTTTAACACTATTTAAACAATACAATTCTTTAGCATACTGTGATTGTCTACTGATGTACTATCATTTCCTCTTCTTTGACACAAAAACTCATTTTTGATTTTATCATGTTTTTGTCTTTTTCATATTTTCAAATGTTTTTGGATTTTCTGAAATTTTCTACTCCCCCTAAAATGCAAACACATTTAAAGGAAATTTGAAAACAAACTGTACAAAAACTTGACAACTGATATCGAATCGCTTCAAATCGCCATCCACTTGGCATAAACAATCAGAACTCCCCCTTTCACAAAACTATTTTCTCATAATGATTTCAAAACACTTAAGTTTGTTTTAATCAGAATGATTTTTCCGTAAAATAAGTTTTGTTGGTTTTACCACTTGTAAAGTTAGGGGTTTGGTTTATCATTTGTCTTCAACCATTTGTATGAGGATTACACCAAGTTCAAACTAATGACCTTGAGTAATCACTTTGTCAGAATCAACCTCTCACCACTTATAAGAATATCCAAACCATATAATCACATGTAGGAATAAATCATCTACCCAAACCATTTTACCAATCAAGATGCCGTTTCCTGCTTCACACTTACCAACCTGGAAGCTCCGGCATAGTCCTTTCTCCTGTAAAATTTTAACAATTTTAATGACTTTTCATACAATTTTATTAAACATGAAAGATGCCGATTCCTGATCCACGATTACAAACTTGGGATCTCCGGCAAGTCAGGTTTTTCAAGCAAAGAAAATGTCCACCCAAGCCTGACCAGCCTTGGGTGTTTTCAATTCAGAAGCAGTTGGAGTGTAAGTTGCTTTCTTTTTAGCATAAAACTCCTTAATACCTTTAACCTTCCCATCGACCATCTTTCCGAAAATCTTCTTAATTTTTCCATTAAACGCTTTCTCAATATCAAAGTTATCCTTTTTAGAATAACCCTGATTTGAGATTTCAGACTTTCCAGTTTTCCTTTTAAAATTTTCAGTCCTCAATGGTGGAAAATTCTCATCATCCATTGAAGGAACTGAGTTTTCATCACTCTCATCAAACTGTGGCTCCTCTAATTTTGTGGAATCAGATTCATCGCCAGATTTTACTTCAGATTTCTTAACAACCCATTTTTGGTTGTCAAGTTTAACACTTCGCCTGTAAAATCTCTTCGAACACTCACCAACTTCAAATGTTGAATTTTTAAAAACTTAAAATTTTTCAGTTGGTGGTTCGGTTTTATCAACAACAACTTCTTTCAGTTTTCCAGAAACTCCCTGTTTTGTGTTTGTCGCTTTCGGACAGTTCCATGCAATGTGACCAGTTTCATTGCATCGGAAACAGGTTCTTGTTTCTTTCCTTTGATAAGCTCCATTCTTCATCTTTTCAGCAAGAAACTCCTGGTTTGACTGTTTCCAGAATGAGCTCTTTGCTTCTTCTTCATGGCTAGTTCCTGCAACATATGTCATTTTTGATTTAAAATCTCGAACATATTTTTCATTTTTATAGTTTTCAGGTGGAATAAAACCAAGTCCTTTCTTTTTGTAGCTACGATTGTGGTTTGGTTTCTTTTGAAAACCAGAACCAAAATTGTAACCCTTTTTCTTGTTCAAACGTTGTTATACTCTTGAAGTGTAAGGTTTAGGTTTTACATTAAAATTTAAATCTTTTATTTCAGAAATATTAATTTCTGTTATTTTGAAAACCTTTTTTATCAAATCAGTTTTGACACCTCTTATTGGAAATTCTTTATCAAAATATAATTTGTCAGAACCATTCAAAGTATATGCAACTTCAAATGTTTCGTCATTCAAATTAGATTTTGACAACAAAAATTCTTTACTATACACCCGTTTTCCTGACGACTTTGAACTCTTGACAGACGAACTCGAACTTCCGACAGATTGACACGAACTTTCGGACTCGGATTTTGACTCTGACTCCTCATCCTTATCCAACACCTGATCAACCACTCTTTTTATCAGTTCTGACTCATGATTTGTGTTGGACGCTGTGAACGTGACATCAATATTGTCCGGTAAAACATCGGTTATCTCGGATTCTAGCTTAATATTGACTGCCTGTTTTAGTTCTTCCTCGTTAGGTTTTCTAGACGAGTACCCTTCCCAAATCGGAGGCGGACACTTATTATAACAGACACCCTGTTTCTTACCAGTATCTTTTTTTCTTCTTTGGCTTTGTTTCTTCACCTTTAAACGCTTCAAATCCTTCAACTGTTGGATAAATTCTATCAATTATGTAGTCACAACCTTTGTAACTTTGCAGCAATCTTCTGATTCTTTCATTTTCAGTTGCTTCACTATGCAACTCTTTCTTCCACTTTGCACATTCTTCTATGTACAGGTTGATCTCTTTCTGCTTTGTCATCATGGTAGCATTCACCATCTTCAAAGCTTTCTCTCTTTCAAAGTTAGTCTTTTCCAGACTATTCACAGTTCTGTTCAATACATCATATGACTGTTTCAAATTTTTTACATCAAACAACAACTTTTCTTTCAACTTTTCTAACTCACTAAACCTCTCATCTTTCTCTATACATTGTTTACAAGACTCTAAACATGTTAGACAAGGTTTTGTGACTTCAACGATCTTCTCAACTATCTTTTCAACTTCCACAATCTTTTCAATCACTTTGACTTCTTTTAAATCTTTTGCAGCTTTCCTTTCTTTCAGTTTCTTCAAATTTTCTGCAAAATAAAATTCAAAAGTGTTAGAAGATAAATGAGTTTTTCCCAAATTTATCTGTTCCATCTCTTCATCACTATCACTGCTTTCAGAAGAAACAGATTTTCCATCTTGACTCTCCTCATCATCCGACATCACAGCCATCCATTCCTTTATCAACTCTGGCTTTTGAACAATCTGAGCAATAAAAGCTTTAACATTAGGATCAGCTGGAATGTACTTGTCCCCGCTAAAACCATCAGCTACTTTCTCGTCATCTTGATCCATGATGCCATAGTAAGCCTTCTTGTTTGCATCTTCAATCATTCTTCCATGTGCCGTTTGAGCTTCTTTTTGTTGATGCGGTTGATGAGTGATTTGCTGATAAATGGTTTTCCTATAATAATCATCTTTCCCAGATGACTCCTTTGCTCCTCTCGGCTCCTGATTCTTGCATTCTCTTTTAAAGTGGCCTTTCTCCCTGCAACGAAAATAGACAACTTTAGATTTATCAAATCCTAGATTAGAAAGGTTTGCATCCAAGAAGTCATTTCTTCCTGTAATCAATCTAAACTTTTATGCTCTCCTCAAAATGCTCGCCAATGCCCATTTAATATCCATTAGTTCCAGCTCCTCTGCATCAATCTGATCATAATCTTCTTTTGTGAGCATTGGATTGCCAATTCTTCCGGCAATCAACCCTTCATAAGACTCTAATGCAGTGACCAATAATCCCATATGATGCTTTACAACTTCTTCAGAATAATTTTGACCATTTTGAAGATGTAAAGCTACATTACACTAAATCGAATGCCCATTTCCAGCAGATGCACTTTGAACACTTGGAGGATTTACCGTTGAGAACCCACTAGTGTTGACTGATCCTTGACTGCTTGGTGTAGACTGATTTCCAGCACTAAATGCAGTTTGTATCTTTGGACTGGCTTCCGCAGTTTGAACATTTCCTTTATAGTACAATTTAATATCTTGTTGATGAGTTGAACTATTCATTCTAGCAATTTTCTGCTGCTCCAGATCCTGTGCCTCCAACTTTTCTATAAACTGTGCAATCGATAACCTTTTAAACTGTCCGGAATTCTTTAATATCATCAGATATGTACTCCATTCCTTTTGCGGTAACGCGTCAGCAAGCTTTTCAACCCATTCTGCTGGAGTTTTTGTAATCTTCAATTGTGACATGGTGCGTACAAGATGACAATATCTTTCAATAAGACTCTTTGTTGTTTCACCAGGCATGCACGCAAATAGTTCAAACTCCTTTTTTGCAATCCTGCTTTACTTTGAAGCATCTCAGTACTTCCTTCGAATTTCGTTTTAAGAGCTTCCCAAATAGAATATGCGTTTTCATCATGTTGAAGCAACACAAATATATCTTCTTTAACAGCTTGTTGTAACAGATTGATCATCATTTTCTCTCCTTTATAACTATCTCTTTCTTGCTCTGTGAATCCTGAAATGATTTTATCGACTCCCGCTGAATTCTTTGGCCTCTCATATTCAGTTTCGATGCTCTCCCAAGCTTTTAAATGATTCGCCTGCACCCAATTCTCAAACCTTTTCTTCCACCCGTGATAATCTTCAATTCCCATAAGTTTCGGGGGTTTTTGCATTGTTCCAGTTTCATTCTCCATTGTCATGTTCTTAGCAATATCGGCTGGAGTAGTCGGGGTTGTAGCAAATGCGTTGTAGAAATCAGTATCCATGTTTCACACCTGTATCACCTGACGTACACAAACAAACAAAAAACACAATCAGTTTAAAGACTTATCAAAACAACTGAATCAAACTGATACTCTGTGCGAACTGAATCATTCGAACTGATGAATATTCTATGCGAACTGAGGTTTAAATTGGCAAACCGTGAGAACTGCTATGACTCGGATCAATTTCAAACAACCAGACTCACTACGTGCGAACTGATGGACTTTCGAATGACCGGATGAACTTTTGACAATTGTGAACTCCAAACCGTACGAACTGGTACAGTTTCAAACAATCTAAACTGAATTCAAGCGACCTTTTCAAACGACCTGGTTCACAAAACACGACTTGGACTTCCAAACAACTTGTCCGACTTCCAAACAAACTGGTTCAAAGTTCAAGTGGACTGGACCTAAAAAAAAATTCTCATGCAATTACAATAGTGGCCGACATATACTTTTATCAACAACACTTGATCGGATATTTTATATGACTTTAATGAACCGACAATCTAGATCAACCCTCAATTTTCATTGGACCTCAAATGAAAGTAGCAGACACCTCTATCTTGGAATCACATGCACATATATACTTTTACCAAATTTCAAGACTTATTGATTGGACCGATCAAGACAAGTGGGTCGGTGCTCACATAACAACAAGATCCTTTTTTATTGAAGCCGACAATCACTTTCTTCAACTCAATGTTATTGGACCTTTATATTAAAGTGGCCGACATCTGATTGTTACAATATTAAATCACATGAACTGACACTATGTCGAAATTTTAACCGAGTGTGATTGGACCATACGAGCGGAACCACTGAACTGACTAATAAGCTGAACCAAGATGTTCAGAAAAGCGGATCTAATGATGACCGAATAAGCGAATCTACAAGAGCGGACCCCAACTAAATGTAACTACAAGCGGACCTCTTGAGCGAACCTACAACAAATATGTTCCTAAAAGCGAACCTCTAGAGCGAACCCTCAACAATCAAGTCCCTATGAGCGAACCAGGTGTTCAATAAGCAAACCTTTGGAGCGAATCTTCTCAAAAAGTGTCCGAAAAAGCGAACCTGAATGTTCACAAAAGCGGAACTACACCTTGTTCAAAAAACCAGACCTTAATCGGAGGTTAATTTGGACCATTTTTAGTGTGAATTTTGAGGTCAAACTTTCAGGGATTTGACAATGATCAATAATCTACAATCTGTGAAATTTTGAGCGAATTCCGACCGTAAAATCACGTTCTGATGAAGAAAGAAGGTGTAGAAGTAAGAATTTTAGATGAAATCCAGCAAATCTCTATAGAACTCCTCCTCCTGAAGCCCTGATACCACTTGTAGGATCGTGTTTTAACCCGAATGAGTCTATCAGAGGAGTTTTGATCAGATACAGGTGCGGAAAACAAGTACCTGACGTAGAAACAGCTAGATCTTCACTTAAATCACTTTTCTGATTGATATTACAACGTTTACATTCAAATCTCACACCGGCAGCACCTCGGTATGGAATCTCCCCAAAATCTAATGAGGTTCGCTTATGTGCACCTATTTATAGGTGATGAGGTTCCCTTCAAGGGACATGTCCGAATAAGCGAACCTGACGAATAAGCTAACCTGACACATAGGCAGACCTGACACATAAGCGGACCTCCTATGTCCTTATAAGCGGACCTACCAGTTTAAACCTATATGCCATCCTATTTTCTCGTAAAACGTGCCCTGATCTAACAATCTAAAACTAAGACTCGATACAAGACGAAGTCGACAGATGTAGTGCACTAACACAAAGCTTGTACTGAAAAGGATAACAATCTGAGATCCAGAGACACTGAATTTACTAAAATTGAAAAGATTTTCAAACAAAAGTGTGATGAAATGTTTGAAAATGAAAAGTTTTTAAAACAAGAAAATGAAAAACTGACAGAAAAATGTGATAGTCTTGAAAAAGAAAACAAATTTTTGAAAGAAAAGTGTTCAGGAGTTTGCAACAAATGTGTTCCAAAAGATAAAACAATTCAAGAATTACAAATAGAATATGATGTAATGACACCCAAAGTTGTGAATTGTTTTAAAACAATTCAAGAATCAAAACAAACTTGGAAACCGAAATCAACGACACCCAAAGTTGTGCCACAACAGATTTGGAAACAGAAAGAAAATGTTTCAGAACCAAAACAAATCTGGAAACCTAAAAATGATTTGACAAAACAAAACAAAACATTCTAAGTGATTCAAGATTTTATCGAAGGAATGTTTTATAAAGACAAACTTGGGTGGCAAAGAAACAAATGACTTCTGTGAGTGATAATCGAAATGAAGATGTTTTTGAGAAGAATGAATGAAACTATCCAGTTCTACCTGGAAAGATTTATGTTCAGCTACCTGAGTCTAAACATGCTTGGGTTGTATTGTTCAAATGATCGACTTATTTGAATGTGCAGGTGCTCCTGAAGATGAATGAATGTCAGATTGAGAAGAGGAGCAGCTTGGCAAAAGAAGAGGCTGCAGATCTCTGCAACTGAGAATCAGGGAGTTTTGTTCGTTTCTCTATATAAATAAACCATATTCCAAAAATCCTAAATAATATAAAAATTTCAAAAACCAAAAATATGTTTTTCTTTGTTAAAAAAATGAATGAAAAATATGTTTGTTTTTAAATTTGAAAAAAATCAAAAATTCAAAAAGATGTTTTAAATATGCCGAAACCCTCACGGCTGAACAAACACGATTATTTCACAATTGAAAATGGTTTTAACATTGTTAAAAATTGGTGTGTTGTAAATCATGAGGGTACTTTATGCGAAACAGAGCATGTGACGCAGAAAGTTGATGGCGAGACAAAGCTATCTAAATCGGTTATCAAATTTTCTTTAAATGTTTTGGATTTTAGGGGGAGTAAAAATTTTCAGAAAATACAAAAACGTTTGAAAATTTGAAAAAAGCCAAAAACATAAGAAAATTCAAAAATGAGTTTTTGTGTAAAAAGAGGAAATGATAGTACATCAGTAGACAATCACAGTACGCTAAAGAAATGGAAAGTCAAATGTGATAAACGGTCTCACTGATGATATGCCAGTAGGTTTTTACATAGTTAGTAGATTGATTTCGAGATATAAACCTAAATATCAATAGCTTACTTATCTCGTGGGGAAACATCTCTCATATATATATATGGGTAACCCCCGAATTCTTGTTTGAGAGATTGCCTGATTCTGAGATACTAGGTTTTTATACTGTTTGATATCTGGGGTATTATACCTGGTCTTCTGATATTGCGAAAGCAATGGCCTAGAAATCGTATAATACTTTACGCGCTTTTTGAAAGCTTTCCCTCTGCATAAAAATAGAAAAAATATCGAAAGATATATATCAAGTGCAGTTGTAAAGAAGATCCCTAAGTGGGACACACCTCAAGTCGAGCCTTCATCTCTTTGACTGAACGGTAGTTCATACCTGAGCTCTTAAGGTCTCGCACAAACCCAGAGTACAGATATCAATATATTATATTCACCTGTAAGACTGAATCGAGGGAATCTTGATACGGGAGTATATTCTGAGGTGGGACATGCGAATAAGCTAAGTGCTTAAAACACTATATCTCGTATCTCGAATCAGTTGAACTTTGTGTGAAAATTTAAGTGGATCAGTATTCTGATAATCTAACTGAATCGTTTAGAACTTAAAGTGTTTAAAGCCCAACGATGCTAGTGATTTGTTATAAACTAATATGATCCTCTGACACGTACTCAAAACAAAAATATTGTATGTAAATATTTCTTTACTTCTTTATATTTCAGAAAAATACAAAAAGATTTTGTTTCTGCTTATTTTCGACAACCGATGTTTGAAAGTTGAGTTTCAAAATCTAAGTATGCTGTCTATGTTCCTGAAAATAAACAAGTTCATTAATTTGAAACTTGAAGTTTTAAAAATGAAAATTTTCAAAATCAGTTTGTGAAAATCTCCATGGTCATTAGGTTGGACTTGGATGATAATCGTAAGGTTTTGGATTTTTAAAATGTCAAATATGGAGTTATTTGATAGGGAGAGAGAGCCAGGTTATCATTCCTATGGAAATCTAATATTGTCAAATACATTTATGATTAAGGGCCAGGAAATCATTCTTGGGAGATATTTGATTGTTTACATGATTAATCTTGAGCCAGGTTCTCGATCAGAGAATATTTGAAGCCAGGTCATCGAGACATGAAAATCAAAACATTTTCACTGTTAAATATAATATCCAGATTTCTGTGAACAAACGATGTCCTGTGAAGTCACATATTTGCAATGCTCCAGCTTATCAATGTCATATGCATAGAGTTAAAGTGTTTGATTATTAAACTTTAAATTGTCAAAATCTTATAGATTGGTTGAGATTTTTCAAGAGGAAGAGCCAAATTACGATTCTGATAGCTGAGACTAAGGGGGAGTCTGAAGACGAGATCATCGCAAAAGGGAGCTTGTAATTGTAGAACCAGGTGTCGATCCTAAAGCACGGAAGCTTAATGAAAGGGGGAGACTGAAGAAAAGAGTATATTGAAAGGGGAAACTGATTCAGAATGCAGAATCAAGAAAAGATTGAAGAGGGAGTTTGTGGATGCAGAAGATATCAAAGCTTCATGAAGACTCGGAGAGAGATAGAAAGCTACGAGATTGACTGCAGCAATATCCAAGGGAGAGTCTGTGAATGCATATGTCTATCGCTTGCGTCAATCACGTAACATAGCTTGATCCGATGACATAAGACCGGTGCCGAACAGAGCAAAAGGTAACTATGATATGTATTGAAGTCCATTCGGACGGATGGACATATAGTCCATCCGGATGAATGCATATTTGTCCATCCAGACGCTCATCCGTCCGGATGAGGTCCATCCGTCCAGATGAGGTCATCCGGATGGGTCCTGTCTAAAAATAGGAGAGTGGGTCTTTGTCGTTTGTAACTTTTCGTGACTAGAGTAGGGAAACTCTGTCCGTTTGATTTCTCAGTTTTGTACCTATTATATCAACAATCGAAATCAGCTTATAATTACTTCTTCGTGTTCTGTCCATGCACGTGATTGGATTCCACACATTTCAACGGTCAAGGAATTCATCCAGATCCTGAATTCACATGTACCTTTAGTTGCACCACCATATTTGTTAAAATTGAGTTCAAGAAAACCAAGGCCGAAGCACTTTGAGTTGCACCACCATCTTCATTCCCATTGCCCGGTTTTAACACCAAAAGTCACTAAAATGTACAGATGGGGAGAGTATGGTCAGATAATGGATAACCAACAAATAGTGTTTATAGTTTTCTTCCCCAAATTATAACTTTAATGTCGCTGATATTACCTAACCCAAAATTCCAAGTCTTGGATTCATAGTAACGGTATTCGCACAAAGAGTTTGTCGGCCTTACCTTTTCGTCAATAATAGTGATGGTTATAATCGTTTACGATGTACGGCAGTATCTTCATCATGACAGATAGGCCTGCACTATGCATATTAAATTAAACTATTTTGAAGTAAGAAATAAAAGAAATTATATGCAGGTGGCACACTCAATTTAAAAACTTATGAGACAAGGCTAAAGGCTCACCTATGACAACTTTGAAAGGATATAATGGTCCTAAATCGCCCATGAGTCGGACAGCCTGAACCCGTTCAGCTACGTTCCACATTCAAGTCCGATCAATCTTGCCCACAGGGAATGCTGGCAAACCCTCCACTTCCTATTAAAAAGGATATTAAAACATTATTTCTACAAGTGATTAATAATATGTGTATGAATCTAAACAAAACTTAAAAAAAAAACAAAGTACATAATATCGACGTCCAGCTAGCACGACGCTTCTTATTTCGCTACCAGTCGCCGCATCTTGTATGTTTATCTAAAAATGAAAATAAAGTGAGGTAACATTGCTACATCTGATTAAAAAATCGTGCCAAGCTCACCTTTTTCTTCTTTTCATCGCCTTTCTCTTCGGTCCTTACAAAAAGCGATACCATGCTTTGATTTCTTGGTGGTCATCAATTGTTTAGAAATAAATGTTGCAAAACAGAGCTGGTAGAAACAGGTTTGCATCAAGCTTTCTATAAAGCATGACAAAACATTAAAACATCCTTTTGGTGTGATGTTTTTAACATAACCCTTAAAAAAGATCTCTTAAACCCATACAAAATAGTAGTTGCTATAATAAAATGATAACCTCTTGAAATATGACACACACACACACTAAACAAAGCTGGGTAATCAAATAAAGGATACATGTATTTACCTCTATGACCATATTAGCATTAAGATTTTCAATCTTTACATATCGAAAGAAAGTTAGCTATGGATGAATTATACAAAAAAATAGTATTAAAGCAAATTGATAAAAGTCCATACCTGCATTTTAAAAGAATATAGTGTTGTTAGCGTTCTTTGATCCTCGCTTGCATCCTCGAGGCTCCATCACAATATTCTTGAAGCAATTAAGTTTCAATTGCTAGAAAAACAACCATTATTAGGTACAATTCAATCGTAAACGTAGTCGACCAAATGACTATACATTTTTTAAGAAAGTTAGTTATGCATACGTTACCATGAAATGGCAGTAGTGGACTCCGGATATCAGCTGTTAGACCGCACAAGTTACAAAACACTCCTAAGTTAATACCTAACCATACATGAACAATGCAGTACATGATCTGTAACACCCCGAAAACGGGTTTGGTAATCAAACAACGCTAGTACTAAAGGACGGGTAAAGTACCGTTAGTGGAAAAAATTAACCCTGTGAATATTAGGATTTTAAATAAATAAACATAATATTAAATAAAAAAGTAAACAAATGCTTTTGAGGAAATAAAGTTTATAAGAAGCCCGAGTCAACGGGACTAAAAAAAATAAAGCGGGTTATGAATTTCCCGAACCCACTAAGTTAACTAGGAACATTTAAACCTAGTTATGAGAATTGGTTAATTTCTAGTAAGTATTATAAGGGGGTTTAAACAAAAGCTAAACTTGAGGGACCAAAGTTGGATAATTTGAAAATGGTATTATAAACAAAAAAAAATAACACAACACACACATAAGGGTGTGTGTGCGTGCGTGGAGATGACCAGGAGAAGCTCTCATGGAGCTCAAACCCTTGCTTACAAAATCATCAAATTGAACCTCGATTCAAGAACTAAATCAATGCGTGAACACATAAAAACGATCACCTAGTCATGGGGATCATAAGGTATGTCATAAAACCTAGATTGGTTAAAGTCGAATTTTGAGACATGTAGGTTACTTGCAAATAGATTATTGGGTTATGATCCAAAGTTGAAATTGAATGTTTATGTATGTTTAATTTCGTTAGTTGTGATGAAATTATGAAGAACTTGATGTAATGTTACTTGTAAGTGATTAACAAGTAAACAAGTAAGTGGGTTTTGACTAAATAGTGAAGATGATGATATACTTGTGCTTAAAATCATCATAATTGATAGTTGAAGCTAGATACTTAAACAATTTACAAGTTTGAGTACTTGATCATACATGATTTGAAATGGGTTTTGAATGTTACAATGAAATTGGTGATTTATTTCATGAATAAGGATGTTTGAAATCATGATATCTACTAGTTTGAATGCATAACTTGATTAGATTAGGTAACCGGATGAATGCCTAATAACATGGTGAAACGGGTTTCCCTCATAGATGAAACCCGTAGATTTTACGTAATGAAAGCATGAGTTTTATGGAACTAGATGATTATATAATGTATATAAACTATGTTGACGAATGTAGTTATACTAGTGGCCTAAAAATAGCACCAACCGAAGTTGAATTCAATTATGCATTTCATACATTGAAAAGGGGCAGTTGACTTCTGAAAGTCAAACTGACCTTTAAAAAGATCGAATGATATTTTTGATAGAAAATATGTAAGGTAGAATAGTCGTGATTTATAATGACTAATCTAACCATCTTACGAATTATGATGATAGTTTAACGCTTAACAAGCTAGGTGGAAGCTTTGGAGGAAGCGGGTCAAACGGATCAAGTATGAAGAGAAAAGTGTGGCTTGGATGCGAGGTAAGTGAAAGCTTACACCCTTTTTATAAGACATGTATTTATTCATAGATTGTAAATACGATAAAAGCTATATCCGAAATATGTTTCCGATACGATATAATACGGATCGGAACATATAAAATGATGAGAAAACTTGGTTAATAGAAAAAGGGATCCAATGGTAAAATCCGAAATGGGTCGGATGGGTGAATTAGTAGTTAAAAAAACATGTTTTGTTATGTATGTAAACGTTTGGTCATATAGGCCAAACAGGCCAAATGGTGATGATAATACCCTTTGGTAATACCGACTAACATTTGGTTGTCAAGTCATATGTTCACATGATTGAACAGAAATTGGATAATTGCGTCGCTTTGAAGTAGCAGCTAATAAAAGCAAAGTATAAAACGGGTCTATATGTTGACCAATCCAGGTACGCATAAATAAGTTTATAGCTAAAAGCGCGGTTTTGGTCAAACGATTGGTGAAAGTCCTTCGTCGTAAAATAAGGGACTAAAATTGACCAAAAAGCCCTTGATGGATAAATCGGACGAATGACCCATATGGGTTGTTTATGAACATATATCTTAATCATGTAAGTTATAGATGAGCATAAAAGTTCTAAGCAAAGGTCTTTATGGGTCAAACGTATCAAATGGTCCTTGCCGTAAATTGATAATTCAAATGGTGCAGATGGGAATAAGAAATCTACATTATTAAAATCACCCCCATTATAGTTGTGGTGGCGGATGATTGATGTCGTAATACGGAGTTGAATGTGTGTAAGAAAAGGGAAAGATATAAACTGAAAGGTTTAAATCTTCTAAACAGGTCAAAAGAGTTATGCGCATAAATTGAGTTTTAGTCGCGAAACTCATAAAAGTCGCGAATCCGAACTAACGATTTTGAGTAAAATATACTGAAGTAGGCTAAATAATTATTTAGAAACAAGTTTGTGGTTTTAACACGATCAAGTTACAAGCTTATGCACGTTGTTTCGTCGTCTTTTTTAAATGACGAACTTATTTACATTACATAGTACCGTTCTGAAATTGTAAAAGTTTTAATAAACCCGTATTTTCATATGTATGTGTATTCATAAATGCACATTTTAAGACAAAAATTATACAAAAACCGTTAAATATTTGTAAGGGTTTTACAAGTTGGTAATCAGAGCTTAAGGTTAAAGAGTAAAGTGTTCGGTTTGAGACTTGATCGCAAAATCCGGTAAGTATATTTATATGAATGGTGTAGCATGTTGAAGGGTAGTGAACAACACATTGGGTTATCGTGTAATACACGTTACCCCCAATTAAATCAATAAAGAATCGATATAGTCAACAAAATTACGTGTGTTGACACGTATAGTGGAAAAGCCTTATATTATAATACGGGAGTTCATTAAGGTCGAAAATTACTAACTTTTATAAATGTTTTAGTTGAAGGACACTCGCATCCGAAGATAGCGGGAGTTTAACAAATTGCGGTTTTGACGAAGGAACGGTCCAAAGTTTGACAAGCAGAGCATGCTCAGCAAGGACCTAAATCGTGTAATGATCGTGAACAAGGTTAACGGCATGGAAATCCCGTTAAGGTAAGCATTACCAGGTGCACATCATAAATTAATCGCACAGATAGTAATATGCAACAATACGTAGAGAATGACGGTTGCATATATATGATAAAAATTGAAAAACCTGAATAGGACATCTATTCAGGATGATGTTTCCAAGAGAAATTAAATAGAAACATGTGTTATTCACGATGATGAATAACAAGGCAATAACAAGATTAGTTCATATGGAAACTTGGACGGTAGTAATTATCCAAGTGAATAATTCTCGATATAATACTATTGGGGAAAGTAGCGATCACATTAACGAATGTGATTATTTAATAGTTCAATAAAAAAGGAAAATAGCAAATGAATAAAGTTTTGCCAATTTAAATCAGTGATATAGAACGATTAGAAGCGTTACCTACATGGGGTGTAATGTGAAAATTATAAAAAGGTCATGTGTGTCATGTGTTGATCGCTTACTCTGGCCAAGTAAGTAGTGAACACATGATACCATGAACTTCATATGATGGACACATTTACGTCCGATGTAGTAAGCCTGATGAATCAAATAAACAAGATATTTGATAATAAACGTAAACGCAAGCCTGGTGACAGAAGCATATTACGTTAGAATAACGAGCCCGTGGAAGGGACAACGATCAAAGTAAATGAAAATCCAGACCGACTAATGTGAATGTTATGGGATAGGGATAAAGTTTGACTGTCATAAGTGATGAAATTCACACGAACAAGTCAAAAGGAATAAATAAAGAATAAGGACTTGGTTGAATAAAAGCGATGGATTTCGCTAAGACGAACAAATAAGTTAAAACGAAGTCTAAAACCGTATCAGAATGGTTACTTTGAAAATGACTTCGGTAAAGATACCCGATAGATGGGTAGCATTTTGAGTATATACGTAAACCAAGAGACGGGAACGCGTACTAGAAAGTCAAAAGACTCGGGTCATGAGTTATGACTAAGAGACGATAAAATTTTGCAAATAGAAATTTTGATAATTATGTTTAACTATTGTAGGTTAAACAAGTAGAATAAAGAATAACATCTAATAATAAAAAGAGGAGATACACAAACCAGGCAACGGGAGCGTTAAAAACATTAAGATAAAAGAACCCGGGTAATGGGCTGTAAAGAAATATAGGTACGAACCGGATAACGGTAAGCGAAGAACAAATCGACGGGTAAATAACATAAGAAGTCCTAGAGTCGGAAGGATAATTCGAAAGAAAACAAATGTAGCCTTAGACTACGGTCAAGATCAAATGAAATTCAAAAGCAAAAATAAATAATTCTAAACGTAAAAAGGGGTGCCTTGACGTTATGTACGTATATATATATATATATATACACATATACACTCTAATAAAGACATGAGTAAAAGATGATCTACGGGATCATCATAACCTTCGTGATTATAAGTAGTGTTAAGGTCTACGGGACCAAAAAGACCCTTGGGTCACAAATAGAAAGAAACGAACTGTTAGGGTCTCACCTTAATAAGGTAAAAAGGTGAAAATTCTAAAGAAATACCCGACGAAGCTAAGTGAAATAACCTACGGGTCAATAGTGTAAAGAGAGGGAACTGGTTATTATTCCCCATGTAAAACGAGAACAGAAAAGAATAAATTACTTGTTGTCAATTCCCTTAGTATGAGTAATTGACATAAGTTTAAGATAAAATGTTAAACTAAAATTCAGTTTTAGTAAGAAACGACGTTTTAACAGATATGAATATTATGAGATGAATTTGGAAATGATTAATATTAAAGGATATAAGTCTTAACAGTGATATGTGCAAGACGATACATTCGAAAAAAATAAGTATGATAAAGAAAAGTCGAGATAAACTTAAACGTGGCGTGACGCGTTCACGGTCAAGAAAAGTAATATAGAATATGATCACGTTGTAACGTGAATTATGGGAATAGGAGATCATAAACTCATATAAGCCTCGGAAGGTAAAGTGAATATACCCGAGCGATGGGGTATAAGGTAATCGGTGACTAACAAGTCTAACCGCCAAAATAAATATAATAAAGATATGAAATACAAGATGAAAGTTACGGCCTACGAGGCCTTACACGTGAAAGGCACATACGTTTGGAAGCCAAAAGAACATTACCATACTATACTGGTAGGATTATTTAAATGCGAGCAATGCTCAAGTAATTACCGAAACTAAGTCCAAGGAGTTAAACCTGAGGAACTACGTAAAAAAGGTTTTAACCTCTTTAAGGGGGGTAGACTTGCAACACCCCGAAAAAAGGTTTGACACTTAACAAGCTAGGTGGAAGCTTGTGAAGGTGTTGGTGCATACATCTGTTGACTTCGTCTTGTATCGAGTCTTAGATTAGATATGTTAGATTAGGGCATGTTGTACGAGAAAATGTCAAAATTTAAGTTGTATAGGTGCTGATTCCGCTCCAAACAGCACATGCATGTGATTCCGCCCGAAATGGTTTCGAGCGAAATCAGCATGTTGCTGATTTCGCTCCAAATGGTTCTGGTGTCATTCTGGGCGAAATCAAGACCCTATATATAGGTGTCTCAGGAGCGAAATTAGGGGGTGTGTTCTTGTTTCCGGTATCGAACTGCTACCGAAGTGCCGTTTGACTGTAATCTCTGTAATATCATCAATACAAGGCATATTTAAGTATTACAAGTTGTTTTCCGTATTCATTTCTTATTTTCCGCATCTGAAATGGATAAGAGCTCATCCAATTGACTCGTTTGGGTTAGCACACGATCCTACAAGTGGTATCAGAGCTCAGGAGGAGGAGTTCTGCATATATCAGCTTGTTTTCATTACAATTTCTTACTTCTACACTTTCTTTCATTCGTTCAGGAAGATTTCACGGTCAAAACCGGTTCAAATTTTCACAGATTGTTTAAAATTGGACATAGTCAAACCCTTGAAAGTTTCACAGCTAAAATCAAACTAAAAATGGATAAAATTGGACCCCGAGTTGATTCCGCTCCAAAACACGTAGTCTGATTCCACTCCTGATTGCTTGATTCCGCCTGAAACTATCTGATTTAGCTCCAAACTGCCTGTTGATTCCGCTCCAGACTACAAAACGTGTGATTCCGCTCCAACATATTTGTTGATTTCGATCCAAGTTACATCAGAGATTCCGCTCCAAATCATTATTTGAGATTTTGCTCCAAGTTTAAATTGTAATTTCGCCCCAAAAAGAATTCTGTGATTTCGCTCGAGATCAGCTAGTCCACTTGAAAGGAGTGTATAACTATTTTTTGAAAAACGTGCTACTAAACAATGGCTGAAGAGTTTTACAATGCATTCGCGACACCGGTTGCCCCGGTGACTGCTACTAAAACACTGTATAGTGAGAATGAGACGGGTACTCATTAGAAACCACCGAAACTAATGTACATTGAGGATTTTCAGGGTTGGAAAAACCGATTTGAGAACTGGGTTCAAGCTTACAGATTCGATGCCTGGTGTTCATTGCTAAAAGATTATGAGAGACCAAAGAATGAACGCGGGTTAGGAAAGGGTTTTAATGATTTTACAGAAGCTGACAAGTTGAAATACACAAGTGAAAAGATGATTAGCATTCTTCAGCAAGCAGTTAAAGAAGATATTTTTGTGTTACTTCAACATAACGGAACAGCTAGGTCAATCTGGGAGGCTTTGATTCAGAAATTCAGAGGGAGTGCTGATATGATCAAAAACAAAAAGGCCTTATTGAAGAAATCGTTTGACATGTTTACTGCATTTGATCATGAAACAACCAAACAGACCATTGATAGATACTGTCATCTGGTTCTGGAAATGGGAAGATTAGACATTCAGAAAGAGGATGATGAGTGGGTTGATAAGTTAGCTGAAGCCTTGCCACAGCACAAGTGGGGAACATATTTGATGGTTGTGAAACTCATGAGAAAATCCGAGAGTATGAATTTGGCACAATTCATTCAAAAGATTGAAGAACAAGAATTGGATATTCAAAAGATAGCTATCATGACAAATCCAAATGCGAAACAGGATGTCAGTTTGTACTACCGAGGGAACAAGTTTGAGGTTACTCCTAGTCAGAGTCCAAAGATTAGTACTGCGTTTAGTGCTGATGGATCATCTAGTCCAAATGCTAGCACTACAACTCAAAGTGGTGGATATACTTCATCATTCTCAAGCTTTGATCCAAACAGCAACACACCTAGCCCTCATAAGCAAAATTCTACAAATCTGCAGTGCAATATGACTTTGAACATTCGAAATGGTCAAATCTATCTCCTGAAGTTGCTAAGCAACACATGGCATCTCTTGTAGCTATGTTAGAGTCGTATGAAAGCCTGATTGTAGGAAGAATTGGTAATCCAATGCTCACGAAAGAAGATTACGACCAAATAGATGCTGAAGAACTTGAGCTGATGGATGTGAAGTGGTGTTTGGCTAGTGCTTGTAGGAGAGCTGAAAAATTTCAACAAATTACTGGTAGAGATGAATTTCGAGGAATGGCTACCTCTCCACTTGGTTTTGATAAGTCAAAGGTTACCTGTTTTCGATGTAAAGGAAAAGGTCATTTTAAACGGGAGTGTAAAAACCAAGAATCAACTGGGAGTCAAGATAAGAGCAATTATTATCAGAAATCAATCTTTCATCAGATCGATCAAAAACCTCAGCAAAAGGATCAGAAAACTGCTCATGGGAAAATGATCAAAGAAGCAAATAAAAAAGCTTATTATGGTATAATAGATCAAAGTGATGAGTTTGTTGCAGAGGGATTTAGCTGGGATAATTACATACCTGATGTGACTAGATCTGATGTGGCTCTTGTTACTAGAATTTTGGGTGAAGGTGAAGCTAGTCAGAAAAGAATTCCAATATTTCCAGATCTTGGAAGTGATGTTGATACAGATGATGAAGAAGAATATCTTAACAAATGTAGAAAAAGCATTGATCCTGACAGTTTTAATTTTTTCTATGCAGATAAAGTTGAGATGCTTGTAGGTCCCCTTGACGTATGGATCTTTCACAGAATTGTCAATCCAATCAAGAGTGCGGAATCCTCTTGATCAGAATATCACAGAAACAAGTAGAAAACAGAAACAGCAATTCACTTTCAAACTGGATCTTTATTGATTATCTATCAAACTTGATTACAATCAATCAAGTTCCCTAACCACACACAATTTCGTCCAAGCTATAATGCTCTCACGAAAATCCTCTCTAAAACGTTTTTGGCTAATACACCTAAACCCTAAAGCCTAACCTTGTTTATATAACACAAGGTTGCAACATTAGGCTGGGTTTGCTACATGGGCTAGGCCCAAATTGTCCCCCATCACCCAATATGGGTTTTGTTTAGCCCAAACTCTATTAACTCACTAATACAAAGCTAAACCCGCTAACTGTTTATCGTTTATCTAATTACAAGATATCCAAAGACCAAATCTAAGCTGTTGTCACAAACATGCACCAACAAACTCCCCCTTGACAATAGCTTCATAAAATAACTTTGTCTTCAGTCTTCTTGCAATCTTCATGTAATCTTGCACTGTCTTTGGTCTTTGGATAGCTTCAGCTTCAACAACTTCTGTCAGCAACAGACTCCCCCTAAGCTGATGCATCCAATCACCAAATCTTCAAAAACTTTAGCGTTTGAGTAAACTCCAGTTCAGCATATGTATAGCAATCTTCAAACTCTTCAACTCTGTCTGCAATGTAGAAAGGAGGTTCTACCATGCATCCAATCAAACTCTCATCTTCACAGCAACTTCTCAGCAACACAACAACTTCTCAGCAACACAGCAACTTCTCAGCAACACACTGCTTCAATCTGTTTACTATAAAACAAACATCTCGAGAAACCATAAGAATTTTTCAACATAAGTTAAACAAATTATTATTATTCAAGAGATAGTTAAACTGTATCACAGATTAAGCAGTTTCAACTTTTCATCACAAACACGCAAAACTTTTCAATCAGACACCCTATAACCCGCATGATTTAAAATTTTGAACTCACTTACTAACACCGTCTCCCCCTATCAGTAACAATTCCTCCAAGAATAACAGTTTTCCGTACGTTAAGAATTTTAACAGAAAAAGACAAAAGCAATAAACACATTATTTTTGTGAGAATCACTGGTAAGAAGATCATATCAACAAAATCAAACTGTTTCACACTATTAGATAATTCTTTATTTAATTTTTCGTGAAAAGCAGTCCAAGACGATTACCAGTATGTTTGTCCACTTAAACAAAATGCATGAACATTTCAAGTACCATTACCGTATGATACGTTAAGGTAATTTTATTTACTGAAATATTAATGTGTCCCACTTCAGGATATACCCCCGCGATCAAGGTATGCACAAAGATTCATCGTAGTAGGTGAGTATACTGAATTCATCCGTTTTGTATTTCAACGTTTAGATAATTGGTGAACAGGTCAGTACTTCCGTACAGCAGAGAGACCAAAATATCTAACGAGGGCTATGACAAATACCATTTTTGGTACGATTTATGCATTTTGCACATTTGAATAACTCTCTTTGAGAGCTTCTTCATTTTTGGGGTTTTGGCATTTTTAGCTCTTTTAAGATATCCTGGGTGTGTCTAGGTCAGCATATATCTGGATGCAGCAGAAGGACACCCCTGATATCCCTAGATGAAATAACAGTATAAAGACCCAAAACTTCAGATTTTGGCAATCTATCAACGTAAGATTTAAGGTCATTAAACCATACACCACTGATGTGTTCCCCACTCATACACAGTTTATTTAGGTTTATATCACATTGGTAAGTTGATTATTTCATGCATTTTGCCTACTGGTACATCATATGATGAAGCTGCTATCACACTTAAGCAATTTAATTCATTTTCAGTGTGACAGTCTAACTTGCTGATGTACTATCATTTCTCTTTTTTCACACAGTGATAACTCATTTTTAATTTTCTATTTTTTTATGTTTTTGACTTTTCAATGTTTTTGCATTTTTGATTTTTAAGAAAAGCAGTAAACTATTTACAAAATTCTTATGAAAAACCAGTTATTCATGATTCCTCATCCCGTTGAGTTCGACTAAATATTCAAAGCGAGCCCTGTCAAAAGCTTTAGTATAAAGATCTGCCAGATTATCTAGTGTGTCGACTTAGCACTTTGAACTTCAATTTAAATCAATCAATATATATATATCAACAATCTCACATCCCCCGTCATGTGCCTAGAGCAGCCATTATCAACATAAGTTGATAATCCTCCTTAGCAGCTCCTGCACACACCAACTAAGAAATTAGTTAGATTGGGGGACCCAAGCCTTAATGGTCTTGGGTCGTCCAAATTCACCAACCACTGGAACATCCATCCAATATCCATTACTCCTAACTGGAGTCTTGGATCTCAGACCTGTTGATGGAAATGGGTTTTGATTTCCATAAGGTCTATGGTCCTGAGGGTTCTTATATGTGTTTGGACTATTTGACCTTTGGAAATTTTGATTTGGGTACCTTGAATTTTGATTCCAAGAAGCTTGATTGTTATAATTTCTAAAGCCATTGTTATAAAAAGTTCGACCACCGTTATTTTGGTATCGATTTTGATATTGACCTTGACTTTTGAAATTACTTGTATTTCCATTAAAATTGTTCATTCTAGGTGAACTGCTTCTAGGTCTCTCATATCTGCCTGGTGGAGCTCTAGGCTGAAATCTTTGTTGATTTCTTTGAAAACGAGGAACTTGTGGAGTTCCTTTTTCAGCCTTATCTACACCAACAGCAACATTCTCTGGTTGCTTAGGAGCAGATTTCTTTGGAGAATTTGAACCTTTCTCCTCACTATCATCTTTCTTCTCTGGTAATTTCCCTCTCTGTTTTTCACTAAGTTGTGCTTCACTCTTTTTGTTAGGACAGCAGCTAGCTACATGTCCTTTGGTGTGACATTTGAAGCACGATCTCCTTTTCAAAGACTTCTTAGCTGGAGTCTCTGAGGTAGATCCCTTATCAGATGGTGATGATCCCTTAGATGAACCTTGTTTAGTTTGCTTGATTTCAAATTTTTCTATGTTCTTATTTTTTTTGCAAACTCTACATTCGATTCATTTTCAATAACAGCAGTTTCGTTTTTCATATCACTACCTTGAACAAAATTAATCTTTTTGACAAAAGCTTGATTTTTATTCTTAGGCGGTGAATTTTTCCTTTTCAAAGGTTCCCTGTTATTGTTTTCCTTAGCCTCATCACTCTCAGATCCATCACCTTGACTTGATGTGGATGCAAAACTACTAGGTGCAGATGCCATAAAGTTTGCTAGCTCATCTTCACTAGGCAGGAATGAATAGTCATGACTAAGAGGAGGTGGAACTTCATTAAAGCTATGGAAGCCAACACTAGTCTTGTCATTACTCTTCTTTAACCCACCCATCATGTGTTTCATTACAAAAGACGAATCTCTGAATTGACTCAATTTCTTTTCAAGTTCAACAATTTTGAGTTGTGCATCTGATAACTCTTTGCATTTTTCAGAAATCTCTTTTGTTTTCTCAGCCATCATGTCATGAGCTAAATCTATTACTTGAAGTTTTTCATTTAACTTGCATGTTAAAGCTTCAATTTCACTTTCATAACCTCTTATCTTCTTCAAGTATGTAGATTCATTTCTTTTAGCAAAAAAATTTGACTCTTTTACATTTGACATCTCGCTTACCAGACTTTGATTTTGTGTTCTCAACCTGTCAACCTCACCCTGTAGTTCACGACATCTTAAACATACAGAATTAGATTGTACCTCTTTCTCATGAACTTCTGTATTTTCATCAGCAACAACCTGTTCAGCTTCACTTTCTTTCTCTACTTCAGCATCCACTTTTGCTTCAGCATTTTTCACTTCAGATTCAGCATCACTCACAGTAGTTTCAGCCTCATCAACTGGCACTATCTCTGCCATGAATGCCTGAGTGGCACTCTCATTCCCCTGATATCGCTTTTGTAATGCATCCCACATATCCTTTGAATTAGTGTACTTTGTGAAGGTATGCTTGATGCTATCAGGTAAGGACATCCTTATCGCAGCCAAGGCTCTCTTTTCAGCCTCATGCATCCTTTTATCATCCTCTTTCATGTTCACATAGTCTGTTCGACGTGGTCTGCCCTCATAATCGTGTGTTAGGTTTATGTACCCATCTTCAATACAGATCCACATACGTGCATCCTGAGATTCAAAGAAGGATTTGAAGTTGTCCTTCCATGTAAGATAATTCTCCACCTTCATCATCTTAGGTGCATTCAATTTTGTCATGTTCGTCATTTTAACGCAAACAGACTGGTAAAACCGTACAAAATATCTCCGAAAACAGTGGTTACTAACTTACACCGTTAGAATCGTCTCGAAAAGACGAATCCAATGATATATAATCGTCTCGGGATTTTTTTTTTGCCCTAAAAATCCAAGGAATTCGACGGTGCAGACGGTTCTGTCAAACGACCTACGGATCACTTTCTATTCACGAAAACGTTAATTTTTCCTTACGCTTGCCAAAAAATCTTCCACCCTTTTAATTATGCTACTAATTTCGCTGGTTAATCTAATAATTTCGCTGGTTATTTCACTGAACAGGCTAATTTCGCTGGTTATTATGATGTCAGGTCAATTTCGTCTGTTAAATTCGTCGGGTAACCAGTTCGCTATTACGACGACCAGTAAAGTCACCGAAAACCGTAATAATTTCGCTGTGGAAAATTATACGGTTACCAAAGTCGCCTTTGGATTTAATTTCACCGGTCACCGAGATATTATGTCCCAATTTCACTGGTCAGTTAAATATGCTAGTTGAGTCTGCGAAGTTGTTAAATTCGCCGGTACTACAAATTCGCTGGTCCAGAAAATATGGAAACTTAATCTGTTTCAAATTTCTGAGATTTTCCAAGATTTCGTAACAATTTTCTGCAAAATCGAAACATCAAAATCAGTCCAATTTTTAGAAAATTATGAAGAGCACGAAGAACAGTCTTCGAATCTTCAAATCTGTTCAGCCGAATTTCTCAACCAAACAACCCGAACAATCCTGAAAACCTGCAAATCAGCAAATAAACAAACCAAAAGATCAAAACAGCCAAAAATTTTGAAAATTTTATCAAACAAAGAAAAATTTCGAAACCCTAATTTCAGGTTTCAACAATTTCGAAAATTTTCCTGTTTCTGCAGCAAACAATTCTGAACCGAGCCTTCAAGAGCCTAACGCTCTGATACCAATTGTAGGTCCCCTTGACGTATGGATCTTTCACAGAATTGTCAATCCAATCAAGAGTGCGGAATCCTCTTGATCAGAATATCACAGAAACAAGTAGAAAACAGAAACAGCAATTCACTTTCAAACTAGATCTTTATTGATTATCTATCAAACTTGATTACAATCAATCAAGATCCCTAACCACACACAATTTCGTCCAAGCTGTAATGCTCTCATGAAAATCCTCTCTAAAACGTTTTTGGCTAATTCACCTAAACCCTAAAGCCTAACCTTGTTTATATAACACAAGGTTGCAACATTAGGCTGGGTTTGCTACATGGGCTAGGCCCAAATTGTCCCCCATCACCCAATATGGGTTTTGTTTAGCCCAAACTCTATTAACTCACTAATACAAAGCTAAACCCGCTAACTGTTTATCGTTTATCTAATTACAAGATATCCAAAGACCAAATCTAAGCTGTTGTCACAAACATGCACCAACAATGCTGAATAAGAAGAAGATTGCTCGTTTGAAGAGAGAGCTGGAAACAGCAAAGTTACTCGCTGATGGAAAGGCAAAGATAGAAGCTGGAGAAACAGAAGTTGAATCAGTTACTGAGAATGTGATAGAAAAGATTGTAGAAGTTGAGAAAGTTATTGAAAAGATTGTTGAGATAGAAAAGATTGTAGAAGTTGAGAAAGTTGTTGAAAAGATTGTTGAAATAGAAAAGATTGTTGAAGTCAAGAAACTTGTTGAAGTAGAAAAGACTATCGAAGTTGAGAAGATAGTTGAAAAAGTGGTTGAAGTTGAAAAACCATGTTTGAAATGTTCAGAATCTTGCACAGTTTGTGAAGAAAAAGACAGGAAGATTGCTGAATTAGAAAAGATTAAAGAAGATTTACTTTCTGATGTGAAGTACGTGAAAGAGTCGTACGATGTGCTGAACAGAACTGTTGATAGCTTGAAAAAGACGAATTCAGAAATTGAAAAGGCGATGGAGAAAATGAGTGCAACGTTAATGACAAAACAAAGCGTCATCAATGATTATATTGAAGATTGTGCTAAGCTGAAGCAAGACTTGGAACTTGAGAAAATTGAGAGTGAAAGGATTAAACGATTACTTTTGAGTTATACTACTTGTGATTATTTGATTGATCGTGTTTATCCTACTGTTGCAGGACTGGAAGCTTTTAAGAAAGAAAAGACTGAAGATACTGATACTGGTAAGAAACCAAGTGTCAAGTATAACAGATGTCCGCCCCCGATTCATGAAAGTTACTCACCCAGGAATCCAAACGAAGAGCGTTTAAAAAAGGCAGTCAACATCAAGTTAAAGTCTGAAATCATTGCTGAATTACCAGACAATATTGATGTTACATTCACAGCGTCTGACACTGATCATGAGTCTGAGTTAGTAAAGAAAGTTGTCGATCAGGTGTTAGATACGGATGAAGAGTCAAAGTCGGAGTCTAAGTCTGATATTTCGAGTTCGTCAGAAAAAAGTCCGAGGTCACCGGTTAAGAGGGTTTATAACAAAGAATTTTTATTATCAAAATCTAATTTGAATGATGAATCAATCAATTTGGCTTATATTTTGAATGATTCAGACAAATTATATTCTGATAACGAATTTCCAATAAGAAGTGTTAAAACTGAAATTATCAAACAGGTTTTCAAATTAACAGAAATTAATATTTCTGAAATAAAATATTTAAATCTTGCCGAAAAACCTAAAAAGTACACTTCAAGAGTTCAACAGAGATTGAACAAGAAAAAGGGTTACGGTTATGGTTCAGGTTATCGAAAGAAATCAAACCATAATGGTAATCTCAAAAAGAAAGGTCTTGGTTTCAATACTTCAGAAAATTATAAAAATCAGAAAACTTATAAACCAAAAACAAAATTTGTTTCAGGAGGAAGTTCAGAGGATGAACAGAAGAAACCGTTCTGGAAGCAGTCAAATCAAGAGTTTCTTGCTGAAGTGAAGAAGAATGTGAGAAAGTTTGCTTCAAGAGTTGACAGAAGAACCTGTTTCAAATGCCCGGAAGTTGGACACATAGCTTGGAATTGCCCCAAGACCAACTACCAAAAACAAGAAGTTTCTTCTAACTTTGTTCTGAGAAAGACTTGTGTTGATAAGAAAAAACAACCTGTGAAAAATGTTAAAAAGTTTGAAAATTCTACTTCTGAGGAAGGAGAAAGTTCAAAACGGTTTTACAAAAGAAGAGGTGATTTGAGCAAGCAAAAGTGGGTGGTTAAATCCGAAAGTAATTCTGACAATGAATCTGATTCCATAAAATCAGAGGAGTCATTGGTTGAGAAAAAGATTATGAGTTCTGTTCCAGAGGTGAACGATGAGGATTTTCCTCCATTGTCAAAGGAAAATTTGATGAAGAAAGTGGGAAAGGTAGAGATCTCAAATCAATTCTTCACTGATAAGGGATAATTTGATGTTGAGAAGACTTTCAATGGAAAAGTTAAACATATTTTCGGGAAGATGGTTGATGGGAAGGTTAAAACTGCAAAATATTTTTATAAATCAAAATGTTGGTGGGATAGATGTGTCCCAGAATCTCCCAATGCTGGCCAGGTTTGGGGGAAAGTTTTTCCAAACTAAAATTCCTGACTTGCCGGAGCTTCCAGGTTGGTAAGAGTGGAGCAGGAATCGGCATCTTTCTTAGCAAATGATCCTACTAGTGGTACAGTTGGTAAAGTACAGGTGGTATATTTAAATTGTTATATTTTGATTTACAAGTGGTTATGGTTGGTGAAATGAACTTGTAAATGGTTGAAAGAGGTTTTTATTGACAAGTGGTTAATCAAGGTCATTAAGTTGAACTTGATTGGACCATACTTACAAGTGATATTTTGGAGAACAATGTGATGAACCCCTAACCTATAAGTGGTTTGAAAATCAACAAAACTAATTTTCCGGAAAAACCATTTGATTAAAACAAACTTAAGTGTTTTGAAATCACAATGGGAAAATAGTTTGTTGTAAGGGGGAGTTCTGATTGTTTATGCCAAGTGAATGGAGAATTGAAGCGATTTGATATCAGTTGTCTCTTTATTGTATAGTTTATTTTCAAATTTTCTAAAATGTGTTTGCATTTTAGGGGCAGTAGAAATTTTAGAAAATCCAAAAACATTTGAAAATTTGAAAAAGACAAAAACATGATAAAATTTAAAAATAAGTTTTGTTGTAAAGAAGAGGAAATGATAGTACATCAGTGGACGATCATGGCATGCTAAAGAATTCGAAAGTTAAATAGTGATAAACGCTCTCACTGATGATGTGTCAGTAGGTTTTTGCACATTTAGTAGATTGTGACGAGATATAAACCTAAATTCAAACTTGCTTAATTCGTGGGTAACATCTCTCGGATATATGGGTAACCCCCGAAATCTCGTTTGAAGGACCCCTCTTTCTGAGATACTAGGTCTTTATACTTAGTGATATCTGGGGTATTATCCCGGGACTTCTGATAATGCGGAAGCAATGGCCTAGTCCCCGGAGAATACTTTACGCTTGCTTGAAATATAGCGCCACCCTTAGCAAAAATAGACAATAAAATTGCTAATTAATGCTGTTGTAAAAAAGATCCTCTAAAGGGGACCCACCAAAAGTCGAGCCGTCATCTCTCTGCTAAACGGAAGTTCTGACCTGAGCTCTCACGGTTTCATAATTTAACCCCTTACAGATATCATCTAGGTATACTCACCTGTAAGACTGAATATTGGGATCTGGATACGGGAGTATATTCTGAGGTGGGACACGCGAATAAGTTTAAGTACTTAAGACATTAATATCGTATCTCGGATCAGTTGAACTTTGTATGAAAATTTAAGTGGATCAGTATACTGACAATCTAAGTGAATCGTTTAGAACTTAAAATGTTTAAAGCTTAGCGGTGTTGGTGATTTGTCTCAAAAACTGATATGATCCTCTTACGCAAACTCACAAAAATATTGTATGTAAATATTTCCTTACTGCATTTCATTTCTGTTATATAAAAACCCAAAAAGATTTTTAGTGTGTTTTAGTATAATTTTTGAAAAATTCAAAAAGATTTTAGATGACTGATGTTGAAAAGCTGATTTTCAAAATTCCGAGTGCTAAACATGACGAACAGGTTTGGGAAATTTTGTTTGAAGATGTGTGAAATGAAAATGATATTTTTTTTCAAGTGGTTCATCAGAAATTGACATGATAAATCATTTTGTTTGATACTTGAAAATGATGTATTCAGGGTTGTGTCTTCAAGTGTTTAGCAAAGTTTCTAAATTTGTTATATCTTATCTTTTATGAAACTTATGTTTTGGGTAGAGGATTTGCAGGAAAACACACCGAATGTTGGATTCTGATTGAGAGTAGCGAGCCAAGTTGCGATCCTGATTCTGTAAAAGTCAGACTACGATCCCAGCAAGTGTTGAGGGAGAGTCTGTTAGAGAAAGAATTTGAAGATGCAAGAGATAGATAGAGATATTGGAAGCCCAAAGACTGATCAAGACTGAAGATGCGAAGACTCGACACAGTCAGACTCGTCAACATCTGAGGGGGAGTCTGTTGGTGCATACATCTGTCGACTTCGTCTTGTATCGAGTCTTAGATTAGATAAGTTAGATTAGGGCATGTTGTACGAGAAAATGTCAAAATTTAAGTTGTATAGGTGCTGATTCCGCTCCAAACAGCACATGCATGTGATTCCGCCCGAAATGGTTTCGAGCGAAATCAGCATGTTGCTGATTTTGTTCTAAATGGTTCTGGTGTCATTCTGGCGAAATCAAGACCCTATATATAGGTGTCTCAGGAGCGAAATCAGGGGGTGTGTTCTTGTTTCCGGTATTGAACTGCTGCCGAAGTGTCGTTTCACTGTAATCTCTGTAATATCATCAATACAAGGCAGATTTAAGTATTACAAGCTGTTTTCCGTATTCGTTTCTTATTTTCCGCATCTGAAATGGATAAGAGCTCATCCGATTGACTCGTTTGGGTCAGCACGCGATCCTACAGAAGGAAGCGGGTCAAACGGATCAAGTATGAAGAGAAAAGTGTGGCTTGGATGTGAGGTAAGTGAAAGCTTACACCTTTTTTATAAGACATGTATTTATTCATAGATTGTAAATACGACAAAAGCTATATTCGAAATATGTTTCCGACATGAAATAATAAGGATCGAAACGTATAAAATGATGAAAAACCTTGGTTAATAGAAAAAGGGATCTAATGGTAAAATCCGAAATGGGTCGGATGGGTGAACTAGTAGTTAAAAAAACATGTTTTGTTATGTATGTAAACGGTTGGTCATATAGGCCAAACGGGCCAAATGGTGATGATAACACCCTTTAGCAATACCGACTAACATTTGGTTGTCAAGTCATATGTTCACATGATTGAACAGAAATTGGATAATTGCGTCGCTTTGAAGTAGCGGCTAATAAAAGCAAGGTATAAAAACGGGTCTATATGTTGACCAAGCCAGGTACGTATAAATAAGTTTGTAGCTTAAAGCGCGGTTTTGGTCAAACAATTAGTGAAAATCCTTCGTTGTAAAATGAGGGACTAAAATTGACCAAAAAGCCCTTGATGGGTAAATCGGGCGAACGACCCATATGGGTTGTTTATGAACATATATCATAATCATGAAAGTTATAGATGAGCATAAAAGTTATAAGCAAAGGTCTTTACGGGTCAAACGTATCAAATGGTCCTTTCCGTAAATTGATAATTCAAATGGTGCAAATGGGAATAAGAAATCTACATTATTAAAATCACCACCTTTATAGTTGTGGTGGCGGATGATTGATGTTGCAATACGGAGTTGAATGGGTGTAAGAAAAGGGAAAGATTTAAACTTAAAGGTTTAAATCTTCTAAACGGGTCAAAAGAGTTATGCGCATAGATTGAGTTTTAGTCACGAAACTCATAAAAGTCGTGAATCTGAACTAAAGATTTTGAGTAAAATATACTGAAGTAGGCTAAATAATTATTTAGAAACAAGTTTGTGGTTTTAACACGGTCAAGATACAAGCTTCTGCACGTTGTTTCGTCGTCATTTTTAAATGACGAACTTATTTACATTACATAGTACCGTTCTGAAATTTAAAAGTTTTAATAAACCCGTATTTTCATATATATATGTGTATTCATAAATGCACATTTTAAGACAAAAATTATACAAAAACCGTTAAATATTAGTAAGGGTCTTACATGATCATTCTTTTGTAATTTAGATTGATTCGAACTAACCCAAATTCGAACTGGGTTTCCAAATTCTAATTCATTTTCATAAACTTTCAAATTTGAATAAGCCAAATAAAACAACTTGAGCAACCCAAATATTGATTTGTTTAACATTAAAAAACTTGTATTAAATAAACAACTGGACTCTAGACTTGAAAACAAATGGAATAAAAGGGCTTTAAATTTGAAACTCAATTCTCAAAGCAAAAACTCAAACTAAGAAATAGGTATACCTTTTGAGCTCCTTAGAGACTCAAGCATAGTCTTGTATCCAATCATTTTAACATTTCGTCGTTTAACATTTACTATCATTTTGTGGTGAATTCTTCCTGAAAACATTATGGGTTGTAGGCTTAAATCTAATTTCTTTGTTGATTCTGCATCACAAGGATTACATGCCAGAATCATGCACTTGTCTGTAATGCAGCCATAAATGAGTTATAAGATGATTCCAGGTCAAAATGAAGCTGCCTAACCTGCTGCTTGGTTAACTCATCTTCAACCCCCATCTTCGCTAACCGTCCAATCCACTCCTTCATCTTAGTCTTTCCTTCAAAATCCAGAGGTAAAAACAACTTTCAATCCAAAGAAAAATTGGTATAAAATAGTTATAAAACAATCAAGAAATGAAAATAGTGCTAATTAGGTTTCCATAGAAATTGTTGATCAGAATGAACGAATCTGTGAATCTGTTTAAAAGAGTAAACCACTCTTTTACGTCACACCCTGACTCTTGCGGAAGCGTGATTATGGTGTGACTTCTTCATACCATTGCATACAATCATAACAACACTATATGATTAAAAAATTAGATGTTCATCCTTAAATTAAGTTTGAAAATATCACAACATAATTTTCTGAAATGTAGACTCCAAATTTAAATTACAAACCACATCATGTTTTAAAGAGTTCACGAAGACTCAACAAAAGACCTTAATATAAAAACCGAGTTTAGAACCATGTATCCCGTCCAGGATTAAGATACATCTCCTAAACCCTAATGACTTCGGATGACATCTTTTTATTCATAACGCAGCTTGGAACATGCAAACACCCGCCAGATCCACTTAATTCCCTGAAATACATGTATTTTGAAAACATCAACAAAAGTTGAGCGAGTTCATGTGTTTGTGTATATGTAAGTATAAAACCTTTGTGAATAGTGTATGTATGTATGTTTGTAAATCCCGGTATGAAAGCAAACAAGGAAACAGATCACCAATAGTTTGCAAGGCCACTGGTATGTGTGACGGCGTAAGAAGGCTCAAACCTAGCAAATTTGTACCGGGCTTCCGGCTGTAAGACATAGTCACCTCATGGGCCACCCTGGTCCTCATGGGTGTGGGCTCGCTACACCCAAATAGATCTATCACTCATGCCCCTCGGTCCTAACAAGAGGATTGATGGTCTTAAGTGTGCACCTACCCATTTACATGATCTACTGTACTTTCCAAGGCTAACCATACCAATTGTAATTGTATGTAATCATTTTGCAACATGTATTTCACCCGTGAAGTTAATAAACAAAACAGTTTAAAGAAAAGGGGGACATGAACTCACTGTCTTGCGTCTTCAGTACTCGTAACTAACGTTCCTTCAGCAAACACGACTACCTACAATGTACTAACGTCTATTAGACGGACGGGTCGTGCCTTGTCTTAGTATTAATGTTTTTGAGTTACGTCTCTTTTATGACTTCAATATTATTCCAAGTTATAAATACTTGTTAAAATAATAAATATTTTAACTTAAATTATATTTGTTACATTTTGGAATAATCGTTAAACAATATTTTTTAACAATACTTCTCAAGTATTTACACTTGCATTTCCTTCCCAATGGTGGGTATATTTGTATTTGTATATTTTTGTCATGTATCGGTGTCGTATTCCGGCGTGTATTTATATGTACGAGAGTACGTATCTTTTTGTAATAGTTAAGTATTCTTATACTTAATTTTGTGTTAAACTTTCCGGGATATTATTTCGAATAAAAGTCCACATATATATATATATATATATATATATATATAGGATAAGGATCATTACAGAACACTAATAATTGCGAGAACAAAAAGAACAACTCTAAATCACTAAATTTGGGGATTTAAAGTTCATATTTCTTAAAGTTTATGTTTCTTACATTCATATATGTATTATATGTATATAAAAAAATCATATATTTTTCCCAACACATAGTCTACATACATGTAGGTAATTTATCCTACACATAACCTACATGTGTGTAGGTTATTTAAAAACAGAATATTTTTCATAATTTATTTTAAATTCTAGTGTGAGAAATAATAAATCTTACATTTATAACATTTTCATTTACTTTTTAGGTTTTTAGGATTGAAAAAATGAGTGATTCTTTTTGTTCTGCGTGTTCTCGCAATATTTAGTGTTCTGCATAGAACCTTCCCCTATATATATATATATATATTACCTAGAAAAATTATTTATAATTTTTCCTTTTGTCAAAAATACTTGTAGTTCCAGAATAATATATTTTCAAGTCTAACTTTAGAAAATATATATATAAACTTATTTTTTTTATCCAAAAATAATGTATTTCAAGTTTATCCAAGAAAATATATATTTTTCCCAAAAATATTATATCTCCTAGTAATTTCCAAGAAAACATATATATTTTTATTCGCCAAAAATTATATATTTCCTTCTTGTCAAAATATGATACAACTTTGTGATTATCATAAAAATCATATTTTCATTTCTTTGTGTCCAAAATATTATTTACCAAAAATATATTTATAAATGTATTTTCCGGAATATTTTGTAAGTTACATTCTTTCGTTCGGTTTCCCAATATTATGTGAGTAACTTGTGTATTTATTCCTTGATATTTTTGGTAATATTTTGGATTGTAATTTCTTGGTATTTTGTTAAGTTATATTATTTCAAGTCCTAAAATAATATGACTAATACACAAAGTATACAATTAGTCACACACATGTGTCTTTAATGTATATATATATATATATATATATTCTAATTATATATTTATCCATTTTTATTTATAAAAACCAACCTCCAACATTTTTATTTTTGTAATAACAAATTATGGCAAACTTGTATGAAATCATGGTTAAAAATATACTTGTTTAAAAATATTTTTCTAAGTATTTAATTTTTACAAAAAATTTGCCATAGTTTCCCCTTAAAAATGGAGGTTCCCATGCTTTCAAAGCATATCATTTTCTTTTAAAATCATCCCAAACAATCAACAATTCAATCAACACTTACCAAGTGCCAAAATCATGCAATTTATACAACAACATGAACTTGAACTTTTATAAAAACTTGTAGTAACTTACCATGTTGTTAAATAAGCTTAGTTACCCTTTAAAGTGTGGTTATTTATTTGTAAATCCTTTTCTTACAAGATTTAGTCTTTTACAACTTACAAGATGATTTTTCTAAAAATCATTCTTTTGAATTTTTCTTGTCAACAATGTATTTTTATACTTGTTTCACCACTAAAAACATGGTTAGTTTCTTTAAAATCCATGATTATGTAAATCTTGTGATTTAACTTAGTTTCTTGAGAAAACTAGTTTTGAAATCATCCAAGTTTATGACGAGTAACATGTTACATACTACATCATTCACAAAATCATTTTTATTTTCAAGTTCATGAGAAACATAAAGTATGATCATCTTGGTCTTTCACAAGATCGTCACCTCAACTTGCTAGATCATGTGTTTAATCACAATCTAGTAAGTTTCATATGATGTCTAATATCATAAGCACAAGAAAATAACAATCAAGTATCCTATATACACTAAATAAACATTGATTCTTATGTTATTAAGCTTTATGTGAAGGTTCATCTTCTTGCTTCATTATGATTCTTGTGATTAACATCTTACATAATCTTTTAACCATCAAAATGAGAAGTAAATTCAAGTTACAAGAGGCTTACTACTAGCACAAGGCTAGGGATGAAACTCAAGATGATGGAGATGATGAATGTGGTGGATAAAAGCAAATGAAAGAGGTCCTTCAATCTCCAAGACCACCAAGCTCCTTAATCTTGCTTCTAACACCTTGTGAGTAATTGGAAATGGATGAGAATTGATGAATGTTGATGATGGTGGGTGGTTGTGGTTTCGGCCGTGACCAAAGAGGGAGAGGGATAGAGCTTTGAGTGAAGTGTTAAGTGTGAGAATGATGCTTATGTGCTAAAGGTTTACTTATAGATCCATTTCAATAGTTTCACCATTGGGTAATATGTCTAATAAAGCAAAAACAAGATCAAATAAAATATTTAACAAATCTTGATGGTGGGTCCCTAGCATGGGCCGATTACATAGGTAGGGGGTATTAGCTTAGGTTAAACTAATTAGTTAGATGTTTAGTTAGATTTCAAGTATTTAGTTAGTGACATAAGTTACTAGATATTTTGTATGATGTGTTATGATGTTCGGGGATCATAACTAGCTCAGTAATGTTAAAACAATGCTTCTAGTGTAATTTTGATATTTCGGGTAGTGTCCGGTTGTTTGGTTGTATACTGGTTCGTTAAAATGCTAAACTATACTGTTTAGTGTTATTTATGTACCCTTTTGTGACACTTTTAATTCCCGACACTTAGGAAAGCATTCAGGACCATTTAGTCATATTTTTGCATGATACTAGCTTGTTAAAATGCTGATTTTTGCTGAATTATGCTGAATTCAGCACTTTGTGTGAGTTTTAGGCACTTTCCGACACTTAAACTATCACTTAGGAATGCAGTTTTGTGGTCCTTACTTCCCTACACACCATACTAGTGTAGTACTTAGTCTCTGGCCCATACTGGGTCTCAAAACACTGTCTGTCTATGTGCTGAGTTCTGTCAACATTTTTCTGAGTCGTCCGCTGTGCTAACTGTGCTTTGTGCATCATTTATGTCTATATGGTTTGCATGTAATAATGATGTGACATTATACAATATGTGATGCACATGTAAGTATGATGCAGTAATCAAAAAGCAGTTAAGTATAATTCAGCACAGTCATTAAGCATTAATCAAGATTAATTAATTATACGGATACCTGGATTTTTGACAGTTGTCACATTTTAGTGGTTCAAAAATGGTTTCAAAACATTGTTTTAACCCAAAACACTGTTTCTAACATCTGTTTTAACCCAAAACAGTGGTTTCACTTTTTCTCCACAAAACATTATTTTAACCCAACAGTGGTTTCAAATAGTGTTTTATTTTCTAAAATCTGTTTTAAACCCAAAACATTGTTTCTAACATTTGTTTTAACCCATAACACTGGTTTCACTTTTTCTCCACAGAACACTATTTTTAACCTAAAACACTGTTTCTAACATTTGTTTTAAACCAAAACAATGGTATACCAAACATACAACACACCAAACCGATACAAACAGCAAATCTACATTTGTGCTAACTGTGGTTTGTGCATCATTTATGTCTATATGGTTTGCATGTAATAATGATGTGACATTATGCAATATGTGATGCACATGAAAGTATGATGCAGTAATCAGAAAGCAGTTAAGTATAATTCAGCATAGTCATTAAGCATTAATCAAGATTAATTAATTATACGGATACCTGGATTTTTGACAGTTGTTACATTCTCCCCCTGTTAAGAAAATTTCGTCCCGAAATTTTAGTTCTGCTACTAGCTGTAGGGGAGTTGGGGAACAAATGCGGGTGTTTTGCTTTCATGCGGTCCTCACGCTCCCAAGTGAACTCTGGGCCGTGTCGCGCGTTCCATCGAACCTTGACGAGTTTAACACTACTCCTATGAGTCTTGTTAACCTTCCAATCAGTAACCTCAACAGGTTCTTCGGTGTGTCGTCAATGTGAACTTCATCGGCAGGAATGACAATTGTTTCTTCAGTTGGACTCTTTTTCAGATTAGATACATGAAATGTATCATGAACTCCATTTAGTTCTGCGGGTAGATCCAACTTGTAGGCTGCAAGACCAATCCTCTCCAGGATTTTGAACGGTCTAATATATCGTGGGTTTAACTTTCCACGCTTCCCAAAGCGTGCTACACCTTTCCAAGGTGAGACTTTTAGTAAAACCATGTCTCCCACTTCAAACTCCAAAGGTTTCCTTCTTTGATCCGCATAGCTCTTTTGTCGATCACGAGCCGCCTTGATGAGCTCTCAGATCTGTATAATCTTATATGTCGTTTCTTTAACCAGTTCGGGACCAACAAGCTGTCTATCACCCGCATATGCCCAGCATAACGGTGATCGACACTTACGTCCGTAGAGAGCTTCAAACGGTGCGGCTTGAATGCTCGCATGGTAGCTATTGTTATACGAGAATTCTACCAACGGTAAGTGAGTGTCCCAACTGCCACCCAAGTCCATTACGCAAGCTCGCAACATATCTTCTATCGTTTGAATCGTCCGTTTGCTCTAGCCATCTGTCTGCGGATGAAAATCAGTACTCAGATTCAACTGAGAACCAAAGGCTTCTTGGAAGGATTGCCAAAGCCTTGACACAAATCTTCCGTCTCTATCAGATATAATCGAGATAGGCACTCCATGTCGTGCAACTATCTCTCAGAGGTACAGCTCAGCAAGCTTACCAGTGTTATCCTTTTCCCTGATCGGCAGAAAGTGTGCAGATTTTGTCAGACGGTCTACGATTACCCAAATCGTATCATGACCGTTGGGTGTCCTTGGCAACTTTGTTATAAAATCCATTGAAATCTGCTCCCATTTCCACATGGGTATTTCAGGTTGCTGCAGAAGACCTGAAGGCTTTTGATATTCAGCCTTTACCTTGGCACAAGTCAAACATTTGCCAACATACGTTGCAACATCACCTTTCAATCTCGGCCACCAGTAGAAATTCTTCAAGTCCTGGTACATCTTATCTGCTCCGGGATGGATCGAGTACCTTGATTTATGAGCTTCATCGAAGATCACGTTTCTAAGACCACCAAAGAGGGGAACCCAAATTCGTTTCATGAAACACAATGTTCCTTCCTCATTGGGTATCAACTGCTTCTCCATCCCACGAAGATATTCGTCCACAAGATTCTCCTTCTTAAGAGCTTCTCTCTGCGTAGCACGAATGCGCAACGAGAGGTTTGTTTGTATAATCATTTCCGAAGCCCTAACCCTTATGGGTTTGATTCTTTCTTTTCGACTCAAGGTGTCTGCTACTACATTCGCCTATCCTGGGTGGTACTTGATTTCACAATCATAATTGTTTAATAACTCAACCCATCGTTGCTGTCTCATATTAAGCTCCTTCTGATCGAATATATGTTGTAAGCTCTTGTGATCAGTAAAGATCATGCATCGGGTGCCATACAAGTAATGTCGCCAGATCTTTAATGCAAACACCACTGCGCCTAATTCCAAATCATGCGTAGTGTAATTTTTCTCGTGAACCTTCAACTGGCGCGAAGCATAAGCGATGACCTTCTGTCGCTGCATCAGTACACATCCCAATCCCTGATGCGAGGCGTCACAATGTACCACGAAGTCGTCGGTGCCTTCGGGCAGTGATAAAATTGGTGCATCGCAAAGCTTGTTTTTCAGCAACTGAAAAGCTTCCTCTTGCTTATCTACCCATTCGTACTTCTTGTCCTTTTGGGTAAGGGAGGTCAAAGGTTGAGCGATTTTCGAAAAATCCTCAATGAATCTGCGATAATATCCTACCAAACCTAGGAACTGTCGAATCTCGGTTGGCGTCTTTGGAGTTTCAAAATTCTTGATCGCCTCGATCTTGGTGGGATCCACATGGATTCCATCTTCGTTCACTACATGACCAAGGAACTGAACCTCGCGCAACCAAAACTCGCACTTTGAGAACTTTACGTACAATTTCTCTTTCTTAAGCAGCTCTAAAATAGCTCTTAGGTGTTGTTCATGCTCTTCCTTCGTCCTTGAATAAATCAAAATATCATCGATAAACACAATCACGAATTTATCAAGATATGGCTTGCAAACTCTATTCATCAAATCCATAAAAACTGCTGGCGCATTTGTCAAACCAAACGACATAACTAGGAACTTGTAGTGTCCATAACGAGTTCTGAAGGCAGTCTTCAGAATACTCTCCTCTTGAATTCGCAACTGGTGATATCCTGATCGAAGATCGATCTTGGAGAGTAACTCGAACCTTGAAGTTGATCAAACAGGTCATCAATCCTCGGAAAAGGATACCGATTCTTAATGGTTAACTTGTTTAGCTCCCGGTAGTCGATACACATACGGAAACTACCGTCTTTCTTCTTGACAAACAGCACTGGAGCTCCCCAAGGCGAGAAGCTTGGTCTGATAAATCCCTTTTCTAACAACTCATGAAGCTGCGTCGACAATTCTTGCATCTCGGAAGGCGCAAGTCGATAAGGTGCCTTAGCTATAGGCGCGGCGCCTGGAACTAAGTCAATATGAAACTCGACTTGTCTTTGCGGTGGCAATCCTGGCAAGTCTTCGGGAAAGACTTCAGGATATTCCTTCACAACTGGGATGTCTTCCAGCTTTGGCTCAGTGGCTTCTTTATCCACGATGTGCGCCAAGAATGCAACACATCCTTTCTGCAAACATCTTTGGGCTTTCAAACAACTGATGATCCTTAGAGGCATATCATGCTTCTCTCCATGCACTATAATCGTCTCTCCATTCGCCATCGGAATGCGAATGATCTTCTCATGACATATGATCTCTGCTCGGTTGCTCGACAACCAATCCATTCCAACTACCACGTCAAAGCTTCCCAGCTCAATTGGCAGAAGATCAAGCGTAAACTCATGCTCCCCGAGCTCTATTACAAAGCCTCTAATTACTTCATTTGTTTCTACTAGCTTTCCATTAGCTAGTTCTATCGAATACGGAATATCTAGCTTACTAGCTACTAACCCAAGCATATTTTTAAACTCTAGGGATACAAAGCTATAATCAGCACCAGTATCAAACAATACAGATACAAAGCGTTGGTTGATAGGGAACGTACCCGTGACTACGTTCGGATCTTGGCGAGCTTCCCTCGCTCCAATGTTGAAAACCCTTTCCCTGAGCTTGGTTGTTTCTCGGGCAATCACGCTTGAAATGCCCAACATCTCCACAGTTAAAGCAACCTGGTCCCCGACCATTTCCATTTCCAATTCCACCCTGGTTATTGTTTTGGTTGCGGTTTCCACTTCCAGCTTGGTTTCCAAAATTACCATGATTACCATTATCGCCATTTCCTCCTTGATTGCGGTTTCCATACCCATTTCCACCACGGTTACCGTTTCCATTCCCGTTGCCATTACCTCTCAGACCACCATTACCATGACCGGCACCATACCAGCATGTCTCTTTGCATGACCAACCTTTCCGCACGTCTCACACTTTCCGGCTCGGCATCGTCAAGTGTGATGCAACTGACACGCATCGCATTTGGGCAAGGTGCCCATATACCCTTTTCCTTTGTTTTCAACACCAGTCTTGACCTCGGCTGGTGGGTTCACATCTTTCTTCTTGTTAGCACTGCTGGTACCCTTCTTGAAATTTGAGAACTTCCTTTTGTTCTCACCTGATGACTCAACATGAGTCTCCTTCTTCTTTTGGTCAGCAATCGAGAACTTGTTCAACCTGATCGCTTCTTCAGTTAGTGCCACACTCAGATCTATAGCCTCAGTGATCATTGAAGGCTTTGATGTCGTCACCATGCTCATGATTTGGGGTGCCAATCCCCAAATAAAACGCTCGATGCACTTGAATTCTGGATCAACCATGTAAGGAATGACGCGAGATAAGTCATGGAATCTTTGCACGTATTCAACAATCTTTGGACCATCCATCTTGAGGTTCCAGAATTCAGTTTCCAACTTTTGGATTTCAGCCCATCGAACAGTACTTCTTGCGCATGAGTTCCTTCATCTCATCCCATGTCATGGCATATGCAGCCTCTTCCCCCAGAGTCTGAACTTGGAGATTCCACCATGATAGCGCTCCGTCTAAGAACAATCCAGAGATGTAGGTGACCTGGTGCTCCGGCGCACACTTGCTCATTCTTAGCACAGAATCAGTTTTCTCCGTCCATCTAACAAAAGCTACAGCACCCCCGGTGTCGTCAAAATTCAGAGGTTTACAGTGAAGGAGCTGCTTGTAGGTACAGCCTGTACAAGCAACATCATTCACAGAAAGCATTAGCAAACGCACATGGAATGTCCAAACGTAACGTAATGTGTCTTTTAGTGACTTAAACACTGCCAAGAGGTGGGTTACTTCCTGAGGTACCTCCGCTGTGTTCAGAGCGCAAGGCATCATGTTGTGCTATTGCTCATGAAATTCGTTCTTGTAGCTCAGCCTCTGTTGTGGGCAGCTGGTTGTCTCTTCGAGGAGGCATCTTCTAAAGAAGATTGTATAGGTCAGGTCTTATGCATATAAGTATGTAGTACGTGTATGTAATAACATTTATCAACGCAAGTAAACACATAACATCACATTCATATCACCAATGTATAATTCAACAATGTATATAATGATAATATTGCGATTGAGCTTGTATAAATCATCGACCACAAATACAGTTACATGTTCTACAAATGTATCGTATCACATCAAAAGGGACTACAGGGTCATACCACCTTATCCAAAATGTCTATCAGTCTACAATAGTCATAAAATAAAAATGCGGTCTTCAAAAGGCTTCGTAAGCTAGGCTCAATAGCGACACTCTAATCAAAAGTAAGCTACCTGCATAAAACCAAAAACCGGCTATGCTGATGGTGGAGGAGGAGGTGGAGGAACGAAAAGTAAACTGCGCACATGCGCTAACTCCTCCTCAAGAGCATGAATGCGACGCAACAGATAACTAATCTGCTGCTCCATGGTAAGAATCGAACGTCAAAAACTGGATAAGGTAGAAGAGGAGCAGGTGGAGTCGCAAAAGGTGACTGACATGAACAAGGTGGAGGACATGGAATCCTCTCTAGCTCCATGACTCTACGACACAGGATCTCCTGCTGAAGCTGCAATGACAAAAGTAAATCATCCCTCGTGTAGCCAATAAAGTGGGAGGGATGGTATGGATCAGAAACTGCATAGTGTTCGACGGAAACAATATGAGTGGCTCGCCTGACGGTGCAGAAGTAAAATGAGTAGCAGGTGTATACTGTGGCATGAAAGGAAATGCGACTGACACGTGTGGAACATAGCCAGGCTGCTGGCTGGACGGACCTTCCCCTGGACGGGGTCGAGGGATATCCTGCAAGAATGTGATCGGCAGGTCAGTGCGGTGAACATCGGATATAATCGGGTGAAATGGGGCAAGATCAACAGGTGCATGTGAATGAGGGGGAGTAACAGGCTCAACAAAAGGGGCATACCATCATCATCCTCTATCCACCCATTGCTGGTGAACGCGTAACGGGGATCTATCTGGTCAGCGAAAGCAGCAGGGTCAGCGGGTGCGAGAATCGGGTCAGGCATGAGCTGTGCAACAACAGGTATGCCAACAGGTACAGGGTCATGGTTGGGCAGAGGATCAGGAGCAGGTATAGGCTCGGGTGCTGGCATCGGCTCAGGAGCAAGTGCCTGCTCAGGATCAGCAGGTGCATCAATAGGCTGATCGTCAGGAACAAAGTCAATCTCATGTCCAGGCTCAACGTCATGATAAAAGTCGTGTGGAATAACAGGTGCAACAGACAGGGCTGTGTCTGTATCAGAATCAGTGGGGTAACTCTGCAATGCCAGTGCATGCAAAGTGGCAGAAGACACAGACTCGAAAGAATCCAGACCAGAATGATCAGATGAAACCTCAACGATAGGAATCTCAATGAGTGGAACAACAATGACATCATCAGCTGGAACTCCATCACCCTGGGCAGCATCAGGGGGACCATCAATGAAAAGATCGACATCATCATCAGACAAGTCATCAAAAGGCAAATCCTCGAGAGGAAAAGCCGCAAGAGGCAAAGGGGCGAGGATCGGAACCACGGCAGGCTCATCATCGGGATGTCCGAGGATGAGATGGTCCTGGTCAGGAATAGGAACAAGAAAGGGATCCTCGTCAGGTAAACCATCAGCATGCGGTACATCGTCGCCAAAATCAGGTAATGCAAAAGGCTGGAAATCATCGTCATCATCCGACATCAACTCCGAGTCACTCTCAGTGTTGGAGATAAAAATCTCAGGGTCTGGGACAATCTCATCGTCCGAAACAATGGCCATGGGGTCGACAGTATCTGACAGTCCACTCTCAGATGAGGACATAGTGTCTGTAACAAAACAATCACAACATATGCACATACATCAACAATCATCATTAAGCATGTAAGTAATAACAATGTAAGCACGTATTCTTCCTAGTCTTCCCAGACTACCCACGTAGTCTCTCAGACTAAGCCTCCCAGTCTCTCAGACTGAACTACTTAGTCTTTCAGACTAAACTCCCCAGTCTCTCAGACTGTCCCAACAAGTCTCTCAGACTAACTACCCAGTCTCTCAGACTGAACTATAAACGAATTCCTTGAAATGTGTTTTGTGTCTTTTATTTGTAAAAATGTTTGTTTCCTGGATCTGGGCGTTTCGTGTATGCAATGAAAATATGTTATGAAAACATTTTCGTGAGAGCCCTAATGATCATAGTCTAGACTCAAGAAAGAATCCTAGTTCGCTACGATCGAAGCTCAGATACCAAGCTGTCACACCCTGACTCTTGCGGAAGCGTGATTATGGTGTGACTTCTTAATACCATTGCATACAATCATAACAACACTATATGATTAAAACATTAGATGTTCATCCTTAAATTAAGTTTGAAAATATCACAACATAATTGTCTGAAACGTAGACTCCAAATTTAAATTACAAACCACATCATGTTTTAAAGAGTTCACGAAGACTCGACAAAAGATCTTAATATAAAAACCGAGTTTAGAACCATGTATCTCATCCAGGATTAAGATACATCTCCTAAACCCTAATGACTTTGGATGACATCTTTTTATTCATAACGCAGCTTGGAACATGCAAACACCTGCCAGATCCACTTAATTCCCTGAAATACATGTATTTTGAAAACATCAACAAAAGTTGAGCGAGTTCATATGTTTGTGTATATGTATGTATAAAACCTTTGTGAATAGTGTATGTATGTATGTATGTATGTATGCATGTATGTATGTTTGTAAATCCAGGTATGAAAGCAAACAAGGAAACAGATCACCAATAGTTTGCAAGGCCACTGGTATGTGTGACGGCGTAGGAAGGCTCAAACCTAGCAAATTTGTACCGGGCTTCCGGCTGTAAGACATAGTCACCTCATGGGCCACCCTGGTCCTCTTGGGTGTGGGCTCGCTACACCCAAATAGATCTATCACTCATGCCCCTCGGTCCTAGCAAGAGGATTGATGGTCTTAAGTGTGCGCCTACCCATTCACATGATCTACTGTACTTTCCAAGGCTAACCATACCAATTGTAATTGTATGTAATCATTTTGTAACATGTATTTCACCCCCGAAGTTAATAAACAAAACAGTTTAAAGAAAAGGGGGACATGAACTCACTGTCTTGCGTCTTCAGTACTCGTAACTCACGTTCCTTCAACAAACACGACTACCTACAATGTACTAACGTCTATTAGACAGACGGGTCGTGCCTTGTCTTAGTATTAATGTTTTTGAGTTACGTCTCTTTGATGACTTCAATATTATTCCAAGTTATAATTACTTGTTAAAATAATAAATATTTTAACTTAAATTATATTTGTTACATTTTGGAATAATCGTTAAACAATATTTTGTAACAATACTTCTCAAGTATTTACACTTGCATTTCCTTCCCAAGGGTGTGTATATTTGTATTTGTATATTTTTGCCATGTAGTGTCGTATTCCGGCGTGTGTTTATACATACGAGATTACGTATCTTTTTGTAATAGTTAAGTATTCTTATACTTAATTTTGTGTTAAACTTTCCGGGATATTATTTCGAATAAAAGTCCACATATATATATATTTCCCAATATATATATATATATATATATATATATTTATTACTTAGAAAAATAATTTATAATTTTTCCTTTTGGCAAAAATATTTGTAGTTCCAGAATAATATATTTTCAAGTCTAACTTTAGAAAATATATATAAACTTATTTTTTTTATCCAAAAATAATGTATTTCAAGTTTATCCAAGAAAATATATATTTTTCCCGAAAATATATATTTTTCTCAAAAATATTATATCTCCTAGTAATTTCCAAGAAAACATATATATTTTTATTCGCCAAAAATTATATATTTCCTTCTTGTCAAAATATGATACAACTTTGTGATTATCATAAAAATCATATTTTCATTTCTTTGTGTCTAAAATATAATTTACCAAAATTATATTTATAAATGTATTTTCCGGAATATTTTGTAAGATACATTCTTTCGTTCGGTTTCCCAATATTATGTGAGTAACTTGTGTATTTATTCCTTCAGATTTTTGGTAATATTTTGGATTGTAATTTCTTGGTATTTTGTTAAGTTATATTATTTCAAGTCCTAAAATAATATGACTAATACACAAAGTATACAATTAGTCACACACATGTGTCTTTAATGTATATAAATATTCTAAATATATATTTATCCATTTTTATTTATTAAAACCAACCTCCAACATTTGTATTTTTGTAATAAAAAATTATGGCAAACTTGTATGAAATCTTGGTTAAAAATATACTTGTAAATACTTGTTTAAAAATTTCTAAGTATTTAATTTTTACAAAAATTCTGCCATAGTTTCCTTTTAAAAATGGAGGTTCTCATGCTTTCAAAGCATATCATTTTCTTTTAAAATCATCCCAAACAATCAGCAATTCAATCAACACTTACCAAGTGCCAAAATCATGCAATTTATACAACAACATGAACTTGAACTTTTATAAAAACTTGTAGTAACTTACCATGTTGTTAAATAAGCTTAGTTACCCTTTAAAGTGTGGTTATTTATTTGTAAATCCTTTTCTTACAAGATTTAGTCTTTTACAACTGACAAGATGATTTTTCTAAAAATCATTCTTTTGAATTTTTCTTGTCAACAATGTATTTTTATACTTGTTTCACCACTAAAAACATGGTTAGTTTCTTTCAAATCCATGATTATGTAAATCTTATGATTTAACTTAGTTTCTTGAGAAAACTAGTTTTGAAATCATCCAAGTTTATGACTAGTAACATGTTAGATACTTCATCATTCACAAAATCATTTTTATTTTCAAGTTCATGAGAAACATAAAGTATGATCATCTTGGTCTTTCACAAGATCATCACCTCAACTTGCTAGATCATGTGTTTAATCACAATCTAGTAAGTTTCATATGATGTATAATATCATAAGCACAAGAAAATAACAATCAAGTATCCTATATACACTAAATAAACATTGATTCTTATGTTATTAAGCTTTATGTGAAGGTTCATCTTCTTGCTTCATTATGATTCTTGTGATTAACATCTTACATAATTTTTTAACCATCAAAATGAGAAGTAAATTCAAGTTACAAGAGGCTTACTACTAGCACAAGGCCAGGGATGAAACTCAAGATGATGGAGATGATGAATGTGGTGGATAAAAGCAAATGAAAGAGGTCCTTCAATCTCCAAGACCACCAAGCTCCTTAATCTTGCTTCTAACACCTTGTGAGTACTTGGAAATGGATGAGAATTGATGAATGATGATGATGATGGTGGGTGGTTGTGGTTTCGGTCGTGACTAAAGAGGGAGAGGGAGAGAGCTTTGAGTGAAGTGTTAAGTGTGAGAGTGATGCTTATGTGCTAAAGGTTTACTTATAGATCCATTTCAAGAGTTTCACCATTGGGTAATATGTCTAATAAAGCAAAAACAAGATCAAATAAAATATTTAACAAATCTTGATGGTGGGCCCCTAGCATGGGCCGATTACATAGGTGGGGGGGGGGGGTATTAGCTTAGGTTAAACTAATTAGTTAGATTTTTAGTTAGATTTCAAGTATTTAGTTAGTGACATAAGTTACTAGATATTTTGTATGATGTGTTATGATGTTCGGGGATCATAACTAGCTCAGTAATGTTAAAACAATGCTTCTACTGTAATTTTGATATTTCAGGTAGTGTCCGGTTGTTTGGTTGTATACTGGTTCGTTAAAGTGCTAAACTATACCGTTTAGTGTTCTTTATGTACCCTTTTGTAACACTTTTAATTCCCGACACTCAGGAAAGCATTCAGGACCATTTAGTCATATTTTTGCATGATACTAGCTTGTTAAAATGTTGATTTTTGCTAAATTATTCTGAATTTAGCACTTTGGGTGAGTTTTAGGCACTTTCCGACACTTAAACTATCACTTAGGAATGCAGTTTTGTGGTCCTTACTTCCCTACACACCATACGAGTGTAGTAAGTCCCTGGCCCATACTGTGTCTCAAAACACTGTTTGTCTATGTGCTAAGTTATGTCAGCATTTTTCTGAGTCATCCGTTGTGCTAACTGTGCTTTGTGCATCATTTATGTCTATATGGTTTGCATGTAATAATGATGTGACATTATGCAATATGTGATGCACATGTAAGTATGATGCAGTAATCAGAAAGCAGTTAAGTATAATTCAGCACAATCATTAAGCATTAATCAAGATTAATTAATTATACGGATACCTGGATTTTTGACAGTTGTCACATTTTAGTGGTTCAAAAATGGTTTCAAAACACTGTTTTAACACAACAGTGGTTTCAAACACTGTTTTATTTTCTAACATCTGTTTTAACCCAAAACACTGTTTCTAACATCTGTTTTAACCCAAAACAGTGGTTTCACTTTTTCTCCACAAAACATTGTTTTAACCCAACAGTGGTTTCAAATAGTGTTTTATTTTCTAAAATCTGGTTTAACCCAAAACATTGTTTCTAACATTTGTTTTAACCCATAACAGTGGTTTCACTTTTTCTCCACAGAACACTGTTTTTAACCTAAAACACTGTTTCTAACATCTGTTTTAAACCAAAACAGTGGTATACCAAACAGACAACACACCAAACCGATTCAAACATCAAATCTACATTTCAAATCACGAAACTGATAACATCCCAAACGATATTCATTTACATGTTTGCAAACTTTCGGATCGACTCCAACATTGGGCTTCTTTAGTTTCATAGATCGAGCAACCAACAGTTATCCAACTTAACTTTATTTCAGTTTCACCACATTCAACATTTCTTAATCCAAGAACCATGTTTTGCACAACTCTTCCATTTGTCCATGTTATGTAGCTTTCCTTCGCTAAACAATTGGTCCTCGTCGGATTCGCAGATTTAAAAAAAAAACTTGTTTTTGTATCAAATTTCGTTTGCTAAAAAAATCTGATCGATATATTCAACTTATCAGCAGATGTTATCAAATCAGATCGAAACTAATCAAAACTCAACTAAATCAGTTCGATATTATCAAACCTTTAACCGTCAATCACCGAATCAAACCAGAATTCGATCAAAATTGGTTTCCATTTATTCGATATGAACATCATTGATTTTGATATTTGCATTTGTTCGGCTGCACTCAATAGAGTCGCAAATTAATTCAATTTAGTTCGATTTCATTTTCAAAACTTCAACACAGCTTTCGAGTTCAACTATGATACGATTGGTAGATAATATTTTTGCATCTTACGCTATTAGCTTATGAATTTCTTCTGATTTGATCATATCTTTTTAGGTATATATTATTAGATATTAGTAAACTATTGTCGATTTGTCAATTCAGTTGCTATATATTCATACAGAGAAATTAATCAAATACGTATGCAAAACAAACGATAATCAGAGTGGAGAAAGGAAGATGTAATACCTTGAAGAACAACGCAGTCGTCGATGAATCGAGTTGAGCCTTCCGCCGTCTAAGAATTTTCGAACTAAGATTCATTCAAAAAACACAACTTCTACACCTCCCAGATCTGAAATCATGATTCGAATATCATTTTGTTTCAATATCAGATTCAAAACAAAAACTTATTTTTCTATCAAATAAGCAACAGATACACACGATAAAGGTCGTTTTTCTTGACACCAAATTTCTAGAATTTGACTCTGCTCCACCTCTGCTCTTTTAACTTCTAAGCCATTGATGTATGCCCTGATAGAAGATCGGTAGGCTGGTACAAGGCCTTGAACACCAAACTAAACGGCGTCGTATTAGGCTCAATCTTATAATCATCCATTTGTGCAACCAGATTTAGCAATCCTTAGGTAATGATTATACAAGCTACCATCTAGGGTTTGAGACCGCCTTCTATTAAACTAAATTAGCCTCAGACACTGAAGGGGTAAGGTCCCAAAAACCTCATGAAAAGGATTTGAGACCATACCACAAACCAACCCTTTAACCTTTTGACCTTGCGCGGCCGCGCATTGGTCTTACAAGAGGAAGACAAAATCAGCAATCTATAATCGCGCGCCCAAAGGAAAACATAAATCCTTGCGCCTTCTCCCATTAGCAAAGGATAAAAATCCTGAGATCAATACTTCCGCCCAAATATCCAGACTTGGATATCATTTTACCCAGACTTGGGATTTATTCGTCTGTGTCCACACAGCAAGGTGTCACACTAGATTACAGTAGTAATCTTCTAGAAAGAAATACAACCGTGCACCACCCAGACGGTTATAACCGTCTGGACACGTGTCATTACCACAGGCAACCCTGGAATCACAACGAAGGCATGCAATTGGAGAGTAATCTCCACTTAATCACTTTCCACGTGGCAATCCCCCAGCCATAGATCAAACCACGATCCGTGTGCATTCACATCGGATTGAGACAACTTGACGTTGGATCAAAGAACTTAACGGAAGAAAATATAACCGCTACGGCGTTAGCATCTTCCGTCATCTTTTCAATAACAGGTTTTCCCTCCCAAACTCCCGGTTATAAATACGAGAACTATTCAGGTATGAACTCAGATTACACCCACTTCTCAAATACTTTTCTCTTCTCCATACAAATACTTATTCTCACACCGGAGTCGGGTCAAGGAGAGAACCCTCTTCTCCCTTTGGCGAGGCTAACGGTGCTCTTTTTTGCAGAATCACCGGAGAAGAAGATCAGCTGCAACTGAATCAACCGAGAGAGAGCTAACCCTTTTATGCGGATTCAAACCCCCTAGATATTTCGGTTCCGACCATTTATCTAGTGTTTCTTCATTGGCGCCCACCGTTTTCTCAGTTTTTCTAGTTTCTACCTCGTTTCGATTCAGTTCGTTCCATTTTCTGTTTTTGCACATGGCAGAAAATTCGTCATCTCACCGGCAACCTGGTCCTCGACCAAACGTCGGAAACAATTTACCAGTAGAAGGGATTGTAGAAGAGGCCTCGGACGATAATGAGGTTCAATCCAATCGAGCAAATGATCCTGTTACTCCAGGAATGCTACCAGCAAACCCTGCTCAATCAATTTTACCACCAGGAGAAACTCCGATATCATGGTATGTCCGGTCCCAAGGGGCATTAAACGCAGTGTACACACAGTTGTGTGCTCAAACTGCTCCCATGACCCAATCATGGAGGCCGGGATCTAGAGCTCATGCCTCTCAGCGAGAAGAATCAACTTATGATGATACAGGCAGTTACCAGAGACAACACCATGGTGAACCACACCCTCGTCGAAGACAATCGGTTCATGATAGGTTGGGTTCCCAACGGGATACTCACACTGATGAATCCGATCAAACATATCGTTTGAGTGCAAACACCAGTGTATTCAACAGACTACAGCCAAACTATAACAAATGCAGGCCTCGAGCGGTTTATAACCCTGAGGCAAAACATAATTATGACTTAGTTTACCGCCCTGCAGAAGCAGCGGAAAACTCGAAGTTCATACTGGAGATAGCTCTGGCTCCATTGGAGAGGGCCAAATTACCATCTAACGTTGGGAAATTCAATGGGTTAACTGACCCTGATGATCATCTGAGAGTATTCACCAGCGCAGGGTTGGTTGGCGGTTGGACTCTTCCGCTATGGTGTCATTTGTTTGTACAAACATTAACCGGCCCAGCGCGAATCTGGTTTGATAACCTGCCAACGGGACAGATCGAGTCGTGGTAAGATCTGCGTAAAAAGTTTTTAACACACTTCAGCCAACAAAGGCGTTCCATGCGTGATACATCCGACGTCATGAACATCTGGCGCCGCGATGATGAGAATCTGGAGGATTTTATCACCAGATACAATAAAGAAGTATTGGAGATTGGAGGTGTTAACGAACAACTAATCCGTGCTCAGTTCAAGTACGCGGTTAGATGTGACGACATGGTCAAGGTATTATCTGGAACAGAGCGCCTTCCCAAGAGTTGGGAAAAGATAATGGCGGCGGCCAAGGTTTATGCGCAGACTGAGAAAAACCTTACTACAAACAGGCCACCACCACCACACAACAGGCCCGCAGACTTAAGCGCAACCGGCGAAAGAAGGTTCAAAAAATCATGGCGCGAGTCATCAGGAAGTCGTTCCTCTGAAGATGCCCGCACAACAATCAACAAGCTCTCTGCACAAAGAGAGAACAAGCACGAAAATAGGGAGAGGCAGTGGACTCCCCTAACAAAGACCCCGGCGGAGGTTCTGAGTACTGAGGACTATCAATTCAAACCTCCGATTCCGATGAAGAGTAAACGTGGTCAAGACCCGGCGCAATACTGCGAATATCATAAAGACAACGGGCATACCACGAACAACTGCATATCTCTGCGCACGGAAATAGAGAAGGCCCTCAAAAATGGAGAACTTATGCATTTACTCCAGAATATGCGCAAGGAGATTAAGCAGATTACCCGGGGAGAAGAAAGCTCAAGCAAACGGGCCAAAACTTAAAGGACTCTATAAGTTTTCCGCAGAAAAGACATGACCTATCAAATGCGGCGGAACTATCAGAGAGTAAGTTAAGTTCCATTTAATTATCAGAAAAACTTTGTAAAGCCTCTGAGCTCTATCCATGAATAAAATTACAAAGTTTCTATTATTTTTGTGTTTACAAAGTGCATGCAATTTCTTTTTAGTAAGCGCAAAAACATTATGGTAGTATAAAACAAGCTCCATGCGCGGTCAGTGATCACGTCACAAACGACCATAAACTCACACATGAGCTTCATACCAACTTCATTCGCCTTACTCAAGTAAAAGCAATTGTACTCATGCAAAATATTGTAAAGACATTTCACAAAACAAATAGAAACATACTATTTTTAGCGTACAGATACGCCCTAAGGAGCTTCAAACACAACAGTGTTTAGAATCCTTGCGCAACAGCGCACTGACAAAACAAGGATATACATCCCACATAAAAAATTGTTCAATACAATTTCATCCTACTCTAAATCTTCACCCTCATCCGGAAAGATTTCTTTGAGTTGCGCCACGTGATCATCCGGTTGCAGCGCCACATTTATCAACTCCATAACTGGAAGTTGCAAATTATTAAACTATGTCTTCATGGAAGCAAGCGCGGCGGCAGTATTTACGCCAAAGGTAGCAGACTTGCTATCATCCCAGTTAACCTTCAACGCGCTATTCACATGTTGGGAACATTCCGCATAACCTTGCGCGTACCCATCTCGTCGTGCAGCAACCATCAAATTAGCAACAGTTTTATCCAGCTCTTCAGAGTTTAACACAGATTCAGCAACCTATGAAATCAAGCGAAAATAAGCATCAAAAAAGCATATATGATTTCACAACAAAAAAGAGGAAAGGAACTTACACAAGCAATCCCGCGATCCTTCAACCAGGCCATATCATTCTTTAAGGGTTCAAGCTCGCTTTCCGCTGTAACCCGCGCCGTTTCTGAATTTTCCAGCTTCTCTTCAACCTCAGTCAAACGGCGGGAGGTGTTAGTGTTCTCGGAATGCGCAAGCTCCAAATCCTTCTTTAGTTGTTCCTGGTCAGAAACCAAAGCAGTCAGTTCCTCTAATTCTTTATCTCTAACGGCAAGAGTGGCTAAAGCTTGTACCTCCCGTTGCTCACTTCGTTCCCTATGAGAACGCGCCTCCACCAACATAGCTTCCATATCAGCTTTTTCTTTCTTCAATTTTTCTACTTCCGCATCTTGATTCTTCAGATTTTCAACCTCAGCCTTGAGGTTATTTATGATATTACGGAGGTTTGCCTTCTCAGCATTATCCTTCTCACAAATTCTCCTCCAATTTTTGCGTTCCTCAGATAGAAGCGCAGCTTCAGCTTCAGCTTCAGCTTTTCTTTTCCAACCAGCAACAGACCATTCCTCCGTCTTGCGCTCAGCTTCAAACTTAGCTTGCTCAGTCTCTAATTTAGCCTTCAACTGCGCCACATGTTTTTCATCTTTAGCAAACTTCTTTTGCGATGCTACAAAAGATGCCCGCTCTTTATGCATGCTATACCACTCACGCACTATACGGTGAGTAGTAGAAACATGAGGAGCAGTTTCTGCAAGATAAGATTGATAGGTCTGCTAATAAGGCTGATTTTCCTGAAATTTAATCTCACCAGGCGGAAGTATCCCCTGCAACCAATCTTGGCATACACGCCAATCCGAGAAGGTATCACCTTTTTTCACATTCCAAACGGGGACATGAGGATCAGAAGCATCTTTTTCCATATAAGTCCGGTAATAATACTCTCCCAGAGTTTCTTCTGGACGAATTGGAGATTGTTTATCAACACCACCAGATGAGCCTGTTTCCTCAGTTGTGACCTTCTCAGTATGCTCAGGTATAGCTTCAAAAGGTCTAGGGGGAGAAGATTGATTTTTTTCAGCAGTCTCCTTTTTTCCCAAATCTTGAGCAACAGTTTCCGGGGTCGGTGGTTTATCAGCATCATCTACCACGCCCGGTTCAACAATCTTTTCAGCCTCTGTGTTAACACCAACAGGCTTCTCAGCCTCAACAGTTTTCTCAACACCTTCCCCAGCAATCTCTGAAGGCTCTAACGGGTCTGCAACAGCAGCGCGCGGAGGAGTAGGGAGAAGTTCTTTGTTAACCACAGATGGTACTTCTATAGGAACAGGGGAAACAGGAACTTCTGGACAAATAAAAGTCTGTAAGAATTCCATCCGCTTAAAGAAAACAAGGAAGAACAACGCTTACCAGGAACGGAGTCCGAGACAAATGCATCAAGATTTCCCTTTCTGGTAATTTTCTTCCTTTGCACCTTTTTAGGAGGTTGACCCTCCGCGTCAGGATCAGTTTGTTTCCGTTTACCAGCCTTCCGATGCACCAAGTGTTCAGGACTAGAGTCCAGGTCAATAGGCTCGTTAGGGTTGGATGGGGGAATATCAGCAGAATTCTTTGGTTCAGGCTTCGGCTCCCGCATAGTCACTACAGGAGTAAGACCCTCCAAAGAATCAGAAACCACCACATAATCACACCTGGAGACAGAAGAACGGCGCGTACCTTTCTTCTCTCCAACATTTCTCGCCTTCAAAGGTTGAGTTTTAACAGTCTCACTTCTCTTCGGCGCGGAAGTGGAAGTAGTTGCGCGTTTTTTCTTTTCAGGGCCTACGCCCAAATTCAACAATTCACCTACAAAAGCGCAAGGCAAAAAATTACTCAAAGCAAAAAGGAAAGGAAAAACAGATATAAACTCACCAGCACCAGCAGGTGGTTGAACAGATAGGTCCGCATCCCGTGGAAGAACAAAATTTCTCACGATACGATGATACCAGAGCTCCTCTTCAGGTTTCTTCTTGATAGTACCCATTCTTCCGCCTTCCCTCTTGAAGGCAACAACATACAGAGAAACAACTACATTTGAAGAGAGACCAGGTCAAAAAAAAAAAAAAAAGTGGGAAAGAGAAAAAGTCCCAAACTTACTATGACCATCCTCCGTGTATACGGGTTTGTCATCACGCTCCATCTTCCAATTTAAACTCATGCCGGCTCCGACAAGAGCTTTCTCCGGCAACGCAATATTGGGCACATCCTTCAAATCCTGATACCAGTTTTCATCAACCGGAGTCTGAAGGGTTTCGATCGGAATATCTTCTTTCCCCCTAAGAACCATCCTCACAGGAATTACTCCAGCTTTGATAAAGAAGAATTTTTGCTTCCAATCATGAAAAGATTTTGGGGGTTGATGTAAAATCTTCTTTGCAGAAGCCCTCTGAACGAACGAATAAAAACCTTGGGTACAATGCATCTGATAAAAAACCCTAAATCGGGGAACAGTTGGCTCCACATGCATCGTCCGACATACGAATTCGAAATGTCGAACCCTAACCATACCAATAGGGTGAAGTTGGGAGATATGCAGATTGTAAAACCCAAGAATTTCAAGAAAAAATCTGGTAACAGGCAAGCGAAAGTTACCATCACAGAAAAAATCCCAAAAGAGGGTAATATACCCGGCCGGAGCATCTGCTGCCGTTTGCCCCTCTTCAGGATACAAATCAGACCCTCAAAGGATGCCCTTGTCCACTTTAACGGTGGAAGTTCAGTCGTCATTTCTTCAGTGAGATCTTCTTGATGTTCTCCGGTTGACATAAAGAAGGAACAACCAAGTTTTCGGTAGAACAAGAAATGAGGGAAGTTTTTCAATAGAGACAATAATTATACAAAAGAAGTTATCCAGATGATTATATATACTTATCGCAATAAATAGCATCGGTAACTGTCACAGCGACTGTTCCGGGTGTCACAGTTCCCCAAGCAACAGAAAAAGAAGATGTCAGAACAAACACGCGTTACACGCGCGCGTGTAAGACACGGACAGTAAAAAACAACTAACAATGACAGGTTGTCAAAATCAATTTACTGCACTAGCTTCAAGTCAAAGATTTTCCATAAAAAATCTTTACAAACTCAACAAATTCAAATCTTCTCATAGAAGCTTTCTTATTTTTTCGCGCCCAAAAACATTTCCCTCTCATAAGTCCAGTGCTCCACTTACTTGCATAAGTACAACACTAGACTGGGGGGACTTGAAGGGGTAAGGTCCCAAAAACCTCATGAAAAGGATTTGAGACCATACCACAAACCAACCCTTTAACCTTTTGACCTTGCGCGGCCGCGCATTGGTCTTACAAGAGGAAGACAAAATCAGCAATCTATAATCACGCGCCCAAAGGAAAACATAAATCCTTGCGCCTTCTCCCATTAGCAAAGGATAAAAATCCTGAGATCAATACTTCCGCCCAAATATCCAGACTTGGATATCATTTTACCCAGACTTGGGATTTATTCGTCTGTGTCCACACAGCATGGTGTCACACTAGATTACAGCAGTAATCTTCTAGAAAGAAATACAATCGTGCACCACCCAGACGGTTATAACCGTCTGGACACGTGTCATTACCACAGGCAACCCTGGAATCACAACGAAGGCATGCAATTGGAGAGTAATCTCCACTTAATCACTTTCCACGTGGCAATCCCCCAGCCATAGATCAAACCACGATCCGTGTGCATTCACATCGGATCGAGACAACTTGACGTTGGATCAAAGAACTTAACGGAAGAAAATATAACCGCTACGGCGTTAGCATCTTCCGTCATCTTTTCAATAACAGGTTTTCCCTCCCAAACTCCCGGTTATAAATACGAGAACTATTCAGGTATGAACTCAGATTACACCCACTTCTCAAATACTTTTCTCTTCTCCATACAAATACTTATTCTCACACCGGAGTCGGGTCAAGGAGAGAACCCTCTTCTCCCCTTGGCGAGGCTAACGGTGCTCTTTTATGCAGAATCACCGGAGAAGAAGATCAGCTGCAACTGAATCAACCGAGAGAGAGCTAACCCTTTTATGCGGATTCAAACCCCCTAGATATTTCGGTTCCGACCATTTATCTAGTGTTTCTTCAGACACACATAACCAAAAACAAACCAAATCCTCAAAAAGAAAATATTAAACTAAATTAAAAATGTAATACATGCAGCAACATAAAATCAACTACCAGATTCCATCCAAGTTTGATTCAGTTCATTGCAAGCCTGTATGCAAAAAAAAAAAACGGTTAGGTACCCAATCATAACTCAAGAAAACTCATCCTTCACTTATGAAGGTATAAATCAACTATATATTACAAAAGAAAACACACACACACACACATTTTTGGGAAAAAGTTGAATTAACCTGATTAACAACCATCCTTTCTTCATAATTATCCACCTCGGTGCCTTCTTTCTTTTGATTATAACAACTAACACAACAATAACAACTGATGTAATAAAAACAACAAAAATTAGGTTTTTGCAGTGACTTCAACTTACCAGCTGTGGAGACGGTGACGAATCTGGAACAGAACCGATCTCGTGCTGTGAATCATTTTCTTTCGAAAACTTGTGTTTTCGATTAGAACCTTTCGGCTACTTGATCGGGCTAAGGTTTGACGGTGGAGTGTCGAGAGGAATCTCCCCAGGATCTGATTTCGTGAGTGCTTTGAGTGCTTCATTGTTAATCCGTTAGCAATGAAGGAGAGGTGGCTAGGATTTAGTGAAAGAAAACGCAGAGATATGAATTTCTCTCTCTGCACTTGTAACGAAAGAAAGTGTCTTGGGATGAGTAAATGAAGAAAAGTGTCTTGACTCTCCACAATTATCCATCATCATTGACTATTATTGAAGAAAAGAATTAACCGATTAATGAGATTAGATTATATTATATTGAACTTAATCACATTAATATCATCAATCAACAACCACTTAAAAGACGAAACCTCATCGTGTTCGATTCAACACCGTCACTGGATTTCTCGTGGAGTGATTGAAGGATCTGGATCTGAGAGAGAGATGGATTGAATTTTGAAAGTGAAGCTAGATTTCATGTATCTTATATATGTATATGGTTTGACTTTTGAATCTGGAGCCAGAATTTTAAATTTTGAATATGTGCAGAGGTTTTGATGGCAGAGGTTTGAAGTGTGTATAGAACTTTGCCCTTTTGTATGTGGGCAGAGCTTTGAACTTTGAATGTGGGTCAGCCTTTGAAATTTGAATGTAGGGCAGAGTTTTGAAAATTAAAGTGATTTTATATATTAGGCTTTATGATGCAGTAATGACATAAGAAAAGCATTGTTGGACAACCTCTATGGCTGCCACATCAACTTTTCTTATGTCATTTTCTTTTCTCCTTTTATAGAAAGTATAGATAGATATAGATATAGATATAGATATAGATTGGTTAACAAAATATTTAACTTTTACGGTAATGTTTATACATGTGGATTTATTGTTTGGTCTTAATAATAACGAGTTTTTAGAACTCGTGCGTTGTGACGGGACTACTAAAGCAAACAAAAAATAGTCATAAAAACATTCAATTACACACACACATTACACGGATTATTATGCAAAACATTATCGTATAAAAGAATAACCAAGTCAAAACGATAACAAAACCCATGTAAAAAAACTATAAAAGTATAGTACCAACCCGGATATATAAAAGTGATAATATTAATAAACATATTATATAGGTTTACTTGTATTCTATTTGTATCTCTAGATATAATCATTATTATATTAAGATAATCATATTTTAGTAAGAATATTCATAACAAATATTATTCATGAAAACAATATAAATAAATAAAATATAATAGGTTGTTAAAAATAAGATATATATTTAAGCCTTAGCAACAGCAATTAACCAAAAACAACATAGCCATAAAAAAATATATAGTTTTAACAATACTGAACTATTTATTTTATCAACAAAATTATTTTTATATTTGAACAAATAATAAGAGTGTATATAATATATTTGTAGTCTTAGCTACTTAGCTATTGTTTGTTTTTTTCAAATAAGAGCTTCCTGACCTTTTATGTCTTCGTCGCGCAGACCATGCGCAGACCTTTGGGACCGAAGACTATTTATTTTCTCGAAGACCTTTCATTATGAAAGGTCTGCGCGTCCTCTTTTTGGTGTAGATGTGGGTCAAGCTCTTCTTGCCCCTTCTCCACTCTTTTGTTTGCCAGATATGACAAACACACAAAACCCTAGAGCTCCTTCTCCATCTCCTCCACCCAGACGTCGCCTCCCTCCTCCCTTGTCACTGTCGTCGCCTCCTCCTCCTTCCTCAGCGTCGCCGCCTCTCTCCCTACTGCCGTCGGCTCCTCCTCCCTCCTCCACTGCCGCGGGCTCCGCCTCTCCCCTCCTCCTCACCGCCGCGCCTCCTCCTCCCTTCTCTCCGCCCTGCTGCCACCTTCCTGTAACTTAGGGTTTCAGTTCCTCTTTCATCTGCCGTCATCTCTCTGTTTTCAAAATGGTAACTTCTCATCCGTTTTTCTTAGCAATTGAAGTTGAAGATCATGTTGTATTACATCTTGTTGTTGTTTGATTCGATTGTTTTAGTCACCTAGTTCATCAATTTCTGTTTTATGAATATATGAACTTGAGAACCGATTAGTGGATCTGAATCCGAAGTTTATATGTTTAATTATCTATTTTGATGAATCGATTTCATTTGCGTTTTTGGTTGTTGACTTGTTAACTGTTGATTGATGATATTTTATAACGCATACACTTTCTGAAGGATCCTTTTAACTTAATTTGTTGAGTTTGAGCTTTGTGTCGTTAGGTTATCATCTTCTGTTATGTCAGTAAGTTAAAAACAAACAGTCTTCTTCTTGCAGATTGCAGAGGTTTGGTCCACCTCTTCTGCTACAGATGTCTACAGATGTGGTCCGCAGACTGCAGACGTTTTACCTCTGAAAAAAACAACACCTTAGTTGATTAATGCTTTTTATTAACAAATTCTTAAAACCATTGATATAGGAGGATAAAAAGAAAAAAAAAAGTTGAACAATGAATAAAAACATAAAAAAAAATTAGTATATCTCTGCCTCTCCACTCTCTCTGTATCTCTGCATCACCGTCACTCTAATCTCATCTTCATCGCCCCCACCTTCGGTTCAACTTTCTCAGGCTAGAGGAGAGATCCACCACTCTCAGCTCATCATCATCGTGACCCCACACCTTCAACCACTGTTAACTCATGGTTGGCCCTTGCCATGTTTCTTCACCTACTCCCGTTTCAGATACAACCCACATCTTCACCTTCTTCGAAATTTTTGAGTGGATGTGATTTGGCCAGAGATTGGAGGCGGTGGTGGTGGCTGAACAGATCTAAAAGAATCGCAACCGATCGGTTGTTTGTCATGACGCCTGCTGTAGTTCGGTGGTTTGTGGTGGTTTAACCGCCCCTGATCGGTAGTGGTGGTGGTGCCCGGCGGTGGATGCAGTGGTGACCGTTGAAGACGCCTCTAAACAAATACTTGTACACTTGGCTTTTTTTTTCTTTGTACCTGCAAAGAGGAAGGGGTAATCTGGTGGTTGATTTTTCTTGCAAATAGAAACAAAGTGAGATAAAGAGAGAATGACTGAGAGAAACATAGAGATAGTGGACTGGATCGACCAATAGAAAAGAAAGTAAATTGAACAGTGTTCTTGTGAGGAAAGAAATATTTGATAATTAATACTGGGGAAATAATAATAATAATAATAATAATAATAAAATATGTTAAAATAATATTAATAGCTAAATTATATATTTGACAAAAGTTTTGGTATTAATTTTTTTTTCTTGTATATACTAAGATCAGGGGCGGATCTAAAGCCATTTAGGGGGTTCACAGGAACCCGTTCGGTTCGTAATTTATAGTGTTAAGTCATTAAGAAAATTCTGAAGGAACCCTTTAATATTTTGAAAGGGAACCTTATAACAAAGTTGTGCATTGGTCTAGTGGCAAGTATGTGCGCTGCCTATCACAGAGATCCCGAGTTCGAGTCGGGTAAATCCTGTTTTCTCGTTTTTTTTTCTTTTTTTTTAACTCAAAAACAAATTAGGGTGTAGTTTTCCCCTTTCATGTTTACCCTCAAACCCAAACACGAACAGAACACACACTAGACGCAGCGGTAACTCCAGATCAGTCCTACCACTCTTCCAACTGTCACACAAGCACTTATCAGAGCCACTCCAACCTCAACGGCTCAGTCACGTAGCCCCTTCGGCCTTCCCTCAGTCCCTCACTTACTCACTCTCTTCAGCCCTTCACTCCTCCAGGTTCGTTTAAACCCTATAAGAGTATAAGTTGTTGATTTTATCTTTCAGTTTGTTGATTTACATGTTTGTTTAGGAATTCAATTTAATTTCTAGGTTATAAATTGTTGATTTTGACATTCAGTTTGATGTAGCATTTGATATCGGTAAATTCATATTCTAAAACTTGTTCAAGGAATAACAAATTTTGTTTTTTGTTGCATATTGTATCCGCCTATGAATCTTTATAATTTTGTTATTTTTTATAGGAGTTTCTCTTTTTTTTTCTTAAGTTTAACTGCATAGAAAGATGTATTCTTAAGTTTTTATTCATCAAATTTGTGAGTGCTTATACATTTGTTGCTTAATGATCAAAAGCAACAGATATATACATATTGCAGTATCCTGCTTATAATGCATAGAAAACTTGAAGTGAAAACAGAATTAATGTATTGTTAAAAATAAATAAGTAATATAACCTATTGGTATTGTTGATGCTTAACAAAATCAAAGATTGTACAATAGTGCATTAGCATAGGCTGCTTGTTAATGACCAGATCATTCAACCCTACACAATTGCAAGTGTGCAGGTGTGCGAGTACGCAAGTGTGTAGGTGTTTTAGCATGATGGTATGAAGAAAATGGATTAGCCAAGCACTATGCACAATTGTTAGATGATCGGTACATGTGCTTGATTTTTGTTTATAAAAAAATAATACAGGCTTCTTATGTGATGAACCTCACCCGACCCGAACTGTCGAACCGACCCGAAAATTTTATGTTCGGACATATGAATTTGGAACATTAAAAAAAGTGAACCCCTTAGAAAAAAATTCTGGATCCGCCACTGACTAAGATATATGTAGGTGAAAAAAAAAGTTAAAATAGTACAAATTTTTATTAATTTCTCAATTCAAAAAAATATATAATGTTTAAGGGTGCCCGAGCATTAAGGAAAATCATAAATATGTAAGTTTAGTAATTATTAACTTTTTTATTACAAATCAAAATCACGGTTCAAAAGGATTCATAGTTATAAAAGTTGTGTTCGTTAGTCCATTGGTTCATTTCAATATGATTTCGAACAATTTTAACTTTTCTAAGAATGTATTATAGATCTAATGATCATTTTATGTTTGAAAAAGAATGTAGTATACATATAATGACAATTTCTTGTTTGAAAGAGAGAGAAATAGAGAGATCATGCACATCTGATCAAAGTTAGGGTGACTAAACAACCAACGGTGAGTTTTTAATTTTACATTTAAGCTTGAAACATGTGAGTCCAAAAAAATTAGCTACAAATAATTGGTTTAGTTTTTCAGCCTACCAAACACGATCTTAAAAAATGTTTGTGTATTTTACTTACAAATGTAACATTTTTTATGCGGGTAAGAAATTGTCCGGTTCAAATTTATGCCGACAAAGTTGAATCGTTCTTAAAATGCTTTCGTGTGGTGTTGTAGGTATCTGACAAAGCAAAATGAATAGAATGTTTTACATAAGCCTAAGAATTTTTGTATCTCACATAATGATACTAAACGCATTTATAATCAACATCTCGTCGCAACGTGCCGGTTAGCACCAACTCGTTTTAAACATTTATTAACTAAAATAATTTTAGAACATTTAGTAACTAAATAAAAATTTTCATTAACAAAAAAGTAACATGATTTAAAAAAACACTACATAACTCAAAAGCTACATAAATTTTCAAATTATAAAGAACTAGTAAATTTTCCCACGCGTTATGGCAGCGTTGAAACGTATAATAACTCAAATTTATATAGTCCAATGAAAAACATATTATATTTTACTCGAATCGTTTCTGAACAAAATTTACATAAAAACAACTGAAAATGTATATAAAAATAAGCACGATATGTATAATATTTGTCCTGACTTATTTGCGAAAGAAATTTATGTCAAAACGTAAATCAACTTTTATTCATACCAATGTACATAAATGTAAGAAAATGTATTAGATTTGACCCGGCTTATCTACAACACGTTGTGGTGGCTTCAAAACGTAAAATAATTTGAATTTATACCGTCTAATGAAAACGTATTATATTAGACTAGACTCGTTTTCGAACAAAATTTATGTCAAAACGTAGATCAACTAAAAATGTACATAAGAATAAGAACGAAAACGTAGTATATTTGACCCGACTTATTAAAAAAATCCCTCGAAACATAAAATCAACACGAGTTTATACCGACACTTATATAAAATAAGCGTATAAAACTTAATAAAAAATGTTTAGAAAGTTAAAAAGTTATAATTATCAAGAATAAAAATTGAGGGGTAAAGCTAAAGAAAAGACAAAGGGCACCAAAAGAAAAAAAAAGGTATTTTAGATTAGTCTTCTTTATATTATCAAAGTGCTACTAAAAATGTACCCTTATTCTTTCACATACTTACAATACTTACAAGACTTTTTCTCTCACAAATGAGGTATAAATGGTAGAGGGAGGTACATATAGGCTCACCCTATTATAATATGCTGCAAAAGTAAGAGGGATTAAAATGCAAATTTCAAAGACTCATACAAATTTCACCCTATTAGTCCTTGCGTAGTGGGCGGTATGCCCGGCGGTATAACCCCCATAGCGCCCCAAAAACGCCGGGAACACCAAAACCATCGGCGCCATGTTTCAAAAATTTGGGGGAGGCGCGAGATTTATCGCGGCGCCATGGGGGTGCTTTTCAAACCTTGGATAACGCAAATCGGACCTGAAGACCGAGAACAAGCCGGAATTTCAGCCGGAGAAGATGACCTGAAGCCGGAGAAGATGACCTGAAGCCGGAGAAGAAGGCCGGAGAAGAAGACCTGAAGCCGGAGAAGATGACCTGAAGCCGGAGAAGAAGGCCGGAGAAGAAGACCTGAAGCCGGAGAAGAAGGCCGGACAACAAGCCGGAATTTGGTTGCCGGAGAAGAAGACTGTTGCCGGAGAAGAAGACTGTTGCCGGAGAACTTGGTCCCTGCATTTTTTTTTTCTGGTGCAGAGGATGCTCTGTTTTTGTGTTTGTGTCCCATAACCGGACTTTTAGTGCGTTTGGCCGGAGAAGAAGGCCGGAGAAGAAGCCGGAATTTCAGTGTGTAATGATTAGGCGGGGGCGTTATGACTACGGCCTCAAATTGCATAACGCCCCATAAAGCCCCTTGCTGACGTGTCACGCCACGTGTCGCATAACGCCCACAAAGGGGCGTTATGACTACGCATGGCCTTATAAAGTTTCAAACCCATTAACTTTTTTTTACTAAATCTAACCCAAATAAAAAAAAATTTAATAACCCAATAACCTTAACATTTTTAGTTTAAGGTATGACTAATCTAAGAGGGTAAGATCAAATAAAAAAATGTATTTTCTTAAGTATGATAAGAAAAAATTCTAACCTTTCATTTTTCAAATCAATGACTAAGATGAAAATATAGGAAAAAAAGAGGTGTAAAGGTATTTTTAGAATGACCTATTTATTGACTTTCTATCTACACATGTAAGACACATGCATTTTCCGTCAATATTTTAAACGTTAATAACTTTTTATACGATATTATTTTTTTTATGGCTTTATAAAATATGACAACCGAAATAACCTAAAAGAATGTGTTGTATTTCTAGATTGTATAACATTTTTGTACTGAATTTTTTGTACTAGATATTCTTGTGCTAGATTTTTTTTGTGCTATATTTTTTTGTATGATTTTTTTTTTTTGTTCTAAATTTTGTGTGTTGTATTTTTTAGAAAACAAAAGAGTGAAAGTTTGTGTTTTAGGACCAAAATGTTCTTTTCATCCTACTTACAAGGACTGTCAAATGTTATCTCTATAATCTTTCTTAAATTACTTAAGCAAAACTCACTTTTTAGTAGATCCTTCCTGAATTGCGATATATTTATTTATAATTTGGCCCAATCTAAAACATAATATTTTAAAGCTAACTAAAAGTTACTAATTAACTAGAGTGGCAATATCGAGAAAAAAAATACGAATTACATTACGAACGATTGTAGTTCTATTGTTCTAGTCAGTGGCGGACCCACCATTTAGTCAAGGTGGGCGGCCGCACCTTTTAAAAAAATATTTAGTGTATATTTAGGCTAAAATCTGACCGTACCACTTAAAAATATGGTTGAACACCTCATACGCACCTTAGCAAATAATTTCTGGGTCCGTCACTGGTTTTGATTTATTCACTTTTTTTCTTCTTTGATGAAAGTATTAAAGAATTTCCATGAAGACAGAAACACTGAATTATCATAATTCCTGGGTCCTGCGGCCTTGTTTCTATTGTTGCCACAATTCTTGATTGGATAATCCAAGGCTTCTGGCCAAACAAAATCTAGACAAAGGTGGGCCAGAACAGAACTCTTACGTAAATAGCGTTCACATGGTGTAAACATTGTGTGAACGAATTGAAAGCCAAAACAAAACAAAATAATTGAACGCTGATAACGTATTGGCCTGGTTCAAATAATTGACCCTTGATATTGACCTGATAATACTCCACCTAAATTTTAATCTGATAATTTGTTGGACTTTGAATTTTTCAAACGTCTCGGGTCATGTCTCTTGACATCCTTTTCTACATTCGACAAGACGAATATGATCGATTATGATGGATTTCGTCACAATTATCAAATTTGCGTAGTGAAGTTGGAGTTTATTTATGAATATAATTGAAATATAATCATTATGTTGAAGTGTGGAACCTAGATTTAGTAACGGGTTATTTCTTGACTTTTTTTGGTTTTATCTATTGGTGGGAATCTTCTTGGTTCGATGCGAGCCTTTCGCATTATTGTTCTGGTTCATTACAGTATCACTACGATACTGGCACTCGGCATAACAATCGTTGCCAATTGGCACGTGTTTTACATCCATTAAAAACAATATAAACTATGTTTGTACCGTACCGGTGTTGTTCAGTCTGTATCGGTCTGTTACGATACCGGTATCGTACAGACACTCGACATAGTTTACGATACCACAAAATATTTTATTGCGAATATAAATTTGTGTTCAACGAATTTTATACCGGCACATCAAGAAAACTATAAAAACGAATACGGTACCGTTACCAATGTTGTTTAGTTGATATATGTTGGGTTTGTGATGATAAAAGAATCAACTATATATGACCCGTTCGAATAGAACTTTTATCGAATCTTACATAATAATAATGTTAGGATCTGAGTTTGACTTGATTGTGTTGTTTTAATTAAGATGGTAATGAAGGTAGATAAAACAGAGAATAATTGCAGCGGAAATGAATGTAAAACTTTGTAACACAATCAAGGAAATATTAGCTTTGATCATACAATGCTTTCATAGTCAAAAGATTGAAAGATTACAATATTCAGACTTATGCATGCATGAACACTAACTCCCCCTCAGCCTGAGCTCGCTATGGTTGTTTGTACAAGATGTGTGTGTGTGTGCAAAAGAACTAAATATAACAGTACAGACACTGTCTATTTATAGTACAAATCATAACCACTGAGCATCTTTGCTCACGTTACCTAGATAGTGACAGCTAACAGTTATAACAACCTCTAACCACTGATGCTATATAAACACTGTTGCATTGATAGACAAACTATACTAAGCATTGATGAAGCAATCCACTGATGAGTTTGAGCAGTGCTTTCCTCTTAGGTTGATCAGGCCTTTGATTCCAGCAGTACTTTGTCTTCAACAGCACTTTGACAACAGCAGTTGATAGGCCTTAACAGTCTTTATAATAACACAGGGCTTTGATATAACAGTCTTTGTGCATAATAGTCTTTAGGATTATCATGTCACACCCTGAAATATCAAAGCTGGCGTAACTGGACCGGTATCTTCATTGCACAGCGGAAGCAGTTAAGCTAAGACTTCTAGAAAACGAACGCCTACTAGGTACTCGAATCTCCAATGGTTCTCCTATTCCAACCGTGCCATAATTTGAGAAAGTAACCTGAGAACGAAACATGCGAAAAATCCACATAAAGTTGTGCGAGTTCATAGTTTGTTTGTAAAAGATTTGGAATAAATCTTTTGGATAACTGGTTTTTTTTTTTTTTTGAAATATGTTTGAGAAAACGAAATAAAAATCATTTTCTTGGCATGTTATATGAAAACTGTGAGTATAGCCCACGAGAGTCTTTGTGAGCAGGACCATCCCGCCCTCTTACTTATACATAAGTTGAAAAAATGTTACCAAAGTTCGTAAATCCATGTGTTATGAGTTTGCGTCAAATGAATCTTAAAAACATTTGAAAGTTCAGTGTTGTAAGTTGGTATGCAAAGCGCCTATGAACATGTTGATTATTAATGTTTTGCAAGGACATTAATATACGTGACGACATAGGAAGCACTCAACCCGAGTAGACGATTTAAGTGTCAATTAGACACAACAGCACTCAAAGTGGCCGCACAAGGACCGTGAGGGGGCTCGCCCGTACCCATTAGATCTAACCTTTGTTCCGTGGTCCTTAAAAGGATTAACAGCGCCTCAGTTAAAGCCTATTCTCATGTGATCTAGAGTTCATTCCATAGCTTAAGCATACCCTTGTTAACATGTATTTCCCCCCGAGAGTTGTAAAACCGAAAACATTAAAAGAAAAGGGGGACATGAACCCATTGGGTTGTCTCGTTTTCCGTACGCAGACCAACCCAGTCCCGTTATTGTAACTAGGACATTCCCGTCACTAGTCATGAAAATCATGCAAGTTTGCGAGAATACGCTTTTGTTTTGTAAAACCGGTATGTTTAGTATAAATTTTTTCGTAAACCATTCGAGTTCGTTGAAATTCATTTGCAACATGGTTTATAAATATGTGTTTTCGTTCATCGAAATATTGTTTGCATTTGCAAAACTTGCATGTCTTTCCACCCCCGAAAACATTTTATAAAAATGTAAAACCGTAAAAAGTGGGGGTTATGAACTCACCTGGATATTCTTGTGCAAAGCTAGATGAATACGATTCTGGGATGTCGTTTCCAAGACGTGACTCGCTAGCGTGCATTCTATAATATCACTAACACGGAATATCTTATAAGTTTCTAAATAAATGCGGTAACTAAACTACGTGTCACCAAGCTCTACCGAATCGTTAACCAAACGATTCGACGGTAAGTTGTTAACTCAATGAAAACGATTAAGTTATACTTGTTAGTTCTTTTATTGTCGGTAATAACTAGTAAGTCTTGAAAAGACTTAGTTCTTGAAAGATTTAAAATATATAAATATTCATATAAAAATATATAAATATATCGATATAATCGCGTTAATCGTCTCGAGAAATCGTAGGTGTATGTAAAGAATAGTTATATGAAAATAAAACAATATATAACCAACTCGTATTATGTATCGCGTCTTGTATGATAACTTAAGAAAATATAGGTATATGCTGTTTAGGCGTCTGAAATAAATAAAAAATGTTATATTTATTTTATAGCAGTATCATCGAGGAGTTGTTGGATGTTTGAAATAAATAGATAAACTACATCTATTTTTATACAAGAATTCGTGTTGTACGATATTTGAAATAAATATATAAACTATATATATTCTGTAAAAGAATCCGAATTGTTTGATGTTTGAAATAAATATATAAACTATATTTATTTTTGTAAAAGAATCCGAATTGTTTGATATTTGAAATAAACTATTTTTTCCTTTATAAAAGAATTCGGATTGTTCGACGTTTGAAGTAAACTATGTTTACTTTTATAAAAGAATTCAGATCATTTGACGTTTGAAATAAATACGCAAACTATATGTATTTGTATAAACGAAATGTAACACCCCAAAACTCGAATGTTATATTCACTATATGTTTCCATAAGGTATAACATGAAAAACAATAATTAGACTATTTAACCTAGTTAAAATATTTAGCCAAAACAAATAAAGAATGAATGTTAGGGCAAGAAGAACGAATGGCAAACTTAAGGGACCATAGTTGTAAAAAGGAGAACTTGATTTATATAAAAAAAATTAGACACAAAACACACATAGTGTGTGTGTGTGTGCGTACGAAAGGAGGGGAAGACAAGGGTAAACCCAAGTTCAAGTTCAATCCACCAAATTGAAGCTCAATTCAAGATCCTATTTGATGCATGAACCCGATTTCTTGAGGATCTAGTACTCGTAAACATGTGGTACGTTATATATATTTATTTGGTGTTCTTGTATGAAATGGGCTTATGTTTTATCCATGAATTAGTATGAAATTTAGTATGAATACGTATTAGAATCATCATATAGAACACAGGTTATGTAAGATTATGAGTAATTTGATGTCTGATGTGGTAAATATTCATAGGATTTGAATGTTACCACTCACTAGATGATTTGAAACTCATGAGGATGAGTTTAAGTTGATTTAAAACTGATGCACATAAGGTATTCGATAAAATGTCTATGTGAAGTTAGAATGTGAGATATTTAGAAAAGATTTGGTGAAAACCAAATATGTCCAGAAAGTTACAGCCGACTTTAATCGGTTGTAACCGGGTCAATCTTATAAGAAACCGATGTTTATTGAGTTTGTGATTAACTCCCAGGAAAAACCTTTCACACCCAACTGGATTGCATTTTTTCGACGAAAAATGAACGTTTTATGAATTTTACGTACCGAAGGTTCATGATACGTTTTCTGGCAAAATTTGCAGCCCATTACGAATGTCATAACTCAATTTAAGAATTGAGTTATGATCTCAAATTTTTTACTTTAGGTATCTTCAGGAGGTTATCAAAATCTCCAACTGGAATTTTGTCAATCAGATAACCGAGGATTTGTAAATGAATTTTCCCGTGGGCTGCAGTCAGAAAGTGACGAATCTGATTGCTTCTTAGTAAATGATTTTTTTATAAATTTTTGGTAGAGAGTTAGACCCTAAAAATTTAACACAAGGATAACCCCTCCGAGTGGCATGTCACATAAAAAGATTGTAATTTTTTGCAAGCTCGTAAGTACAGTAAACGGACGTCCCAAAACAGCCTATTTTCAATGAATTGAGCTATACATGTTAGTGAATGATTAATTAGTGAAAGTATTGCAACTAAGTGATTATATGGTTGAATGAGTATTGTATTATGAGTATACCATATGCTTGTTAAATTGACTAATGAAAGCCGAATTTGAAATGTAAATTGATATGATCGTTCATGTGTATAATTTTGTATGCTAACAAGAATGTGAATGCAATGAAATGGAAGTATAGGGATCATGTCAACATGGATGGAAGCATGAAGGGCTAACGGGTGAGGAGGACATGAGGAAGCGAATGCAAATGCGGATGCGTAAGGTAAGTAAACTCCCGGACTCCCTCTTTAGTAGTAAAGAGATTATTTGCATGATAATTGTTAGTAGTTGTGTCGAAACATGAATTTGATGATGGTATCAAGTATTAGTATTAAGTGAGTGATTTTCCGGAATCACTCCTTAGCTTATTAAAGTAAGGTTATGTGTTAGTTATTTAAGTATGATATTGGAGTTTAGAGAGGTTTGGGTATGTAGAAGTGAAGGTTTCCGCTAAGTCGACCAAACGGGTCAAAATGAGAGTTAACTCGTTACGGTATGATTTGCATAAGTTATGATGAAGGTATTATAACCAGGTAATGGATTGAATTTCTTACAAATGCGCTAACTGAGAAATGGAGACACGGGTTAATGGTCAAAAGGCCTAGTTTTGAGAAATGGAGACACGGGTCGAATAAATGCGCATAAGTCATGTAACGTTAATGAAACTCGTAAAGATTGAGGACCCGGGGTAAAGATTGTTAGCCAATAATGTAAGGTTATGTTTTTCGGACAATAGGAACAAGTCTCGGGTGAATTGGTTGAGGAATGTTCGAGTTATGGATGTAGTAGCAACAAAATTGAAGGCTGAACTGGGCACCACTGTAGCTTACGGTGGAGGCTATCGCGCCCCGCGAAGAAAGGTAGCCAAGGCTTTCACGGCCCGCGAGAGACCTTGTTGCTGGCAAATGGGTTGATTTTGCTTGTTTTGGTTATGGAACATGTTTTCTATGGTTTTCAAAGCCTCATATTTATTGTTTAAGTTGTTTTTGAATGTATGAGAATGTTATGGGTCTCCGGTTAGTATTGGAATGGTTTACTTTTGTGTTAGCAAAGGAAACCTATAGGTAAACGTGTCTAGAGATGAATAAGCAAGTATGTTGTTATGCATAGAACATATATTATGAACAGTTGGGAATGTGTCTTGTTTAAGCGAGTATATAAGAACAAAAAGTAGCAAGCGAGACCTCATAGTCGTGTATGCACGAATATAGGTATATATGATTGTACGTTCGTATGTAGTAACGTATGTTTGAACGAAGGTTGGTTGCTATGAATATACGTAGGAATGGTTTCAATACTTTGAGTATTGACAATTACTAACGATGTACCTTAAGATTGGAATGTAATGCAGGTATGAGGTTGTCGGATTCATGAGGAATTGAAGCCGATCTTGGACAAGGAGTTTAAGAGGATAATTGAATGATTCCAGATTTATATTGTGAAATGTTATACGATGTTCAATCATATAGAATAATGTTGTATGGTGGTGTCATTGGCTAACGGTTAAGTTATTTATGATGTCCACAGGAACCACATGGATTTCCTCTTTCACTAGTGAAGATAAGCGGGCACAGATCGAGTCAAAAAGCAAGGATTGTACGGAAAGAATGGTCACCTAGTTGGAATTATGTAACGCTTGTAGTGTTTTTTAAATGTGAACGTTGTTAATTCCTTCTAGTAAAAGTTTGACATTTTTGTAACTGAGCCTTCTCGTAAGTAATGTAATTAATAAAGAAAGAAATTTTAAGGCTCGTAATTTCCGCTGCGTCGTTTTGAGGTTAAACATGTTAGGGCATTACAAGTTAGTATCAGAGCCCTGGTTTGAGAGAAATCAAATACGATGAGGTAAGTACTTGAACTCTAACCCGTATGCTCTTGTGACAAGGAACCCGTACAATCCAAGAATCGATCAAGATCTAAAGGTAGAAGCGAATGTAAGTATGTACTTGAGTATGCATATAAAGAAAACTAACAGTATGTTATGTGTAATGTAAACATGATTGTTTGGAGAGGATGATCCGCGAATGCAATCTTGGACCGACACCCAGGCATGTAATAAGACAAATTGAACCCAGGTATGTAAGTTCAATATGTGGGTACATGTAATGGTAAAACTTATTAAGGGAAGGAAAATTTTAAATGAAAGACAATGATGGTATAGTAATGAAGCTTTGAAAATGTTACCTATGCCGAAACCTAATTCTTCGGGCATAAGGCGATGATTACATGAATGCACGAAACTATTATGTGGATTGGGTACCTGGCCAGTACGCAAAAAACATATGACGTTTGTGAGACCGTGATAATTGTTGTAGGTATGTCCGGAAGGATTGGGTACTAGGTGGGCGTGTAGGTGAAAGGAGTAGTAAGACTCTCAAGAAATTGAGAGTACTAAATACGAAAGAAAAGTATGAAAAATATGTTTGAATCCGCGAGACGGATTCAAAACATAGAAGCAACGAAAAATGTGAACGATATGTTTGAATACGCGAAACGGATTCAAAACATAGAAGGAATGAAAGATACGAATGATATGTTTAAATCCGCATGACGGATTCAAAACATAGAAGAAATGAAGGGTATGAATAATATGTTTGAATCCGAAACGGATTCAAAACATAGAAAGTTATGAAAAGTAGAATGAAAAGTTTGAATTCGTAAGTAAGTACAGATCAATCAAGTAAGAATGAATGATAAGAATGAAAAGTTCGAATCCGTAAGTAAGTACGGACCAGGCAAGTAAATTCTCTTTAAAGCGGATATTATCCAAGTTATCTTTTAAACTTCTATATATCTATATACATGCAAATACGTGTATGCGAGAATGGTTGAAAGGACAAATGAGTCATACGGGTCAAATGGTGATTTCCATTTGGACCCGGTATTTAATGTTTTGATTTGTCAAGTTTTATACTTATAGGTGAGCATAATGTATGGGTATGCAACAGGGCTATCTCCGAAAATGATAAAATACTTTTGGGCCCCGTGTGAAAAAAAATTTGAGCCCCTCCCCATCAACCATACATAAAAAAACCACAATAAGACTATAATTATAAAATAAACAAAACAAAAGTAGTGTAGCAAAATAACTGAATATATATAAACATACCCAAATTAGTTTGACAACACGAACCTTTTCATATAAATTTAAAAAAAAATAGAACTACATATTGACTTATTAAGTTCTTCAAAGTTTATATTGTAAATGGTTAAATAAGAAATAAAAAACCTACAAGAAAACATGTAAAGTTTGTTAGGTAAATGATTAAATAAGAAGAAAAAAATGAATAAACTTGCAAATTTGTGGAGGCCCAAATTTAGATGTGAAAAATCAAAATTAAAACTAAAAAATAGCCTTTTTACAAGCTGAAATCAGCTCCAATAAAAAACAAAACATAAATTGAAAATGAAAAACAAATACGAAACATGAATTAAAAATGAAAAAGACAACATGGGGATTCGAACCTGAAGTCTACGGCTCTCAATTTAACTTTTGCATCCATTGAGACAAAAGACTAATATGTACACTTTCTCCTGCAAGAAATTTATATATAAAATTTATATTATTTTTTAAACGATTTGGGCCCCTAAATGTTTTGGGCCTTGTGCGATGGCACCTCTTGCACAGGCCCAAAACCGGCCCTGGTATGCAATGTCACGAATTGGAAAGAAATAACCATCGCAAGGTATGGATAACGAGTCAATGGATTTGACTCGCGACAGGTATGTATAAAATACTATAATCTTAACAGGAACTTATGGCTCGACTAGAGAGGGGTGTGTCAGAAAAGAATAACTGATACATATATGTAAGGAGGTAATTAAAATTAGACTTCCGAAAAGTCAAACGGAGTAAAGTAAAAAGAAATCTAATAAGTCAAGTGATAAAAAATATAGAAAGAAAATTTTTGGACCCTTAAATAAGTGAGTATAACTGTTCAAAACAGTTGATGTAGCAAAATTTAGTTGAAATAAAGAAACTTTGAAACAAGTTACGTGTTAGACATATTACTAAATGACTCTTGAGGGTAAAAATGAATGACAGGTTACGACCCAGACAATAACTTAAGAGCTGACGAGAAGGGTAGGTTTTAACAAGGATACTGAAATAATGTAATGAAGTCTTTACAAGTATGCACGAATGGAAAAGAAGTACGAACGTGTACTTCGAAATGCATAAATATAATAAGAAAGAAGTGCCAGCTTGACTTTGAAAAGTCAAACTGCAGAAGTTGACAAATAAGCTAAAGAATTGCGAAAGAACGATTATGTATTGACCCGTCATGAACGGGTCAAACAACGAAAATGATATGTTAAGAAATGGTCACGTATTGACCTGTTTTGAACGGGTCAAACGCACTAATGTTTTAAAAAAGAACCAAGAAAGGATTAATATGTAATAAGGTGATGTAATAAATGTCAGGTCTGAATGAAACTGAATGAAATGTGTAAATCCCTGATTTTATAATGAGAGTGGCAGAAATCATGACGAGATAAACCTATCAAGGTCGGCGAAGGAATGCTTATGAAGCTCATCACACGGATGAACGAGGTCTATCCAGAGATGGAATAAATTGTAATGAAGAGGGCCGGTCCGTTTTTGTGGGTGGTACTACTGCGCCAAAATAGTAAGGTTAGTGAATTGTTTAATATGTGAATGTAACTATAAAGTTATGAATTGAATAAGTACTTTCGTATGAACTAATGGTAGCGCAAAACATGTTATGATAAGGAAGGCTTGATTTTTAGAAGTTGACTAAGAATGAGTTTTAGTTCAAGCTTATGTAATAAGCAGTGTGTGTATGAGTAAGAAAGAAGAAATAAAACTCCAGGAGTAAATGAAACTAATAGAACTAATACAACGGTGAAATGTATTAGTAAGTTCATATGAACTTCGTTTTGCTATGAAGTAGATCATGATATTAGCCCCCTTCATTGCTACTAGCTTGAACTCACTTTAATTTAAGTACGAGAATGTGAGGAGTTGAAATTATTAGAAGAAATTGTTAAAGAACGAAAACGTAAGGTATGTGTAGCTGACCTGCTGCGAACGGGTCAATGTGATGTAGTGGACATAATGAGGAAAATTTTATAAGTAATGACTTGTTGTAATAGACCACAATGGATGAAATTATGATGATGATAAAATGGTATGTAGTGACCCGTTGCGTACGAGCCAATTAAGACCAACATGATAGACTACATGTTCGATGTGAAATGAAGGAAATGTACAAACTTGGGTAGGCTGATTTGATGTAAGAATGGAAAAGAATTACTAGATATGATTTTCTTAAAATTATGACTTGCTAATGAACAAACTGATATTGATGGAAAAGGGTTTCACGGAAGAAACCTCCTTTAAGGGGGGAAGACTTGTAACACCCCAAAATTCGAATGTTATATTCACTATATGTTTCCATAGGGTATAACATGAAAAACAATAATTAGACTATTTAACCTAGTTAAAATATTTAGCCAAAACAAATAAAGAATGAATGTTAGGGCAAGAAGAATGAATGGCAAACTTAAGGGACCATAGTTGTAAAAAGGAGAACTTGATTTATAAAAAAAATTAGACACAACACACACATAGTGTGTGTGTGCGTACGACAGGAGGGGAAGACTAGGGTAAAACCCTAGTTCAAGTTCAATCCACCAAATTGAAGCTCAATTCAAGATCCTATTTGATGCATGAACCCGATTTCTTGAGGATCTAGTACTCGTAAACATGTGGTAAGTTATATATATTGATTTGGTGTTCTTGTATGAAATGGGTTTATGTTTAATCCATGAAATAGTATGAAATTTAGTATGAATACGTATTAGAATCATCATATGGAACACGATTAATGTAAGATTATGAGTAATTTGATGTTTGATGTGGTAAATATTCACAGGATTTGAATGTTACCACTAACTAGATGATTTGAAACTCATGAGGATGAGTTTAAGTTGATTTAAAATTGATGCACATAAGGTATTCGATAAAATGTGTATGTGAAGTTAGAATGTGAGATATTTAGAAAAGATTTGGTGAAAACCAAATCTGTCCAGAAAGTTACAGCCGACTTTAATCGGATGTAACCGGATCAAATCTTTCAAGAAACCGATGTTTATTGAGTTTGTTATGAACTCCCAGGAAATATCTTTCAAACCCAACTGGAATTGCATTTTTTCGACGAAAAATGAGCGTTTTATGAATTTTTCCGTACCGAAGGTTCAGGATACATTTTCTGGCAGAATTTGCAGCCCATTACGAATGTCATAACTCAACTTAAGAATTGATTTATGATCTCAAATTTTTACTGTAGGTAGCTTCAGGAGGTTATCAAAATCTCCAACTGGAATTTTGTCAATTGGATAACCAAGGATTTTTAAATGAATTTTTCCGTGGGCTGCAGTTAGAAAATGACGAATCTGATTTCTTCTTAGTAAATGATTTTTTATAAATTTTAGGTAGAGAGTTAGACTCTAAAAACTTAACACAAGGATAACCCTCCGAGGGGCACGTCACATAAAAAGTTGTTATTTTTTGCAAGCTCGTAACTATAGTAAACAGACATCGCAAAACAGCATATTTTCAGTGAATTGAGCTATACATGTTAGTGAATGATTAATTAATGAAAGTAATGTAACTAAGTGATTATATGGTTGAATGAGTATTGTATTATGAGTATACCATATGCTTGTTAAATTGACTAATGAAAGCCGAATGTGAAATGTAAATTTATATGATCGTTTATATGTATAATTTTGTATGCTAACAAGAATGTGGATGCAATGAAATGGAAGTATAGGGATCATGTCAACATGGATGGAAACATGAAGGGCTAACGGGTCAGGAGGACATGAGGAAGTGAACACAAATACGGATGCGTAAGGTAAGTAAACTCCCGAACTCACTCTTTAGTAGTAAAGATATTATTTGCATGATAATTGTTAGTAGTTGTGTCGAAACATGAATTTGATGATGATATCAAGTATTAGTATTAAGTGAGTGATTTTCCGGAATCACTTCTTAGTTTATTAAGGTAAGGTTATGTGTTTGTTATTTAAGTATGATATTGGAGTTTAGAAAGGTTTGGGTATGTAGAAGTGAAGGTTTCCGCTAAGTCGACCAAACGGGTCAAAATGAGAGTTAACTCGTTACGGTATGATTTGCATAAGTTATGACGAAGGTATTATAACCAGGTAATGGATTGAATTTCTTACAAATGCGCTAACTGAGAAATGGAGACACGGGTTAATGGTCAAAAGGCCTAGTTTTGAGTTTAATAAGAGAGTAGTTTAATAAAAACATGAACGGGTCGAATAAATGCGCATAAGTCATGTAACGTTAATGAAACTCGTAAAGATTGAGGACCCGGGGTAAAGATTGTTAGCCAATAATGCAAGGTTATGTTTTTTGGACAATAGGAACAAGTCTCGGGTGAATTGGTTGAGGAATGTTCAAGTTATGGATGTAGTAGCAACAAAATTTAAGGCTGAACTGGGCACCACTGTAGCTTACGGTGGAGGCTGTCGCGCCCCGCGAGAAAGGTAGCCAAGGCTCTCGCGGCCCGCGAGAGACCTTGTTGCTGGCAAATGGGTTGATTTTGCTTGTTTTGGTTATGCAATGTGTTTTCTATGGTTTTCAAAGCCTCATATTTACTGTTTAAGTTGCTTTTGAATGTATGAGAATGTTATGGGTCTCCGGTTAGTATTGGAATGGATTTACTTATGTGTTAGAAAAGGAAACCTATAGGTAAATGTGTCTAGAGATGAATAAGCATGTATGTTATTATGCATAGAACTTATATTATGAACAGTTCGGAATGTGTCTTGTTTAAGTGAGTATATAAGAACAAAAAGTAGCAAGCGAGACCTCGTAGTCGTGTATGCACGAATATAGGTATATATGATTGTATGTTCGTATGTAGTAACGTATATATATACGAAGGTGGTTGCTATGAATATACGTAGGAATGGTTTCAATACTTTGAGTATTGACAATTACTAACGATGTACCTTAAGATTAGAATGTAATACAGGTGCAAGGTTGTCGGATTCATGAGGAATTGAAGCCGATCTTGGACAAGGAGTTTAAGAGGATAAATGGATAATTGAATGATTCCAGATTTATATTGTGAAATGTTATACGATGTTCAATCATATAGAATAATGTTGTATGGTGGTGTCATTGGCTAACGGTTAAGTTGTTTATGATGTCCACAGGAACCACACGGATTTCCTCTTTCGCTAGTAAAGATAAGCGGGCACAGATCTAGTAAAAAAACAAGGATTGTAAGGGAAGAATGGTCACCTAGTTTGAATTATGTAACGCTTGTAGTGTTATTTAAATGTGAACGTTGTTAATTCCTTCTAATAATAGTTTGACATTTTTGTAACTGAGCCTTCTCGTAAGTAATGTAATTAATAAAGAAAGAAATTTTAAGGCTCGTAATTTCCGCTGCGTCGTTTTGAGGTTAAACATGTTAGGGCGTTACACGAAATCAGGTTATCGGCGTTTGAAACAATATAAATAATTATATTGATTTTATAAAAGATTTGTCGAATTTTTGAAGTTTAAAATAAATATAATAACTATATTTATTTGTTGTTGAAATAATTTCCGTATCGTTGTTTTCGTAAGTTGTAAGGTGTTGTCGTACATAATATATGTTTATATATTGTTTTACGAAAGTCGTTTGAAACCGATAGTTGTCGTTTTACAATAAAACACGTTTTGTTTTCATATTTTCTTGAAAAACGGGCATAGTTTACTCTGTTTTTGGACGCTCCGACAACACAAGTTGTCGTTATTTTTCAAAATTCAATCAATATATATATAATTTTGTCAAATATATCAAACGTAAACTATAATCAATCGGTTCGAGCTCGTTATCACGTAATAAAAATAAGGAATAATTAACGTAAATAGTATTCGTTCTAAATCTTTACCGAATCTTCGTGTCGAAACGCCGAAAATAAGTCAGCTGAGTTGACCGGGTCAGCTGAGTTGACCAGTTGAGTTGACCGAGTCAAATCACTGTGTTGACCAGGTTTGACCGAGTCGACTCGGTTTGACCGAGTTGACCCGTTTCCTTGAACTTCGAACCGAACCATTGACTATCTTTGACCAGCTTTGACTTGTTTGACCAGACCTGAAACTTTGACCCGAAAATTTGTGGTTGACCCGTGCTAAACCGAACAAGCCGAACCAAAACTCGAGCCAAAACAAAGCCTGACCTGCAACTTTGACACGGAATAAAACCCGAAATTGCAAAACTCTAACTAAACCCGAAAACCCGTTGAAACGGAACCCGAAATCTGATCCAAAACATCCCAAGATGAACTCGAAACATTAGAGGTTAACTGAACCGAAATCAAATCTAACCTGAGCCAATACGTAGCCTGAATACGAACTGAATCGAACCCATAACCAATCTAAATCGAATCTTCTCAAATCTGGAATTTTTTTTGGAAATGGTATATTTTGAAAACATTTTTAGGAAAACGGGGAAGTCAAAAAAAAAAGGTAAATGGGGTATCCGCTATTAGCAATAGCGGATTAGGAAGAAAAATGTTGTGTACTGTAGCTTGGTGTCAGAGATGTTTCCTAATCCGCCATTCTCAATAGCAGTTTAGGAACAAACACTTGACCAACTCAACCCAGTTATCCCTAGTTAGTTATATTACCCAAAACCTAGTTAAGTTTTAACAAACCAAAATAACCCTTTAACTGATCTACCTAACCTCCGTTAAATTTGTGGGTTTTTCAAAGAAAAAATGGTTATGCATATGGTTGTCGTAACGTTGGCTTTAGGGGTTTTCCAAAAAAATGATTTTTTTTTTTACTTTTCACCCAAAAGTATTTCATAAATTACTTTTAACCCAAAACTTTTTATCTTTTGCAATCTATCTTCATAACTTTTTTTACTTTCAACTTTGTTCCTTTATAGTTTTCATTTTCCGCAAATTTTGCGTTTTATGCTTGGTTCTAAATTTTGTGACATAACACATCACAGCGTGCGTCTTTGGCTTAACGTTTTTACGTTTCGTTCTAAATTTTGCGAGTTAACACGACGCAACGTGCGTGTGTGGGTGAACGTTTTTACATCGTCTATTTTTTCCCCGTTTGACACGTTTAACAACATGCGTGTGTGGGAGAACGTTTTACATCGTCTATTTTTCCCCGTTTTATACTAAGTCGGTCTAGGACCCGCACATTATGTTAACCCTATAAAACGGGGAAAAATAGACGATATAAAACGTTCTCCCACACACGCATGTTGTTAAACGTGTCAAACGGGGAAAAAATAGACGATGTAAAAACGTTCACCCACACACGCACGTTGCGTCGTGTTAACTCGCAAAATTTAGAACGAAACGTAAAAACGTTAAGCCAAAGACGCACGCTGTGATGTGTTATGTCACAAAATTTAGAACCAAGCATAAAACGCAAAATTTGCGGAAAATGAAAACTATAAAGGAACAAAGTTGAAAGTAAAAAAAGTTATGAAGATAGATTGCAAAAGATAAAAAGTTTTGGGTTAAAAGTAATTTATGAAATACTTTTGGGTGAAAAGTAAAAAAAAAAATCATTTTTTTGGAAAACCCCTAAAGCCAACGTTACGACAACCATATGCATAACCATTTTTTCTTTGAAAAACCCACAAATTTAACGGTGGTTAGGTAGATCAGTTAAAGGGTTATTTTGGTTTGTTAAAACTTAACTAGGTTTTGGGTAATATAACTAACTAGGGATAACTGGGTTGAGTTGGTCAAGTGTTTGTTCCTAAACTGCTATTGAGAATGGCGGATTAGGAAACATCTCTGACACCAAGCTACAGTACACAACATTTTTCCTCCTAATCCGCTATTGCTAATAGCGGATACCCCATTTACCTCTTTTTTTTTTTGACTTCCCCGTTTTCCTAAAAATGTTTTCAAAATATACCATTTCCAAAAAAAATTCCTCAAATCTGACCCGAATAACCCGCTGTGAGCCTCCACTGTCGTCGCCATGAGCGGCGGCGCCGCTGTCGTCTTCAGCCGTCACCGGCACCACCGTCTCCCACGGTGGTTCTCCTTCGCTTCTTCGATCCTTCTTTCTCCGTGTTTGGCCGTCGTATGCCATCCACCATCAATTAACATCATCATCATCAACAGTCCTGAGAAAACCCAGCACCACTACCGTCATCGGAAAACGAGGTGGGGGTGTCGCCTGGAAAGAGGGGAACCGAGGGGTGTGGGTGTGTTGCAGGTAGGTGTCGCCGGAGAGGGGAGTCGCCGGCATCGGCGCTAGTGACCGGGGTTTAGAGAGGAGGAGGGAGATAGAGTGGGTGTGTGGTTGAGGGAGATGAGGTGGAAGCTTGAATGGGTTTTGCAGAGATGAAATTCACTGTGTTTGTATAGAGAAAAAGATAAGGTTTTTTAGGAGGGAGTTTGTATGAATGGCTGATCCAAAATGAAAGGAAGTAGGGTATGTCACTCATTTATAGTTAGGTTAAATTGTGTTTTAAGTGGGCTTGGGCCCAAGGCCCACAACCATGCTTTCTTTGTTTTGAATGACCCGTAAGTTTCTACGAGGCCCGTTTTCAAAATCCCGAACACTTCGTAACGTCATAAAATAATATTTTAGTATTTAAAATCCATAAAATACGGTCGGTTGTCGTTTGTCGTGTTCGTTCATCGATCATAGTAAAATTCGTGAAAAATTGCGTCGTTCGCCGTTTAAATCCGTTTTTCGATCCGGTTTCAACTACGGTTATAAAAATATAATTACAAATCTAAACATATCGTAAAATTTAAGTTTTAAAGGTAATATGCGTGTCCGATGCTTCCGTTTCGTTGTCGGTGTGTTTCCTGCAGTCACGTTTTTTTCATTCAAGTTCGCGTTTGTGACGTACGGAAGCATGATAAATTCGAAAAACTAAATTTATAACTATAAAATATTTGTATAAAATTCGTGATTATCGGCGTTGTCAGTATTTTGTACGGTTTCAGTTCGTTACCGTTTAACGTGTTGCATATTTTTCCGCAGATTATCATACGCGTACTGTATTGTCTGATAGACGTTCCTAGGCATACTAAAGGCCTAATTAAGTTAATTTGCGTCATAAAAACTATTTATTATCGCTTTAATCACATGTTAATCACGTAATTAAAGGTGTAAATTACCGGTTGTCACATTCTCCCCTTGTTAATAAAATTTCGTTCTCGAAATTTAGACTAGTTAACTCTTTAGAGTTAAGTTATGCGTAGGTAAATACGAATAGTGTCAAAGTGGATGGCCATGAAATTGAATCCAGACTTATTCGAATTATGTGAATTCAAGGACATTCCTCAACAATAAGAACCCAACGGTTTAAAGAAATGTGTTTCAGCAATTGTCGTTAAAGGAAACGAGACGTATTGATACGGTCGTCAGCGTGACTAAGTTACCAGGGGTCCAACAAAGGACAGGAATTTCGACCAATAGAATTTCAAATGAACGTCCACAATATGCAAATGTATTCTAGAAACAATAACATTTGCTAGCTGAAACTTAAAATCAATAAGCTCAAGTGAAATAGTTTTTGCATGAAGCACTCGATCGTGATTAGCACAAGCTAAAAGTTATGCCGACACCACAAGGTATCGTAGTGATCGAGATAATTCAATGATAGCAGTGACCAAACAAGTTCACCATGTTTGAAATCAAATGAAGGCGCAATGAAGTAAATCTGAAAATTTGTTTCAAACGACATCATAGGATCTTCAATTGAAAATGAGCATCAAAGAAATAATGTTTTCGATCGAAGATGAGAAAACAATGAATCGATTGATAATGAAAGAACCGTTAGTAGGTACACCGGAATATAAAATGAATTTGTGTACCATTGTCTTAACACACGATTGTATTAAGACGGCTTTAATATGATAAATAGAAGCGGATTTAAAATAAATCAATAAATAAATAATTAAATCCATGCATGCGATGCGTAAATGAGTCTAGCGCAAGCTTCAAATTAGTGAAAACACCACCAGAAGGTGTCGAAATCAACAAATGATTCAAAGTAGTCGAAGACCAAACATGTCTACCAAGACTCGGAAGAAATGATACGCTAGTTAAAACAAATCTGAATGTGATGTTTTCAATACATCATACGGTGCTTTGAATGGAATATGTGTAGTGGACAAGTTCAAACAATTGAACTTGGTTTAGATGCAATCCAACAACAAATACATGTATCGACAAGGAAATTTTAAGCATGGTTACAACGAAAAACCTTGTACGTGTCTTGAAAAGAAAAGAAGTTTCAAGAAATTCGTTGACTCGATAGCACGGAGTCAATACTTACAATAACGCAGGTCATTCGAATCACAAATCAATAAATAGATATAGCGAAATAATATTTGAAATATTTTTTGATGCAAACGATCATTCAAAGTGAAACCACATGTGTAACAAACGATTGCAAGTATAACATATGAATTTTTCAAGAAATGAAACAAATGAGTGTTCGCTATAGTGAAAGAAATTATCGTGATGCAATGACCATTAAGAGAAGTAGAGATATGAAAATCTACTCGCTAGATGTAGAAGTCGGAATTTCAATAGAAGAAATTTAAGGACTTTACTTGGGATTTCGTGTGATGACCGGTTGTTAGGTGAGATTACCATGGAATGTCGAACATAGCATATTCATAGTAAATGAGATAGGGGGAATGCGGAGACATGCGTCTTCTCCTTGGCGTGGCTCCATCGTGTCTTCTCAAAGACCTCGCCTCATAAGTCGTATGTGATGTACTTCAACCTCTGTTGATGTATAATTTGATTTTCGTCTAGTTTGTACGCTCGTACTTCGTTTTGCATAGGTTACCTGCTCAGTTACTTAGAATAGCATAGACGACATAATAAAGACATTTGCCCGAGTTAATAGATGTGGTTCCTATGTGATGACCTTTAATAAACTTTGGCATAAGTTTCCAAAGGTTCTAAATGCATGTTTCCTAGTTTCGTTTACTGTATGTAACTGTTTTTGTGTACCGTGTATAAAACACCACATTAGCATATGTTTGAAAACAAAATTTTGACTCATTGTTTTCAGTAACGGTTAGAGACCATATTCGTGTCTTAGGTGTTCTGTATGTGTTCAAAGTCTCAATGATCTAAGTCCCCAGAGAAAGTGAGGTTAGAGCCTAGGTATCTCTAAAGAAAACCATATTCGCTGTAACCTATAGCTCTGATAGCAATCTGTCACACCCCGAAATATCAGAGCTGGCGTGACTGGACCGGTATCTTCATTGCACAACGGAAGCAGTTAAGCTAAATGAATGGCCACTAAGTACTCGAATCTCCAATGGTTCTCCTATTCCAACCATGCCATAATTTGAGAAAGTAACCTGAGAAAGAAACATGCCAAAAATCAACATAAAGTTGTGCGAGTTCATAGTTTGTTTGTAAAAGATTTGGAATAAATCTTTTGGATAACCGGTTTTTTTTTAAATATGTTTGAGAAAACGAAATAAAAATCATTTTCTTGGCATGTTATATGAAAACTGTGTGTATAGCCCACGAGAGTCTTTGTGAGCAGGACCATCCCGCCCTCTTACTTATACATAAGTTGAAAAAATGTTACCAAAGTTCGTAAATCCATGTGTTATGAGTTTGCGTCAAATGAATCTTAAAAACATTTGAAAGTTCAGTGTTGTAAGTTGGTATGCAAAGCGCCTATGAACATGTTGATTATTAATGTTTTGCAAGGACATTAATATACGTGACGACATAGGAAGTACTCAACCCGAGTAGAGGATTTAAGTGTCAATTAGACACAACAGCACTCAAAGTGGCCGCACAAGGACCATGAGTGGGGCTCGCCCGTACCCATTAGATCTAACCTTTGTTCCGTGGTCCTTAAAAGGATTAATAGCGCCTCAGTTAAAGCCTATTCTCATGTGATCTAGAGTTCATTCAATAGCTTAAGCATACCCTTGTTAACATGTATTTCCCCCCGAGAGTTGTAAAACCGAAAACATTAAAAGAAAAGGGGGACATGAACCCATTGGGTTGTCTCATTTTCCGTACGCAGACCAACCCAGTCCCGTTATTGTAACTAGGACATTCCCGTCACTAGTCATGAAAATCATGAACGTTTGCGAGAATACGCTTTTGTTTTGTAAAACCGGTATGTTTAGTATCAACCTTTCGTAAACCATTCGAGTTCGTTGAAATTCATTTGGAACATGGTTTATATAACAACCCTCCTAGAAACCTTAATGTGACCCTAAAATGTTCCTTATATACCTCGTATACTAGAAAGGAGCCCGAAATACCTTAATATTTATAAAAAAAAAACAAAGAAAACAAAATTCAGGAGTCGCTCGCGGGGCGCGATCCTCTTAGCCTTCATCGTCGCGGGCCGCAACTGACTTTGTTTGCTAGACAAGGCATTGCGCCACGTGTCCAGTGACTCGGCGACCCTACCCCTTGACTCAGCGAAGCTATAAATGACACGTGTTCTCTCGCGGGCTGCGGGAGATTTAGAGATGTGCTTCGCGGGCCGGGAGCCGCCTTCGAATCAGCTTATAAATAGAGGCTTCAGGCTTCTTTTGCAATTCGTTCAAAATTCAAATTCTCTCTCAACTTTCTGTTAGCAATTATAATACTCGGGATATTATACCCCTATAAAGCGAAGCTCTACCTCGTTGTAAGTATTATAACCCTATTTGTTACCCTACACGATCGATCTAGGGCTCTGTAATGCATGTCAAGGTTCTGCCTGACTCAGTCATTGGAGTTCTGTCTCGTGTTACACCCGATTGATCTAGGACTCCGTAATGCATGTCAAAGCTCTGCCTGACTTAGTCATTGGAGTTCTGTCTCAAGTTGTACGGTTAATGTGATTTGGGTTATTCTACTAACACGTGTGCATTGTTTAATTTTAATAGATAATAACCAGGAGATTCACCAGGAAGCTTTAGTTTTACCTAAGTAAACAATGTGAGTATATTCTCTTTTTGTCACCTTTTGTAAATTACTTTCGTGAGTCAAAATACTTTATCAAAACCTGAAATGTTTTAAATTACACTTAACACTAATTGACTATTTGTGATTCTACAATTGCTGCCGGTATGTTGGGGTTTTGTATACAAGATATGACCCACAAGTCAGGTGTTTGTAGTACTGAATTAGTAATTGAGTAGATATAAAAAAATGTAATTGCGGATGCCCTCAATACTGTAAAGTGATAAAACTGTTTTGATTAAACTGGGATGCACTCGCCAGTATTTCTTGCTGATAAAACTTTTTAAAACGCATTTCAGGTAACAAAATGTGAAAGCCAATAGAAGCCAGCTGGAGAGCACTGAAGGCTTGGAAAAGTGGCTATAAAAGTTACCTAAATAAAAAGGAGTTTTATCTTTTGATAAACTAGGGCTTATCCCTATAAAGATGTTATAATAAAACTTGGGTTTTATCCCATTTGTTTATTATACAAAGTTTGGTGTTAACTCTGATAAAATATTTCCTAACTATGGTCCTGATGAAAGTTTTCCGCTGCCAAATTAATAAACATCGATACCATCTGACTGATCTCGCGGCGCCCGCTCCCAGGGTAGGGGTCGAGGGCTGCGACAGAAGGTGGTATCAGAGCTACAACCACTGGTTTAAGCCAATGAAGTGTTCTGCTGACACTTAAATTCTGTGTTAGAAAATAATTTATGTGATTATGTGTAGATATGTATATTATTGTTTTGTGTTATTTAACTATTTGTTAGTTTACAATATGAGTGAGCAAGGTACGTCAGACACTTATCGTCATATAGCTAGTTCACCAAAAGATGAAGGAACATCATCTCAACCAAATCCCTCAGGATATTCAGCAGATACTGAGGAAGGAATATTATTTTTAAGGCACAGTCTGAGGAACCTTTTACTTCTAAAAAGATAGGTTGGTTTAGTAGAGGAGCACATGAGAGAAGAAAAAGAATGAAGAAGTTACAACAACAAAGAGCGATAGTAAGAACCAATACGAAAGTGAATGCACAAACTCAGGAAGCAGTCAATAGGCCACCATGGGAAGAGGAACTAGATAGACAATTGGCAGATTTCCATATGCTAGCCACTACAGCAGTAGACTCTAACCTAAACCAAATAGCTGAACCACCACTGTTACCCTTATTCCCAGATCAGCAAATGCTAAAACCCAACCAGGACGACTAGTTTCCTATCCCAGATGTTGACCCATATGAGATTCCCAGAATTCCCCCACCAAACCCTATAGCTCAGTCTACCGACCTTAACCCTTTAGACCCATTTTGGAATAGCAACTGGGGAAGCAGAGTGTAATAAGAAACCCATACCCTTACGGACACCCCATACCTCGATATCCTGACCCAGAACCAGTACCATTACCACCCATGAGTAAAGAAAATATGCAGGAACTTTGCCAATGGGGTGATGAGTTAGTTGAAGAAGGAGATAGCATTCGACAAATAGGATAGAAGCTAGTTTGGAAGTATGATGAGAATGAAATGAAATACTGGATGAATGATACCTAGAATAATACCTAGATATATGTGTAATTTTGTATTTTGATGAAAAAAATAGATAGACTAAAATAGGTATCGATGCATAACTATTAGTGTGTTTAATTTTCCAGTTGTAGTTTGTAATCGAAGCATATATATATATATATATATATATATATATATATATATATATATATATGAAAAGAGTAAAAGTCGCAATGTTCGACGTTTTTGATCAATCTGTTTGTGTGATGTGTATAAATATGTGTATTAAATTTTATTCTGTGATAATTAATGCCTGATAAATATTCACAATTCAGATGGACAACGAAGTAAATCAGGAAAACCAGAATAATGAGAATAACGGAAACCAAATAGATAACAGTGCCATCCAACACATAGTAGCACAAGGAATTATAGATGCTATGCCTTATATTATCAAGACTGTTAAAGAAGCAGAAAATAATAAATCTGCAAATGGAAGTAAACGTCAACACACTGAGCCAAGTCACAGTGTGAACGATAATAACAGACCTTTAATCCAAGCTCCATTTCCTAAAAGAAGAAGAACCGTCTCTTACGGTTGTTCTTATAAAGAATTCTTGGCTTGCAAACCAATAGAATTCTCAGGCAATGAATGAGCCATTTCAGCCTTGCGCTGGATAGAAAATACAGAATCAGTCATAAAAATAAGTAAATGTGCAGATGAAGATAAGATTATGTTTGATTCTAATCTTTTAAAAAATGCAGCCTTAGAATGGTGGAATACTATTCTCCAGTCTAGGGGAAGTGACAGAGTTTATAGAATGGAATTGACTAATTTTAAAGAAATAGTCGAAAGAAAATTATGTCCTCCTCATGAAAAGGAACAAATCGCCAATAAGTTCCTAAATCATAAAATGACTGGAATAGACTGCAAAGGTTACACTACCATATTCTTCGAATATGCTAGAATAGTGCCAACTTTAGCCTCACCTGAGCCAGTATTAATATTCCGTTACATTTGGGCATTAATTAGCGAGATTAAACACGTAGTCAAGGCAGCTAGGTCGCAAACCATAGAAGAAGCAGTAGAATTAGCCAACCCTGACTGATGAGTTGGTATGCACTCAAGAGGAAAATCAGAGAAAGAACTTAGCTCAGAAGCTTACCCAGGAATTTCGTTCTGGTAATTCCTACCGTGGAAAAGGAACAGATTTTTCTGCACCTTACTGTAAGTTTTGTAGAAAGAAGTACTCAGGAAAGTGTGCTGTATCCTGTAACTTCTATAAGTACCCAAGACACAAGAAAGAAAACTGTGGGAAGAAACCTAGCAATATGATATGCTACAATTGTGGAGAAACTGGGCACATCAGACCGAACTGTCCGAAACTAGCTCTAGCAGCAACCAACAAAGCTAAGACAGCTGAAGGACCCAAGAAGAATGCCAAAGCATTTGTTCTGACAGCTGAAGAAGCTAAGATGATTCCAGATGTGATTGCTGGTACGTTTTTAGTTAACAACGTTTTTGCCAAAGTATTATTTGACTCTGGTGCAAACCAAAGTTTTATTAATACTTCTTTCTACAAACTTCTCGACCAACCCTTAACCAAACTTCCAAAAGATTGTCTGGTAGAATCGGAAAATGGAGAATCCATTAAGATTAGTGAAATCTTGCAGGGAGCAAGAATAAAAATCCTGAACCATCATTTCATTGCTAACCTTTACCCAATGAATCTAGCCGAATTCGATGTTGTATTAGGAATGGATTGGTTGGTAGCCAATCGTGTCAGTATTTTATGTGATCAAAAGTCACTACAAGTAAGTACACCAAGTGGTGAAAAATCACAATCACAGGAGATAAGCCAACCAGGTCGGCAAAACTCATCTCTGTGATGAAAGTTGCAAGTTATGAAAGGAAAGGAGGAATAGTATATATGATTTCTGTAATCATTAATACTAAAGGAAAAGAATTAAAAGATATTCCCATAATATCTAAATTTTCAGACGTTTTTTTCTAGAAGAGTTACCTGGATTACCACCTGATAGAGAGGTTGAATTTAGAATTCACCTAATACCAGGGACGGCACCGATTGCTAAAGCACCATATCGATTAGCACCAACGGAGATGCAGGAACTGAAGGAACAATTAGACCAACTTCTTGCCAAAGGTTTTATACAACCTAGTACATCGCCGTAGGGAGCGCCGGTTTTGTTTGTTAAGAAGAAAGATGGATCAATGCGTATGTGTATTGATTACCGAGAATTGAACACGGTTACGATTAAGAATCGGTACCCACTACCGAGAATCGATGATATGTTCGATCAATTTCAAGGAGCTCGATTCTTTTCTAAGATCGATTTACGCTCAGGATATCATCAACTGAAAGTACAGGAAGAGCACATTCCTAAAACTGCTTTCAGAACAAGGTACGATCATTATGAATTTACCATCATGCCATTCGGTTTAACCAATGCCCTAGCTGCATTTATGGACATGATGAACAGGATATGTAAACCATACCTGGATAAATTCATAGTTGTCTTTATAGATGATATTCTCAGTTACTCTAAGAGTAAAGAGGAACATGCAATGCATCTGCATACACTTCTGACATTATTGAGAAAAGAGAAGCTTTATGCTAAATTCTCAAAATGTAAATTCTGGTTACAAGAAGTGCAATTCCTTGGACATCTGGTTAATCATGAAGGAATTCATGTGGATCCCACAAAGATCCAGGCGATTACCAAATGGAAAGTCCCTGAATCGCCAACGGAAATAAGAAGTTTTCTTGGACTGGCAGGATATTATAGACGGTTTATCCAAGATTTCTCTAGGATAGCCATTCCATTAACCAAACTGACTTGCAAATCAATTAAGTTTGAATGGGGACCAAAACAGGATGAAGCCTTCAAGATTCTTAAGCAAAGGTTGACTAACGCACCCATACTCGCATTACCAGAAGGAACTGAAGACTTCATAGTCTATTGTGATACGTCTAAGTTAGGATATGGATGTGTGTTAATGCAACGTCAAAAGGTTATAGCTTATGCCTCTAGACAACTTAAGAAACATGAAGAGAATTACACAACCCATGATCTAGAGTTAGGAGCCATAGTTTTTGCCCTTAAGATTTGGAGACACTATTTATACGGAAGTAAATTTGTTGTCTTCACATATCATAAGAGTTTAAGGTATATTTTTGGGCAAAAAGAATTAAATATGAGACAGAGACGCTGGATGGAAATTCTTAGTGATTATGATTGTGATATCCAGTATTATGCTGGAAGAGCTAACGTCGAAGCTGATGCTTTAAGTCGAAAGTATCATGAAAAGCCAAAACGAGTACGCTCTCTTAAATTAAATCTGCAGATAGATTTAAATGAGCAAATTAGAGAGGTACAGGAAACAGTATTCAAGGACGATGCTGAAGGTTTAAAAGGAATGATTAAGGAATTAGAAAAAGGATCCGATGGAATTTGGAAGTTCCATAAGAAAAGAATGTGGATACCTAAACAAGGAAACCTACGCCACAGAATTTTAGAAGAAGCCTATAAGTTTAATGTCACGACCCCGTCCCGGTTTTACCAGGTTCAGAAGCCGCGGGACAGAAACCCGTGGTATTGATGTTTAATTTGGCAGCGGAAATTTTAACAGGATCGTGAAAACTGAAAATGCCCAATTATTTTATTTCACAATTTGCGGCAAACCCCATAGTTTACAATAAAGGAAATTTCACAAGGAAATTCCCTGTTTAGAAAAAAAAACATGTTATTTATTTACTGGCCACTTTATCCAAGCTTGTAGTGCTACGCGACACTTTTTCCCTGGTTACAGTAAATCACCTTAAACATGTTTAAAAAGATTTTATCAGCGGGTAAATACTGGCGAGTCACTCAAGTTGTGCAAAACGACACATTTGTTATAGATTATAGCATAAGAGCAATTACAATGGCTATTATGTTATAATTATCTGGCCTCGTGTCACACCCTGGTGACGATGGTCATACCACCATTGGGTCCTTTTAACCAATAGTGATGATTATCACTGATAAAAGTGAGAAACAATAGTAATGTGCACAATACCCCACTTGCCAGTAATTTAAGATAACCAAGACTTAATCCCTGTAACATATAACTAGAAAACATTTGGGTATTGTAAAACACTGTTGATAAAAAAAAAAGAATGACTCACATTGCAAGTTTAGTTAGGTAGAGTTTAGCCTACTGATTAAGCCCGATAACCTAGTTAAATAACAATGCACACGAAACTAGGTCAGTAACTTAATACAACATTTACGATAAACTCACGAAATCAAAACCCTCACAACGAATGACAAAGTATAGCCCAAATACGGGCATCACTTAAACATCCATAGAATCGGTTTCAATCGATCAGACATTGTATTGTAGCAGTGATTGAGTTATTACCCTTTATAGTAGCAGCGTATCGACCCTAAAATGCTCGTTTCTAACAGAAAGTTTGCTGTTTTGAAAAGTGTAGGATCGTTTTCACGACCGAAATGAGTCATTCAGAGATGTTCTTCTCAATACGAGATGCGGAAACTAACGTATTGAGTTCGATTCAGCTAGATATTCACTTTAATTGTCTTTTTGATTGATTTGACAACGTTTTACAGCGAGTAGACACTTCAGCAGCACTTCGGCTCTGAAATCGGAAAGTTACAAACGAAATGGCACAACAGGTATTTATAGGCCAGTCTATTTTGCACGAAACAGTTGGTGCGAAATCAATTTCACACGAAATAGTGCTTTCGTGCGAAATACCCCTATATCCTAATTTCTCGTTTTGCGTGCCCTGATCTATACAATCTAGTACAAGACTCGATACACGACGAAGTCGACAGACGTATGCACCAACAGACTCCCCCTCGGATGTCGAAGAGTCTTCAGTACTGGTCTTCAAGCATCTTCAGTCTTTATCAGTCTTTTTGTTTTCTCTGAAGTATCTGACAGTGTAAAACATCCTCAGTCTTCTCTCTTCTTCTCTCTACCAGGATCTCAATCTGACTCCATCTTCTCTTGATCAGATCTCTTGATTTCTTAAATTCATCAGCTTTAGCAATATCAAGATCTTAACCTGACTTCACATTCTGCTCAGGATCAGAAACTTGACTAACCTGCACACATCTCTACCTCACAATAAATTTCACAAATTTAAAATTTGACAAATTTATATACCAATTGCAGGTATTAATCAATCAATAAATGATTTCACAATGTTAATATCTGATGAACCACTTGTAAGCAAAACATTTATTTTTATTCATTAAAAACAGACTCCCCCTCACGAAATGTTCATCATGTTTAGCACTTAGAATTTTGAAAATCAGCTCTTCAACATCAGTTGTCGAAAATCTTTTTGGATTTTTCAAAATTTATACTAAAACACACTAAAAATCTTTTTGCATTTTTGATTTCTATAAAACGTACTAAAGAAATATTTACAGACAATATTTTTGTGAGTTTGTGTAAGAGGATCATATCAGTTTTTGAAACCAATCACCAACACCGTTAAGCTTTAAACATTTTAAGTTCTAAACGATTCACTTAGATTGCCAGTATACTGATCCACTTAAATTTTCACACAAAGTTCAACTGTATCGAGATACGAGATTAGGGTTTTAAAGACTTAAACTTATACGCGTGTCCCACCTCAGAATATACTCCCGTATCCAGATCCCAATATTCAGTCTTACAGGTGAGTATACCTAGATGATATCTGTAAAGGGTTAAATGCAAGGGCCATGAGAGCTCAGGCTATTGCTTCCGCAAAATCAGAGAGATGATGGCTTCGACTTTAGGTGTGTTCCCTTTAGAGAATCTTTTCTTCAACAGCACATGATTAGCATTTTGTAATGTTTCATCATTTTTTATGCTGAGGGCGGCGCTATATTTCAAGCAAGCGAAAAGTATTATACGGGGACTAGGCCATTGCTTCCGCAAAATCAGAAGTCCCGGGATAATACCCCAGATATCACTAAGCATAAAGACCTAGTATCTCAGAAAGAGAGACCTTTCAAACAAGATTTCGGGGGTTACCCATATATCTGAGAGATGTTCCCCACGAGATAAGTAAGTTTGAAATTTAGGTTTATATCTTGACACAATCTACTAAATGTGCAAAAACCTACTGGCATATCATCAGTGAGACCGTTTATCACTTTTTGACTTTCCAATTCTTTAGCATGTTGTGATAGTCCACTGATGTACTGTCATTTCCTCTTTTCTCAACAAAACTCATTTTTGAGTTTATCATGTTTTTGACATTTTCAAATGTTTTTGGATTTTCTGAAACTAAATTTTCTTACTCCCCCTAAAATGCAAAATCATTTAAAAGAAATTTGAAAACAAACTGTACACAGAAAGTGACAACTGATTTTCAAGCTTCAATTCGCCATCCATCTGGCAAAAACAATCAGAATTCCCCCTGACAACAAACTATTTTCCCGTTATGATTTCAAAACACTTAAGTTTGTTTTAATCAAAAATGGTTTTTTCAGAAAATTAGTTTTGTTGAATTCACAAACCATTTGTAGGTTAAGGGATCTCATCACACTGTTTTCTTCTTTTATCTTGAAAAAATTTAACAATTTTAGATTCAATCAACACTACTACTTGTAGGAAAGATAAATCAAGTACAACTTAATGTCCTTGATTAATCCTGTAGGTCAAAATATCACAAACATGAATTTCTCAAGAAAGATGCCGATACCTGCTCCACACTTACCAACCTGGAAGCTCTGGCAAGTCAGAATTTTTACTTGTGAAATACAGACATCCAAGCCTGACCAAACTTGGATGTAACCTCTTCAGTTTCACTTGGGGTTTGAACATTTCTTTTTTCTTCATAAAATTCTTACACCCCTTTGGCCTTCCCCTCGACCATTTTCCCAAAAATCTTTTTAACATTCCCATTAAATGTTTTCTCAACATCAAATTCTTTCTTTTCAGAATAGAACTGATTCGAGATTTCAACTTTGCCAACCTTTTGTTTGAAATTTTCAGTCCTCAATGGTGGAAAGTTCACATCATCCATTGGAGGAACTGATTTCTCATCTTTTACCTCAACTTGTGGCTCCTCTGATTTTGTGGAATCAGATTCATCGCCAGATTTCACCTCAGATTTCTTAACCACCCACATTTGGTTGTCAAGATTGACTCTTCTTTTGTAAAATCTTTTCTTCGAACATTCACCAACTTCATATGTTGAATTTTTAAAAACTTTGAATTTTTCTGTTGGTGATTCATTTTTCTCAAAAATCTTTTCTTTAAGTTTAGAAACAACCTCCTGTTTGATGTTGGTTGATTTAGGACAATTCCAAGCAATATGACCAACTTCTTGACACCTGTAACAGGTTCTTGTTTCCTTTCTTTGATATGCTCCATTCTTCATTCATTCTTGCTTCTTAGCAAGAAATTCTCTGTTTGATTGCTTCCAGAATGAGCTCTTTTCTTCCTCTTCTGAGCTTGCTCCAGAAACAAATACAGTTTTTGGTTTATAAGTTTTCCTATTTTTATGATTTTTCGGTGGAATAAAACCCAAACCCTTCTTTTTGAAATTACCATTATGGTTTGGTCTCTTTTGAAAACCAGAACCAGAATTGTAACCCTTTTTCTTGTTTAATCTTTGTTTAACTCTTGAGGTGTAAGGACTTGGTTTTTCAGAAAGATTTTCATCTTTTATTTTAGAAATATTAATTTCTATTAGTTTGTAAACCTTTTTAATCAATTCAGTTTTAACACCTCTTATTGGAAATTCTTCATCAGTATATAATTTGTCTGAATCATTCAAAGTATATGCCACTTTGATTGGTTCGTCATTCAAATTAGATTTTGATAACAAGAATTCTTTATTGTAAACACGTTTAACCGACGACTTTGGACTGTCAAGTGATTATGTTCTCGAACTTTCAGATTCAGACTTTGACTCCGACTCCTCATCTTTATCCAACACCTGATCGACCACCTTTTTTATTAACTCAGACTCATGATCAGTGTCAGACGATGTGAATGTGACGTCAATATTTTCTGGTAACTCATCAGTTGTTTCGGATTTTAACTTTATATTGACAACCTTTTTGACTTGCTCTTCATTCGGTTTTCTGGGAGAATATCCTTCCCAGATCGGAGGTGGACACTTGTTATAATTTGCACCTTGTTTCTTACCCGTATCCTTCTCTTTTGGTTTCTCATCTTGAAAGGGTTCAAGACCTGCAACAGTTGGATAAATTCTGTCAATCAAATAATAAGAACTAGAATAACTCTGTAACAACCGTCTGATTCTTTCATTCTCTAATTTTTCTATCTCCAACTCTTGCTTCCACTTTGCACTTTCTTCAATGTAATAATTGATAGCTTTCTGCTTTGACATCATTATAGCATTCATCATTCTCAACGCATCTTCTCTTTTAGAATTTGTCTTTTGCAAACCAGTTACTGTTCTGTTTAACACATCATATGATTCTTTTACGTAGTTGAGATCAAACAATAATTTCTCTTTCATTTTCTCAAGCTCATTCATCTTCTCATCTTTCTCTGCACACTGCTTGCAAGATTCCAAACACTTTAAATACGGTTTGATAACTTCAACAATTTTTTCAACTTCAACAACTTTCTCAACTTCAATCACTTTCTCTGATTCAACTATCTTTTCAGCGACTTTAACTTCTTCACTTTGTTCATTCTTCACTACTTGAGCAACACTTTCACATTTCATCTTCTTCTGTTCTTTTGCTGCTCGTCTCTCCTTCAGCTTTTCCAATCTATCTGTAAAATAAAATTGAAAACTTTCAGGAGATAACATAGATTTTCCAATGTTTATTTGTATCTCTTCTTCATCATCACTGTCATCAGATGATGATTGATCAAAGACTTGAGTACTTTCAAAACTATCATCTGAAGTAACAAAATCTCCATCTTGATTCTTATCATCACTAGCAATCCCTTTCATCCATTCCTTCATCAAATCTGGCTCTTGAATGATTTTTGCAGTGAGAGCTACTACTTTTGAATCAGGTGGAATGTATTTGTCCCAACTAAAACCTTCTGCTACTTTTTCATCATCTTGATCAATTATGCCAAAAAAGCTTTCTTATTTGCTTCTTCGATCATTTTAGCATGTGCATTTTGTGGTTCTTTTTGTTGATACGGTTGATGAGCAACTTGTTGATATATGGCTTTCCGATAATAATCAATATTTACAAACAGATTATGTGCTCCACTTGCTTCTCGATTTTTACATTCCCTCTTGAAATGTCCTTTCTCCCTGCATCGAAAACAAGTAACTTTAGATTTATCAAAACCAAAAGTAGAAACATTAGCATCCCTGAAATCATCTCTTCCTGTAATCATCTTAAATTTTTCAGCTCTCCTCAAAACACTAGCTAAACACCATTTAATGTCCATAAGTTCCATCTCCTCTGCATCGATCTGATCGTAGTCCTCTTTTGTCACCATAGGATTTTCGATCCTTCCAGCAACCAATCCTTCATATGATTCTAACACTGTAACAAGTAATGACATATGACTTTTTGCAATCTCTTCAGAGAAATCTTGACCATTCTGAAGATGCAATGCGATGTTGCAGTTTAAAACATGACCGTTACTGCTATTTGAGTTTTGGAACTGATGACTTGAGGTTGACTTTGGACTAACACTTGGATATGAAGAAAATCCACTGCTACTGTTTGGATTTTGATTGACTGATCCGGATGAGTTTTCAGCACTGAAAGCCGTTTGGACTTTCAGACTAGCTTCAACATCTTGAACACTTCCTTTGTAATACATCTTGATGTCTTGTTGACCACTTGGACTGTTCATCCTTGCAATCTTTTGTTGTTCAAGATCTTGACCCTCAATCTTTTCAATGAACTGGGAGATTGTCAGTTTGTCATATTCTCCAGTGTTCTTTAAGATCACCAGATATGTACCCCATTCTTTCTGAGGTAAAGCATCAGCTAATTTATCAACCCATTCCTCTTGATCTTTGACTATTTCTAACAGAGACATAGATCGCACTAAGTGACAATATCTTTCAATCAGCTTCTTTGAAGATTCTCCTGGCAAACTTGAAAACAAATCAAATTCTTTCTTTAGCAATGATTTCTTACTCCTAATCATCTTTTCACTTCCCTCAAACTTAACTCGAAGTGCTTCCCAAATTGAACGTGAAGTGTTATCATGTTGGAGCAAAATGAGATGTCTTCATTCACAGCTTGCTGTAGCAGACTAATCATCATTTTTTCTGCTTTGTACATGTCTATTCTTTACCCGTTAGTTCAGAAATTGTTTTGATTACACCCAAATCCGTACGAGGTTTGACATATTTTTTCTCAATATACTCCCAAGATCTCAAATGATTAGCTTGAACCCAGTTCTCAAACCGATCTTTCCAACCATAATACTCCTCAATACCCATGAGTTTCGGGGGTTTTTGTAAGGTTCCAGTTTCATTTTCCATGTTCAAGTTCTGAGTAATGGTAGTCGGAGTAGTCGGGGCAGTAGCAAACGCATTATAGAATTCCTCTTCCATGATTCGGTAACAAGTTTTTCAAAATCAGCTACTTTCAAATTCAATGACCTGAAAAACAAATCCCACACGAAATGATGACTTCAAACGAAATACAACAACACACGATATACGCTCTTTCACACGAAATACTTGATTTCATGCGAAATAACAAGAAAAAAGATGATTTCGTGCGAAATAGATGCTTTCGTACGAAAAGGTTCACACGAAATAGGATTTTTCACACGAAATGAGTGATTTCGTGCGAAATCAATTCAAATCTCACACGAAAATCTGATTTCGTGTGAAATCAAACCTTGATTTCCTACGAAATAAAGAGATCAATGATTTCGTACAAAATACAGTGCAATTTCAAACGAAATAAGTCTGAAATCTGATTTCTGCGAAATTAGAGGATCTATTCCGTGCGAAATACTGCTGATGTCATCATCTCGGCCATATTTTTGTCAATTTGATCATGTTTTAGCTTGATTTTAGGTCCAATTCTTTCAAGGCTTTGTTAAAACACAGTTTCGCTTATAATATGAGAAATTCAATCCATTTTAACCGTTAAAACTTGTTCAATTTTGAAAAGAAGGTGTAGAAGTAGAAAATTCGATGAAATCAAGCTGAATTCGATAGAACTCCTCCTCCTGAGCTCTGATACCACTTGTAGGATCGTTTTCACAACCGAAACGAGTCGTTCAGAGGTGTTCTTCTCAATACGAGAGGCGGAAACTAACGTATTGAGTTCGCTTCAGCTAGATATTCACTTTAATTGTCTTTTTGATTGATTTGACAACGTTTTACAGTGAGTAGACACTTCAGCGGCACTTCAGCTCTGGAATCAGAAAGTTACAAACGAAATGGCACAACAGGTATTTATAGGCCACCCTATTTCGCACGAAACAGTTGGTGCGAAATCAATTTCACACGAAATAGTGCTTTCGTGCGAAATGACCAACTGATTTCGTACGAAATAGGTATCTGCTATTTCGTGCGAAATAACCCTATATCCTAATTTCTCGTTTTGCGTGCCCTGATCTATACAATCTAGTACAAGACTCGATACAAGACGAAGTCGACAGATGTATGCACCAACAAAAAGTTTTTCGAACACAACTAAAAGCCCCATGCACGTCCCATTTATAGCAATTTTCTGAGGCTCTCGCGGCCCGCGTAAACATTAATAAAACCTTACGCGGCCCGCGAGGGCCACCCTAGCTAGCGCTAGGGCTGCCGTGTCACGCCGTAGGTCTGCCACGTGTCATACACGTGGCATAGAGCTTATCCGGAGATTCAGTGAGCTGTCGCGGCCCGCGTAAGCTCAGCTTAAATCTTACGCGGCCCGCGAGAAGTCCAAAAAATTTGAATTTCTTGGTTTTTCATGAGAACTAGGGTTTTAGAGGTCCGGGTTTTCACTTATGGAGTGTTGTGGGGCATTTCTGCAGGTCCTTACATTTAAATATACGATACATCCCGGAAGTGATAAAATGTATCAAGATCTAAGAAAGAATTTTTGGTGGATAGGAATGAAAAAAGGATATAGCAAACTATGTTGCTAAATGTCTAACATGTTCACAAGTTAAAGCTAAACATCAGAAACCTTCAGGGTTATTACAGCAACTAGAAATGCCAATATGGAAATGGGAATTGATAAAAATGGACTTTGTTACCAAATTACCCAAGACTCGAAAAGGAAATGATACAATCTGGGTGATTGTTGACAGATTGACTAAATCTGCTCATTTCTTACCAATGAAGGAAACTTTCAGTATGGAACAACAGACAAGATTATTCAAGTCAAGGAAAGACTAAAAGCAGCACGAGATCGTCAAAAGAGTTTTGCGGATAACAGACGAAAACCTTTATAATTTCAAGTAGGAGATAAGATATTGTTAAAAGTTTCTCCATGGAAAGGAGTAGTTAGATTCGTTAAAAGAGGAAAGCTAAGCCCATGTATGTTGGACCTTTTGAGATTATTAAAAGGATGGGACATGTACCTTATCAGCTACAACTGCCAGAGGAAATGGCAGGATTACATGATGTGTTTCATGTATGTAATCTCAAAAAGTGCTTAGCAGACGAATCATTAGTGATACATCTAAAGGACATAGAGGTAAACGAGAAACTTAAGTTTGTAGAAAAACCCATTCAGATTGAAGATAAAAAGATCAAGAATCTCAAACACAAGAGACTAGTTATGGTCAAAGTGAAATGGGATTCCAAGAGAGGACCAGAAAACACATGGGAGCTCGAGTCAGAGATGCAGAAGAAATACCCACACCTATTCCAGTAGACCTCGAGGACGAGATCTAAAACAATGTGGGGGGATATAACAACCCTCCTTGAAACCTTAACGTGACCCTAAAACATTCCTGTTGGATCTGAGTTTGTTTTTTATTGTATTTTCGTTTGAAATTAAGATGAAAATGAAAGAGTTGTGCAGCGGAATTATGATGAAAACAAACTTTGCATACAATCAAACGAGAGTAATACTTTAATCAAACATCTTTTCACAATGAATCGAAAGATTGAATTTGTTTCAACAACGATTACAATGATTGATGAATGAATGCAAACTCCCCCTCAGCCAGAGCTCAGTAGTTTGTTCGTGCAAAGAAGACGATGTTGCAAAAGAGCTAATAGAACAGAACAAAGTACTGAACTATTTATAGGCACTTGCAAACCACTGAGCATCTTAGCTGACGTCACCATGAAAGTGACATCTAACCTCCTAACAAACTCTAACCTTTGATCTATACAAACACTGATGTACTAACTACTGCTATTACATTTCATTACATAAAAGACACTTAAACAGCTGATGCATCCTTCCACTGCTGTGAACCCAGCAGTGCTTGTCCAGATCAACAGTACTTGACTCAAGGCAGTAGATTGAATCAGCAGAGCTTTGGTCTTCCATCAGTCTTTGACATTGGGCAGTAGATGCAAGGCATCAGTTGTAGGTCAGCACTTAGTAAAATCAGCAGATAGGAGGTCAGTAGATATGAAACCACTTTCAAGGGGAGAGATTTGTATGAACCAACTGTAATCGTCTGCTTATTCTGGATCCACTGCTCTGATCCAGTTTTGGCTTTAATTATCTGTTCCTCTGATAGGGTTCAATCCCAACAGTTCCTTATATACCTCGTATACGAGAAACGAGCCCGTAATACCTCAATATTTATAAAAAACAAAGAAAACAAAATTCAGGAGTCGCTCACGGGGCGCGACCCCCTTAGCCTTCCTCTGATAGGGTTCAATCCCAACAATCTCCCCCTGGAACAGATAATGCCAAAACTCTTTATTATTTGTGGAAGACTTTATTGCCTCATCAACAGTTCCCTTATCTGACCTTTAAATTGTAATTCGAAGTCTAGGGCATCTGTATCTTCATCATCCCTGCTAAGTGGAAGATCAAGGAGATCCTGCAAATCTTCAAGACTCAGGCCAAGAGCTTGTTCCCTTGATATTTTCTCCACTTCTCCACCAGACCTGAGCAAAGTCAATACGCAGGTCTGTTTGTCAGTTTCCCACTTTTGTATTTTTGAGCCTGGTGGGTTTCTTGGGAGATGTTTATTTGCAGAAGTATTTGGTGAGGCTGGCCTGTTCATGACTGGCTGAGCAGCACTTGCAGTTTGTTCCAATTCAAGATCTTCTTTTATCATTACTTTCGTGCCTGCTTTTACAATGGCATCTCCAGCTAATAGATCTTGAATTGTTTCCATACTAAACTGGTTTTTGCTCCTTCTTTTGTAGATGGCAGCACCAGCTGGAGCAGTGGTTCTTTTGACTTGCAGCTTTGGTGGTCTTTTAGAAACCTCTGCTTTAGAATAGTCAGGCTTTTGAGGAACATTTGGGTCTTTCTTTCTTAGTTCCTCCAACCTTTTGTAGGTAACCCTGACTACATCTTCTTTCCATCTGGCAATTTGTCTTTTGTTTCCATATTCAGCAGCAACCAGTTCCTCTTTCATTCTTTGCAGTTCTACCTGTTTGTCAGGTACATTCTTTCTAAACTTTGCCCAGTCAGGAGGAGTGTGAGTGACCTTCCTTTTTATCATGTCTTGAATTCTTGCAACTTCATCTTCAAGCTCAGGAACAGTCCACTCTTTGTACATGTATCTCTCTCCTTTATACTTTTTGTGATCCATGATGCTTTCAATGTAGTCTTTCTTCAAAGTTTCAGTTGCTCTTTCTGAAATTTGTTGACTGACATTTTTTGCAAATTGTTCTAGGGATCTGACTTGTGTGAGCAGATATTGATAATTTCTTGAAATTTCTTTGTCAGATTTCCCTTGTGTGTTTCTTTTTGAGATATCCTCTGCTTGCTTGGCCTTGATTTCCAAATATTCATCAACATTTTTAGGCCAGGAATATCCCTTTATTGATGGCAAACTCCTTTTGGCAGGGTCATCCTCATAGTAAAAGGATTTTATTTCATCTCTAACAGCTGCTAGTTCAAGAGGAAATTGAACACCTGCAGGAGGTAAGGGCTTGTACATTGGAACTGAAGAGAGAGGAACAGGTTTTGGTATTGTGACAAGAGCTGAAGATTTTGAAGATGTTTGTGGTGGTGAAGTGTCATCATCTTTGAGAATTAGCCTTCTCCTTTTTGTTTGAGGAGGGGCTGATGATGTTTTGGATGGAACAGTGGTGGTGGATGTAGTGGCAGTGGTTTGTGATTGACTAACAATTGTTGAAACAACTGGTGTTCCAACCACTGTTGTCATTACAACAGATGTTGTAACAACCACTGTCTTCTGCTTCTTGGCAGGAGGTGATTTTGTTTTTGGTGGTAATGGTGGTAAAGCAGTGGATTTGGTGTATTTTGAAGTGGTGTGTGTTGAAGTGAGGACAGATGTTGAAACTACTGAGGTACCGGCAGTAGTTGATACAGCAGGAGTTACAACAGCTGTTTGGGTGGAGGTTTGATGCTGATGACTTTTGGATGGTGGTTTTGGAATATGCTTTGAAATTCTGGATGAGGTGGACTTAGGCTTCCTTTTTGTCTTAGGATTTTTAGTACCCTTTGAACCAGAACAACCCTGCTCATACAGCTCCATGAAAGCTCTTTTCTCCTCATTCCACCTTGAAATATCCTTTGCCATTCTATCTCTTTTTACACTTGCTACTCCTTCATCAAGTGCTTCTTGAGTAGCATCAACCTTCTTACTACCATCTGGCACAGGAATTTTTCTGGTCATGGCATCCTTTTCAGGTTCAATGTAGAGACCATCATCTATTCCTTTCTTCTTCCACTCCTGAATTTTCTCTCCCTTTTTGGCATTATCGTCTGGGAGTTGATCAATGAAAAGTACTGTTGGAGGAGCAGTGCCAGTGGTTTGCAAGAGCTGAGTTTTGAGAGCCTTCAGATCAGCCTAAGTGTTCTTGAACCTTGACTCCATTGCATTTCGCAGCTGTTGGACATGTTTTTCATGTTGCTGATCTGCTAGTTTTGCTTGGTGATGGAGAAAAGGTTGAAATAAATCCCAGAGCTCATTTGTAGTAGGTGCCATTTGTGGAGCAGGTGCTTGAGGTGGAATAGCAGTTGATTGTACCTTTTGTACTTGTAACACCTGTTGTAGCATATCTTTGAGTTCTGCAACAGAGTTATCAAGTTTTTCAATGCGATCCGTCAATTTCTGGTACTTTAAATCATCACCCAAGTGAATGAGATCATCTGATTTCCCACTAGCAGTGGTTTTATCAGTGGTAGATGTAGGGAGTATACTCCAAACATTAACCACAGATGCCCCTTTTTCTTGGTACTGGGGTCTTCTTCCTTCAACACTTGACAACCTTTTGATGTTGCCAGTAGGATAAATAAATCCACTGGTGGTTGGCAGAGGTGCTATAAAAGGAATTGCCTCCAAGGAAGTCTTATTAATGTAACCACTGTCCAACTGTAAACCAGTGGGTTCAACAGTTGTAGTGGCTGCTTCACTTGGACTACCACCAAGAGTTACTTGTAACTCAAGGGGTCTAACCTCCTCAGGTTGTGTTGGTGGGTTAGCAGAGATTGATACATCAGACCCAGTCAGTTGTTGAGGTATATTCTCTTTGATAGGTGATTGAGAAGGACTGGTTAATGTCTGGTTCAAATCAATTGCATCCAACAGCAGTTTAGTTGGTGGGGGAATTGTGGATGTGAAGGGTGGTGTAGAAAGTGGATTTGCCCCGGGTATTGAGCTGTGGATGATAGAAACGAGTGTTTCCAGAGCATCATGATGTGGAGACCCTATTTGTACAACCTGTTCTTTTTGTGAAGAAGCAGGAGGAGTTTCGGTTATGGGTTGAGATATTTGTACCAACTGCTGTGAGGAAGTAGCAGCAGTGGTTTCTTGTGACTTTTGTGTTGTCACTGGCAGAAGCTCAGGTATCTCATCCTCCAGAGATGCCTTTTTGATGGTTTTGGGGGGGTTTTGTGTTTTTCTTTTTGTTGGCTTTTTGGTGATTTTAGGTGTGGGTTTCAAAACAGTTGTGCTGCTGCTTTGATCACCTTGAGCAGTGGGCTCAGCAGCAGATACCTGAGGAGCAGTTGTAACTGCTAAAATCTGCTCAGGCATCTCTGCTTGTGTTTTGCAAGGTGCTAACATTCTTGAAAAAGTTTCAGTTGTTAAACTGTTTATTTGAGTAGAATCACCTTGGTTTATTACAGCTAAATCATCCTTACTGAATTTCTTTACAAAATAGTAACTTAAAAACCTTGGAAACAGTAAGAATGATTTTGTTTCAACATTATTAACCAAATCTTTAAAAATTTCCCGAGAATAGTTAAAATTTTCTCCTTGAAGAATTGCATATCCCAGATTTTGAATCTTTAAAGGGATTTCATTGAAAGAAGTGGTTTTGTTTGAAACACATAGTAGGAGGGTATGAAATAAAAATCTGGTTGCAGAAGGAAAATAACCTTTTTGTAAGGTAAGTTTCTTCATCATTGTGGCTTCATACCCTCTCTTAATAAAGTCAGTTTGCAACTCGTTTTTAGTGAAAGAAATTTTACCTTCTTGATCATCGAGTTGAAAGACCTCTGAAATGGATTGTGGCGTGATTTGGACAGCTTTACCCTTTATAGAAGAGTGTATGGTGGTTGCAGTGTCTCCTTGTTTTTCAAGGGTTGCATTCTTCCAAAACTCCCTTTGGGTTTCCAAATAGATTGGTGCATCGACAGTGAACAAAGTTTTGTACTTTGATTTTGCCATGGTGTCAATGATGGAATCGAAAACATTTGTGGTTCCTGGTTTTGTGAGAAGACCCAGGAGATTGTGAGATGGTTTACGTGGAATTTCAGTGGAGATTGCCTTTTGAGAGGCTGTTTTCGATGATGATTTGGATGAGGGTTTTGAAGAGGACTTCGATTTTGTCATTTTGAAGATGAATGATCGAAGAAATTTGTGAGAGATGAGAAGAAAAACTGCTTTGAGAAGAGAATTTTTAAGAATTCAATTCGACAGTAAAACCCTGTTTTGGTGGTGAATGGGGGACTTTATAGGGAAGAAAGTGAATGCTGAGGTGGCAGCCGTTACAAAAAGTCTGACCAATATGTACTGCCCACGTGACAACCCCTGGTGAAAGTGAAGGACAGTACTTTTGTGAAAGTGACTGATGAAGGCAGTGGTAGTAGAGCAGTGGATGATTTTCACTATCAGTGGATAGTATATCAGTGGATAAGACACTCTGCTTTTGAACAACAGAGTTTATCAAAGGAATGAGAGAACAGGGGTTGACTTTCAGCAGGGGACAGACGTTTGAAATAAAGCAGACTTTTGAACAATCAGTGGTTAATGGCAGACTTTTAAGGATTTTAATGAAAAATTTCATTTTAGCTATTTTTAAGGATGGAGTTTTGATTTTTTGAAAACATTTTGTTGCCTTTATTCATAGAAAACAAGATGTTGCTTGTTATTCCATGTTCAGCATCCCAATTCTAGAGACCAAACTTTCAAAAGTGGCTGTATCAAGTGCTTTTGTGAGCACATCAGCCAGCTGGTCTTTAGTTGGGACATGATGCAGAGAAATCAAACCTTTTTCATAGCAATCCCTCACAAAGTGATGTCTGATGTCGATGTGTTTGGTGGTTGAATGGGAAACTGGATTTTTGATGATATTTTCTGCTGCCTGACTGTCCAACATGAGTGGTGTCTTTAAGGCAGTGATACCAAAATCCAGCAACTGATTTTGAAGCCACAGGAGTTGGGCTGTACAGCTTGCAGCAGCAATGTATTCAGCTTCAGCAGTGGATGTTGAAACAGCTGCTTGCTTTTTGCTTTGCCATGAAACTAAGCAATCACCTAGAAATTGGCACCCTCCTGATGTGGACTTCCTTGTGGTGTGACATCCAGCAAAGTCACTGTCTGAGAAACCTGAAAGCTTGATGTTCCCATTAGCTGGATACCAGATACCAAGTGTGGGAGCACCTTTTATGTATCTGAAGATCCTTTTTACAGCAATGAGATTTGATTTTCTGGGAGCTGATTGACTTCTTGCACAGACACATGTTGCAAACATGATGTCTGGTCTAGATGCAGTTAGGTACAGTAAAGACCCAATCATGCTTCTATAAAGTGTTTGGTCAATCAGCTCATCCTTTTCATCAGACATGACCAGCTTATTTGTTGCCATGGGTGTGCTGCATGGTTTACAATCATTCATATCAAATTTGGTTAAAAGTTCTTTAGCATATTTTCTTTGATGAATGAAAGTTCCATTTTGCAATTGCTGTACTTGGAGACCAAGAAAGCATTGCAGCTCCCCCATAGCACTCATTTCAAACTCAGCTGTCATGAGTTCTCTAAACTCTTCACACATTGAGTTACATGTGCTTCCAAAAATAATGTCATCCACATAGATCTGGACAATCATTAAATCCTTCCCTCTCCATTTTAAAAGCAATGTTTTATCAATGGTACCTCTTTTGAAACCATTTGAGAGTAGGAAGTTGGAAAGAGTTTCATACCAGGCCCTTGGTGCTTGTTTCAGGCCATACAAGGCTTTGTTTAGCCTGTAGACATGATCTGGATAAAATGGATCCTCAAAACCTGGAGGTTGACAAACATATACCTCTTCTTGAATTGTACCATAGAGGAAAGCACTTTTGATATCCATTTGAAACACCTTCATATTGTGGTTGACAGCAAAGGCCAGGAACAGTCTAATGGCTTCCAATCTTGCAACAGGGGCAAATGTTTCATCATAATCAATCCCCTCTTCCTGTCTGTAACCTTGAACCACAAGCCTGGCTTTATTCTTGACAACAATACCCCTTTCATCAGTTTTGTTCTTGAAGACCCACTTTGTGCCAATGGGACTAACCTCTTCTGGCAGTGGTACAAGCTCCCATACTTGTTGTCTTTTAAACTGTTGGAGCTCCTCTTGCATGGCTTCTACCCAGCTGTTGTCTTTCAGTGCCTCTTGGTACTTGACTGGCTGATGGAGTGATAGAAAACCAGCAAAAAGACAAATGTTTTGGGTTTGGCTTCTTGTGAGCACCCCTTCATTTATGTTGCCAATGATTTGATCAGGTGGATGAGATCTCAAGAAGATTAAATCTCCTTGGTATGGTATGATGGCATTTGTTGGTGAAGGCTGCAAATGTGTATCATCTGAGCTAACCACTGCTGGGTACTTTGATGATCCAGCAGTGACTTCAAAAGGTGGTGGAATAGGAGGTAATGAAGTGGACACCTGCTGACTTTTATCCACTGTTTGAGGACTTTTGTCAGCAGTGTTTGAAGATGTGGAAGCAGTGGTTGATGGGCTACTTTGGTCAACAACTGTTGAGGTAGCAGTGGTTGAGCTTTGACAACTGTTTTGAACAGCTGGTGCTTTTCCTTTTGTGGCAGACCTTTGAGGGATGATGATTTCATACCCATAGTCTGGTGTTGTATCCTCTGATGAACCTACGCTATTAGTCTTGACAGCAGTATTTTCAAAAGTAAACTTTTCAAGTTCAAACAGATCTGCAGGATTTGCTGGGATTTTCATTGATGAAAGTTCATTGAACTTAACATTCAAAGTCTCCTCCACTGCCTTGGTCCGTGTATTGAACACTTTGTAGGCTTTGGCAGTGGTTGAGTATCCCAGATGATAACCACAATCAATTTTGGCTGCAAATTTTGAAATGGAATCTTTTAAGTTCAAAATGAAGCATGGACAGCCAAACACCTTGAAGTATGAAATCAGTGGTTTAATTTTATACAGAATTTCATAGGCAGTCTTTTTATGCCTGGAGTTTATTAAAACTCTGTTCTGAACATAGCAAGCAGTGTTTACTGCCTCTGCCCAGAAAGTTAATGGCAAACCTGAATCTGCAAGCATGGTTCTGGCAGCCTCAATCGGAGTTCTGTTCTTCCTTTCCACTACCCCATTCTGCTCTGGTGTTCTAGGGATGTTGTACTGCCTTACAATCCCTTTCTTCACACAGAAGGCATCCAACTCCCTATTTTTGAATTCTGTGCCATTGTCACTCCTGAAGCTTTTCACTGGAAGGTCAAATTGCTTTTCAACCTGTGTTACAAAGTCTTGCAAAATGCCTGCAGTCTCATCTTTTGAGTGTAAAAAGAAAGTCCATGTAAACCTAGAAAAGTCATCAACAATAACCAAACAATATCTTTTCTTTTTGAGGCTCATGACTTGAACTGGGCCAAACAAATCCATGTGTAGCATTTGCAAACACTGGGTTGTTTTGGACTCTTCAATGGACATGAAAGAACTTTTATGCTGTTTTCCTTTTAAACAGGAAATGCAATGTTCAGGACATGAAAACAATTTTTGTGGTAGGCCTCTCACCAAACCATTTTTTGAAATTTCTGTGATTGTCTTAAGATTTGTGTGCCCCAGCCTTCTGTGCCAAAGTTCTGTCTCTTTGTTAGAGGCAGCTGAGAACAGACAGGCATCAGCTCTGGGACACTCTTTTGACATGTCAACAACATAAACATTGCCACTTCTTTGAGCAACAAGTTTAGTTTGACCAGTTTTGATTATTGCTTCAATCTTTTTGACCATTTCTGGTCCAACAATCCTACAACAGTCTTTTGTGAAGAATGACCCAAATCCCTTGTCACTCATTTGGGACACACTCAGAAGGTTGAATTTTAGATTGTCTATTAGATTGACATTTTCAAATTTTACATTTCCAGATTGTACTGTACCAGACCCCAGAACTTTCCCTTTACTATTATTCCCAAAGGATATATCACCTCCTCCATGGATTTTAAAGTCTTTGAGGAGGGCTTTACATCCTGTCATGTGCCTGGAGCCTCCACTATCTACATACCAAAGACTATCAAAGCATGCAGAAGCTCCCTGCACATGAAGTAAACGGATTTGTTCATTAAGGTCTCCAAAGCCAACAAGGCTTTGGATGGGGTCTCAACAGTGTCTGGGATGGATGCAGAATGGTGGACAGCGGTTAGGTCAGGGGTTTGAACTGTTTTAGGACAGTGTTTCTCTAACCACTGTTGTGGGTCCTGACCAATCATCTGCTGGTAACCAAAAGGATGCCTGTTCACTTTGGGTTTAGAGGGCCTTTTGTAGGCCTCATAAACGTGTGGAATCCTTTGGTAAGACTGTTTTTCTCTGCCTTTTCTGAACTGATTGGCAGGGGGTGCATCAGTAACCTGAACATCTCTTTTGACAGATGTTTGGTTCAGCTGTTTTGTAACAGCTGTTTGAACTGGCACAAACAGTGGTTGTTTCTTGGTGAATTTGACAGATGTTGATGATGATGATGGACTCAAGGATGTTTTAGCAATGTACTCATTCTTTTTCACATCAAAGTTTTTGAGATACACACATGCTTGAGTTTTGTGGTTTGTTTTACCACAGACAATGCAACCTTCAGCTGAAACAATGACACTTGTTCTGTTTAAATCATAAGCTTTTAAGTGGAAACAATCTTTTGTTAGATGATTCCTTTTCTCACAGAATTCACAAAACAAGTTATCAATTTTTTCTTTCTTCTTTCTCTTTTCAGACTCCTTTGCAGCAGAGGTTTTAACCACTGCTGGGATGTCCTTGAGATGTATGACTTTAGCTTTTGGAGCCTTGACACCATCAGTTGATGTAAAGTCCATTGGCTTGAAATTTTCAAGAATGTCACACTCATCAGACCATTTTGGTTTAAACTGGTATTCTTCAAGCTCCTCAAAAGTGGAGGATCCCATTGGTCTGTCAAGTGTGATTTTGTTACCAAGTTTGTCAGTGATTTTCACTTCTTGGCCATTCTTGTTTGTGGGGATGAACTCAGTGGTTACATCAGTGGTTTGAACAGATTTTCCAAAAGCAGTGTTTTCATCATCATGTTTTCTATAGCCAACCCTAAATTTCACATTGCTTTTTATCTGTTTTTCAAGCATAACCTCATATCCTCTACAGGATTCCACCCATCTTTCACAAGTAATCTGGGTGGATTCCAACTCCTTTTTGCAAACTTGGTATTTTTCTACCATAGTTTGAAGTTGGGTTTTGGTTATGCTTTGCTCTTCTTTTAGACAGCTGATCTCTTTTTCCTTTTCAGTCAATTTGTTTTTAAGTTCTTTTAAAGACTTTTCAAATTTAACCTCATCAGTCAAGATTTTATCCCGAAGGTTTTCATTCACCTCTTTAATGTTAGCAAAAGCAATTATGCAATTGTCAGAACACAGTTTTTCAAGAACTTGAGGAGATACCTTGGCAACTGCCATCATTGCACAATCACATTGATGATCTTCTTCATCAACAGCTTTCACCTTCTTTTCACCAGCCTTTTCTTCTTTCTCTTCTTCTTTGTCCTCTTTGGACCATGGATCTGTCATTGGCTCAATCAGGGTACCTGAACTTTCTCCCAATAGTAGTTCACCAGCCACAGCAGTAACCACTGCTTCAGTCACCTCTTCCACTGTTTCAAAGCTCTGCTGTTCCTCCTCAGTTTCAACCCCCTCCTGTATTGACTCTAATGCCATCAAACAAAACTCATCATGAGAAGAATCATTAGAAGCATAGAGTGCAAAATTTTCATCACTAAGGTCTTCAGGCATACTGCTCCAGTCAACAAACCCTTGAGTGAAGAAACTTTGTTGATCTGGTTGTGCTGCTGCTGGAGCAGTGGTTTGAGGTGCAACTGGTTGCACTTGTACCTGTGGAGCAGGGGTTTGAACATATTGGATTTGTGGAACAGTAGTTTGGACATACTGTACTGGCACAGGGGTAGCAGCATAGTGAGCAGTGTTCACTTGAGCTGCTGGGGTATACTGGGCATAGTGCACAGTGCTTTGGTTTTGAGGTCTAGGATTTGAGCTAGGATGAGTAATTATGGGACCAGTAGTTTGACTCCTACATTCCCTAGCGAAATGTCCCAACCTATTACACTTGTAGCACTTGATTTTCGATTTATCCAACCCAACCCTTAGATTCCCATGCAAACCTGGGAATTTTCGCCCTGTTCTCTTGTAAAATTTGCTAGTTCTAACACTTAGCAAAGCCAGTTGGTGCAGGATGTCCATTTCCTCTAAGTCAGTGGGATCGAAATGTTGTAAATCATTGAGTTCAAAGCTTAGATTATCTGACATCTGGTTTTCATTTGCAGTGAATGCATAACATTGCAGAGTGAGGATCAGGGTTGTTGAAATTTGCACCAGCAGTTATGTCAATGAAGTGATCATAACCCTGATCCTTACCACTGCTCCCAGATTCTTCTTGACCCAGAAGAGCAGTATTACCGAAAGTGTAATCATCGGTAACTTTTCCTGACTCTTGTAACCTCCTTTTCTGGTTCAACTCCCTTTCGTAGGTCAGGAGTCGGCCGTGGAGTTGGGTTAAGGTCAGATCCTTGAATTCAGGTGAATTTCGGGTGACAAAAGCTATGGTGTCCCATTTTTCTGGCAGTGACCTGAGGAACCTGCTATTTTGAGTTGAGTTTGTAAAAGTGGTGTTAACAAGCCTCAGTTCACTGATGAGACAACTGAAACGTTCAAATTGTTGCGTTAGTGATTCACCTTTAACGTAACAAAATGTTTCATACTGTTGGTTTAAGATTTCCCTGTTGTTTTCTATGACTTCTTCAGTCCCCCCAAACTGTTCCTTAAGTGCGTCCCATAATTCTTTGGCACTGTTACAGTGTAACAGTCCAGCATATATCTCATTGGGCAGCGCTGATGCTATGATGCTAAACGCTTTAGCATCTAGTTCGATCTTTTGAAAGTCGGTTTCGGTATAATTTTCAACTGGTTTTGGAACGAACTTTTTAGCATCTTCAGCGCTTGGCACTGAAGGAACATGGGGACCATAAATGACAGACCTCCAACAACCTGTGCTTTGTTGAGCAAGGATGTGACCCATCCTTCTCTGCCAGATGTTGTACTCATTTCTTTTTAGCATAGGTGGTTTAAAAAGTGAGCCGATGTTGTTTTTATCATCCTGAGATTGTGACGTCATTCTTGTTGTTTTACAGACACTGAGAAATCAACTTTAATGGTGATTAATCCTTGCTCTGTTTTTCAACGGACGAACAAACGATCAGTATCAACTGTTATGAGCTGAACTATTTACGTCAAAATGATTGTTAAATCAAATTTGACTGTCCAAGCTCTGATACCAATTGTTGGATCTGAGTTTGTTTTTGATTGTATTTTCGTTTGAAATTAAGATGAAAATGAAAGAGTTGTGCAGCGGAATTATGATGAAAACAAACTTTGCATACAATCAAACGAGAGTAATACTTTAATCAAACATCTTTTCACAATGAATCGAAAGATTGAATTTGTTTCAACAACGATTACAATGATTGATGAATGAATGCAAACTCCCCCTCAGCCAGAGCTCAGTAGTTTGTTCGTGCAAAGAAGACGATGTTGCAAAAGAGCTAATAGAACAGTACAAAGTACTGAACTATTTATAGGCACTTCCAAACCACTGAGCATCTTAGCTGACGTCACCATGAAAGTGACATCTAACCTCCTAACAAACTCTAACCTCTGATCTATACAAACACTGATGTACTAACTACTGCTATTACATTTCATTACATAAAAGACACATAAACAGCTGCTGCATCCTTCCACTGCTGTGAACCCAGCAGTGCTTGTCCGGATCAGCAGTACTTGACTCAAGGCAGTAGATTGAATCAGCAGAGCTTTGGTCTTCCATCAGTCTTTGACATTGGGCAGTAGATGCAAGGCAGCAGTTGTAGGTCAGCACTTAGTAAAATCAGCAGATAGGAGGTCAGTAGATATGAAACCACTTTCAATGGGAGAGATTTGTATGAACCAACTGTAATCGTCTGCTTATTCTGGATCCACTGCTCTGATCCAGTTTTGGCTTTAATTATCTGTTCCTCTGATAGGGTTCAATCCCAACAGTTCCTTATATACCTCGTATACGAGAAACGAGCCCGTAATACCTCAATATTTATAAAAAACAAAGAAAACAAAATTCAGGAGTCGCTCACGGGGCGCGACCCCCTTAGCCTTCATCGTCACGGGTCGCGACGGACTTTGTTTGTTGGACAAGGCATTGCGCCACGTGTCCAGTGACTCAGCGACCCTACCCCTTGACTCAGCGAAGCTATAAACGATACGTGTTCTCTCGCGGGCCGCGAGAGAGTTAGAGATGGGCTACGCGGGCCGCGAGCCGCCTTCGAATCAGCCTATAAATAGAGGCTGCAGGCTTCATTTGCAATTCGATCAAAATTCGAATGCTCTCTCAACTTTCTGTTAGCAATTATAATACTCGGGATATTATACCCCTATAAAGCGAAGCTCTACCTCGTTGTAAGTATTGTAACCCTATTTGTTACCCTACACGATCGATTTAGGGCTCCGTAATGCATGTCAAGGCTCTGCCTGACTCAGTCATTGGAGTTCTGTCTCGTGTTACACCCGATTAATCTAGGACTCTGTAATGCATGTCAAGGCTCTGCCTGACTCGGTCATTGGAGTTTTGTCTCGAGTTGTACGGTTAATGTGATTTAGGTTATTCTACTAACACGTGTGCATTGTTTAATTTTAATAGATAATAACTAGGAGATTCACCTGGAAGCTTTAGTTTTATCTAAGTAAACAATGTGAGTATATTCTCTTTTTGTCACCTTTTGTAAATAACTTTCGTGAGTCAAAATACTTTACCAAAATCTCAAATGTTTTAAATTACACTTAACAGTAATGGGGTATTTGTTATTCTACAATTGCTGCCGGTATGTTAGGGTTTTGTATACAAAATGTGAAAGACATTACTATTGGACAATGAGATAGCCAATGAGTAATATGACCCACATGACAGTACTGAATGAGTAATTGAGTAGATATAAACAAATGTAATTGCGGATGCCCTCAATACTGTAAAGTGATAAAATTGTTTTGATTAAACTGGGATGCACTTGCCAGTATTTATTGCTGATAAAAAATTTTAAAACGTGTTTCAGGTAACAAAATGTGAATGCCAATAGAAGCCAGCTGGAGAGCACTGAAGGCTTGGAAAAGTGGCTATAAAAATTACCTAAATAAAAATGAGTTTTATCTTTTGATAAACTAGGGTTTATCCCTATAAAGATGTTATAATAAAAACTTGGGTTTTATCCCACTGTTTATTATACAAAGTTTGGTGTTTTAACTTTGATAAAATATTTCCTAACTACGGTCCTGATGAAAGTTTTCTGCTGCCAAATTAAGAAACGCCGATACCATCTGACTGATCTCGCGGCGCCCCCTCCCGTGGCAGGGGTCGGGGGTTGCGACAGTTTATAAATATGTGTTTTCGTTCATCGAAATATTGTTTGCATTTGCAAAAACTTGCATGTCTTTCCACCCCCGAAAACATTTTATAAAAATGTAAAACTGTAAAAAGTGGGCGTTATGAACTCACCTGGATATCCTTGTGCAAAGCTAGCTTAATACGACTATGCGATGTCGTTTCCAAGACGTGACTCGCTAGCGTGCATTCTATAATATCCCTAACACGGAATATCTTATAAATTTCTAAATAAATGCGGTAACTAAACTACGTGTCACCGAGCTCTACCGAATCGTTAACCGAACGATTCGATGGTAAGTTGTTAACTCAATGAAAACGATTAAGTTATACTTGTTAGTTCGCTTATTGTCGGTAATAACTAGTAAGTCTTGAAAAGACTTAGTTCTCGAAAGATTTAAAATATATAAATATTCATATAAAAATATATAAATATATCGATATAATCGCGTTAATCGTCTCGAGAAATCGTAGGTGTATGTAAAGAATAGTTATATGAAAATAAAACATTATATAACCAACTCGTATTATGTATCGCGTCTTGTATGATAACTTAAGAAAATATAGGTATATGTCGTTTAGGCGTTTGAAATAAATATAAAAATTTATATCTATTTTATAGCAGTATCATCGAGTTGTTGGATGTTTGAAATAAATAGATAAACTACATCTATTTTTATACAAGAATTCGTGTTGTACGATATTTGAAATAAATATATAAACTATATTTATTCTGTAAAAGAATCCGAATTGTTTGATGTTTGAAATAAATATATAAATTATATTTATTTTTGTAAAATAATCCGAATTATTTGATGTTCAAAATAAACTATTTTTACTTTTATAAAAGAATTCGAATTGTTCGACGTTTGAAGTAAACTATGTTTACTTTTATAAAAGAATTCGGATTATTTGACGTTTGAAATAAATGCGCAAACTATATGTATTTGTATAAACGAAATCGGGTTATCGGCATTTGAAACAATGTAAATAATTATATTGATTTTATAAAAGATTTGTCGTATTTTTAAGTTTAAAATAAATATAATAACTATATTTATTTGTTGTTCAAATAATTTCCGTAACGTTGTTTTCGTAAGTTGTAAGGTGTTGTTGTTGATAATATATGTTTATATCTTGTTTTACGAAAGTCGTTTGAATCCGATAGTTATTGTTTTACAATAAAACGCGTTTTGTTTTCAGATTTTTTTGAAAAACGGGCAGAATTTCCTCTGTTTTTGGACGCCCCGAGAACACAAGTTGTCGTTATTTTTCAAAATTTAATCTATATATATATATATAATTTTGTCAAATATATCAAACGTAACCTATAATCAATCGGTTCGAGCTCGTTATCACGTAATAGAAATAAGGAATAATTAACGTAAATAGTATTCGTTCTAAATCTTTTACCGAATCTTCATGTCGAAACGTCGAAAATAAGTCAGCTGAGCTGACCGGGTCAACTTAGCTGACCGGGTCAACTGAGCTGACCGGGTCAACTGAGCTGACCGGGTCAACTGAGCTGACCGGGTCAACTGAGCTGACCGGGTCAACTGAGCTGACCGGGTCAACTGAGTTGACCGGTTGAGTTGATCGAGTCAACTCACTGTGTTGACCAGGTTTAATAAGGAATAATTAACGTAAATAGTATTCGTTCTAAATCTTTTACCGAATCTTCATGTCGAAACGTCGAAAATAAGTCAGCTGAGCTGACCGGGTCAACTTAGCTGACCGGGTCAACTGAGCTGACCGGGTCAACTGAGCTGACCGGGTCAACTGAGCTGACCGGGTCAACTGAGCTGACCGGGTCAACTGAGCTGACCGGTTGAGTTGATCGAGTCAACTCACTGTGTTGACCAGGTTTGACCGAGTCGACTCGGTTTGACCGAGTTGACCCGTTTCCTTGAACTCCGAACCGAACCATTGACTGTTGTTGACCATCTTTGACTTGTTTGACCAGACCTGAAAATCTGTGGTTGACCCGAAGAACCCGAACCTGCTGAACCTGTGAACCGAACAAGCCGAACCAAAACTCGAACCAAAACAAAGCCTGACCCGCAACTTTGACCAGGAATAAAACCCGGAAATTCAAAACTCGAACTAAACCCGAAAACCTGCTAAAACGGAACCCAAAATCTGGTCCAAAACATCCCAAGATTAACTCGAAACATTAGAGGTTAACTTAACCGAAATCTGTCACACCCCCAAAATCCACCATGCGGAGTATCACCGCTTGGATGCGTGACATGACCAGGATCAAGCCACCAATCATATTGAACAACGTATTTAAAATAGATAAAGTCCAACCACGCAATATAATTGGTGTTCAAAAACTAGTTAACCAAGTTCAAATTAAACAACGGAAGCATAAAACGTAAAACCAAAACATAAGTTATAAGTTTAGCAAGTTTAACATGGCACACACTGTCCATGTCCCACAACGACTCCTTCCTCTCGTGCAAGCTCCATAAATACCTAACGACCTGCAAGGCATGTAACAAGGAATCAACAACAAAGTAGAGCGAGTTCACAGTAGGTGTTTGTTATAAAGTAGTTTCTCAAGAACTATGAGTTTGTTTGCAACTACCAGTTAAATCAGCTTTCCTTGTTTTCCAAACCATAGACGGTGGGGGCTACCCCATGTTGTGAACCACTAGACTAGATGTATATATAAGTGTCCTTCCCAATCCGAGGACAGAAGTACATATTAAATACGTAGGTTTAGCACTGGTGTCCTTCCCAATTCGAGGACAGAGGTACGTATAAGAATACGTAGGTTTAGCGCTGGTACCCTTCCCAATCCGAGGACAGTGGTACGTAGTGAATACGTAGGTTTAGCGCTGGCGTTCTTCCCAATCCGAGGACGGAGGTACGTATAAGAATACGTAGGTTTAGCGCTGGTGTCCTTCCTAATCCGAGGACAGAGGTAAGTAGTCTAGTAGTGGTGAAAGTACAAGTTCCGTCTTAGCTATTTAATCCCATTCCCAACCCACCGGGAATCCCATGCCTTAAGAGTGTGAAGTCACCTTTGGTTGCTCGGTTGAACTCTTAAAATAGCTAACAATCGGTGTTGGTCAATCACGTCCTAGTATGATTACCACTTAGTTTATTAGTGACTTCAAATAAGCACGAAGTTCCTACACGCATCTACCACATAACATGCACTCACTTTAACTGTTCATGCCCATATAAACTTCCCATCTATTCCCATTCATAAGCAAACATACGACATTGCACATAACACTTTCATTGACATATAACACATTAGATCATTCTCAGAAAAGCTACCCGACATTTAGACATGCAAATTACTACTTATGTCGTTTCAGCTTTAACATTCAAAACTGGGCTGTTTTCGGGAATTTTAATAAAATAGTTAACATGTTCCAAAAATTCCCAACTTTTTACAGAAGGTCTTAAACGATCTAAATATTATTGTGTAAAAATCTCGGGATCCAATTCATTACCAATACCGGACTGCAAACTGCAATCAGATTCGTCACTTTCTGACTGCAGTCCACAGAATAATTTATTTAAAATTCATCGTAAGTCCGATAGATGAAATTCCAATTGGGGCATTACAACGACATCAATGGTCATCTACAGTATTTCATGAGCTAATTCTACACAGATTTCAAGTTATGATGAAAATAACACACATTTTCTGCAGTAAAAATGAAGCTTTTGCTGCTGTGAAAAACGACCCTTTAAAAATAGCAAACGAAGTCCAAAAATTATGATTCCAGTGCCATTAGAGCCGTATTTCGAAATAACACGTTATAGACTCAAGAAAATTGATTTTTTGTTAAGTTATGACCTGGTTACAGCCGACTGAAGGCGGCTGTAACAGTTTGACAGCTTCCTGTTTTCAGCTTATAGCGCTCTAACGCAAGTTCTATTTGTTCCGTTAACATGTTTAGTGATCAACAACAACATTTAACATCACTTGCAGCCGGTTATTGTTTATTTAATTCAGATTTATCATGTCAAGTACCATTGTTCATAACAGATTTCTAGAGTACAAGTTTTCATCAAGTTACCATCATCAACATAAACAAGACAACATCATACAAGCATTATTTCATCCTATTATATCTTTTAACTACTCAAAATGGAAGTAAACAAAGGTTAATCAAGGACTTATAACTAGCTCAAAGGCTAGGGAAGAACTCTAGTGAAAAAGATGAAGAGAATCGTGTGTAAAAGCAAGTAATGGAAGCTCCTTGATGATCCACAAGCTCCAAGTTCCAAGAATCACCTTTTAGCACTTGAATGAAGCTTAAAAATGGAAAGATGAGGGTTGTAAGGTGGTGGTGGTGGCGGTTCTTGATGGAGCCGAGAGGGGAGAGGGAGAGATGAGGGAGTTGGGGTGATTTTTGTGAAGATATGATGAGATAGGAATGATCTTATACACCATACTTGTAAAGATTATCTTTCAAATATTATGTCTAAAATATCAAGCAACAATCTTCTCAAATCTTATAGGATCTTAGCAAGATCATGGGTGATCTATGGTGGGGTCCTCATGACCGATTACTAGTATGGGGGGGGGGGGGCTAAGTGTAAAATTTCATGGTAAGTGGTAAATACTAGTTCAAATCCAAGTATATGATTACATATGTTAGTTAGTGGATATTCTAGTAGGTGTTATGGTGTTCGGGGATCATAACTAGCCAAGAAATAATTAAACAATGTTTATTGCAATATTTTGGTGTCCCGGGTAATGTCCGGTTGTTCGGTTAGATACCGGTTCGTTAAAGTGCTAAGTTGTTCCGTTTAGTGTCTTTTATGTATTTTTTTGTAACACTTTTAATTCCCAACACTTAGGAATGCATACAGGACCATTTTGTCAATTTTCTGCACAAGACTAGTATGTGAACAAGCACATGTAAGTATGACACAGTAATCAGAAAGCAGTTAAGTAATTCAGCACAGTCATCAAGCACTTTAATTAACATTAATTAATCGTACGGATACATGTAATTATGAGGGTTGTCACATTCTCCCCTTGTTAAGAAAATTTCATCCCGAAATTTAGCACGTTGTTACTGAGGAAGCTAGTTAAGTTGCGTGGTTTCCTGGTTTTCCTGGGGTGTCACATCATCCCCCCGTTGGTTTGGAATTTCGTCCCAAAATTCTGCAGTAGCTTCAGCCTCAGTAGTGGTTGTACTTTTCCTAAACAATTGGGGATACTTGAGTTTTATTTGGTCTTCTCGTTCCCAGGTATACTCTGGGCCACGACGGGAGTTCCAACGAACTCGAACAAGAGGTATTCTGGTACGCTTGAGAATCTTAACATCTCGATCAGTATTCTCTACTGGTTCCTCGACGAATCGCAACTGGTCATCGATTGTGAGCTCCTTTAAGGGAACCATGAGGGTCTCATCTGACAGACACTTCTTCGGATTCGACACATGGAAAACATTGGGAACTCCGCTGAGTTCTGCCGGTAGATTCAGCTTGTAGGCGACTTTGCCAATTTTCTCAATGATTTCGAATGGTCCGACATATCGCGGGTTGAGTTTGCCTCGTTTTCCAAAACGAACTACATCTTTCCAAGGTGAGACTTTAAGTAGCACTCGATCCCCAACCTGGAACTCGAGGGGTTTCCTTCTCTTATCAGCATAGCTTTTCTGACGGTCACGAGCTGCCGCCATTCGCAGTCGTATCTGAGCAATCCTCTCAGTCGTGTCTACCACAAGTTTTGGGCCTGTGATTTGGCTGTCACCAACTTCTGCCCAACAAAGAGGTGATCGGCACTTCCGTCCGTACAATGCCTCGAACGGAGCAGCCTGGATGCTGGTGTGGTAACTGTTGTTATACGAAAACTCCACTAACGGGAGGTGTTTTTCCCAGCGGTTACTAAAGTCGATTACACATGCCCTGAGCATGTCTTCAAGGGTTTGGATGGTGCGTTCAGATTGCCCATCCGTCTGTGGATGATATGCCGTGCTCATGTCTAATCGAGAACCAAAGGATTTGTGCATAGTTTGCCACAACTCAGATGTAAAACGTGAGTCACGATCAGAAATGATGGAGGTTGGCACTCCGTGCCTTGATACTGCTTCCTTTAGGTAGATGTCTGCTAGAGTAGAAAACTTGTCGGTTTCCTTGATAGCCAAGAAGTGTGCAGACTTAGTCAATCGATCCACTATCACCCAAATAGTGTCATTTCCGCGTTGAGATCTAGGCAGGACAGTAACGAAATCCATGGAAATTTGCTCCCATTTCCATGTCGGGATCTCTGGTTGTTGAAGTAGGCCTGATGGTTTCTGGTATTCGACCTTGACCCTAGCACAAGTCAAGCATTTACTGACGTAGGTTGCTATGTTGGCTTTCATACTAGGCCACCAGTACGTAGTCTTTAGGTCGTGGTACATCTTATCCGAACCAGGATGTACTAAATAACGAGACTTGTGTGCCTCATCCATCACAAGCTCACGTAGATTACCATAGAGTGGAACCCAGATACGCCCGTTTACATAGTAGGCGCCGTCTTCCTTTTGTTCTAACCGTTTCCTTGATCCTCGTAGGGACTCTACCCTGATGTTCTCTGCTTTCAATGCTTCAACCTGAGCATCTCGTATCTGAGTAGGAAGACTAGATTGGATGGTAAGTTGTAACGCGCGCACACGCTTAGGTGTAGTATCCTTTCGACTGAGGGCGTCGGCCACAACATTGGCCTTGCCCGGATGGTATTTGATCGCACATTCGTAATCATTCAAGAGCTCGACCCATCGACGTTGTCGCATGTTTAACTCCTTCTGCTTGAAGATATGCTCGAGACTCCTGTGATCGGTGTAAATGGTGCACTTGGTACCGTACAGGTAATATCTCCATATCTTAAGTGCGAAAACAACTGTGCCCAGCTCCAAGTCGTGCGTAGTGTAATTTCTTTCGTGGATCTTAAGCGGGCGTGATGCGTAGGCAATGACCTTGTCCCGTTGCATCAACACGCAACCAAGTCCTTGTATGGAAGCGTCGCAATAAACCACAAAGTCATCTGTGCCTTCAGGCAATGAGAGGATAGGCGCGCTACAAAGTCTATCTTTTAAGTGCTGAAAAGCAGATTCCTGTGCATCACCCCAACGATAGGTGACACCCTTCTGAGTTAGCGAGGTGAGAGGTTACGCAATCTTAGAGAAATCCTTGATAAACCTCCTGTAATATCCTGCCAAACCCAAGAATTGGCGGATTTCTGTTGGTGTACGGGGTGCAGGCCAGTTCTTGAACGAGTCAACCTTGGATGGATCCACATGAATCCCATCCTTGTTTACCACGTGGCCTAGAAAGTGTACTTCACGAAGCCAGAAGTCACATTTCGAAAATTTGGCATACAACTGCTCTGTTCGAAGAAGTTCCAAAATAAGCCTCAAGTGTTGCTCGTGTTCTTCCTGACTCTTTGAATAGATCAGGATATCGTCGATGAAAACTATGACAAACTTATCCAGGTAAGGTTTGCATACTCGGTTCATGAGATTGATGAAGACCGCAGGTGCATTCGTCAATCCGAAAGGCATAATCATAAACTCGTACTGGCCGTAACGAGTTCTGAATGCTGTTTTGGAGACGTCCTCATCTCGGACTCTCAGCTGATGGTATCCCGATCTCAAATCAATCTTAGAGTAAAAGCTCGACCCTTGCAGCTGGTCGAATAGGTCATCAATACGTGGGAGAGGATAACGATTCTTCACGGTCACCTTGTTGAGTTCGCGGTAGTCAATACACATTCTGAAGGTACCGTCTTTCTTCTTCACAAATAACACTGGAGCTACCCAAGGCGAAGAACTAGGACGTATGAAACCCTTTTCCAAGAGTTCTTGTAGTTGCGTGGACAGTTCTTCAAGTTCTGATGGAGCTAGACGATAAGGTGCTCGAGCTATGGGCTCTGCTCCAGGAGCTAGCTCGATTTGAAACTCAACTTGACGATGAGGCGGAAGACCAGGTAATTCCTCAGGAAATACCTCAGGAAAATCACGTACAATAGGTATGTCTTCTATCTTCCTTTCTTTCGAGGATGTATCAAAAACGAGGGCTAGAATAGCAGTGTGGCCCTTTCGCAACCACTTTTGGGCCTTAAGGAAAGAGATGATGCCCACAACAGCACCACTCTTGTCGCCACGAATCACGAGGGGTTCTTCACCAGAACGAGGGATGCGGACAATCTTCTCGTTGCAAAGAATTTCCGCTTGCTGATGAGATAACCAATCCATCCCAATAACAACGTCGAAACTACCTAGAACTATAGGAATAAGATCGATAGAGAAGGTCTGACAAGCTAAGATGAGGTTACAGCCCTTAACTATGTGTGTGGCTTCAAGACTTTTACCGTTTGCTAGTTCTACCGTGTGTTTGGTGTTCAAAAGTGTTAGAGTGCGCTTAAGCATTTGGCTAACTTTTAAGGACAGATAACTAGTATCGTCACCCGAATCGAATAAAACAGTAACAAAGAAATCATCCAGAAGAAACTTACCCATCACAACGTTGGGATCGTTCCTTACATCACCCTGACCAATCACGAAGGCATGACCTCGGGCGCCATTGCCATTATTGTTACTCTCGTTGTTGCCTCCATTGTTGCCTCCATTGTTGTTCCCGTTTCCTTGGTTGTTGTTCTGATCCTGATTCCGATTCAGCTGTGGACAGTGCCTCTTGAAGTGACCCTCAGCACCGCACTGGTAACATCCCTTATTACCCTGCTGGTGTTGCCGTTGGTTCTGTGGAGCTTGTGGCTGCTGTTGTCGATTCTGATTCGCAGGACGTGAGCTCCTGCAATCTTTGGCTTCATGTCCAGGTTTGTTACATCTCTGACAACGACCCTTGCTGCATGCCCCACTATGGTGCAAATTACATCGATTACACTTAGGGTGATTTCCCCTGTATCCACCCAGACCCTGATTCTGACCGCCTGAGGATTGCTGACCAGGGCTCTTGTAATCGTCTGTCTTTCGCCTGAGGATTGCTGACCAGGGCTCTTGTAATTGTCGCTAGTAGTTTCAGAAGTAGTAGTAGCACTAATACGCTTGGGCAGCCTGTGCTGCTCTACTGCCTGATTAGTGAGGCGATGTGCTAGACGAATCACTTGCTGGATAATGCCAAGGTTAGCCGCAGTCACATGACTCTGGATTTCTGGCACTAGACCCTTGAGGTACAGCTCGATACGCTTGATAGGAGGATCCACCATAGTAGGACACAAGATGGCTAATTCATTTGATCTCTTCATATATGCCTCGATCTCGGACCCCGTCATCTTCAAATTGAAGAATTCCACCTCTAGCTTGTGGATGTCATCACGATTACAATACTCTTCTTTGATCAATTCCTTGAAGTTGTTCCATGGGATGGCATTAGCAACCGCCAGCCCTAGCAGTTGAACTTGTGCTTTCCACCAGGTTAGTGCTGCACCTTCGAGTGTACCAGTAGCAAACTTCACCCTACGAACCTCAGGGCATTCACACATTTCGAAAACAGACTCGAGCTTCTCGAACCAGTGAAGGAGACCTACCGCTCCTTCCGTGCCGCTGAAGGTACTGGGTCGGCAATCCATGAAGGTTTTAAACATACACACAGGAGGTTGAGCAGGTTGACCTGTCGTGTAAGAAAGGATAAACAAGATTAAGCACGAGAGTTGGTTCACGAGAGTAGGATCTAAACATCCTAGGATAGGTCGAATTGCAGGTTATACTTCCTGCAGGGGCTGCTGCGAGTGCCTCTGCAACTCGTTCATTGATAGGAGCCTTCAGCTGGGCTTGAGTCAAGTTCAAACGTCCACTCATGATCTTCACATCAAAGAGGGCATAAGTGAGAAAGGTGTCACGAAAGTGTGTATGTGTGGAGTGACAGAAAAGAGTAAGCACACATAGTTCAAACAACAGTTGCTACTTTAACTAAGCATACCATAAACAATGCACTACTTAGACTAACGGGCAGGCAATACTAAATAAACCATATTACCTATAGTGTTGAGTCTTGCACGTGGAGCGAAGTGTCGTTATGGATCGTTGAGCACTGTACAGGTTATAGTCTGGTTTTGTCAAAAAGCTTTTCCCTTTTTAAAACCAAGTTCGTTATAACCAATGGCTCTGATACCAATCTGTCACACCCCCAATCCACCATGCGGAGTATCACCGCTTGGAGGCGTGACATGGCAAGGATCAAGCCACCAATCATATTGAACAACGTATTTAAAATAGATAAAGTCCAACCATGAAATATAATTGGTGTTCAAAAACTAGTTAACCAAGTTCAAATTAAACAGCGGAAGCATAAAACGTAAAACCAAAATATAAGTTATAAGTTTAGTAAGTTTAACATGGCACACACTGTCCATGTCCCACAACGACTCCTTCCTCTCGTGCAAGCTCCATAAATACCTAACGACCTGCAAGGCATGTAACAAGGAGTCAACAACAAAGTTGAGCGAGTTCACAGTAGGTGTTTGTTATAAAGTAGTTTCTTAAGAAGTATGAGTTTGTTTGCAACTACCAGTTAAATCAGCTTTCCTTGTTTTCCAAACCATAGACGGTGGGGGCTACCCCATATTGTGAACCACTAGACTAGATGTATATATAAGTGTCCTTCCCAATCCAAGGACAGAGGTACATATTAAATACGTAGGTTTAGCGCCGGTGTCCTTCCCAATCCGAGGACAGAGGTACGTATAAGAATACGTAGGTTTAGCGCTGGTGCCCTTCCTAATCCGAGGACAGTGGTACGTAGTGAATACGTAGGTTTAGCGCTGGCGTCCTTCCCAATCCGAGGACGGAGGTACGTATAAGAATACGTAGGTTTAGCGCTGGCGTCCTTCCCAATCCGAGGATGGAGGTAAGTAGTCTAGTAGTGGTGAAAGTACAAGTTCCGTCTTAGCTATTTAATCCCATTCCCAACCCACCGGGAATCCCATGCCTTAAGAGTGTGAACTCACCTTTGGTTGCTCGGTTGAACTCTTAAAATAGCTAACAATCGGTGTTGGTCAATCACGTCCTAGTATGATTACCACTTATTTTATTAGTGACTTCAAATAAGCACGAAGTTCCTACACGCATCTACCACATAACATGCACTCACTTTAACGGTTCATGCCCATATAAACTTCTCATCTATTACCATTCATAAGCAAACATACGACATTGCACATAACACTTTCATTGACATATAACACACTTTCATTGACATATAACACGTTAGATCATTCTCAGATAACCTACCTGACATTTAGACACGCAAATTACTACTTATGTCGTTTCAGCTTTAACATTCAAAACTGTGCTGTTTTCGGGAATTTTAATAAAATATTTAACCTCTTCCAAAAATTCCCAACTTTTTTCCAGAAGGTCTTAAACGAACCAAATATTATAGTGTAAAAATCTCGGGATCCAATTCATTAATAATATTTTATAAAAAAATCATTTACCGGACTGCAATCAGATTCGTCTCTTTCTGACTGCAGTTCACGGAATAATTTATTTAAAATTCATCGTAAGTCCGATTGATGAAATTCTAGTTGGGGCATTACAACTGCATCAGTGGACATCTACAGTACAAATTTCATGAGCTAATTCTACACAGATTTCAGGTTATGATGAAAAACATAACACACATTTTCTGCAGTAAAAATGCAGCTTTTGCTTCTGTGAAAAACGACCCTTTAAAAATAGCAAACGAAGTCCAAAAATTATGATTCCAGTGCCATTAGAACCGTATTTCGAAATAACAAGTTATAGACTCAAGAAAATCGATTTTTCGTTAAGTTACGACCTGGTTACAGTCGACTGAAGGCGGCAGTAACAGTTTGACAGCTTCCTGTTTTCAGCTTATAGCGCTCTAACGCAAGTTCTATTTGTTCCGTTAACATGTTTAGTGATCAACAACAGCATTTAACATCACTTGCAGCAAGTTATTGTTTATTTAATTCAGATTTATCATGTCAAGTATCATTGTTCATAACAGATTTCTAGAGTACAAGTTTTCATCAAGTAACCATCATCAACATAAACAAGACAACATCATACTAGCATTATTTCATCCTATTATATCTTTTAACTACTCAAAATGGAAGTAAACAAAGGTTAATCAAGGACTTACAACTAGCTCAAAGGCTAGGGAAGAACTCTAGTGAAAAAGATGAAGAGAATGGTGTGTAAAAGCAAGTAATGGAAGCTCCTTGATGATCCACAAGCTCCAAGCTCCAAGGATCACCTTTTAGCACTTGAATGAAGCTTAAAAATGGAAAGATGAGGGTTGTAATGTGGTGGTGGTGGCGGTTCTTGATGGAGCCGAGAGGGAAGAGGGAGAGATGAGGGAGTTGGGGTGATTTTTGTGAAGATATGATGAGATAGGAATGATCTTATACACCATACTTGTAAAGATTATCTTTCTAATATTATGTCTAAAATATCAAGCAACAATCTTCTCAAATCTTATAGGATCTTAGCAAGATCACACAAGATCATGGGTGATCTATGGTGGGGTCCTCATGATCGATTACTAGTATGGGGGGGGGGGGGCTAAGTGTAAAATTTCATGGTAAGTGGTAAATACTAGTTCAAATCCAAGTATATGATTACATATGTTAGTTAGTGGATATTCTAGTGGGTGTTATGGTGTTCGGGGATCATAACTAGCCAAGAAATAATTAAACAATGTTTCTTGCAATATTTTGGTGTCCCGGGTAATGTCCGGTTGTTAGGTTAGATACCGGTTCGTTAAAGTGCTAAGTTGTTCCGTTTAGTGTCTTTTATGTAAAAAAATTTTGTAACACTTTTAATTCCCAACACTTAGGAATGCATACAGTACCATTTTGTCAATTTTCTGCACAAGACTAATATGTCAACAAGCACATGTAAGTATGACGCAGTAATCAGAAAGCAATTAAGTAATTCAGCACAGTCATCAAGCACTTTAATTAACGTTAATTAATCGTACAGATACATGTAATTATGAGGGTTGTCACAAAATCAAATCTAACCTGAGCCAATACATATCCTGAATCTGAACTGAATCGAACCCATAACCAATCTAACTCGAATCTTCTCAAATCTGACCCGAATAACCCGCCGTGAGCCTCCACTACCGCCGCCATGAGCGGCGGCGCCGCTGTCGTCTTCAACCGTTGCCGGCACCACCGTCTCCGACGGTGGTTCTCCTTCGCTTCTTCGATCCTTCTCTCTCCACGTTCGGCCGTCGTATGCCATCCATCATCATCATCATCGGACCTGAGAAGACCCAACACCACCGCCGTCATCAGAAAATGAGAGGGGGGTGTTGCCTGGAAATAGGGAAACCGAGGGGTGTGGGTGTGTTGCAGGTAGGTGTCGCCGAAGAGGGGAGTCGCTGGCATCGGCGCCGGTGACCGGGGTTTAGAGAGGAGGAGGAGGGAGATCAAGTGGGTGTGTGGTTGAGGGAGATGAAGTGGGAGCTTGAATGGGTTTTGTAGAGATGTAATTCTCTGTGTTTATAAAGAGAAAAAGATAACGTTTTTTAGGAGGGTGCTTGTATGAACAATTGATCCAAAATGAAAGGAAGTAGGGTTTGTCAGTTGTTTATAGTTAGGTTAAATTGTGTTTTAAGTGGGCTTGGGCCCAAGCCCACAAGCCCGCTTTCTATGTTTTGAACGGCCCGTAAGTTTCTACGAGACCCGTTTTCAAAAACCCAAACACTTCGTAACGTCATAAAATAATATTTTAGTATTTAAAACACATAAAATACGGTCGGTTGTCGTTTGTCGTGTTCGTTCGTCGATCATAGTAAAATTCGTGAAAAATTGTGTCGTTCGACGTTTTAATCCGTTTACGATCCGGTTTCGACTACGGTTATAAAAATATAATTACAAATCTAAACATATCGTTAAATTTAAGTTTTAAAGGTTATACGCGTGTCCGATGCTTTTGTTTCGTTGTCGGTGCGTTTCCTGCAGTCGCGTTTTTTTTTTCATTCACGTTCGCGTTTGTGACGTACGGAAGCACGATAAATTCGAAAAACTAAATTTATAACTATAAAATATTCGTATAAAATTCATGATTATTGGCGTTGTTAGTATTTTGTACGGTTTCAGTTCGTCAACGTTTAACGTTTTGCAGATTTTTCTGCAGATTATCATACGCGTACTGTAATGTCGGATAGACGTTCCTAGGCATACTACAGGCCTAATTAAGTTATTTTGCGTCATAAACACTATTTATTGTGGCTTTAAACACATGTTAATCATGTAATTAAAGGCGTAAATTACCGGTTGTCACATATCAGTTGTTAGAAGCCACTGCCATTGGAGGGAATTAAGTTCAAACACTGCTTATTGTGGATCAACTGTTGATAACCAGTTTTGGCTTTTGTGTAATCTGTTCTTCAAGGAAGGATCACACGAGCCAACAAATAAGCACATGATGACGCTAATATTAAAAAAAACTATACCGATATTATATGGTACGGTACTGATATTGTTAAGATAGTATTAGTAATATGAAAAAAAAAATCATTAAACGTTAGAATTAAAGAAATATGTTGAAGGTTTAAAGTAAATATAACAGTAATCTATTGAAATATTGAAATCATAAAAGTATGGAAAAAACGATATATATATATATAGAAACGGGTACTGGAGAAAACGCTTAAAAGTGTGAGAACGGTGAGAACGCATCCTGACCTAACACGTGTCACGCGGCATAGAGAAGGGCGGAGGGGATTTTTTGTCTTTTCATTTTTCTTTTATTTTCACAACGCGGTATAATATTTTCTGGCGTCTAAGTTTTTTTTTTGGCGTTAATTGTATTTATTAAACTTTTTGGCGTTTAATTAAATGTTTTTGTGTCACGTATATATTTTTTTGGCGTTATATCGTTTCTGGTTAATTTTTTGGCGTTTGTGGCGTTTTGTATAATAATTCACTACGAGTAATTAATATTTGCATAAGATTAAAATAAGTCGAATTTTTCTTTTTGGCGTTTATTGAATTTTTTGGCGTTTTAATACTCTTTTACAAGGTGCTTTGTCAGCAGGTGTTCTCCCGGTTTTCATTCTATTAGCGTTTTGGTGTTTGTAGTTTTTGGCGTTTTATATAATAATGTATCTTATATTATAGAGAATTAGATAACAAAACAACATATAACTTGATATCAATACAATATAAAATGAAAACAAAAATAATTAAAAATGGTAATCGAATTTTTCTTTCCAATCTTCAATGTCATCAGCCTCTTCCTTCTTGAATTTGTTTTTGCCGTTTTGAACCTTTTTTGAATAATTTAGCTAGATGCCAACTTTCCTTCATAAACCCTGTGTTTTTTCAGAAGAAGCTACTTAGTGGCATCCTGTGTTTTGGTGTGATATTCTTGTTTGGTGGGATGTCATTGAAGATCAACTCTTGCTTGATGCTATTTGTAATAATGGAGTCCAAAATAGCATTTTACAGTTGTGTTGAAACCTTTCTTCCATGCCTATAATCATCAAGAGCAAAGCTCACATGATGGCATATCACTGTCATCAGTCTCTTTTTCTTGAATATTTGTCCATCTCATTTAGCAAAAGATTTTTTAGTTAACCCCCTTAGAAAAATGATCCATTTTAGTGAAAGCTTTGCCATCTTTGGCGTTTTAAAGGGAGTGGTTTCTAGATGATATGGCATTTTTTGTGTTTTTTCTGGGTGTGATTTATTTCATTGTGTATATGTTGGTGCATACATCTGTCGTCTTCGTCTTATGTCGAGTCTCGGGTTCGTTGCACGGTTGAACAAGAGTGATGTCATCATATATGATGATGACATCATATATGTGACATCATCATATGCATCATCAAGTGAAGACAAAACAAAATTCTAAGATGAAACCGTTTGAAAGTCAAACTTGTAAACTTTTGAGGCATGACCGTTTGTAGAATCATGACCGTTTGAGCATGTACGTTTGAATGGCATGACCGTTTGAAGTGTCATGACCGTTTGAATAGTGGTGTGTCACTTTCAAACGGTCAGGAGTTCTCTCCTATAAATAGCATTCAAACTGTCATCATTTGTAACTTTCTGATTTCCGACGCCGAGGTGCTGTCGAGGTGTCTCTGTACTGTAATCGTTCAAGATCAATAAACAAGACATTTATTAGTGAATACAAGCTAAACGAAGACCGAATCAATGAATTCCGCCTCTGATTCTTTCTGAGCACTCTTCTGATCGACTCGTTAGGTCGTTTCACGATCCTACAAGTGGTATCAGAGCTCAGGAGGAAGAGTTCTTACCGTTTAGCTCGTTTTCGCTAGCAAATTCTGATTTTCTACACCTTCTTTCATAAAATTGATATTTTCACGGATAAAATCGGCTAAAACTTTCACAATATGTGCGTAATTGTATTTTAACAAACCCTTGAGAGTTTCAGATCAAAATTCGAAGAAAAAATGGTAAAAATGGACTGAAAATTGCTGACCGTTTGAACGAGACTTGGCTGTCAATTTGAAACTGCCCCTTGACCGTTTGAAAATACATACCTGTCCGTTTGAAATTGACCGTGACAGTTTGAAACTGCACCTGACCGTTTGAAACTGCCACCTGACCGTTTGAAACTGGACGTGACAGTTTGAAAATGCAACATGACAGTTTGAAACATGATCACCGTTTGAAAGTTGACAACATGACAGTTTGAAACATGATCACCGTTTGAAAGTTGTCATCGTGACTGTTTGAAAATTTGGTTCCAGTTTGAAAGTGGTTCAATCTTCATGTGATTGTACTTTGATTAGTGTGAACCGATTGAAATTGCATTGTGTTTTGTGAAGAAATTATTGGAACTTGGGAACAAGAAATCACGTGATATACTAGACTTGATAAAGTCTTATTTGCGGTCAAGGTTTATCAGCCCAAGATTCAAACAATTTAGTAATATTGATTGTCGAGTTAGTGGATTTATAGGTCAAATTGGATTCGTTGAATAACATTGAGTTTGTCAGCCATATTAAGTGAATCTTTGAATTCATTTATTGCAATCATTTCATCGGTCCAATAGGATTATTTGGTGAATTAAAGTTGTTGGCCACGAGATATAGAAGAAAATTCACGTGAACTACTGAAGCCCACTATTTGTTGTCGGCCATTTATATTTGAATCAAGAATTTGAGATTAAGTGGGCTTGGATCAAGCTTAGTGAGATTGAGATTTGCGATTGCATTTAATTATCATCGACCAAATCATTGTTTAGTGCAGCCTCGGAAAAATTGAAAGTGTGTTTTGAAGAAAATTTGTCGGGACAGTTTAAAAGATGACAATGATGTTTGATGAAAAGGAAAACAATGATCTTAAAAGGTTAAATGATTGGTATCGAGGATATTTCAGTAGTTCTTATCAGAAATTACCCAAAGAGGTTTGGAGTAACCGGTTCGAATGTTTTCTGTGTAAGAAAGATGAAAAATTGGATGATTTGGAGAAGCGTTTTGATCTTTTGATTGACTATTTGAAGGAAAATCAAATAGTAATAACAGAAGCTGATATGGTATCAAAGTTTGCTAATGGATTACCAGCTGAATGGGATGATTGCTTGAAAAATTTGAGAGAAAATTATAGTTTTTCAAAATTATATCTGAACAAATTCATTAGTAAACTTAAAAATCACCATTATGAAATTCATCAAAAGAAGAAAGATGTAATTGATAAAATAAAAATGAATTTAGATGAGTTGAATTTAGATGTAAAAAATGAAATAAACAAAATAATCAATGTTTGTTGGGCAGCAAAAAGAAATTTGATATATGATATGAAAAGGGGTTGTTATATTGATGATAATGAAAATCCTCTTGATTTCGTTACAATCTTTGGTGCAGGTACTTATAAGATAGAGAAAGAGCAAGTTCTAAAGAATGAAGAATCTGTGAAGAATGAATCTTCAAATTCTGAATCAGTGTGCTCCAAATGTGACAACTTTAAGACTGACAATGGCAAACTCTTGAAGGATGCAGAAAGATTGACATTGGAAATCAAGAAGTTGAAAGATGAAAAGCAATTTGATGAAAAACAGATTTTTGTTTTGCAGGAAAATTTTGAGAAGTTGAAATCTGAAAATGTCAAACTGTTGAATGGTTTGGACAGTTTGACATTAGAAAACAAAATTTTGAAAGAAAAAGAAAAAGATTTTGAAAATGAAAAATTAAAAAATGAGAAAGATTTTCAAAGTCAAATAAAAATTTTAGAAGATGAGAGAGATATGTTTGGTAAAAACAATCTTGAAAAACAAATTGAAATCAATTCTCATCTTGAAAAGATTATTCAACTTGAAAAGGAAGCAGAGTGTGCTCAAAAGAAAATCAAGGAATGGGAAGAAAAGTTGAAGGTGTTTGTGAATATTTCAGCTATTCTTTGCCCAAAACCTTTAAATTCTGTTCCAATAAGTGACGATGTCACAAACTTTGACAAAGTCAAAGTTGAAGATTGCGATGAAAAATCTGATGATGTAAATGAAAAAATTGAAAAAAAGAATTTGTTTTTGAAATTAAAAGAAAAATTTCAAGAAACTGTTTCACAATCAACTGAAAAGGGAGAATGCTCTAAGCAAAAACCTTTGAAGAAGAAAGTGGAACAAAAACAAAAAGAGAAAATTTTGAAAAATGTTCAAAAAGAAAATAAAAGTTCATCAGATCAATCATCCAATCGCAATCAAAAATTACAAAAGGTAAAAATTGAAAATTCAAAAATTGTTGGCAATAAGTGGTGCAGGTCGGACCACAGTGCTCAAAAGTCAAATCCAGCAAACAAGAGGTGCAAGGATTATCACCAAGCCAAACAGTACTATGATCTGAATGTTTGGACTGAAAATGGTGATTGGTACGATAACAGAGTGTGTTACAGATGTGGTTATCAAGGACACATTGCTGTTAACTGCCAGAGTTGGAGTTATGAGACGAGAAGATGCTTTAACTGCAACATCAGAGGTCACATTGTCAGAGATTGCCCAAGGAGATCAAATGAAAAATTGAGGGTTAATTCTCATAAGATGGCAAAGAAACCAGTCAATGTCAAGCCCAAAGAACAGAAAGTTCAAGAATTTAAAGTTCAAGAACAGAAAGTTCAAGAAAAGAAAGTTAAGCTTTCTCAGGGGCAGAAAGACAGACTGAGGAAGAAGAGGAAGAAGGCCAGAGAGTATCTGGAGAAGATTTTGTCCTCGGATACAACTGGTAAAACAGATAAAAGTTCTGATAAATCGTCTTGCTCGCCAAAGAATGACAAATCAAGCAAAACGAATTCATCAGATACAAATCTGAGGACGAAAGAGGAAAAGAAGAAGAAGAAAGTTTGTGGCAATGAATCTGTTTCTTCGGAAACAAAGGAGCCACATGTTGGCGATGAATCTGGCTCATCAAAGTCAGACAAGTCACACTCAGGCAATGATTCTGGTACGGTAAAGCCAGAAGAGCCGGTAGTTGAGGTAAAAGTTGAGAATTCTGGTCTAACAATGGATGATGAAAATTTTCCACCATTGTTGAACAAGAATTCAAAATCACCCAAGGACCGTCAGGCTTGGGTGAATCTGTTTAAATAAAAAACCTGACTTGCCGGAGTTCCCAGGATGGTAAGCGTGGAACAGGAATCGGCACATTTCTTGAGAAATTCACGAAAGTGATTTCGACCTTTAAGTGGTAAATCAGGGACATTAAGTTGTACTTGATTTTCTACAAAGTGATGTTTGTGGATTGATCTTGGAAATGTTAAATCTTTACAAGTGGTTGAAAAGAACAATAATGATGTGATGACCCCAAATTTACAAGTGGTAAAGACAAACTAATTTTTTTCGGAAAAACCATTTTGATTAAAACAAACTTAAGTGTTTTGAAATCATTATGGGAAAATAGTTTGTTGTCAGGGGGAGTTCTGATTGTTCAAGCCAAGTGAATGGAGAATTGAAGTAATTCTCATCATGTTGTCACATTTCTTGTACAGCTTATTTTTCAAATTTTCCCAGAAAATCAAAATTGAGACATATTTTGATTTTAGGAGGAGTAAAAATTTTTAAAAAATTAGAAAATTTGAAAATGTCAAAAACATTAAAAAATTCAAAATGAGTTTTGTTGTGAAAAAGAGGAAATGATAGTAGATCAGTTGGACTGTCACAACATGCTAAAGAAATGGAGAGATAAAATGTGATAAGCGATCTTACTAAAGATGTGACGATAGGCTCAGCTAGATTAGTAGATTTGCGATAACGATACAAACCTAAATGAAAAAGCCTAGTTCTAGTGGGAAACATGGTCAAAAGCATAGTACTTAGTTTTGTCCTTCTTGATTGTGTGCCTACTCAGTAATCGCTGATTGTCGAAAGACATAAAACTGGTTAAGTTTGTGAACTTTCACAACTTTGCTAAAAAGTCGCTGTGATTGTGCATTTTATTTTGCAAAGATTTAAACTTGTTTTATTTCTTTATTTTGTTTAAGCATCGGACATCCTCTGCGTATACGTGAGTATCGACCTGGATGTTGTTGCCTAAACGTTCTGCTTTATTTTCTTTGCTGTTTCGTTTAAGCTTTGGATCACCTCTGCGTATACGGGAGTATCGACCTGGTGGTTAAAGCCTAAACAACTTCAACTTGTTTTATTTTTATTATTTCGTTTAAACATTGGACTTTCTCTGCGTATACGGAAATATCGACCTGATTGTTAATGTTTAAACATTCTGCTTTGTTTTCGCACAAATCACAGTTGATAAAAGTTTAAAGGCATTACTTGAGTCAGTGTATTGCATGATGAGGGGATATGCTGAGATCGTGGGGTCCATAAGAATTTTAGTGCTATCTTAATATACCTTAACGTATCGGTAAGCAGATTGAAAGTTTTAGATTGAGTTTAAGTGGACAACAATATCGTCAATCTATGTGAATCGTTTAGAGCTTAAAATGTTTAAAGCTTAACGGTGTTGGTGATTTGTCTCAAAAACTGATATGATCCTCTTACGCAAACTCACAAAAATATTGTTTGTAAATATTTCTTTACTGCTTTCCGTTGTTATTAAAAAAACCCAAAAAGATTTTAGTGTGTTTTAGCATAAATTTTTGAAAATACAAAAAGATTTTCGACAACTGATGTTGAAGAGCTGATTTTCAAAATTTCAAGTGCTGAACATGATGAACAGGGTTGGGAGTGTGTGTTTAACAGAAGAAATTTGATTTGAGAAAGAAAAGTTAGTTTAGTTAATCAAGGTCATTAATTTGAACTTGGTGTAACTATTTCTAGTAAGTTTTTCTTATTGATTTAAGTAAAAACTTATGTTGTGATGAGAAAATGTGTGCAGGAAATGAGCTGATCAGAGATAAAGCCAGGGTTTGATCTCAAGGTGATAGCTAATTCCAGACAACGATCCCATCATGATGAGAGGGGGAGTCTGACGAGGTTAGAGCCAAAGAGAAGATCCTGGTATATGCCAAGAAAGAAAAGAGACTGATAAAGACTGAAGATGTGAAGACTCGACACTTAAGACTCGTCAACATCTGAGGGGGAGTCTGTTGGTGCATACATCTGTCGTCTTCGTCTTATGTCGAGTCTCGGGTTCGTTGCACAGTTGAACAAGAGTGATGTCATCATATATGATGATGACATCATATATGTGACATCATCATATGCATCATCAAGTGAAGACAAAACAAAATTCTAAGATGAAACCGTTTGAAAGTCAAACTTGTAAACTTTTGAGGCATGACCGTTTGTAGAATCATGACCGTTTGAGCATGTACGTTTGAATGGCATGACCGTTTGAAGTGTCATGACCGTTTGAATAGTGGTGTGTCACTTTCAAACGGTCAGGAGTTCTCTCCTATAAATAGCATTCAAACTGTCATCATTTGTAACTTTCTGATTTCCGACGCCGAGGTGCTGTCGAGGTGTCTCTGTACTGTAATCGTTCAAGATCAATAAACAAGACATTTATTAGTGAATACAAGCTAAACGAAGACCGAATCAATGAATTCCGCCTCTGATTCTGTCTGAGCACTCTTCTGATCGACTCGTTAGGTCGTTTCACGATCCTACAGTATAGATCCTTCTTTTATAGGAGTTTTTTGGCGCGTAATTTAGGCGAGACGTTTTTTATTGTAATAAATGATAGTATTAAATTAACTGTCTTTTCAGCTACTATTTTTGTATTTACTGTGTTTATCATCTTTTATCAGTTTTATAGGTTATAGACGTCCCATCGTCTAAGTTTGGTGTTTTTTTTAAATGTCCTTATTTTTGTTATTTTTGGCGTTTTGTTAGGGTTAACCATTTTTAGTATTATTTTGGTGTTTTGCTAATAAAGATAGAAATATATCATTTAGTTATATTTAAAAAAAGATTACATAGAAGAAAAAAAAGAGGAAAAAAATTAAAATCCTTCGTCAGAAAGTATTTTATCTGAATAGTATCCATCACTTGTGTCATCTTCTTCCTCGGAGTCTTCATCTTGATCTTCATCCATGTCATCACATTCACCTTCATCAGCTTCTTGTTCCTGAAGATTCTGAAGCCTCCACCTGAACATGTCTTGCATTAACTCCAATTTTGAGTCTATTTCTGTGTTGGTACAAGTGGCGTTATGTAATTCTTCCATGAAACCCAGTCGCTACTTTGTCATGATGTTCTCTAGCCAGTAGACTTCCTGCTCTCCACTGTTGTATGCAACCGTCACCATGTCTGTTTCATCATCAAAACGCCATGATGTCATGACAGGGTCTGGCTTCACATCTCCTTTGATTGGTCCAAATTTGCTGGTTAATGCTTTCATTAGCATATGCGTTTCATGGCATTCGTTGTCTAGAGCGATGCCAATGGATAAAATTTGCCTCTGTATCTCTTCTTCCATCTTTAGAATTGCCCTTATCGTCTTAACATACACCCTCCTTCTGTTGTCAAAATGGAGGATGTATCTCCTGATTCCCATATTGTATCTCCACGAAACGATTGTTGCCATATTTCGCGTTTTGTTTAAGTTGGCGTTTTTGGTTAACGATTTTTTTTTTTGCAGAAAATGGATAGATTGAAGTGATTATGGAAGCTATGTTTTACGTTTGTTTATATAATGATGTTTTTGGTGCGTAATTTAGGAGGGGATTTCGTCTAATAAATGTTAATAACTGAAATTCAGTTATTTTTGTTGGTTCATCTTCCTGTAATATTCAACGCGTTTTATTACTAATTTTTGGCGTTTTGTTTTTAATGGCGTTTTATTTTTTTTATGGCGTTTTATCATTTGATGGTGTTTTGAATATGAGGGGTAAAAGACCCTTTTACCCTTAACGAAGCGTGTCCCACATAATAATATTGATGTTATTTACGAAAACGCCACCGCGCAATCTAGTCCATGGATTGATTTGATCGGACGTTCCATAAGCGTTCTCACACTCTCCACCGTTTTCTCTAAATCCCGACCCTATATATATATATATATAGGGGACCGCTAAAGAGAGAACCACCTCCAGTTGTAAGAACCGTGAGAACTACACCGTACGGGGCGAGGTGGACCAAATTTTTTTTTTCATAAACGTAGATGCGTGTATTATAAGCACATTTGTAAAAAAAAAATTAAAAAAAAAATGTTGTGTGTGTAGTTTTGAGCACCACAAGTTTGTGTTTACGGGTACCGTAAAATTTATTTAAAATTTACGGTACCCGTAAACACAAACTTGTGGTGCTCAAAACTACACACACGACATTTGTTTTTTGAATTTTTTTTTTTTTTTTTTTTTTTTTACAAATGTGCTTATAATACAAGCATCTACGTTTATGAAAAAAAAAATTTGGTCCAACTCGCCCCGGATCAAAAAGTTCTCACGGTTATTACAACTGGAGGTGGTTCTCATTTTAGCGGTCCCCTATATATATATATATATATTATAAAAATTAGATTACTATTCATTACCACTTTCCACTTATATATAAAGGTTGGATTCCTCTGCGCTTTGTGGCGGATTTTAAGTCAGTATCGGTTCGGTTAATTACAGCACCGTAAAGATACGGCACTCAGCACAACAATCAACTCGTGTTTAAATCAATTGAAATTTATAAAAACGTATTCTTGTACCAGTACCGGTGTTGTTCGGTTGATATTGGTGCGGTTAGTTAAGGTACCGATACTACGATCATAAAAATAATATTGGTTTTATATATTTAAGGGTAAAAGTCAATATAATTGAATTTTATTATAATATTAAAATTTATTATAATATTTATATACTATTAATTTGAAACATTTGTATGCATTTTTGGTTGTAAGTTGTGTTTAAATACTTGTACCTTAATCAAATATAGGTTGTACGTTGTGCTTAAGTGGTTGTACCTTAATAAAATAATAATGGTTTCATTACCTTACCAAATTCAATATGTTTTGTATGCATGTATGGTTGTAAATTGTGCTTAAGTGGTTGTACCCTAATCAAATAATGGTTTCATTATCTTACCATATTCAATTGGTTTGATCCATTCGAAGCTGTGTTGCTTTATTTGTAAATTATTATTATTTATAATAATCTAATTAATTTAGCCAAAATCTTGTATAAATATAATTTGCAACATATTGATGCAATGGTTGTTGTAACGTATGCATTATGGTTTGTATAGTGGTAATGATATATATTATACATAGATTATGCTGAATCTGTCAAACGGGAAAAAATAGACGCGGGTTCATCGTAACGCGCGAGTCTAGATCAACTTAGTTATTTTATTCTATGTTTTACGTTTCGGTTTAATTTCTTCGCATTAACACCGCACCTTCAGTGTCGGTGGTCGCTGACAGTAGTGTGGCATTAGTGCTCGCACCCGCCGCAACGCGAGGGGTGTTTAATACTAGTTGAAATGAAATAATAAACATATTAAAAAAGCTATATATTATTAAAAGGATAAAATTACTATTCATGGAGACTTTCTAATTATATATACTAATAATAATAATAATAATAATAATAATAATAATAATAATAATAATAATGTGATTCCCCCACGCGTTGCTGCGGGCCTTTGGTCCTAACCGGTCTAGTTCATTACGGTACCAACTGGACTCGACATAGCAATCGACACGTGTTTTACATCAACTGAAAACCATATAAAGAATACGCGTACCGATATCAGTTGAAACGCCCATAATTTCATATTGGTTAAAACAAAAAAAATTTAGTAACTTCATACCATAATTTCGACATTTACCAAAATACCCTTAATATAGTTCGAGTAAACACAACCATAAAAAAATTTCGTCACGAATGTTAACCCAAACTACCATAGCAAATCATAAGTCCCTAACTTACTTACGAAAATCCTAATATTTAGTTAACATTTACAACCAAAAGTATTTTGACCCGTTTGATATCAATCATGAACCGGAAGCGTGTTAAGAGCGGTAAAGTGTGTTCGATCCATGCTCGACATCATCAAAGATGAGATTTTCCTATCATTCAAAATATAAACATCCATTAGTGTAATTCTCTAAGTGTAACATTTACATTTATCGTTCCATCTCATATTTGACCGATTCATAGGTTCAAATAATGATTCAACCCATTACCATCCATTTCCGTAAAAGAACGGACATTACATTCATCTTTAACATCTCAATTCCATCCGACCTGTTAGTAACGGAATCAAACTTAACCATTTCGTCATCACGAAACTTCATCCGTTTTCACCCGTTTACAACGAATCATTACATATTCATTATTCTTCAACATTTAATACATCACATTACCATACTTTGAAGCTATTATTTATAAACTAGTAACAACATCATAAAAACTAATGTGGTAATCTACATTATAAAAAAGTGAAGTTCTCATGAACTTATTGTGATCTTGCGTTCCAAGCGCCTTCGATTGACTTGTACCTTCTTCTTTCTTCATACCTATAAGGTGCAACATTACATGTTTAGCTTTCACAATATCCATTACATACGCACACTTCGATTATCAAATATGGCGTTAATTATCCGCATATAATTCCATTTCCATGCTAATTCATTAATTCTACAAGTTTTTGTGTCAAAACCCAACTAAATCAAATCAAGGCATTTCGTCAAACACGTTGTGTGCGTACCATCAACAAAGCAAAATGTACAAGTAATTAAAACACATTCTTCCTAATTCTTCCATGGATTAATATAATCATTCAACCTTCGCAAAGCATCATCATAATCATGTATTACATGTTTTATATCAAATTATCCATCGAAATACTTTCTATAATACTACTTCAACATCAACATTTCACAAATTTACACATAACTTCACTAAACTTCATTTTCCTACAAATTCCAAGTGGGTTTTATTCCAACTCATCAATATAATCAAGATTAAGCATATTACAACTTCCACACATTGATATTAACTAACATTCATGTTCAATTTCATAATACATTCACGAATTACACATAACCCACTTCACCAAACATCACTAAAACATAAAATTCGACTTACTTGTTCTTAAGAACACTTAGGTGATCATGAATCTTAGTTCATGCATCCATTTAAACTTCAATTTCCCTTCTAATTTTGCAGATTTGTGAAGTTTAGGGTTTTGCTTTTCTTCTTTTTGTTCTTGTCGACACACACACACATCTGATGTGTGTGTTTGTGTTTGTGTTTGTGTTTGTGTTTGTGTTTGTGTTTGTGTTTTCTTATTATGTTTTATTAATTCATTTTTCTACTTGCCCAAGTTTGGCCCCTCAAGTATTGAGTTTTATAATTTATGGCTAAATCTTTATTTACATGCATTCTTATCTTATCATTATCATATACATATATATTTATTTTTTATATTTTGGGGTGTTACATCAGTATTGTTCAGTCGGTATCAGTTCATCACGGTACCAATATCGTACAAACACTCGATATAGCTTACGATACTAAGAAATACTTTATTGCAAATATAAGTCCGTGTTCAACGAATTTTATACCGCCGCGTCGAATTTTATACTTTATAGCTTACGAATTTTATAAGTCGGTTAGGTTTTTGAGGGGTGGGGGTTAGGTTTTTTTTAGGTTTTTGGGGGGTGGGGTGGGGTTAGGTTTTTTTTTAGGTTTTGGGTGGTGTAGTGGGTTTATTTTGTTGTGTTCACATTGTTTCTCGTGGTTCTCGCAATAAAGGTGGTTCCCGCATGAACCCTACCCTATATATATATATATATATATATATATATATATTGAGGAAGTGTAGAATACAAATACCCTAATCCTACATTACGTACGTTATGTCCACAGCCGTACACGTGTCCCTGATTCATTTTTCTTTCGTAAGGGTATATTAGACAATTCATTCAATCAGTGGATGGAAAATTAGTCTATTCATTCAATAAGCAGATCACGAGAAGTTCGTTACACCACTATCCCGGTAATTATGATTCGTATCAGTTTCAAATTTTCATAATTCTCAAAAACAATACACTTCAGTTTTTGTTTTTGTGTGTTAGGGTTTGAATCGATTGTTGTTTTCAGTGGATCCGCAGAGCAGTACCGGACGGAACACAGATGTTGAGTTTGAAGATGCTGGATTGGTTGGTGATCACGTTCAATTGTCTGCTTATCAAAGAGTTACGATTGATGAAGTCATAAATCCTAATTCTTCAAATGCAAATGCAAGTGGTGTCAATGAGTGTTCCAATAGTAAGTTTGTTAATTCAGATGTTTAAATTGTTCAATGTTAGTTGTTTTGTGTACTCGGTGTAATGATTTTGTATGATTATAATTGATTGGAAGGTTTTCAATGTTATTAGAGGATAATTGATATGGAATCAAAGTGTTTAAGTCCGCATGTTATGAGTCTAACTATTCGCATGCGAAGTTAGGCATAAATGTTGGTTTCGCATGTTCTGATATCATAAATCGCATGTATAAAACATCTAATCAAAATGTCAGGTTCGCATGTTATGAGTCCAACAATTCGCACGTTCATAACATGAGAGTTTTGAGTTTCAATAAATCGCATGTTATGAGTCTGATAAATCGCATGTAGTTTTTATTATATATAAAACATGTTGGTGTCTCTTTTTATTTAATTCTGTAGATGAAAGGTTTTATATTCCGGAGGTTGAAGCATTAGCTACACCTGTGGTTGGAATGCAATTTTATTCTGTCGAACAAGCATATGTGTTTTACCAAACATATGCTAAGTTAGCTGGTTTTTCTTCCCGCAAAGGTGGTGAAGTCCACAGTGGTGGTATAATCAAAACTAAGTATTTTGTTTGCTCTAAAGAGGGACATAAGCCATTGTTTATTGACGATGCTTATTCGAAGTCAAGAAAGCCATACAAAATAAGAAATAGAGGAACCATTCGAACTGGGTGCAAAGCTCAACTTATGATTTGTTCAGTGGTCGGGAGATCATTTACAGTCAAGAAATTTGTTGATGGTCATAATCATAAGTTCGGTCTTACCCAAAATAAATGGATTGATGATATGTTTGTGATGAGATCCATGTGGATTCCGGATTTTTACCGGCACGAGCCAATGTTTGGACTTATGAGAACAACTTCAAGATCAGAGAGTGAAAACCATTTTTTTGCCAGGTGGCAAATTTACAACTCACTCTTGTAGAGTTTATGAATCATTTTGACGGTTCAATGGATGTCCAAAGGTTCACTCATAGAAAGAATGATCATATATCAAGATATACTGAGCCTGATGATTGGAGCAAAACTACTCTGGAAGCAGATGCTGCTAAGATATACATCAGGTCTATATTCTTCGATCAGCAGACAGAGATATATGGAACTATTAGTGAATGTCTGCCGATGGACACCAAAATCGAGGGTGACCAGTTAAGGATATCGTTGAAAGACTTTAAAGCTCATGGAGAAGGGTTTTTAGAGGTAATAAATAATATATTTTACAACATGTGATTTTGACGAACCCATGCGAATTTAAATTATTTTTCAAGAAACTCTTATTTTTTACACATGCGATTTTGTTCACCTACACAGATTTTAAGTTTTGATTTTGTTTTATTGTTTTTGTAGGTGTTTTTCAAGAAATTTGAAGAAGATGTAACCGCACAATGTAGTTGTCTGTGTTTCGAACAGTATGGGCGCTATGTAAACACATCTATCTTCTTTTCAAGATGTTTGGAGTTAAGGAAATACCAAGAAAATATGTTATGAAGAGATGGACGAAAGATGTGGTTCCGAATGAATTAAACTCCACGTTTGATGTAAAGGTCGATGCAAAGGATGAGCAATACAAGGCTAAACAGATTGCTCGTGAAATCATGTATACAGGGGAGTATCTGGTTAGCAATTTGATTACTAACCTTAATCAACTCGTTCTAGTCAGGGATCAAATGAAGGAGATTAAAGAAAAAGTGGACAAGAGTCGCATAACCAAGCCGCTTAATCCAAAGTTTGACCGGTTTTCAAAGTTAATTGGTTATCAACAACCAGCAACTGATGCACCCGCCTACTATCCGTTTCCTAACTGGTATAAGAAACAAAGGTCGTGGCTCGCATAAAAGGATGAAATCAAAGAAGGAACAAATGATTAGCCGCAAAGGGAAGAGGACAAGGACATGTAGTGTATGCAATGGAAAAGGTCATGATATTCTGACTTGCTAGGTATTGAAAGGTAAAAAACAAAAGAAGATGAAGGGAGTCCAGATTAACAAAGATCCCAGCCACGAAGTCCATGAAGTCGAAGATGAAGATGAGTTTGAAGATTATAACGGAGGGAGTGATGATAGCAGTGAAGAAGATGTTTGGGGAGAGGTTTCAGATGATGAAGATTAAAGAAACATGCCAATTTTTAATTGTACATGCGATTTACACATAAACATGCGCTTTAATACATATGGGGTTTTATTATACTAACATGCGATTTTCCTATGTAACATGCGATTTTATTGTGTTTCCATGCTATGACATGCGATTTTTGTTAACTTGCATGTGTTACCAACATGCGATATATATAGATTTCAGTCATGCGATTTTAAAAGTAGAACCATCAGATGTTTAAAATAATCATACCAAATAAGCAGAATACATAATAAACATAAATGTAGTGTTTAACACAACAAAAGACTATAAAATGATCAAGAGAAACCTAGTTCCTTGAAGCAAAGATCTTGTCACGTTCTGTCGAGCTGAATTCCATCTTCTCTTTCACTGTAGACAGAGCATCATTCAGAAAAGAGAAGACCAAGTCATCAGCTCGAGACTGTTACTTGATGTGCTCTAATGTGGCTTCTCTAAAGCTCGATGGTGGTTCTTCAAGGAGTCTTTCCCACATGTGTTGATTTTTCTTGATTCCTCCAAGAACCTTTCCTTGCACATCAAGAATCAGGTGAGAAGAGCTGACATCAGTGCTAATTTCTGTCAACGTGCGAGTTGACAATAGGTCCTTGTTTGCAATGTTCTTTAATTGTTCAGAATCAGAAGACATTTTTTTTGTTGTTATCTACTATTTTTCTTGTGTGTGTTTTGTGTGTGTTTGTCTTGGTGTCTTAATCTGGAAGGTTGTTATGTCTGAGTATTATACATTAAAATAGTAAATTTATTATGTAGATAGGGCGGTAAGTTTAGGGTATTTATTATAAAAGTGATCATTACAAGTCACATTACAGTCACATCGATAATAAATTCATTTTTTATTCATATAGAGGTTTTTTATATTTATTATAATTTTCAATTCACGTCTTGTTGTTCACTTTCATCAACCTGGATATAGCTATATGAAATCATCAGTATCAATGTCTACAAAATCGCATGTGGCTCGAAACAGACTTCGCACATTATAAAAAAACCAGGCTATTTTTTCGCAGTTGTTTCGCATGTTACAATAAACCACACACAATATCACATTTATTTCGCATGTTTTTAACCATGCTTTCCTATTTTTCACATGTTATAATAAACCAAACCTATATGCAATGAAGAATTAGAATTCGTATATTATAATAATCCCAACACAACCTATTTTCGCATGTTTATAAAAATCATAACCAAAACATAACTTACTATTTTCAAATGTATTTCGCATGTTCAAATGCATTTCGCATGTTGTAAGAACCTTGCTTTGAAAACACAAAACTCGCATATTACAGTAATCAACCTGGATCATCTTCTTTGATTGCTGGTCGATCGATGTTAGTGTTGTTCCATTAGAACTCCCAAATCAGCAGTTCTTATTATAGTATGATGAAATCGTAGCAAGAAGAACGAGGGGAGGTTGGGAAGAAGAATCTCACGTTGTTGAATTTGATTTAGGGTTTGATTTTGAAATATCTTCGGTCGGTTACAGAGATTAGGATCTCGCAATGACGATTTTAACCTTTTTAGTAAGATTTGAATATATTAATATGATTAATTTAATGATATAAATTAGTTTCGCCCACGTTTGATGGACTGAAGATCGTACGGCTGTGGGCATCGCGTACATAATGTAGGATAAGAGGTATTGTACGTCAACCGGCCTCTATATATATTAAATCGTACAGTAAGGTTATATTATTTTTATAATGCAACATTACAATGAAGTGATGCAATAATAAAACATAAAATGGGACAAAATATATTTATATTAAAGCGCATCGTAGTTTTTAAGTTCGCTGTTAGCTTGAAGTGGGAGCTCTTGAGGCCTTCGGTCGTAACTAACAAGGTTGGAAGAATTAAAAAAAATAATGTACAATTTATAGCTTTTAAAGTACTTGAATTTGGGTTCAAGATTTAAGTCTCATTGGGGAGTGACGGCTGGAGTGACGCCTGGTGGTGGGCGACGATGGTGCTGTTATGGTGGTTTGGCTCTGATACAAAGTAAAACACCTTTGTCTATGTGAAATTGTAATAGTATTGAAAAGTTGTAAATGAGACATTACAAGAGGGGCGTATTTATAGACCCAACATTTACATAACACCACCTCTAATATTTACATAATTAACCACTAACCATCCATAATTACTTTGTTGTTTAATAGCAAACCAAGTCATTATGTGCCGTTAAACATGAACATAGAAGAAGTGATACATTTATACAAACACAAAAAATGGAAAGTAGGATAAAGCATATTAAAATTTACGGTTATTGTTATCGTATGTTGTTAGATTGGTTGTTGGGGTCGGGTGTTGTATACGACTAGACCAGATCAAGTTTTTTCCATGGCCTAAAACGGATCTGTGACATGAAGATCACTTGCTGTAAAAGTAAAACGTAGCGGGGTTGCAGCCTAAGGATCATCCTCAGATGATTAAGTCCATACTGAATCCACAACAAAAGATCCATATATAGTGTATTTATGTAGATATCAAATATGCGTACATATAGCGAGTAGAGGTAATAGGTTGTGGGATATGAATTTGTGGGTAGGTTCAGTGGTCCGGATATCATCCAGGCTCAAACTCAACATTTGGGTCCGATCCAGATATACATTAAAAGTGTACAACTTACTTTTAAATTAACTTACGATTATTTAAGTTTATAGTATTTAACTAACATGAGTTGTAGGCAGGCCCGTCTTTGGAAATGTTAAAAAAAAGAGTTTGGGTTCTCGTCGATATTAAAAAAACTGGACCCTACCCGCCATATAATATAAACTCATCGAGCGCATATATAAAAGGTAAAAACCCATAATGCGACGATTAAAGGTTTTAAAATAAATAAAACAAAAGTAGCATAGCAAAATGATCGCACCTGTGACTCTCCTAGCGGGTGTTTTTTTTTTTTTTTTTTTTTTTTTTTTTTTAATTTTAATTGTTTGAAATTTGGGTCTTTTAAAAATTAAAAGTGTGTGGGTCATTTTGCCATTAGCTATATATTTTGGATTTAATATTTGGGTTTTTTAAAATGGTTGTAACTCTAAGTACTAAAACAGATTGACCCTGTTAAAAGTAGGGGTATAAACAAGCTAAGCTGAGCCCGAGCTCGACGAGGCTCTAGCTCGACGAGGCTCGTTCATTATATATTAAATAAAAATAATATAAATAATAAAGTCGTTTAGGCTCACGAGCTCGATAACTGAAGCTCGGGCTTGAGCTCGGTTACTAAAAAAGTTTAAATAAGCTTGGCTCGTTTACTAGACAACTTTAAATAAGGGAGTAAATGTTATTAAATATTATTAAAAGCTAATATTACACTAAGGCATGATAAGGCTTCACAAGCCAGTGAGGTTCACAAGCCAAGCTCAGCTCTTTTCGAGCTTTTTCTCAAGCCGATCTCAAGCTGCTCACTCGTTTGCCCCTAGTTAAAAGTAAATACAGAGGATATATTAATTAATATACATATAATATGTTAAAAAATAAAAAATTTTGTGGGCCGCTTGAGGTTTTTTCCCTAAGCCGTCGCCCATCCTGACCCATGCTTAGGGCTGGGGGGCCAGCCCTACTATAATTAAACTTGTGTATCATTTCTATAATATCTAGCACCACGTAGGTTATGATAATTACTTATTGTCAATTGTTGTTGACTTTATCAAACTTTTACAACACTTTCATCATCACGTTATACCCACCAGAGAGATGGATCTATGTGCTAGATTAGGATGAGAATGCCCATTGATTGTTTACTTGCTATGTTTAAAGTCAAAATGATGTATACTTCAAACAGTAGCAATATTTCAAAGAGTTGCAATATTTACAGTACATTAAACTCAGTCCAAAATTACACTAGATTCAAAGAGCAATCAACAATGACAATATTATACAATAAAGCAAACACAATCCGATAACAAACCAAACCAAACCAAACCAAATCAAACGTGCAAATATGTACACAAATCAAACCGAGTCGAAAAGTACCTAGTGGTTACATAAAAGGGGATCATACTCATACCAGATTAAATGCAGTGCCAAACTGCTGTGTTAGCGAATCATAATCGACATGTCTTCTAGTGCTCGCTTTTCGTTTCTTTATTTCAATAAGTTTGTCATGAACGCACCACGGGAAACTCAGAAAATGGTCACGTGTTGTATCATAACGACCCCAGTAATTTGGATGATATGTGACATGATACCATGCTGATGCTTTTGCATAAACATTATCATCTTCTGTATCCCTATCTCCTCCGCCATTTTTGAACAAGTTTCTAGCTTCCTTCCTTAACGACTTCACAGCTAAACCAACCGCTTCAGCATCATTCCTTCGGTCAAAAGATCTCGACATTTTCATAATACTACCGGTTAATAGTTCGGCTTCAGTCTTGATCCCGTAGTAATCCATCAGATTACCCAATTTGTTATCGTAATCGGTCTTGAAATCAAATGCTTCATCAGTGTAATCCTCGAATCCGGGGACTTCCATGTCAACATCATAAGTCTGTCTGGCGACGTCTTTTGTGAAGGGAGTGACCGGGCTGTTTTGTGGGGCGATATGTTTTACTTCTCGAAACAGTTTCCCAATCACGTTTTGTGATTCGTATGTTGTTTTGTCTGGTTTCTCCATGAAATCTGGATACTCTTTGGGACGGAGATTTGCTGGTATTTCCGCTGGAACACCGGTTTTTGGAAAGTCGACAGCAATTGAGAAGAGCTTTGCAAGCTCTACACAAGGTTCGGCCATTGCTTTTGTGGGTTCCCGATCTGCAAAGACTGTGTGGGCATTTGCGATTACACCTAAACTGTCATTGACTATGTAGTTTGTGAAATACTCCTCGACTTCCTGTTGTAGATAAAATAGAAACAAAATTATAAGTTAAAAAGATGAAAAAATCAATAGTTTGTAAGTTCTGAAGTAGGAAAATGGGCAGGTTGTGTCACGGTTTAAAACAGATAATCAGTAGCAAATAATTATAGTGTCAGATACTATTTATTGGTTTTAAACATTAAGAAGACTCTTTTGGCGACGTTCGTACAGTTTGACCCGTTTTCTGTTTAGCAATATTTTTTTTCCTTTTACTAGTTTGACTCATTAGGAACAACACATAACCCGAGTCGACCAGTTCATAAATGTGTGATATAAGTAACATTTATACCTCAATAGTAACATCATGATCAAGCTCTATAGTTGGTGCTGGGGTATAATCCATCGGTTCGAATTGCTTACGTGGAATCAGATCAGGGTCCCAACAGACAAAGTATATATCCCCATCCAAATCGCTTCCGGAACATTCATTTGGATGAGGCCTATAACGAAAGGAATATGCATGTTAGCATAAGCCAAGCTAAACATACTGACACAATATCACTACAGTAAATTCCCAAAAAAAAGTAAAATGCCATTTTCGTCCCTGAGGTTTGGTCAGTTTTGCGACTTTCGTCCAAAGGTTTGTTTTCCGCACCGGGATCCAAAAGGTTTAAAATCTTGCCATTTTTATCCGGCTCGTTAAATCCATCCATTTTTCTCCGTTAAGTCGGGTATTTCCGTATTTTTTGTTAATTCAGGGCAATTCGGTCTTTTCCTGGGTATTCGGTCTTTTTACATAAAGCGAAAAAGACCGAATAGCCCTTTAAGTTAGCAAAAAAGACAGAAATACCTCTGACTTAATGGAGAAAAATGGACGGAGTTAACGAGCCGGATGAAAATGGCAAGATTTCAAACCTTTAAGATCCATTTGCGGAAAAACAAACTTTTGGACGAAAGTCGAAAACTGGCCAAACCTCAGGGACGAAAATGGCATTTTACTCAAAAAAAAAAAAAGGAAAAGAAAAAGTACAACATATTTTACCTTTTTCCTTTCTGTGGAAAAACAACACAATCCACCATATGGTGTAACGCTGGAACATTAACAGCCTTCAAAACCCGTACATCACCGGGATGCAAACACGGGTTTTTAGCAACGACAACATTCCCCCTAACAATTCGGGACTTATACGAGCCGATTCCACTATACTCATCACCCAATGGCCTTCTTCCAGCACTAGAATAATGAACAAAAACTTCACCGTATTCAAGCGTTCGGGTTTCATCCAAGCATCCCATCATCGATCTTCCGTTCGGAACAAAAACCCTCGTTTTGGTTCTCAATTCCAGCAACTTTGTTGCACGAAAAACTTGCAGCATCATTGATAAAAACGGTTCAGCGTTAGGCTTATATCCACACGAAAGCATACCCTTCATTACGTTCGTGTTTTCTCCCGGTGACATTAAATCTAACACCTCTTCTGCCTTTATTGGCTCCACTAAAATAGCATCGAGTAAGCATACTACTTCTCTTTGCTTCTTTTCAAAGATGTGATCGGGAATTCCGAGGGTAGAAAGTAGGGTGATGAGCTGGCGGTTCATATAACACGGCTGATATTTGCTAACCGCAAGAATATCCAACTTTGTGTTGTCAGATTCAAATTTACACATGCTTTTACGCAAAGATAACTTCATGTATGAAGTGGGGTCCACAGCCACGACACCTTTGTACCCACCGTACCGGATTTGAAAAGCAGACGGAATGATATCATACCCGCATTTACTAGAAACTCTTTTAGCAAATTCAGCAGATATTTTCCCAATTCCGTCTGAAAAAACGTATCTAGTACCAGATCTTACAATTTCTACATCGGGAATTACTTCTTTTTCATGTTCTGCAACACTTAAGCTTTCTTTTGATGAACCGAAAGATTGACCGAGTCTAGCAGCGTATTTTGCAACATTTTTGATGCTACTAAAATCACCCATCCAATTTCTTATACCAGCAGCGTTTAGTCTTCCGGTTGATGCAAACATCCATGCGGAATTATCCCGTAACTGACTTGATGAGAAAGCAAGAAATTCAAACTTCTTACCGCCAATTGATATTCCATTTCTAAGAATTGACAAAATTCTCCTATAAATTGCGGTTCTGCTTTCCCCATTTCGACCTACTTTTGGAGCTAAATCTGTAGAATAAAGTTTCTCTAGCTCTTCGTCAAGAAACGAAACACGAAGAAAGTTATCGATATATTCAGCATACTGACGTAGAACCCGATTGGACACGTTCACTTCTGGCCCACAAAAGTACACTTTTGAAGGAGTAATTTGAACTCTCCTCACGTATACAAGACCAGTGTCCAACGAAATAGCGGGCGACTTTAACCTTTTGTTTTTTCGATATTCTTCGGTTATCAGCCTAACCGGATCATAACAACAATCTTTCAAACAAAACAGTTTCTCCATAACATATTCAATTGCTTCAATGTCACGTCTTCGAGGATCCAACAATGCAAAGAAATTAGCATCAAGGACGGGTCCCGGAATGCAACCATGTTGAACCAACGAGCAAATCTTAAAAACTACTTTAAACGGTAGATAATACCCTTGAGTGGGACCCACAATCGGGACGAGATCCGAACTTTGAGAAAAGCTACGACCAGTCACCAAGTTGAATGGGTGGTAACTTTCTTCAAAATATGGAAAATAGCGATCAAGATCTGGCGGTTCAACATCATGTGGAATTTCTATGCAGAGATGAGAAGACTGTCCAATGGCATAAGATGGAGTGAAGTCAGTTGACCTAACCCACTGATCATCAGGAAGTTCCTTATAAAAGTTATGTGGGTTGTCTTCAACTTTCTGATAAAGCCGAGGTGCACCATATAGCTGCAAAAGAGAAGTTTCATTGATCATAAATGTAGTCCAATCATTTACTTTCATACAACTTTTAAGAAATCAAACTAACCTGAATAACAAGATAGCTTGCAGGAGCGCCACGTGGGCAGTGTAGCTGAACTTGCCAGATATTCTCATACGAGAGTTGCAGCTTGTAACTCGTATCGTGCCATGGAACACCGAAATGAATCTTTCTTAGTCCAAATCCAAATTTAACTGACGCCCTTTCCATTTTACAGAGCACCGGTAACCTCTCTTTTGACACCTGGCAACCAAAGTGAAGAGTTACACCTTCCATTTCGTATGCGAATTGCCTAGGCTTCTGGACAAGATCCATGTCCTTTTCCCAAGCCTTCAAAAACGATCTACCATACCACAACTGCCTACTGTTAGCCAGCTGTATTATTCTTTCTGCTTTAGCTTTGGTTGTGAATTGGACTCTGGCATACGCTCTTGCCCCTGCGTTTTTTTGTTTAACCTCCAAAGCTTCAATACTCCCTATACCAGTGTATCGTTCCAAAGTTGTCTTAACTACATCCGCATATTCTAAAGTGGGGAACCCAGAAATATCAACCGTCCTACCCATCTAACCGAGATGTTTTCAGCTGCAATTTCACATTATATAGTATATAATTAGCAACAATGATATCACATAGTACATGAAAATTGTTAAATGATAAGCAATTTAAGCGAAATTTCTACATGTGTATCATTTCCAATGAAGTTATAAAACATAGTGTAAATGCACTTCACAGTTATAAGCAGTAATAGAATATTATTGCTCTACATTAACATAATTTGACTACTATTGTGTTTATTGTAGTGCATTAACATAATTTGACTACTAATAGAATGTTATTGTTGTACAATAACATAATTTGATTACTAATGTGTTTATTTTGTGAATCATCATCATCATCATCATACTCGGTAAATCCCACCAAGTGCAAAGCTAAGGTAGGGTCTGAGGAGGGTAAGATGTAGACGACCTTACCTCTACCCTCGGCTCGATAGTAGTTTTGTATCAAGCCTCGGACATGAGGCACATAACACTCACAAAGGTTGATTTGTGCATGTACCCCCTTGTCTTTAAGCTATCAATGCCACCACATGATGCATGATTAGTCGCTAAGCAGTTAATGCGGAAAAATATCGGTTATCGGTCAAGGACCGATATCTGAGATATCGTTTATCGCGGTGAGATATCGGTAATTTATAATATCATGCATAAATAAATATATATATATATATATATATATATATAGGGAGAAGATCATGCGAGAACCACCTCTTATTGCGAGAACCAATGTGAACACAACAAAAAATGCCTAAAAATAGCTAAAAATCACACAAATTTTTTTTTTAAATATTTTTTATATAAAAATCGCTATTTTTTTTGGGGGGGGGGGGGGGGGTGGGGTTTAGGGTTTTTTTAGCTATTTTAGGTTGTGTTCACATTGGTTCTCGCAATAAATGGAGTTCTCGCATGAGCCCCTCCCTATATATATACACATATATATTCATATCTAGAGCCTATATATATATATATACTAGAAGTCTAGAACCTATATAATATTAATAGCAAAATAAAGATTTGTTCATCAAGAGGTGGTAGAAATCTAGGTGTGGGAATGAAAGTCTCAAAAGGTGGTAAATACTTTGTCCCACATTGGTGTGGGAACAAAGTGAGTGGTTGTTTATAAGGTAAAGCTTTTACTACTCCATTGTAGCTTTATGACATGTTTTACCACAAGTCCTACCCGCGCGCAGGGGGGTGCAAAAAGTGAGTTTCTGAACTGGAATTTGGTTGAACTCGTGCATGCCCGCACGTCCTGCGGACACGAATGCAGCTCCAAAAACCGGGGCCCGCGGGAGTCATTTTTTGCACGTAAAAAAATGCCCTTTTTGACTGATTTTTGTAGAGAAATATAAAAAATGCCCCTTTTTTGACTGAATTTTGCAGAGAAATATAAAAAACCCCAAACGAGATTATCGCCGAGACGACCGAGATGAGATATACCAAATAATATCGGCGATATCTCGGAAGTTTTCGCTGATATTCTCGCTGCCGATATTTTGGCCGAGATTTTAAACCGAGAATCTGCCCAACCTCCGATAACCGATATATCGGTGATATATCGCCGATATTGACTGCATTGATTAGTCATCCGTCGCTTTTAACATTATTTTCACGAAATTAGTAAAATAACATTAAAATTAGTGCAATTTTACTTTTGCCCCTGAGGGCCACACACATATACATTATATGCGCACACCACAAGCAGGGCGTAATATTTATTTTCTGAAGATAGCTAAAATCACATCAAACCAATATTAAATAAAGGAATAATGGATTTTAATAATCCCAACTATTGTCCGTTGGCCGGAAACGGTCCCAACTTCGAAAATTCCCACTACCGGTCCCATCTTTTCACATATTTACCTTCAATTGACCCTGACTAACAGAATCCTAACGCTGTTAGTCTCCGGTCGCCGAAAAAACGTTTTTGGCCGGAAAACTCCATTTTGGCCGGAAAACTCAACCTTTTCGTCTCAAACCTCTTTGTAACCTTATTACGCACCTTTAGAAACCTTTTCTAGTAAAAAGCCCCAATTATTAAGGTCGCCGGAAAAACTCATTTTTCGCCGGAAAACTTCTTTTTGGCCGGAAAACTCAACTTTTTAGCCGGAAAACTCAAAGCTTTCGTGCCAAACCTGTTTGTAACCATAGATCGAACCTTTAGTAACCTTTTTCCGACCAAAAACGTTTTTCTGGCGACCGGAGACTAACGGCGTTAGGGTTCTGTTAGTCAGGGTCAGACCAATATGTGAAAAGATGAGACAGCCGATGGGAATTTTTAAAGTTGGGACCATTAGCTTGGATTATTAAAATCCATTATAACTTAAATAAAATGGCTTGTTTTTTAGCTACCTAACAAAAATATGTAAAACCTGTTGCCTACCTCATTTATATATTTTCCTAATTTTGCATATAAATCCATGTATATAAGTTGATAAAAACTTTAATTAAAACTAGTGAGTGAACTCATGCTATTTATCTAAAGAAGGAACATAAACATTTTTTGAGACATAAACTTATCTAGGTTAAATTCTATGTTTAGACCAGACAATGAATCACATATTAGAGTTGTTATTATACATTACTCAAAACAACTCCGAATGTGATCGCACATTTTGTTAACGAAATTTTGTTCTCACGTCCACTAAGAACGCATTATCTCCACTAACCACGATCGGTAAATTTCAAATAATTTGGAAAACTTACTTACCCTAATTTCAGTAAATGCGTTAGAATCAGAAGAAAACGATGAATGATTGTATAAAGATACTGCAACAGAATCTAGGTTTAGAAGAGATTTACCAGATACTGGATAACGATGAATGATTGTATAACGATGAATGAATGTATAGTGGTGAACAGCTTGTGCTTTATTTACGGAGTTTATGAGAACTTTATCGTCAATGGTGAGTCAAGTCGTCACAAGATTCCAAATACTTTGCGGAAATCAATCCCAATCAAATACCTCAATAATGCGTTACCAAGGACAATCACGTGAATATACAATACCTTTTTTTTTTTTTTTAACCGTTAATTTCTTTAATCCCTGTGAGACTTGAACCCAATACATTTTCTTCTCAATTTAAGTGTTTTAAAGGCTTTGTCTTTTCCTAATGGACCACCACCCCATTGGTGTGAATATACAATACCTAATATTTGTTTGTGTAAATTATTTTTGTTTTATAGGTTTTAACCATTTGATTCTAAAATTAAAATATTTAACGCCTTGATTCTCTATAACCACTATTTTTAACCATTTGAGTCTAAATTTCTAACACCATCCACCAAGAATATAACTTAACAAAAACCCCGTCGGGTGGCGTGCTACTCCTATAGTGCTATAATTGTTAAGGCGGGTTATCAAGTAGTATGAATTCTAGCATGAACCTAAGCATAACAAAACATGTATAAGGATTGAATGAATAAAGCATGTTTGTGAATCGTGCATTTTAACAAGTAAACATGTTGCACCGAAAGTGTATTTAAAAGGAAAATGGGTCAAGTGTACTCACAAAATTGCTAAGTCTTTCGATTATCCAAGTATTGACGAGTGTATGAGATTGGGAGGACGAATGTATAAGGGTTAAAGTTCATGGTATGTTTAGAGTCGAGATTCGGAATTTAAAAAGTAATATGGAAAGTACATATGCAAAAGTAATCATCTAGTCATATAATACTTGTTTGACACTATGAAACCTCAAGGGTTAGAATGTTTTCATAGGTAGAATACCCATTAGAATCATAACAAGTTATTAGGTCTTAGATGATGTAATCTAGTACTTTGACGAATGAACACGAATTCATCATCAAAGGTTCGAATATTTGGATAGTATATATAAGTATTATATAGATTATGTATATCAATAAGTCCAATAGTTCAAGCAATGAATACTCCATTTAGGAACCTCTTTTGTGTCATAGAAGTCATGTAGGAGGTAGGAAGAACAAGACTTTCATTTAGGTACCTCCAGGTGTTCACCACTATAGTTGATGTTATGAACATTCAAGGAGGGTCATGAGCATACAATAAGAAAGAAAAAAAAACAACTAATTTATGGAAAAACATCAAGCAATGTGTGGATTTTCAAGTAGGATAGACCAAGCTAATCCTAAATGTCACACCCCGATATTTCCACGTATTACCGGTGGGCCCGGTGGGGAGTATCGTGACGTAGTTGATATCGTCATGGTCAATAATCACAGTTTAAATGCACAGCGGAAGTCTAAATTAAAATATTACAAACCGATTTGAAAGTAACATGAAATATTATACAACGGAATGAAAAAGGATCCACAGGAGGATCTAAAATAAAAGAAACATTGTTCAACAGATTTATGCATCAGAAGTTTGCAAGACTCTTTATGTGACACTAGGAGTAGCCAGCCGATTACGCGTAGTACCTGCACTTAACCTTTTGAAAATACGTCAGTTTACACTGGTAAATACAATGAACTGACTCTTTTGAAAAGTGTTTATAAAATTGATTTGGATGCACAAGGCATGAAATATTTAATAACTTGGGACAATTATTTAAAAATAATCTTGTATACAGCTTTACATGTTTGTCGTCCATTTAGGACCCGGTTAGAAGAGCCGGTATTAGATAAATAGACACACCACTTGGTATAATACCCACAAGGAGTTTCCTCACAAGTGGGCTACCTTTTTACATACGCAACTGTCAGGTGTATGCCTACACCCCGTGCTTAAATCGTGGCCATTTCTTATGAATGAGCCGAGGATATCCAGGACATGGTCATTAACCCCCCAAAGACATTGCATCAAACAAAACAGATTAGAACGGGTTATGCATCTTTTTAATCACATTCCGATTGTACGATTTCATACCCGACCAAGCGGTATTATTATAATATCGTATCCCAAGCCCGTATAATGGAAAATAAGTTAAAAGTATTTACCGGAGCAAAAATATAATTTTTATCCCAGCCATGTAACAATTAGCAAGTGAAAATATCTTTTACTGGGCTCCTAAATCTGGAAAGAAAGTTTTTAATAACCTATTAGATTCCTAACGGGTCTTATTTAAATTTAAACTTAGATCGGTTAGTTTTAATGAAAGGTTTACGGTTCAAAACGCATGATTAAGCGAAGACTAGATTAGAATGTGATTTAGACCCGACAAGTATATGGACTTGTATAATATGGATAAACTAAACACATTCTGGATTTTGGAGTAAAAAATGATAAGGTTTGACCCGTTTTGGTTAATTTACGTAAACTAGTTACATAAACCGTACCGAATGCGAATAATGCATAACGGGTAACCAAAAGAGTCATGAACAGGTTACATAAGTTAATATGCTTAAAATATGTTATGATATCAGTAGGATATCTTCCATTATAACCAAAATGAATTTAAAACCAATTTAAGTCCAGTAAGGGCATTTTGGTCATTTTAAAGTTTATAAAAGAGGTTTAAATAAAAACTGAAGGTCTGGTCCAAAACTTTCTGTGAAAATATTTATTTTATGAAGTTATAACATCAAGATATCATACATATGTGTATTTCATCATTTATGACCAAACTATGCACCGTAGGGGCATTTTGGTCATTTCACACATGCTTTAAAGGTCAAATTTGGAAATCTGAGTTCAAAACTTTAACTTACTATAAAAGTGTAGAACTTTATTTGTAACATCAGTAGGTATCTAACCTTAGGTGCCAAATATGGTTTTAAACCATACTATGCGCCTAAATCGCATAAAAGTCGGTAATTGACGATATTCGGGTTGAATAAGGAAATCTGAGATTTTGATCAACCTCTACTGTTTAAAACAGCTTATTTAATATATAAAATCAGTAGAAAAAGGTTTGATATGTAAAGGATGTGTAAATCTCATTTTATTAAAAAAAGGACATTATCGTCAATTATCGAGCCTATGCGAGAACTCTATGTTATGATCAGCCTAAAATTAAATAAAAATCTTCAAAAATCCTTAAATATTATATTATATCAGTAGATAAAAATTTTGGTGTCGAAATTTGGGTTTAAATAGGTTCTATGTCAAAAATGCCCCTTTAATTAATAAAAAGTTCCTATTTTACGATGTCGTGCATAAATCTCATTTTAGACCATAATATGATGTGAAACTTTTATGACATACTTAAATATCAGTAATAAAGGTTTTTGTCCAATCACATTTTCAAAACTCTCGTTTTATTTATAAAAGGGCATTATGGTCAATATTTAAGCATTTAACGGAAACATGCAAATGATTCAGATTATTAAGGACCTATGTTGTATAATCTCAGAGGGTTATACTAACATGTAATATGGTCCTAAAGTAACCCTAAGGCATATCTAAAATAAGCTAAATCGGGTCAGAACTGAAAGTCAAAGCAAAAGTCAACTTTTGCGACTTTCGGTTGCGAACCTAGCCTAAACTCAGAATTGTCGGGTTGAACATGCCTAAACATGTTCTTACATTAATTACCAAGTTATTTTAATGTTAAAACATGTTCCATAACTTCCACATTGTTAATTATGAATTTATTTGCACAAATAGTTTATTTTGACTTTTTAATATCAAGTTTGACCCGACATTTGACCAAGTTGGAGTGATAATCAGTAGGTGCCCACTTAGGGGTTTATTCCCTACATAATTACCAACTCATAGCCACTTTTAATTCGAATAATGGCTGGACCATTAGTGATTAATCACTAAGTCAAAGTTTAATTACGATAAGTTTGACTTTTGGTCATTAAGCTATTAAAACTTGAACTTAGGAGGCTAAGATTACTTACAAGAGTACTTAGCACGAAAATATAACAGAGGAAAGCTTCCTATAGCTCCAAGGGACTCCAGAGATTGAGTTTTGAAGTAAATTTCAAGTGTGCAAATAACAAGTGAATGAACAAGGCCTTATATAGTGATTCTAAAGCTCCAAGATTGATCAACATGCCCCTACAAATGATCCCTGATGATTCCAGGTGTCCCCTATGCATGAAAACCTGTTGGCTCAGTCCCTGAATTTGAAAACCAGCTTTCAAAGGCGGTGGAACAGGCTGCACAGGCACCTGCCATTGTTTTCTACTACTGGCAGTTCTTCGCGGCTCGCGTAAGAAAAGGGAGAGGGCCTACGCGGCCCGCGTAGCGCCCTTCTTCTGGTAAAAAGTTTGGCAGCTTTGCAGTTTCAGTCCCTGGTCCAATTTAACTTTATTTAACTTTCATTTATTGTATTTAGGACCCCCCCCCCCCATAGTTAACTTTTAAGGGCCTTGGGTTATAAACTAACTCCGTTAAGCTCCCGGTTAGTTGTACGATCACCCGTAAAGTCTTGTATTCATCGAAGCTCCATAAAATTAATATCCAAGATCCTTGGAAGCAAGATATACAATTATTACAATGTTTTTGGGATCGTTAAAAGGTCACCCAGAGGTAACAATTATCATGTTAACACTTTTAGCCCTTATGCTTTGTAAATTCTCAGTTTAAGCACAAACGGCTTTCAATGTCCGATAATTTCATTCATCAAAGAATACGAACATCTTATAAGGTCGTTCAGAGGCACGAGTTTGGCATGATGACACGTTTGATCTTTTTACTTACATATTTACATTGTTTGATAACTTTAGTCCTTCGGAATCAATTCCTTACATGTTTAAAGTCCATGACACGTGTCTGTATTATATTGGACGTGATTTTTGCGAGGTGTTACATCCTCACCCGCTTAAAAGAAATCTCGACCACGAGATTTACTGAAATAAATGAGGGTACTTCTGTTTCGTTGTGGATTCAACTCCCACGTGTATTCTGGTCCTCTACGGGCATCCCATTTCACCTTCACAATTGGCACATGCTTTCTTCGTAGCTTCTTAATCTGTCGATCCTCGATTGACAAGGGTTTTTCAATGAACTTCAGGCTCTCATCTATTTTGTCACACCCCCAAAATCCACCATGCGGAGTATCACCGCTTGGAGGCGTGACATGACCAGGATCAAGCCACCAATCATATTGAACAATGTATCTAAGATAGAGTAAATCCAACCACACAATATAATTGGTGATCAAAAGCTAGTTAACCAAGTTCAAATTAAAGAGCGAAAGCATTAAAGGTAAAACCCAAAACATAAGTAATAAGTTCTTAAGTTTAAATGTTTAACATGGGACTCGACAGTCCATGTCCCACAACGACCACGCCTCCCTGTGCAAGCTCCATAGATACCTAACGACCTGCAAGGCATGTAACAATGAGTCAACAACAAAGTTGAGTGAGTTCACAGTTGGGTGTTCGTTTTAAGTTGTTTCAAAAACATGGTTTTCGTTTAGTTGGCTTACTTGCCGTGGGGGTTACCCCATAGTTGAAAATATGATTAACCAATTCCTTCTTTCCCAAACCATGACCCATGGGGGCTTCCCCATATGAACCACTAGACTGTTACGATATCGACAACTGACGAACAATAGTTGTGCCCTACGTCAATGTCTATCATCATTGACAGTTTGCCATAGTCCATTAGTACACGCCCTTCCGAACGGCACGGTGTGCGGTTTGTTAAACCTAATAGCGCTATTAACTAATGACCCCGTCGCCATCGGCCTCGGCGATTAAGTCGATATAAAATGAGGGACTTAGTGATAGAGTTTTGTCTAGTAAGTTTTAAGGTTGTTGTCCTACCCAAGGAGGACGAACGTACGTATTCTACCCAAGGAGAATACACAGGATTAATATTGGCATCCTACCTATGGAGGATGGCGGTACATATCCTACCCAAGGAGGATATGTAGGTTCGTTTTAATTCTTTAACCCATTCCCAACCACCGGGAATCCCATGCCTTAGAAAGTGTGTGAACTCACCTTGGTTTGCTCGGTTAGATTAGTTACTCTAATAAACATGAATCAAGCGCGTCCTAATAAGGTACATATAACAATCAGTTTCTCGTGTATGCATAACACGTATTCTACGTACGGTTTATCTACTCATTACTTCTATCACGTACCACACAATTCTAATGTCAAGGTATTTTGTTAAGTTATATTATTTTACCCTAAAATAATATAACTATCTCACAAAATAAACAAATATCCACACAATTGTTCTAGTATAAAATATATATTCCAAATATATATTTATCCATTTTACTTGTAAAAATCAACTCCCGATACTTTGTATTATTGTAACAAAACTCATGGCGAAGTTTATTTTGAAAAACAAAGTTAAAATACATTTGTAAACACTTGTTAGAAAATAATTTCTAAGTGTTGGAGTTTTTAGAAAATTTCGACAGAGTTTCCTTTGTAAACGGAGGCGTCCATGCTAATAAGCATATCATTTTCTTTTCCGAAAATCATTCAACAATCAACAACAATTTACGAAGATCAACTATTCCATTTACGAACCAACATGAACTTGATGTTTCATAAAAACGCGTAGTAACTTGGTAAGGCGTTTAGTGGGTTTAGTAACCCTCCAAAGTGTGTTTACTTTATTTAAAATCTTATTCTCGGGATTTTTAGATGTTCACAACTTGTGAACATATCTTACAAAAATATTTATTTACAACATTTTCATGTGTCGCTAGTATCCATATACTTACTTTATTTCCAAAATAGTGTAAGGATCATGATCTTTCGAAAACCGTCTTTTAAACTTGGTTTATTTAGGAAAATCATTCACAAGTTTTAGATCTACAAGATCACTAGATCACTTTGTTTGTTATTTTACAAGAAATCATTTTATCACCAAGTTCATGTCTAAATATGGAAGTGATTCTTTTATGTAAACCCCTAATCGCCTCCTAACTTGTTAAATTATGTTTTTAATCATAAGTTAACAAGTTTCATATCATGATTAACAACATATTTCTAGTAATCAACAAGCAAGCATCAGCATATGCCAAACAACATCATAATAACATTATTTCTTCATGTATTATCTTATTTAAGCTTATGTTTCAAGTTTTAAGTGTAAGATCTTATGATGTTCATATGTTTTCTTCATAATAAACCTTTTAACCACCATAAACATGAAGTAAATAAAGATTAACAAGAAGCTTACAACTAGCTTAAAGCTAGGGAAGATCTCTAGTGAAAAAGATGATGAAAAGTGGATGATGAAAGCAAATGAGAAGGATTCTCCAAGACCTTCAAGCTCCAAACTCCATGTATCACCTTCTAGACTTGAATGTAGCTTAAAAATGGAAGAATAGGGTGGTGATAAGGTGGTGGCGGTTATAGTGAGGCCGAGAGGGAGAGAGGAGAGTGAGTGAGAGATGGTGATATCTTTGTGAAGATATGGAATGATATGAATGATCTCTCAAATCTTCAAGCCATACTTATAATCTCTTTTCTAATATTTTGTTCACCTCAACAAGCAACAATCAAATAAAATATGTGAATGAAATCTAGAAGATATGTTGGTGATTTGGGTGGGTCCTTTGGACCGTAAACATGTATGGGGGGGGGTTAATTGTAACATTTTGATGATAGTTGGTAAATGATAGTTCCAATCCAAGTATATGATTACATATTTTAGTTGGTGGATATTCTAGTGGGTGTTATGGTGTACGGGGATCATAACTAGCCAAGAAATAATTAAACAATGTTTCTTGCAATATTTTGGTGTCCCGGGTAATGTCCGGTTGTTCGGTTAGATACCGTTCCGTTAAAGTGCTAAGTTATTCCATATAGTGTCCTATATATATCTTTTTGTAACACTTTTAATTCCCAACACTTAGGAAAGCATACATGACCATTTAGTCAATTTTCTGCACAAGACTAGTATGTTAAAAAGCACATGTAAGTATGACACAGTAATCAGAAAGCAGTTAAGTAATTCAACACAGTCATCAAGCACTATAATTAACATTAATAAATCGTACGGATACATGTAATTATGAGGGTTGTCACATATTTACACATCCTTATGCGACATTGCTAGTGACTCATCGGCTAGACATTTCTTTAGATTGCAGATGTGGAATACATTAAGAATTCCACTGAGCTCTTCTGGTAGGTTCAGCTTGAAGGTAACAGTTCCGACACATTCGATGATCTCAAATGGTCCTATGTACCTTGGGCTAAGCTTGGCCTTTTTGCCAAAACGCATCACCCCTTTCCAGGGTGATACCTTGAGTAACACTTTGTCACCAATTTCAAACTTTAGAGGTTTACGCCTCTTATCAGTATAACTTTTCTGCCTGTCCCTGGCAGCTTTTAGACGATCACATATTTGGACAATCTTATCCGTCGTCTCCAGGACTATATCAGGTCCTGATAGTTGGACATCACCAACTTTCACCCAACAAACTGGAGTTCTACACTTCCTTCCGTACAAAGCTTCGAAAGGCGTTGCTTGAATACTCGAATGGTAGCTACTGTTATACAAAAATTCAATCAAAGGAAGATGATCATCCCAACTTCCTCCTAAATCTATAACACAAGCTCGTAGCATATCCTCAAGCGTTTGAATCATACGCTCGCTTTGCCCATCCGTCTGAGGATGATAAGGAGTGCTAAAATTTAATCGAGTGCCCAGAGATTGCTGAAAGCTTTTCCAAAAGTGAGATGTGTATCTCGTATCCCTATCCGAGATAATAGACACTGGAACTCCGTTGAGAGACACAATCTCATCCACATACAGCTGCGCTAGCTTATCGGAGCTGTGACTTTCTTTAATAGGCAAGAAGTGGGCTGACTTGGTCAATCTATCGACTATAACCCAAATAGTATCATTTCCACGTTTCGTCTTTGGTAACTTAGTAATAAAATCCATTGTTACCATTTCCCATTTCCAAGTGGGAAGTTCAGGCTGTTGCAGCAAGCCTGACGGTTTCTGATGCTCAGCTTTAACCTATGCGCATGTTAGACATTTAGCCACGTAGATGGCTATAGATTTCTTCATACCTATCCACCAATAATTTGTCTTCAAATCCTTGTACATCTTATCGCTGCCAGGATGAACTGAATACTTGGAGCTATGAGCTTCTTGAAGAATCACGTTTCGAAGTCCTCCATAAATTGGAACCCATATTCTACCATTCAATCTTAGGATTCCATCATTGCCATACGACAATTGCTCTGCAGTTACGCCTAACTTCTCATTCGGATAGTTAGCTTCTAATACAGCTTCCTTTTGAGCGGCTAACAACTTTTCATTCAAGCTGTTCTTTAGTTCAATGCTCTTGGCATTGATTCTAATAGGTTTAACCCTTTCCTTTCTGCTCAAGGCATCGGCGACTACATTTGCCTTGCCAGGATGATATCGGATTTCACAATCATAATCGTTAAGTGTCTCCATCCATCGGCGCTGTCTCATATTGAGTTCTTTCTGGTTAAACAGATGCTGAAGGCTCTTATGATTAGAATAAATTATACACTTGGTTCCGTACAAATAGTGCCTCCAAAGCTTCAGTGCAAATACCACGGCGCCCAATTCCAAATCGTGGGTGGTGTAATTCTTCTCGTGTACCTTTAATTGACGGGAAGCATATGCAATAACCTTGCCTTTCTGCATAAGCACACATCCCATGCCTATGTGCGATGCGTCGCAATAAACCATAAACTCTTCAATTCCTTCCGGCAATGTCAACACATGAGCATTGCTTAATTTCTGCTTAAGAATATCAAAAGATTCTTGCTGTTTGGGACCCCAGTCAAACTTGATATTCTTGCGGGTCAGTGAAGTTAAAGGTGCGACAATTCTTGAAAAGTTTTCTATGAAACGCCTATAGTATCCTGCTAGACCCAAGAAGCTGCGAATCTATGTAGGTGTCTTAGGTTCTTGCCAATTCATAACCGCTTCAACCTTAGCGGGATCCACCTGGATTCCACGCTCACTTACCACATGTCCAAGAAATTGGACTTCTCGAAGCCAAAACTCACATTTAGAAAACTTCGCGTAGAGCTTCTTTTGCTGTAGAAGTTTAAGGATACACTGGAGATTCTTCTCATGGTCATCTTGATTCTTTGAATAAATGAGTATGTCATCAATAAAAAACATGACAAACTTGTCTAAATAAGGCTTGCAAATGCGATTCATAAGATCCATGAATGCTGCTGGTGCGTTAGTGAGCCCAAAAGGCATCACTAAGAACTTGTAATGTCCGTAACTTGTTCTAAATGCAGTCTTATGTACGTCTTCGTCTCTGACCTTCAGTTGATGGTATCCTGATCTTAAATCAATCTTTGAAAAGTAACTTGCTCCTTGAAGCTGATCGAATAGATCATCGATCATGGGTAACAGATACCTGTTCTTGATTGTAACCTTGTTCAGCTCGCGATAATCAATGCACAGACGCATTGAGCCATCCTTTTTCTTCACAAATAGAATCGGTGCTCCCCAAGGGGACGAGCTAGGTCGAATGAAACCTTTCTCCAACAAATCATCCAACTGAGTCCTCAACTCCTTCATCTCAGTTGGTGCCAACCGGTAAGGTGCTCTTGCAACTGGTGCTGCTTCAGGAATGATGTCGATTCTAAATTCCACTTGTCTATCTGGAGGTAAACCAGGTAGTTCTTCAGGGAATACTTCTGGATATTCTGAAATAATAGGAATGTCTTCGATCTTGGGCTTTGGTTCATCAATGATTACCTATGCCATATAAATGACACAACCCTTTTTCATACACCTTGAAGCCTTAAGCATGGACACTTGCTTCGGGAATCCATACTGAGTATCTCCTTGAATCGTAAGTGGCTCACCATAAGGAGTCTTGATAACTACTTGCTTCTTATCACATACGATTTGGCTTGGTTGTGAGATAACCAATCCATGCCTATTACTATGTCAAAACCGGCTAATTTCAATGGAAGTAAGGATAGCAGAAAATAATGGTTCCTAATGGATATAAAACATCCATCTAATATTGTTGAGGCAGTTTCTAAGGTACCATCGGCTAATTCAACTTCATACTTTATGCTTAGAGTTTTAACATGCAGATTTAACAATTTACAAAACTTATTGTCTACAAAAGACTTATCTGCACCAGAATCAAACAATACTCTAGCATAAACGTCATTTATAAGAAAGGTACCTGTTATCACGTTATCGTACTGTACCGCCTCCTTGGCATTCATCTGAAAGATACGAGCGTTGGTCTTCTTAGCCTCTTCAGGCTTCTTTGCATATTTTGGGCAGTTAGTCTTGATGCGCCCCTTCTCGTTACAGTTGTAACAAGTTGCATCTTTTATCTTTTTGTAATCCAAGGTCTTATGTTCCTTGGATTTGCAGATCCCACATCCAATGGGCTTTGACTGCAACTGCGGTCTCGTCTCCAACCTACACTTTCCAAAGTGATTTTTCTGACATGTTTTGCATTTGGGTTTCTCACCCGTCTGCTGGCTATTCTTACCAAACCCGGAACTCTTCTTGAACTCAGAGTTCCCTTTGTGTTTCTTATTAGAACGGCGTGAGTTCTCATCCTCACGTTTCCTTTTTTCCTTCCTCCGAATTCTTGAGCGATCTCAGCCTGACCGCATCGAGAGTAAGGGATAAGGATAGATCAGCCACAGACCTAAAGGTAGTAGGTCTAGATGCCTTCACACTTTCTTTGATCTCTGGAGTTAAACCTCCAATAAAACGAGCTATACGTTTCGGTTCCGGTGTGACTAAGTAGGGAACCAATCGAGACATGGTGTTGAAACTGGTGAGATATGCCTGACAATCTAAGTTTTTCATGACCAAGGTCCAGAAATCAGTCTCTATATTCTCAACTTCATGTTGAGGACAGAAAGTATCCTTGATTAAAGCAACAAACTGATCCCAAGTCAGATTGTACAACAGAATCTTCCCTGTATCTTGGATTAGGGATCTCCACCATGCTAGAGCTTCACCTTTGAACGAATGTGACACAAACTTCACAATGTCTTGCTCTGCGCAACCACTAATATCAACCACTGTATCCATTTCATCGAGCCAAGTCATACAATCGATGGTTCCTTTTTCTCCAGTGAAGTCTCTGGGCTTGCAGGAGACGAAATATTTGTAAGAGCAAGTTTTAACACGTGGCTCTTGATTGAACACAATCTGTTTAGATGGGATGCTCCTTTGGTTTGATGAGTGATGAGAATCATCTTTCTTCAACTCGTGCATCTTGGAAGGTGACTGGCTATGAGCAACTGATATAGTCTTAGAGCGTGTACCACTTGATTCTTTAAATTGTCTGTCAAGAGCTCTAGTAACGGCATTGTCTATCAATGCCTGTAGATCTGCACCAGCTACGTTAACTCTGGTGGTATCATTATTCTCTCTTGGTTGACTGTTAACCTCTTCTGATTCGGCCATGTAGCTTACTTGCTACAAAACAATTGACAATATTTTATTTAGAGGTTATTATTTATTAACCATGGTAAGTATAAACCATATTGGTTAATTTATAATCATGTTTTATTTCATTATAAATTTATCCCAGTTATAAACAATTAAGGACATTATGTTGGCACAAAAGGCCTAGTCACAAGGACATTTTTAATTTATAAACCAAGATTTTGTAAGATCGAGGTATTAAGGCTTGAACATAGTTCACCACCCTTCTTGACAGAGAGTCGTAGACTACAACTGTCTTTTGTCTTATATGGCGTTTATTATGGCCCGTAGGCACTCCATCATAATGATGTTTAAGATTTTAATAATTAGGGAAATGATTTGGAAGAATCCAATATAAGGATGACATGTGTGACTTTATCTAATCACCTTTGCCAGGAGTGCTAACACGTTCTTAGGTGTTAACAAGGATTTATCTTAAAAAGGATTTACCATCATGGCCATGTCTTAAAATGACATACAGTCTAGGTTGTTACCTTTAAGATTTTATTTCAATATTTATTGGCAGAGCAATTATAAAATGGAATGATATTTTTGACTTATTTCATATAGTATATTCATATATAATAATGACAAATGAAATTTTGAATAAAAACATTCCATTAAATTAAACGAAGTACAAAGATGCCGTAAACGGGACTTTTAAACAAATAAAATTGTCCACATAGGGACTAAAAAGAAATACAAGTCCTCGCAGGGACTGAATACATAAATAAATGTCCACACAGGGACTTAATTGAAATTTAAAATTACCAAACAAACAAATAAGGAATCTAAATGATCCCTTTTCTTCTTCCCCTTGATTATGCTTGCCAAGCCCTTAAGTAGTCCCTGGCGGCTCTTACGCTCCTCTTGCACCTCCCTCTCTACATGGTTCAACCTCTGGAAAATCTCCTGTTGTTGTTGCTACTGAAGCGGAGGCTGAGGAGGTGGCGAGTATTGATACCCGTAGGTAGAGTACCCGGTTGGGTACGCAGGTGGGAATGGTGAAGGATGAAGAGCATTATAGTTGGCCGCTTCTATGTATGGGTGAACGGCAGGGGCATTGTAGTAGTTGTAGCTAGAATAAGCTGGTATCTCAAAAGGGTTATACGCCGCTGCACCGGCGTAAGAAGGAATCGGGTTATCATAACCTGTGTGTGGTGGCGGTGCGACTAGAGCTGAGTCGACTTCAGAAGCTGGGTTCTAAGGCCCACCCATTTGTGGGTCTTCTTGCAGCGGCTGATAGTGGCTGCCGCTTGAATGTTGGGGGGTGCTGAAATGAAAACCCCCTTCTCGCACGGACATCCGTGCACCTGTTCTTCTTCGCCTCGGTGGTTCCGGAGGCTGTTGCTGCTGTGGCTGTGGTGGTGGCGTGACCGCCTGGAAACGTGAATCCTCGAAGGGATCCTGCTGCTGTTGGTGTTGCGGGTTGAATGGGGGAGTGTACTCCCAGTTGTATGTGGTAAACCTTGCTTCATAGCTGTCTGGGCCCCGGTACGGCGAACCGTGAAAAGACGATCCGTCAGAAATCTCTATGGGATGCGTTGGCATCCCAGTTGGTGGCTGAGCGGGCTCTGGATCCTCCTCCATATCCATGGAGAAATGGTCTTCTGGTCCTAACGGGTTATAACCGCTAGTTCTCCAACCTGGTTTGCCGGGTTGAACCGACTCTGGAAGTACGGTGTGGGGTCGTTAAAGGAATGGTGAGAGTTGGAGCGTTGGTGGGGTATGAAAGAGTGTTGGGAGTGGTCGGACTCATTATTCGGAAAGAGTCCGAATGGGTCTTGGTACGACAGTGAAGAGCTAAGGGAGACTGAACGTCTCGTTGGTTCTAAATAGTTTCTCCAATCTTCACGGGGATCGGAGCTAACGTTAATTGATGGTGTACGCCGGCGCGAAGGCCTGACTTCATTGTCATTCCTGGTTAATACGAGGGCCTTTCCTCCCCTTCCTCTGCCTCTCATTCTTGGGGGCATTTTTCTTGCTGGTTCCTGTTATCAAAAGAAAAATAAAACAAAGGAAACCATAAAAGACAAAAACAAATAAGGTTAGGATTAATCCTATGTCCTTTGCCTAGACTTGGAAGTCAAGGAACGTGCAACTATATCAGTGAGATTAAACACAAAAGGCTAGTGTTTAATTCACTCAATGTTGGCTCTGATACCAACCTGTCACACCCCGATATTGCCACGTATTACCGGTGGGCCCGGTGGGGAGTATCGTGACGTAGTTGATATCGTCATGGTCAATAATCACAGTTTAAATGCACAGCGGAAGTCTAAATTAAAATATTATAAACCGATTTGAAAGTAACATGAAATATTATACAACGGAATGAAAAAGGATCCACAGGCGGATCTAAAATAAAAGAAACATTGTTCAATAGATTTATGCATCAGAAGTTTGCAAGACTCTTTATGTGACACTAGGAGTAGCCAGCCAATTACGCGTAGTACCTGCACTTAACCTTTTGAAAATACGTCAGTTTACACTGGTAAATACAATTAACTGACTCTTTTGAAAAGTGTTTATAAAATTGATTTGGATGCACAAGGCATGAAATATTTTATAACTTGGGACAATTATTTAAAAATAATCTTGTATACAGCTTTACATGTTTTTCGTCCATTTAGGACCCGGTTAATAGAGCCGGTATTAGATTAATAGATACACCACTTGGTATAATACCCACAAGGAGTTTCCTCACAAGTGGGCTACCTTTTTACATATGCAACTGTCAGGTGTATGGCTACACCCCGTGCTTAAGTCGTGGCCATTTCTTATGAATGAGCCGAGGATATCCAGGACATGGTCATTAACCCCCCAAAGACATTGCATCAAACAAAACAGATTAAAATGGGTTATGCATTTTTTAATCACATTCCGATTGTACGATTTCATCCCCGACCAAGCGGTATTATTATAATACCGTATCCCAAGCCCGTATAACGGAAAATAAGTTAAAAGTATTTACCTGAGCAAAAATATAATTTTTATCCCAGCCATGTAACAAATAGCAAGTGAAAATATCTTTTATTGGACTCCTAAATCTGGAACGAAAGTTTTTAATAACCTATTAGATTCCTAACGGGTCTTATTTAAATTTAAACTTAGACTGGTTAGTTTTAATGAAAGGTTTACGGTTCAAAACGCATGATTAAGCGAAGACCAGATTAGAATGTGATTTAGACCCGACAAGTATAAGGACTTGTATAATATGGGTAAACTAAACACATTCTGGATTTTGGAGTAAAAAAATGATAAGGTTTGACCCGTTTCGGTTAATTTACGTAAACTAGTTACATAAACCGTACCAAATGCGAATAATGCATAACGGGTAACCAAATGAGTTATGAACAGGTTCCATAAGTTAATATGCTTAAAATATGTTATGATATCAGTAGGATATCTTCCATCATGCCCAAAATGAATTTAAAACCAATTTAAGACCAGCAAGGGCATATTGGTCATTTTAAAGTTTATAAAAGAGGTTTAAATAAAAACTGAAGGTCTGGTCCAAAACTTTCTGTGAAAATATTTATTTTATGAAGTTATAACAGCAAGATATCATACATATGTGTATTTCATCATTTATGACCAAACTATGCACCGTATGAGCATTTTGGTCATTTCACATATGCTTTAAAGGTCAAATTTGGAAATCTGAGTTCAAAACTTTAACTTACTGTAAAAGTGTAGAACTTTATCCATAACATCAGTAGGTATCGAACCTTAGGTGCCAAATATGGTTTTAAACCATACTATGCGCCTAAATCGCATAAAAGTCGGTAATTGACGATATTCGGGTTGAATAAGGAAATCTGAGATTTTGATCAACCTATACTATTTAAAACAACTTATTTAATATATAAAATCAGTAGAAAAAGGTTTGATATGTAAAGGATGTGTAAATCTCATTTTATTAACAAAAAGGACATTATCGTCAATTATCGAGCCTATGCGAGAACTCTATGTTATGATCAGTCTAAAATTAAATAAAAATCTTCAAAAATCCTTAAATATTATATTATATCAGTAGGTAAAAAGTTTGGTGTCAAAATTTGGGTTTAAATAGGTTCTATGTCAAAAATGCCGTTTAATTAACAAAAAGTTCTTATTTTACGATATCGTGCATAAATCTTATTTTAGACCATAATATGATGTGAAACTTTTAGGACATACTTAAATATAAGTAATAAAGGTTTTTGTCCAATCACATTGTCAAAAATCTCGTTTTATTTATAAAAGGGCATTATGGTCAATATTTAAGCATTTAACGGAAACATGGAAACGATTCAGATTATTAAGGACCTATGTTGTATAATCTCAGAGGGTTATACTAACATGTAATATGGTCCTAAAGGAACCCTAAGGCATATCTAAAATAAGCTAAATCGGGTCAGAACTGAAAGTCAAAGAAAAAGTCAACTTTTGCGACTTTCGGTTGCGAACCGAGCCTAAACTCAGAATTGTCGTGTTGAACATGCCTAAACATGTTCTTACATTAATTACCAAGTTATTTTAATGTTAAAACATGTTCCATAACTTCTACATTGTTAATTATGAATTTATTTGCAAAAATAGTTTCTGTTGACTTTTTAATATCAAGTTTGACCCGACATTTGACCAAGTTAGATTGATAATCAGTAGGTGCCCACTTAGGGGTTTATTCCCTACATAATTACCAACTCATAGCCAATTTTAATTCGAATAATGGCTGGACCATTAGTGATTAATCACTAAGTCAAAGTTTAATTACGATAAGTTTGACTTTTGGTCATTAAGCTATTAAAACTTGAACTTAGGAGGCTAAGATTACTTACAAGAGTACTTAGCACGAAAATATAACAGAGGAAAGCTTCCTATAGCTCCAAGGGACTCCAGAGATTGAGTTTTGAAGTAAATTTCAAGTGTGCAAATAACAAGTGAATGAACAAGGCCTTATATAGTGATTCTAGAGCTCTAAGATTGATCTATATGCCCCTACAAATGATCCCTGATGATCCCAGGTGTCCCCTATGCATGAAAACTTGTTGGCTCAGTCCCTGAATTCGAAAACCAGCTTTCATAGGCGGTGGAACAGGCTGCACAGGCACCTGTCATTGTTTTCTGCTACTGGCAGTTCTTCGCGGCCCGCGTAAGAAAAGGGAAAGGGCCTACGCGGCCCGCGTATCGCCCTTCTTCCGGTAAAAAGTTTGGCAGCTTTGCAGTTTCTGTCCCTGGTCCAATTTAACTTTATTTAACTTTCATTTATTGTATTTATGACCCCCATAGTTAACTTTTAAGGGCCATGGGTTATAAACTTACTCCGTTAAGCTCCCGGTTAGTTGTACGATCACCCGTAAAGTCTTGTATTCATCGAAGCTCCATAAAATTAATATCCAAGATCCTTGGAAGCAAGATATACAATTATTACAATGTTTTTGGGATCGTTAAAAGGTCACTCAAAGGTAACAATTAACATGTTGACACTTTTAGCCCTTATGCTTTGTAAATTCTCAGTTTAAGCATAAACGGCTTTCAATGTCCGATAATTTTATTCATCAAAGAATACGAACATCTTATAAGGTCGTTCAGAGGCACGAGTTTGGCATGATGACACGTTTGATCTTTTTACTTACATATTTACATTGTTTGACAACTTTAGTCCTTCGGAATAAATTCCTTACATGTTTAAAGTCCATGACACGTGTCTGTATTATATTGGACGTGATTTTTGCGAGGTGTTACACTAAATCACACAATCATCAAGCTTTAGGCTTGAACACCACTTGTGGGTTAAACCCTTGTACAAAACAAAAAGTTTGTGAGGTTTATGCCTCTGATTTTACATGTCTCAATCTTGTTTTTAAGCCTAACTAACCATAGATGTGGTTATAAGCACACAGACATTGGTTTGAGATGAGATAACTCAAGTTTAATCAAGTTTAACAAAGTATGAATCAAAAACAGAAAAATCAGTCAACTTTGGAGCCTTTTTGGTGACATTCCAGACCTTGGTTTTCCATGGAAAACTTGTGGAAATGTTCCTAAGGTTGTTCCAAGCAAGTGGGAAAAAGAATCAAGTGAAAATGTTAAGAAATGAGTGAGTTATACTCACTTTTGTAAGAAGGTATGAATCTGTCCAAGCTCCTGAATTCAGCTATGATTTTGAGTGTTTGAGAGTGAATGGAGAGTGTTTAGAAAGTGAAAAATGCTTGGAGGAGGCTTGGATTTTATAGGGGATGGATTAGGGTTGGGTTGGTGAGGTTTAAATGCAAGAAACACATCTTAAACCACTAAAAACACACCAAAAATCGACCAACCAATGAGCTGGTTGGGGCTGAACCCGGATCACACTGGCTCGCGGCCTACGTAGGTGTTTGGGGGGCGGGTCGCAGCTCGTGACTCTCCTCCAGACGAATTTTAATGTTTTAATTGTTGACAGCTTTAGTCCTTTAGGTTTATTTTAGGTGTTTTAAGGGTTATTTATGATAATAAGGCATATTATAAGGATCAAACATGTATCATGAACATAAAACAAGCATAATGAAGTGTGATTAAGCGTATAAACGTTGTATTTAAGTATCGTATGCATTCAAAAGACGTATAATTAGCATGTTTCACGTATTTGCAAGTTTAACACATAGTTTCCAAAAATTACTATTATGTATCAATTGTTTAACGATATTGAACGTATGAATGTGTATGAAATATGTATAACACGAATTTAAAGAAATACAAATTTTGTTTATGATTCAAGTCTCAGATTTTACAATGATTACAACGAAAGAACGATTACAAGAACACAAGACTTCCAAAAATAGAAATACGAGCAAGACCTTCTAATTATGGAAATCACAAAGAAGCAGGGCGTTACAGTTGTGGTGGTGACGGTGTCGTGGTGGTGGTGACAGTGGAGGTGCAGCGGTGGTGGCCTGGTGGGTGTTGTGGTGGTGACGGTAGAGGTGCAGTGGCGACGGTGGTGTTGATGGTGTGGCGATGGTGGTGTTGATGGTGGAGGTGTGGTGGTGGGATGGAGGTGGTTTAGGTTTAGAGAGAGAGAGAGAGAGAGAGAGAGAGAAAGATAAGAGAGAGAAAGTTTTGAAGAAAGTGATTTGGTCATTAGAGTGTGAATCTGGAGAATATATATATATATATTTAATAATAAAATGGTTTTTTTAAGTAAAAGGGTAATTTGGTTATTTAACAAAAGTTAACTGAATAATTCTAACAGTGTTAGAAATTTGGACTCAAATGGTTAAGAAAAGTGGTTATAGGGACTCAGGGCGTTAAACATTTTGATTTTGGACTCAAGTAGTTAAAACCCTCAAAACACAGGGACTCAAAAAGTAATTTACCCTATTTTTTTTTAAATATCTTCTTTTTAAAAGCAATCCATTAAACATAGTTTAACATTTTTTTTGTTTTTTATTTATATTTACAGTTGTTCCAGTCATCATCATACTTAGCTTTACCATTGGTTGGATTTACTGAGTATGATGATGACGGTGATAGTTGTTTCGGTCATTTTACAGGCAAGGTTGTTGCTACGGGTCTAGGGGAGCTGGTATAGTAATCCGGTTTCTGGTTAATCAGGTTGGATTTACGGGTTTCAAAATTGTAACCCATTATTGACCTAAATAAGCTTGGTTTGATCGATATTTTGGTTAGTCGAGTATTCGTGTTGATAATTAGGTTGCTTTTTAAACGAGGCTAGTGAACAACTAATTGCTTTCGTGTTCTTTAGTTTTTATAACCAGAACCTCGAATCGACATTACTAAAGCCATACGTATGTATGCATGCATGCATGTATGCCAACAGTAGGACTACTACTCGCTTTCATGTTCATCAGTCTTCGGCATCATTGAAGTCATATGTAATCCGATAATTGTTTTCATGTTCATTATTACTAATTGCTTTCGTGTTCATCACCTAGAAAAAATGGGCATATTATATAAAAATTAGTTAACCTCATTCTCCCTAAACATGAACCGTATACCAACCCAAATACTAAAGGTTGGGTTCGGGTGTATACATTATTCAAGTTTGGTGATTCGGGTTACACATTAATTGGGTTCTGTACTGGTTGAGGTATCGGGGTTCGGCTAAAAATCCGCCCATAATTAGTACGGAGCCGGTATCGGTACCAAAAATAGAAAAACCGAAAATGAGTGAAAACACAAACTGGATACCGTATCATTATGGTGGTATGGTAACGGTAATCCAAAAATACCGAAAAAAATACTAAAACCGACTAGTACTGAAACCGAAAATCATAAAAACGAATATGGGTACCGGTACCAATGTTGTTCGGTACGATACGACACTGATACAAAGTAAAAAAAAACGTCTTTTACATTAAGACATTAAGTAATGCTAAAAGTTAATAGACATGAACTTCAAAGACTATCCATTACATTTTAATAAACTGTTGGAGTATAGATTTAATGAAATAAAGTTTAAAACGAAAATAGCAATATTGTCATCCTACGTGACAGAACGTATAATTAATTCTTAAAATTAGGTTTAATTATAGATAAATCCTTGAAATTAGATTAGTGTTGTGAAACAACGACCTACTAGCCTAATAGCAAACAATAAGAGAAAGAGATGTAGGGAGAAAGAGACTGATATTTCATTGATAGATCTGATTACAATAGTGGTATATATAGATGTACAAAACTTGGAGAGAAAGCTAATCTATTTTTGGTGTTGATAACCACGTTAATAATAAATATATTCATAAGACTCCCCCTTGGTTATCAACATAATACGCTTGATGCTACCTCGTTAAAAACCTTGCTAGGAAAACCCGGTGGGACAAAACCAGTGTTATAGAAGGCGCTAGGCGCTAGTCGGGCGGTGAGGTACCGCCTAGGGATTAATCGGGATTAATCGGGATTAATCGGGATTAATCGGGATTAATCGGAATGGGAATTTTTATATGTAATTTTTCAAATTTATATATATACACACAATAATATAAAAATAATACTTCAAAATTGACACAAATACTTCAAGTTTTAAATAGTATGGTTTCAAACATAAGCAATTAAACTTAAACATAACAAATTTTTCTACACATAAAATATGGTTTCAAAAACTAACATATATTTCAAAAACTAACAACTAATTGTATAACTTTGTATTATTAAATTGAATGAATATATACATTACTAGTTTCAATTGAATTGATTAAACATATAGTTTGGATATATATACATATATACGACAGAACAAGTAATCGATTAACTCAGCAAATGTCTGACCAAAAATATCAAAAATATCAACAACAAACATATCAAAACTTCAGTCTTTAGACCTCTTGATTCAAGTATGATATAACAAAAACAACAACAAACAATCGAATACAATTAATAACTTGAATACAATGTAATAACTTGAATACAAATAACCTACCGTAGTCGGAGCTGGTGGTGTGCGGTGGTGCTTATGATGACGGCGGAGCTGCCTGGTGGTGCGCGGTGCTGTGCGGTGGTGCCTTGGCAGAAATCGCACCTGCCTGGTGGTGTGCGGAAGTACCGAGAGTGAGCTTGAAACCATGTGTCGGCTGCAAAAAGTTAGATAAAATAGGTTATAATCAGATTTTGGGCTTGAAACTATGGACTGGGCTTCAATTTTTGGGTTTAATGGGTCAAAAACACTGAAACCGATTAGTCCGATTTTTCCGACTAGGACCGATTAACTCCGACTTTGACCGACTTTGACCGACTAATGCTATGACCGATTAATGTGACCGACTAGCATAAAATTAATCAGCTAGGCACCGCCTAGCGCCTAGGCGGCGATTAATCGGCCGCCTAGGCCGATTTCTACAACACTGGACAAAACCATAGCTAAGGGAAAAAGAGTGCAGCGTGTAATGCGCATTAGTTCCCCCTGATACTTCTAGATCAGGTATGTTGCCTCATTAAAAACCTTACTAAGAAAACCCAATGGGACAAAACTTAGTCAAGGGAAAAAGAGTGCAACTTAAATAACTCTCCCCCTCATTTTAACATGTATCCTTTAAGTGACGTGTGTCAATTTTCCTTGAAAGTTGATCAAAGCTTTTGTAGTCAATGATTTGTTGCTCGATCCCTTAATGTGCAATTCTTTATGTTGATCAATGTTGTATAATATTCTAACAAGACTTTAGGTGACTCCTTCCAAAAAATATCATATGTCCAGGACTGTGTTTAGTTACATTCCTGCATCTACAAGACTAACCAAACTTGTTTTGATGGGTTAGTAAAATATAATCAAATATCGTTTATACCTGAAATATTTTGTTGAACTCGTTCCAATGTCTCTTCACTTGACAAAGGTTATATCATGACAATAAGCTCAAGTGAAAGATCTTATAACCATACATAGCTAGCAAAACATTTTAATGCACTTATGCATTTAACAATGGTACTTCTAGAATGAGAATCTCGACTTTGGTAGGTGATGATAATAAGCATTTCTTATAACAAATGACTTAACAACCTTTAACATACTTTAAGGTTCAACTATTCCCAACATCATCTTCTAGATGTACTTGAGGGATTGATAAAATATAATTACATATATACTCGAACTGCAGTTTGAGTAATAATTAGACCGTGCCATGGTCATTCAAAAATTCTCCCTCTAAAAGCTCGACAGTTTCTCTCGATGATGTGTAGACATCATCACTGTAAACTGCGATTATATTGAACTTTTAAAAGTAGAATGTTGATAAAACATGGTTAATTTAATCAAAGTTATATCCTTCTTTATGCGAATATCTAGAGTTGTACAACACTCGACTCGACTATTTTAGTCCATACATATTTTATCAACTTCATATAGTATGTTCTTGAGGTTTTGACATCAATGCTATTATCAATCCAAGAGGGAATTTGTTCCATCTTATCCAAATATGCATGTGCTTTCACTCTTTCGAAGTTTTGCTACATAAAATTTGCTCATTTAACACATAGATATCTATATCATATGCAAAAATGTCATGAACAATTGCTTTTATCTCCAAAATCTATATTGTACCATGCGTGTACACTATTTATCGAGATATCACAATCACCCGGTACAAGTTTTCTATGTATGTTTCTTGGTGCACAAGTATTACATCGTTAAGATGTTTCAATTAACCTTTTAAGCACTTAATTGCTTTGGAAATTCATCATGAGTTCCAACATGTAAAATAATCATAACTTATCCAAATCCGAATATGTATAAATGATCACATTGTTCTCGAGAACTTACTTTACTTGACTTACATAATTTGATCCTTCGGGACTTTCATGTAAACTTTCATTATCAAGTGATACATAACATTCATAAGACGCATATCAATTCTCTCTTTATATTACCAGACTAATAAAATATTGGAAAGTCAATGCATCCACCACTGGAGAATACGTCTCCTCATAATCAATCATAGGTCTTTGCGAAAATTCTTGTGTCACCAATTTTTCCTTGTATCGCTCAATTTGATTTTCACATAATTCGCATAAAAGACCCGTTTATATCCAACATATTTTACAACTTCAGTTGTATGGACTGTTGGTCCAGATACTTTCCATGTCATTAGAGGATTCAACTTTGCCTTATTTGCGTCTTTCCATTTTGGCCAATCATTTCTATGTTTATGTTCATAGGCAAATCTCAAATCTTGATCCTCGTCATTTCATCATTCCAAGCGCTATATTATATACAAAAGTATAACGACGTCGATTTTTATTTCGATTCCATACATATCTTAGACATGATACAACTTATCAAGATCTCATTATTTTCAGGTACCTGAGGTTCTTCTTGAACCATCATGTCTATTGTCTCTTCAGGAGACCATTTTAATATAACCTCGACTTGACCATATTAATTAGTTGCTCCAACTTTCGAGGAATTTTATTATTGGAATCGACTGGTCTACCACGCTTCAGACGTGCAATAGACTCATTACAAACATGTGGTGATTGTCCTTCTGGGACACTCATCTTAATTGGAGCATTAGTAGTTGGTATATGTGACATAGTCACCTTTTTAAGGTCAGTGAATGCGTCTGGTACTAGATTCGCTAATCTTTGTAAATGAGTTATTCTTTGAACTTCTGGTTCACACTTTTAGTTTTGAGGATCAATGATAATTCATACCAACTCATTTCTTTTCCAACTGCTTTTTATCTCCCCCTGATGTTGGGAATGTTAATCCATTTAGATGGATATCAATTAATTGAGCCATAAATAAATATCTCGTGAAAGGCCCTATTCGTTATCATATATTCCCAACCACCTTTCAAGGTCCCATCTTTGTGCGTAGTGGTGGATCATTTTCAACATATACCACACAACCAAAATCTTAGAAGGGACATCTTTGGTTCCTGACCAAAAACCAACTATAATGGGGAAAAACTATTACAACATGTTGGCTTGATGTGAGTTAATGTTATTGCATGTACTAAAATAGAAACATGAACTTTTGCTCTCGTAATCATTAACTTTGCAATAAGTTGTAGACATTTAATGATAAAAAAACACTTATTTTAGTGATCTTAATAACTTGAAAATAAATTTCACAGTTATAACCGAAATAAATATACCAATCTGGAACAATATACTTGCTATATCATTAGCGAAGCCATAAATCACACAATTCTTAAGTTGTGTATTCGATAACCATTTAGACGATGCATCGATTTAAAACACTAAATGGTATCATATTGGGATATGCATATCCCTCAATCACTTCCAAAATATTTAGGGACACACACCCTTAATTGGCAAATATATAATTTCCCTTAAGAGCAAATAATACATGCTATTAGCTTGAAAAATCTTCAAGTTCTTTATTATGTTTCACATCATCATTGACTTGGTGTGGTCTAACCAGTCATGCCAATAAAGTAAATAATTATGATCCATAAACTTCTGGTTTAGGATCGTGTATGTATTACTTGCACATATGTAATACAAAATGTAAGATACTAGAATATGTATTCTAACTCCAAAGTTCAAATCATCATGTTATATAATCACTTCTTAGTTTGCCACTTTTGGTGACCCATCTCATTATTTACATAACCATCATGACAATACTAAATGCTCGATCTCATCATTACAACTTTCTCAGTTATGTCCATGATCACTACATCTACAATAATCAATGTGTAATCATATTCACTTCAGGGAATGGAGTAAAACCAAACAAGTTTCATGGTTCTTTTTATTACTTTCTTGGATACACGAATATAAAGTCACTTCAAACATTTCATACTCTTTTAATGATATTGCTATTTCAGGAGTATATATAAGGTGTGACAAATGAAATTTGTTTTATCCGGGTTTTCTGTGTAAATAATCTTCTCTTTGCATAACACCAATTGAGAAGTAACTAAATGTCCGAGTTGTATATAATTTATCGGTCTAACATATTACAACCTTTTATAACTTAATAATGAGATTAAAGGAGTATGACAAATTGGATGTTATATCTAAACATATTAACACTCATTCATGACAGTGATAATAAACCATAGCTTTGGTTTAGTTGTTCTCTCAATACTATTACATAAATAAATGATACCGTACTAAATATAAGGCATACCATAAAATCATATTATATGATACATGCATATAAAACGAGTTAGGATAAAACTTTATGAAATTTTCTCATCACTTACAAGCAAGTTTAACCAATCATAAGTATATCTCTAACTTAAAAATAAACAAATATCAAACTGCCATAAATGTTGGATGATGCGTTCTATTGACAAAAGTAGTATAATATTTGATGTATGTTTAATATTTGATGTATGTTTAATATTAATATTATATAAACATTACTTAGTTAAAGAGATAGATATTGAATCAATCTTTTTTCTCAATCGATTGTTTATCAATCAAACTTTATGAAACTATTGATTTAGCATGTGGGTTTAAAAATCCTTTGTTAATTTTAAACCTAAGCATTTATCGAAATCTTTGCAAATTTTATACTGTCACGGAACAACAATCCCAACAAACTTAATTAATACCCACGCCACTCAAAGTGATTTTTTTTATAATTTAAATAATTACAGAACCATGCCACTCAAACAATTATAAATTTTTACCACTTACGAAAGAAATTCACATATATCCTATAATAAGAAAGGGTATATCTAAAATAATAAAAGGTTGAGTTACATAATCGTGACCAAGTCAGGGTTATTTTTCTTTCGAAGCCTAACGCCTGAAAACCCGGCAACTATAATTATTATAGCTACAAATATTGAATATGTAAAGAAATAATAATAAAATTTATACATATATTTGTATCGTATAGATAAACATAATCATAAGAAAAAATATCTCTTATTTCAAAATTGATATGAACATTAGAATTCAATTTTTTTTTAATAATCTTAATCGTATAGATAAACAAAATCATAAAAAAAAAAAACTATATTTGTTTTTTATAATAATAAAAAATAGATTTCTATATCGTATATTATGAATTAATATAAGGATATTCTCAACAATTATACGTGTTTGCAATAATATAACCGAATTAACGTGGTTACATAATAACATAATATATATAAAGTATTAAAATTATGTATATATAATTGTGTTATTATGTGATTACAATATAACTGTTATAAATATATTGTATATAGTATCCCTAAGTTATTTTAGTTATTCTCTATTATATTTTGCTTAAATGGTAAAATAATCCCCTTGGTACGTTATTATTTATAAAATAATATTTCTTAATTATAAAATAATATAACAATCAGTTATAGTCGATTATTATGGCGGAAAGAATAATAGTCGATTATTTTACCAAGGGGAGTATTATATTATACTTTCATATATTGGTACGTTATATTATTATTTTGCTATTAATTAATATTATTTTATTCAATTATAAATAAATAAATCTCATCGTTTATGAGGGGCATATTGACAAAATTAATGTACATGAAAACTAGCCATCGTAAATTACTCACATAAAAATCAAATTCCATATCATGTAGTAAATGATTAGAATAATACCTTGAACGATATGAACCAATCAGTTTTTGGTGGGTAACGTTGCTCCGCTAGAAATCCGGGATGACCAGGGTGTCGCAGATCTGCGATGATTTCGTCAACGGAATAGAATGCTAGATACCTCTTCTATTTGTACCTAGAGAAAGTGAAACGATTTCTCTAAAACGAAATCAACGAGCGAACTCGTGCTGATAACGTGTTGTGAAACAACGACCTACTAGCCTAATAGCAAACAATAAGAGAAAGAGATGTATGGAGAAAGAGACTGATATTTCATTGATAGATCTGATTACAATAGTGGTATATATAGATGTACAAAACTTGGAGAGAAAGCTAATCTATTTTTGGTGTTGATAACCACGTTAATAATAAATATATTCATAAGATTAGTTTGTTTTTAAAATTACAATCTTTTTTATAAAAGCACACCCGAAGCTTAACGGAGAAGACTCAAAAGTCAAGACTATGATTGGTGGGGTCAGGTCGCATCCAATTATAAAAGCACACCCGAAGCTTAACGGTGAAGACTCAAGTCCAAACTATGATTGGTGGGCTCAGGTCACATCCAAGAAATCAATCCATACAAATTATGCTGATGTCATTGTTTATGTCTACACATGACGATTCACAATTTCACATACACGTCGTCTTCGTGCCTTTATCTTTTTTCAAGGACAAATTTGGATAACGGCCAGACCATTGGAGTATTATCGTGCCATCAGCGGAATCACTCGATCATATTCATCTCCATTAGGCATAATGCCTATACACCGATTCAGGAGGAAATCTAATAAATATGCAAAAAACCCTCTTGTGAGATTCTGGTCCCAAAGCCTTATTCCACCACCAAAATGCCACTAGGCTAGAAAGCCATGGGCTTTTCGTGCCTTTATCTATTTGTTTATTTATAAAGTTATAATAATAAAGAATTTGATTTTTAGTGTTAAAAGGTGCATGTCTCTCACCACAAAGGTGTTGGGTTTTAGCCTTATTGAAGGCATGGAGTATGTTCAAATTATAAATTTCGTTAAAACTATTTAGAAATTTGAATATCTAGTTTTTAAAAAGCCAGTAGTCATTTACAAATTTTATCATTTTAATTTGCAAGTAATTTATATTCATAATTTCTTTTATGTAGATCACGTAAGTAATTTTCATGGTTTGATAAAAATCAGATATAAAATTTCGGATTTTATCTCTAGTTACCAATTAAAATGATTAAACTACACTTTTCCCTTTTACTTCATCCCTTTCTTAACTTTTAAAGTTTAAATAGTATAGTCCCTTTCTATGTTGGTTCACTTATGTTTAAACATAATGGAAAACATGAAAACATACATTTGATTGCATCAGCACAGGTTAGCAGAGAATCCAGATGGAGACGCAGCAATTAAGGTTTGACATGATTGTCATCTTGGTCTGGTTCCTCCTTAGGGTGTAAGGTGATGATGGTGATGAACCGAAAGTAGGGATGGTTTCGGTTAGGGAGAGAGAGAGGACGAATTGTGATGTTATGTTATTAGGTTGTGTGTCTAACCCTAACCTCTCTAATAATCTCCTTATTTATACACCCAAGAGGAAACCTAATTAGTTAATAAGGGTAATATGGTCCATCAACAATTACCAACTAATTATTAATAGGTTATTAATATATTTTGATCTATATAATATAAATGATTATAATGGCTACAAGATTAAATAATATAACAATAATATATTTAATCTCACATTCTCCCACTTAGCCGAGTAATCATTTATCATGAGTATTAGATAAGCCTGATCAGGAGTTAACACTCATTTTAGCCTTAAACAAGTACTATAGCAGAGAAATACAGCCGTTGAATCATTATGCGACTCAGGACCCCCATTAATCATACTATAGCCTTAATTTAAAACCTAATCGTTATGATCAAAATACGTATAAGCCCTTTGTTTGATTTGTAACTGTATTTGTCTATATGCCGTTATGCTAGCGTGACATATTCTTAGAGACATACAAAATCAAACTGATGAGGAAAAATTAACTAATAGTTAGTCATTCATAGTACGATATGCAGTTGCGCACGGCCATCAATTAATACCCGTCTCTAAGCTCTCTTAATAAGACTTATGGGTAATAGCCCTTCAATTATAGGATCCTTAAGCATATCATGAATGTATTCGATACAAAACTTAGTTTCCTCAATTCGTTCATAAACGAATAATTAATTGCGTATCGAAAATTAATGCAGCACCTCTTGAACTGTTACTGTTCAAGGAGTTATGGTAGCTGACTTTATCACACTAAGTCTTCAAAACATTAATTATATGGAGTTAATGAGCTTATGAGTCCACTGATAAATTTCCAACAACATTTAGTGACTATATTATGTCATTATAACTTAGGTTGTTATTATCAGTTTATTATGACTCCTCCATGAGATGTGTTTTGTCTGCTGACATAAGGATATACCCGAAATTACATTTTGTCATCTTTGAATATCACAAAGTTAGAGTAATAAACCGGTTTTAATTCTCACTTCTTCTTCAAATAATAGCCTCTCGTTTCTTTAAAGATATTATAATACTCCATTAGATGCTTCACATTAATCTAGACATATCTAGTGTGTTGCAATGTGAGTAATATCTAAACGAGTATAGACTTAAACTTACATAAGGCTTCCAATTAATGAAGCGTAAGGAAATAATCTCATTTATCCTATTATCCTCTAAAGGAGAGCAGTATTGTTTGTTACACATGTAAGGACCCATTTAATGTTAAACTTATGGAACGAAACTAATGTCCCATTGGGTCTATCTCAGTATGTTATGATATTAATCACGTAAGATATATCTCTGAGATCTATTATTTCAAAGTATGTGTTAACAATGCTTTGACTTATGTAACATATACTTGTCAAAATAATATAATCTATATAGACAAGTTTATCTTAGTTGCTCCCACTCATCTTGAGGTAGGTACATTAATCCACTTGGTTGTTGATGAAAATAATTACGTTAAGATTTCATCACATTATGATGCTTGCATTAACCCATACATGGATTTTATTGGCTTACAAATAAAGTGTTCTTTAACCTTCAGTTTGGAACTTTCAGGTTGTTTTATGAACATGTAAATATGTCAGCCATTTGTTAGGGAAAATTGTTTTAATGTTCATCTAATGTAGCTTAAAACTATTATAAGCTACTAGAACAGTGATGATCCTCAAAGAAATCTTTTGTTAGATATGTAATAAAGATTCTTTAATAATTTATCTCTTCCTGAGTATAACCTTTGACAATCAATCATGCTTCTTTGTGTCTTAACGTTTATATTAGGATTTGGTTTAGTTATGAACACTCTTAGGTAATTCAATCAAATCCCAAACGTTATACAAACACATAAAATCAGTTTTACTAGAAAACTATTTTATTCCATTTAGAAGATTGATTGACACTAATGGCTTAATTTGAAGAGATAGGATCAGTAAACATTTCCAAAATCCATTTCAACTTCAGTTAGGGAGGTTATGTAATCATCAAAGTTAGTAGGCTTTTAAACCTAGATGACCTCCTGAGTTGATTATTGGGTTTGTTAGAAGTCTCAGTTTTATGGATTAGCTCTTGGTTAGGTTGCTATCATTTTAAGGATTCTAAGTTTGTAAGAGTTGGTGCAGTATGGTGTACAAGAGGTGTAATCGGAGTTAAATTCGGAGTAAAATTTAATGACACTCTTCCCCCCGCCTTTTGTATTCCTTGCAAATCATGATAAGGACTTTGACTGCTCCCACTAACCTTACAAAACTTTAGGAACTCAGCATGCTTAGGGTCAATACTTAACGACCAACAAATTCTAATAGAGAAAACAAATTAATGACGTTAGTCGTTGTGATTTCTCTTGTTGAGGATTATGTTAGTTCAGGTAAGAAATCTAAGTGTGCCCACAATTAAGCAACAATGAAACTTTTGTAAGAGTAGCATTAGATTTTAAGGAGACAAGTATTGATGGAACAGTGTCGTGATGGAGCGGTGTCTTATATAAGAGGTGCAAATTAAGGTAATGTAAAATTTTCACTCCCCACCTCTTGCAACTATTGCAAGTTGTTTTAAAACACTTAATGCTCCCACTGATCTTTAATATCTCTAGAATGCTACAAGAGAAGTTTCAATGAGCTACATGATGTGGGAACCTATCACATATACGTTAGACTTTATTTGATTTCTTTAATGTCCAAATATCATAGGAAAATTTAGGGACATATTTAATAGAAATCTTATTAAGTATATACATGAATAGACTTCTTCTAAGACCGTGTGCCATATGCGACAAAATTTAGATACAAGTTGATAGTCTGTTAAAAGATAAATAAATTATGTCTGAATATTCCATTTGGAATAAGTTCCACGAATGTCAATGAATGACTTATGATGGACCCATACTTATTCCTTAAGCCAAGTCATATTTAGGGCTTTAACGTCATGATTTAAAATCACTTAAAATGAGATTAGATGAATAATCATCCTCATTAACCATGTCATGATTTCTCATGAATTTCGGTTATAATGGATGAAATTTATAACTCTCATTTTCCTTTTGTCAAATTCTCATTTGCATGATGACAAAAGTTGTGAAAGTGTAAGGTATCATCTAATTTCATCTAAGTAATGTTTCTATCCAGATATTTAGAACAAATAAGATGAGAGTTTAAGATAAGTGTGACTTTATGTTGACTATGCAAACCTCACAACGTTCATAACTTTGCTTAATTATGATACTATATTCTGATTAATCAGAATATATAAGGTATCGAAAAGCGTTGTTAGAAGACTGCTTATTATGGTTCTTATAGCCTTAACATTTAATTTTGTCACTAACTCTCATGTTAATTATTTGTCAAGTTCTGGTAAGGAAAACGTATGGAACTAGAGCCAACTAATCATGTGTTAACAGGAATATTATAATTAGTAGAGTTAAATATCTTTAATAAGTGACTATCTAATTAATTTATCCAACTGTTCTTTAGAATAATGTATAGTCTCGTTGCTTATGTCTATTCTAATGACATAATTATGCAGTGAGATTTTCCCTTGAAGAACCTTAAAGTTGGAATTAGCACTTGTAATTTGTCTATGGACCTCAGAACAATCCTCTTTTAAAGTATTAGTGGTTGTAAGGTGAGTAACAACTTATTTTCCAGCTTCAAACATTTATTTCTTTGTACATATGTTGCTTATCAACACACTCGTTATACTTTGGTATTTTTGAGTGTTATAGTTGATTTATAAGGCATCAAATTGTACAAGTGAAAATCTTAATATGTAATGTACTGGAAAATTGTACTTATTTCCATGAGTAAGCCCTTAACTTTATGGATCATGGTTTTGTACATTATAATGTATTCACATATACCACTTAACTTTATAGTTTAGAGTTTCAAATGAAGGCATGCATCTTAGGAATTCGTATGATTATTCCACAATTATAGATTAGTCTTAGGAAAAACTTAATCTGGAATAACTTTAGTGATAGCATTTACGTTAGAGAGTTCTTGATTATCATAAGAGACATCATGTTCGATTTGTCCTATTCATCACGCTCTAATTTTCTTCTTTATAATCTTTATCAGAAGAGAGCAATAGGATTATCGTGTCTTAAGAAATAATCAAGGATTTAATTTAAGAGCTAATGCTAATAGAAACTTTAAATAAAGCAAACATTTTAGGTTTAGGAATTAGAGTGGATGAGATATATATAGAAGAAAATTATAGTGAGTAAAATTATGGGTACTAAGAATAAGGCAGACGAAATGATCATAAAATTAATTAAGGGTCATTAATATAAGGATCATTATGTGAAGAGATTGTGATATGTCTATTACCAACATCAAAATAATAGACTTAGTAAAATTCTACTTAAACAAAGACAAATCAGCTTTGGCCAGAAGTGTAATCATTTAAGTATGTGTGCAAAGTAATCATGACAAATCAGCTTTGGCCAGAAATGAGACAATCACTTTAGTTATGCACTTGTCAAGCATGCTAAACATAAATGAATTAAATCAGCTTTGGCCAGAATTAAGACATTTCACGTTTGTAATGCATACTCAACATAGCTTTTATAATACTTGAACAATAAATAGATATATTAAATCAGCTTTGGCCAGAATTAATACATCAGAAGCTCATTCAAGTAAAGCTATTTTGGTTTTGTAAAACATTATTTGATCCTTATTAGTTAATTAAGTGTTAACAAAACCAAGTATTTAATAGCAAACCACCTGTTAGCGCGGAGCCCCGAAATTTTTTTTTTAGTTCACATTAAACAACCTAGGGTAATGAGGTTTCGAGTCAGGTCTCGTGTTATAAAGATTTAAGGACCTGATTATCAATGTGTGTAAGGCCCAAGTCTTGTGCGATGTAAGTAAGGCCCAAATCTTGTGCGATCAGTGATGCCCAAAACTTGTGCGATCAGTCAGGCCCAAAACTTGTGAGATCAGTGAGGCCCAAAACTTGTGCGATTAGTCAGGCCCAAGTTTTTGTGCGATCAGCACTGCCTTGTGCGATCCACAAGTCTTGTGCGATCAGCAATGTCTTGTGCGATCCACAAGTCTTGTGCGATTACCCTTGTGTGATTGTCTTGTGCGATCAGATCATATCATATGTAATCTGATCTTGTGCGACTGTCTTGTGCGATCAGATCATATTTTATGTGATCTGATCTTGTGCGACTGTCTTGTGCGATCAGACCATGTCTTATGTGATCTAATCTTGTGCGACTGAAGGGAAACTTGTGCTATTAGTACATTGATTATTTCGAACCTACTGTTAATAGCTGTTTCTTGTGATAATAACTAAAACTCGAAATTTAAGGGATTTTGGGATAGTGTTTCCTATTTTATTTATGATCTAAACTTATCAAAAGATTTCGAAAATAATAACTGAAAATATATTAACAGTTTTTGAAAATTTAATAGATAAAATTTAGATCAAACATTGGAGAAACATCCACTAATCCAAATTATATTCCAAAATCAAGGAATTTTCGAGTTTTTATTTAGAACAAAAGATGAACCCTAAAAAAAATAAAACATGATTCTGGGTTCCGAAATCTAAATTTTAATGACTTTTGTTAACAGATTTCGGATATAAGGTTACCCATTATAATTTCGAGTCAATTCATTAACCATCAACTTCCGAAAACAGTGATTTCGGCACATTATAATCCGAAATCAGCCGTGATCATGAAGGCTTAAAAAAAATTATGTTTTCCAGATTTTTGATCCCAGAATAATGGATACGAAAACAGAACTGATTTATCAACATATGCTCTGATACCACATGTTGGTTCAGTTCTGTTTAAACATAATGGAAAACATGAAAACATACCTTTGATTGCATCAGCACAGGTTAGCAGAGAATCCAGATGGAGACGCAGCAATTAAGGTTTGACATGATTGTCATCTTGGTCTGGTTCCTCCTTAGGGTGTAAGGTGATGATGGTGATGAACCGAAAGTAGGGATGGTTTCGGTTAGGGAGAGAGAGAGGACGAATTGTGATGTTATGTTATTAGGTTGTGTGTCTAACCCTAACCTCTCTAATAATCTCCTTATTTATACACCCAAGAGGAAACCTAATTAGTTAATAAGGGTAATATGATCCATCAACAATTACCAACTAATTATTAATAGGTTATTAATATATTTTGATCTATATAATATAAATGATTATAATGGCTACAAGATTAAATAATATAACAATAATATATTTAATCTCACATTCTATACTTTCAAAGTTTAAATAGTATAGTGGTGGTCGGTGGAAGTATTTGGTGGTGAGTTGTCTATCACTAAATATTATATTTTATAGATCTGGGTTAGGTTGAGTTGTGTCAAATATTAATAAGATAAAACCTCATTATATATCAAATATACACTAAAAATACGTCAAACATCATTAGAAATCCATAATATAAATAAAAGGGTAAATTACGCTTTTCGTCATTTATGTTTAGGCCATGTGTAGTTATAAAGCTCCATAAAGCCTTTTGGTGAGAGTTATGTGACAAGTGGTGAAAAAGTGCTAAATGGGGCTTTATGGGGGTTATATCACAAGATGGTGTAGTGGTAAGATAGGTATATACTTCAATTATAAATACATATGTATGTAAATATATGTGTGTGAGTGGGGGAGGAAGGGACATGGCGTGATATTTTTCACGGAGAATCAAAATTTCAACCCCATATCGCCGGCTGTAACGGAGTTACCAGACGCTATGGGGCTCTATGACCATCTACGGCGCCATATCACGTGCCATTACTGAGGGAATTATACCAAATTGCAATGAATACCCTTTTACCTTTTGAAATTACAAGAATCATCATTTACGTATTAAAAACATTGCACCGTATGTCCTTTAACACTAACCCAGTTAAAATTATCCGTTAAGTTTAGTCATGTACAAAGCACATAAGAGTATTTCAATCATTTTACCCTACTCTTTTATTTGAAAGTATATTTGTAAATAAAACAAAAACAACTTAAAATTACCTAAAAAAAAGCATATATAAAACCTTATCCTTATGTTTATACTGATGAGTCAGGGTTGAGCATTTAGTTGTTGATAAGTTATTGTTGATGTCGCTCAACAGCAAGAAATTCCCTCTTGCAGGTTATTATCGTTGGTGGTTACTAACAATGGTAGTTCCTACTGATGAGCTTTAGTTCATGTTGTTTGCAACTTTCTACTAATGGCTCACAATTACTATTGATATTGCTTGGTTACTGCCAACATCATTTGGAAAAGAGTAAACCGCAAGAATCGTCATTAGGTTTGGTCCTTTTTGTCACTTTAACTCAAAATTCAAACCTTTTGAATATGAGTCCCTGTGAATTCAATTTTGTTGCCATTTTCATATCAGTTTAAAATGAGTAAACTGCCAAAAATGGTCCCTGAGGTTTGGTCAATCTTGTCACTTTAGTCTAAAACTCAAACCTTTTGAATATAGGTTCCTGTGGTTTCAATTTTGTTTCCATTTTCATCCAAAATCAAAATTTGGTCATATTTTTTAGTTAGCATCAAGGTTTTTTTTTTTTTTTTTTGTCTTTTTCCTCCCTTTTAATGAATGGCAAAATGGTCTTTAACGTTTTATTATAACAAATTAAAAAAATTTAACCATTTTGCCCTTGTTAGACCATGCGTAGTGGGCAACTTGATACCCTTGGGCGTTTTGCGCTATGTGACAGCCCAGTCAGCAATGGGGCATTATTGGGCGTTTTCTAAAATGGGTGTAGTGGGGATGGGGCATTATTGGGCAATATGTTTTGTAGTAAAATAAAATTAAAAAAAACACCTAAAAATCTTATTGGCCAAGCAAATGGAATCTCTAATGTGATTGGCTAACCTTTTCCCTATTCGGCGTTTTTCAAACCATGCCAAGGAGCATTTTTTGCAAGATAACGCCCAATAACGCCCAGGTGTAGTGGGGAAGGGGCGTTATTGGGCGTGATTGGGCAATTTAAAAAAAAAACGCCGCACTACGCATGGTCTTAGAATGGAGGAAAAAGAACAAACTTGATTTTAATTGAAAAATCTAACCATATTTTGCTTTTAGATGAAAATGGCAACAAAATTGAAACCACATGGACCCAGATTCAAAATGTTTGAGTTTTGGACTAAAGTGACAAAACTGACCAAACCCCAGAAACCATTTTGGCAGTTTACTCGTTGAAAAATCTTATAGTTTAATTAAGTTAGCGCTTGCCATTAAAGTGATCAAATTATCATTAACTATGTTTAATTTCAGATTTGTTAAGACACTTTGGGATGGGTTGAAGGCTGATTTTTTAAATTTGTTTACTGAGTTCTTTTTCGGGAGTTCTGGCATTTTCTAGGCTTTTATAGCTCTCATTCTAAAAATCAAAGACCCGCCTGTTAACTTGGAATTTATACCAATTAGCCTTTTGGGGTGTATCAACAAGGGTATTTCTAAAGTATTAAGAAACAGGTTGAAGGTGGCGATGTGGTCTTTGGCCTCACAATCGGATCAGATTATTTTAGATGGCCCTCTTATATTTAATGAAACCATTGCTTAGATGAGGAAATCAAAAAAATAAAGGTATGGTTTTTAAAGCGGGATATCGACAAACACTACGATTTTTTAAATTGGTGTTTTGTTGATTATGTTTTGGATCTAATGCATTTTCCGGGAAAGTGGAGGAGGTGGATTTAGATCTTGGTGTCAATGGCGCGTGCATCCGTTTTAATTAATGGGCTCCCCACCAGTGAATTCGATAATTGTAGGTGTTGCGTCAGGGTGATCCATTGTCTCCCTATTTATTTATTTATTTATTCTCGCCATGGAGGTTTTTTCGGTCATGATGAGACGCGCATGTGATCAGGGGATTTTTCGGGGTATTCGTCTCACAGGGAGCGGGCCATCTCTATCGCATTTTTTGTATGCTGACGATGTGATTTGCTTGGCGGAGTGGACAAAAGAAAATGCTAAGAATCTAAAGCGGATTCTTAGGTGTTTTTACTTTGTTTCCAGTCTTAAAGTGAACTTAGCCAAATGCAGTGTGATAGAGATAGGGGTGGGTAGTGTGGAGGTTAACCAGATGGCGAATCTTTTTCGTTGCAAGTAGGGCTGTTCATGAGCCGAGCCGAGCCAGGTCAAGCTCGGGCTCGGCTCGATTATAAACCGAGCTGGCTCGGCTCAGCTCGTTTTTGAAACCGAGCTGAAAATCTAAGCTCGGGCTCGGCTTGGTTTTAAACCGAGCTGGCTCGGCTTGGTTTGGCTCAATTTTATAAAGAAATATTAATATAAACATCTTAAAATTCAGTAGCCTAAAATATTATTCAATACTTTAAAAGAATATATTCAAAATAAGTTCAACCAAATGCATTACAAACCAAAATCAAGTCCAACAACGCAAAATAAGTTTTAATTTCAATGAAATACAATATTAGTTCATTAGTATGGTAATCAACCTTCAAATATTCCATAGATATCAAATTACAAACATATATACATGTAAATAGTAATAAGTTTTTTTTGTAATATATTATAATGTATATAAAATTAAAATTTATTATAAGTAAAATAATCCGAGCTAAACTGAGCCGAGCTACAAAGCGAGCCAAACCGAGCCAACTCGGCTCGTTACGAGCCGAGCTGAGCTACGCTCACTTTCTAACCGAGCCGAGCCGGCTCGGCTCACTTTTAAACCGAGCCATATCGAGCGAGCTTTTTTCGAGCTAAATCCGAGCGAGCTTCGAGCGAGCTCCGAGCCGCGAGCTTTTTGAACAGCCCTTGTTGCAAGGTCGGTAATCTCCCTTTTACTCATCTTGGTAGCCCGGTGGGCAAAAATATAAGCGTGGTCAAGAATTGAGACCCGATAATTAAAAAGTTCCAGCAACGTTTATCTCTTTTTTCACACCCTCTATTTCCACATGCGGAGTATTACTGCGAGGAGTGTGACTGACCAGGATCATGCCACCAATCATATTGAACAGTTATTTAAAATAAAATAAGTCCATCACCACAATACGATTAGTGACAAAAGTTCAAAGTATAAAAACTTAATTAAAGTTAACAGTGGAAGCATAAAGTTTAACAATCTAAACACAAGTTTTAAAGTTCATAAATATTTATTTAGAACCAAACGACCTGTACCTAACGACCTGCAAAGCATGCCGTAGGGTGTTAACATAAAGTTGACGAGTTCACGGTTTTCCAGTTTTACTTCAAAAAACTTATGCTGTTATTATCGTCGTTTTATCTCCAACTTTTCAAAAATCGTCTTTCCTTTGACCTCCTTGACTCAAAAAGAGAAACCTTTTGTTTGGGGTCCCGAACAAGAGGAATTTTTTCAAGCTCTCAAGGACATGCTTTGCAATGCTCCTATTCTCGCGCTTCCTGATGGTAACGATGACTTCGTCATGTACTGCGATGCTTCAAACCTTGGACTCGGTTGTGTCCTTATGCAACGAGACAAGGTTATCGCTTATGCGTCGAGGCAACTCAAAATACATGAGAATAACTATACTACTCACGACCTTGAACTTGGCGCAGTTGTTTTTGCCTTGAATATGGCGACACTAACTTTATGGTACCAAGTGTGTGGTCTTCACCGACCATAAGAGCCTTCAACATATCTTCAACCAAAAGAAACTGAACATGCGTCAACGTCGTTGGGTGGAATTGTTAAACGACTACGACTGCGAAATTCGCTACCATCCTGGTAAGACGAATGTAGTGGCCAACGTTCTTAGTCGTAAAACTCATGTTAAGGTCATTCGTTGTCTCCAACTCGTTAACGATCTTCAAAACCGAATTCGTGAAGCTCAATACGCCTCTATCAACGAGGATAGTCTCTCTGTCGAGATACGAGGTGGTGTTGAAAAAGATCTTGTGTCTAAATCTGATGGTATTCTATACTATCTCAATCGTATCTGGATTCCTAATCGTGAAAACCTTTGAGACTTCCTGATGAAAGAGGCACACAAATCGAGGTATTCCATTCATCCTGGTGCTGATAAGATGTACCAAGATATGCGTATGTCCTATTGGTGGACTGGAATGAAGAAGGATATCGCCATTTTAGTTGCAAAATGTCTCACCTGTTCGAGGGTAAAAGCTGAACATCAACGTCCCTCTGGTTTGCTCGAACAGCCAGAAATTCCTGTATGGAAATGGGAGAGCATCGCCATGGATTTTATCACTAAGCTTCCTTATACTTCTTCTGGTCATGACAGTACTTGGGTGATCGTTTATCGATTGACCAAATCAGCTCATTTTCTTCCCATTTGTGAAGATTTCAAAGTCGAGAAATTGGCTAGAATCTACACTGATGAAATCATCTGTCGTTATGGTATCCCCATTGACATCATTTCCGATCATGATGGTCGATTTATGTCCCGTCTTTGGCAAACATTTCAATCTGCTATGGGTACTGTTCTTAACCTTAACACCGCTTTCCATCCTCAGTCAGACGGTCAAACCGAGTGTACTATCCAAACCTTAGAGGATATGCTTCGTTCATGTGTAATCGATTTTGGTGGCAACTGTGATTCACACTTGCCTTTGATCGAATTCTCGTACAACAATAGTTATCACGCGAGTATTCAAATGGCACCTTTCGAAGCATTGTATGGTCACAAGTGCCGTTCACCTATTTATTGGCATGAGATTGGTGAAGTTCAAATCACTGGTCCCGAGCTCATACAAGATACAACGGACAAGATTTTACATGTTCGAGACAACTTACTGAAAGCCAGGAGCCGACAAAAGAGTTACGCCGACAAGCGTCGCAAGCCTTTGGAATTCGAGATAGGTGACTTCGTACTTCTTAAGGTATCCCCTTGGAAGGGTGTGGTTCTATTTGGTAAGAAATGGAAACTCGCACCTCGCTACGTTCGTTCTTTCAGGATTCTTGAAAGAATTGGCAATGTTGCATATAGACTGGACCTACCTAAAGAACTCAACAACGTTCATCCTGTCTTCCACATTTCAAACTTGAAGAAATGTCTAGATGATGAAGGACTTCAAGTTCCACTAGAAGATCTTCAAATCAACGAGACTTTACATTTCGTGGAAAAACCCTTCGAAATCATGGACCGAGGAGTCAAGAAATTGAGGCGCAGTCAAATTCCTATCGTTAGGTTCGATGGGAAGGAAATCATGGCCCTGAATTCACTTGGGAACTCGAGAGTGATATGAAGACGAAGTATCCTCAACTTTTCGTTACTTCTCCCGAAATTTACTGAAGGAGGGGATACTGTAACGTGTATATTCTAAGGCTATGCGGTGACGGGTGTGCGGCTCCAAACAAATTAAACATGAACTTCATATGTTCTCTCGATCAAATCAAACAAATCATGGATTTTACATAAATCCTCATGAACCCTAACGTCATTTCTGTCGTGTAACGCCTTGCTTCTTCGTACTTTCCATAATTAGAAAGTCTTGTTTGTATTTCTATTTTTGGAAGTCTTGTGTTCTTGTAATCGTCCTTTCGTTGTAATCGTTGTAAAATCCGATACTTTGGTCATAAATAAAATTCGTATTTCTTTAAATTCGTGTTACACATACTTCACACATGCTCATACGTTTAATTTCGTGAAACAATTGATACAATGTTCCTAATTCTTGGAAACTATGTGTTAAACTTGCAAATACGCCAAACATGCGAATCATACATTATTTGGATACTTATGATGCTTATTTATGATATTCGTACGCTTAATCATACTTCATTGTACTTGTTTTATGTTAATGATACTCAATAAGCCTTTAAACTATGCTTATATGTCATAACTAACCCTTAAAACACTAAATATAAACTTATGGGGCCTAAAATGTCAACATTTGAAACTTAAAACCCATCAGACCAGGCCTGGCGGCCCGCCTGGATGTGGGCTTCGTGGCCCGTGAGCCATCCGAATCTGAGACCAGCTCAATCAACACGTTGGTTGGTCACTTTTGGTTGGTTTTGTTGCATCTTAAGTGTGTTTCTTGCATTAATTAAGCCGCCAACCCAACCCTAATCCATCCCCTATAAAATCCAAGTCTCCTCCAAGCATTTTTCAATTTTCTAACACTCTCTAATCACTCTCAAACACACTAAAAACGCAGCTGAATCCAGAAGATAATCAGAATCACTACAACTCACAAAAGTGAGCATATCTTCCTCATTTCTTAACCTTTTTCCATGATTATTCTTTCTATTTGCTTGGAACAACCTTAGGTATGTTTCCAACAAGTTTTCCATGCAAAATCAAGGTTGGAAAATCACCAAATAAGGCTCTAAACTTTCTGTTTTGATAAAACTTTACTAAACTTGCTTGTACTTGAGTTATCTCATACATATTCCTATGTCCTTATGCTCATAATCACTTCTATGGTTAGTTGGGCTTAAAAACAAGGCTGTGACACTTAAAATCAGAAGTTAAAACCTCATAAAATTTCTGTTTTGGTTTGGGTTAAACCCACAAGTAATGAACAAGCTCAAAGCTTGATGTTTATGTGATTATAGGACTAGCTTGGGCTATCCTACTTGAAAATCCACACATTACTTGATGATTTCTTAGATTAGTTGTAGTTAACTTATTCTTTTTTCTATGTTCATGACCCTCCTTGATTGTTTATAACAATAAGTGTAGTGGTGAACTCCCAAGAGGTACCTAAATGGAAGACTTGTTCTTCCTACCTCCTACATGACTTATATGATATACAAAAGAGGTTCCTAAATGGGGGATTCATCCTCCTACCTCATGCTTGACCTATATGACATAATGTATACTATATAATACTTATATATTATCCAAGGAATCGAACTTTTGATAATGAACTAGTGGTCATTTGTCAAGATAGTAGGTTATATCACTTAAGGACCATAATGCTTGTCACGATTCTAATGGGCACTTAACCCATAAAAAAATTTAAACTCTTTTGAGTTTCATAGTGTCAAGAATAATTATTATGTGTGCTAGGTTATTATTTTCTTCATATGTTCACTTTCATGTATTTTAAACTCTGAATCTTAATCTTCCGTTAAACTCTCCATACTCACCCACCAATGTTTCTTCGTGTAGAAGGACAAGGTGCTCCAAACTAACCAACCAAACACTCGCGGAATATCAACTGGAAAGCTTGCAAAACCGTGAGTATACTCGCACTTCCCCTTTTTCGTTTACCACTTTTGGGGTGTAACATGTTAAACTATAACTACACTCAAACTTTATTCTCTATGCATGCACAAAACAACCCTTATACATGAACTACTGGTTATGCTTGATACGTGAACTTGGGTGAAACTTATGTGATACCATAGTTATTAGCTTCATACGAGCCTCCATTTAACATGTATAGCACTATAGGAGTAACGCACCGCCCGTAGACTTGTGGCCATGTTAAAACAACATTCTTTATTACGTAACAGAGGATTGACTAGGATTATCGCATGCCATGTTATGTTTATCTTGAATAACTTAAGTTTCCATGTGGACTCGTTTTAAACTTTTTATGCTTATACATATATTGAAAACTTGTATACTCTCTGTTGCTTTTGCATTGAACTTTATTGTAAACATGTTACAGGTTGAGGATGATAATGCTATGAAATTGAAGTAGCGATGATGCTTAGATACACATATAGACGCCTTAGGTTTTAATATGTTGTATTAATTTTGTTCTTGTTATTATGTTATTGTCTTGTACTTGTTGTTATTTGAATTTCCATGTAATGTTTGAACAATTTGAAGTTATGAAATGAAACGGGTTATATTAAATATTGTATCCAATAGTGTTATGAAGTCTCTTGCAATCTCGTTTTCGTCTCACTCCGATGTTTCCGCAATCGGTTGGGGTCTGACATGTCGTACACAACATGTCTATTCAACAAACATAAGTCAATCATTTGCACCAATTATACCAACCATTGCCATTATCAAAACAACCAGATCTACCATTTCCATATCATTAATAAATCTATCCATACAAAAATCATCAGACTTTTGACATCATACATTCCTAGTTTATTAATAACACCAATCATTCATAACAATCATTTCATAAACTAATCATCACGACATATTTATGAACACCATGTCATGCCAGATCGTTGCTCACGAACACTCATATCATGAATTCATCATCGAAACATGTTTATCATATTAGCACTACAAAAAGCAAACTTTACAATCATCTAAACAACCACTTCGTGGATTTAGACTTAATATTATGAATGAATTATCCTAACATATTTTATTATTGAAAACATTACATCATACAACACATATCTCATGGATCCAAAACAATATCACTTAGAAAGACCATAGATAAAAAATAATAAGATTTATACTAACCCGAAATGGTGAAGCAAGAGTGTGTATTAGAATATAAGAGAAATCCTTGAGAGGAAGAAGAGATCTTCAAAAGAAAAGGGAAACTTTGAGATGGAAAGCTGCCTTGAATCTTCAAAATGAGAAAAAGGAATGTTTGCTAAAAGAAGAAGGGAATATTTTGAGAGTTGCCGTCAATGATTGGAAGAATCATTCTAGGGTTTTGGCCACACTTGTATTTATACTAATGGGAGGGGGTGTGTGTCTGCTTTTTGGTCCAGATAATAATCTCTTGGGTTGTGCTGGCGCAATATTAGAGCAGGTGTGCGACTGAACAAATGACCGCACAGTGTGGTGTACGAGCCTAATTGAAATGTGCAAAAAAGAAGGTGTGTGGCTAGGTAATTTTAACAATTCTAATATCACAACAGGAGTGTGCGGCGTGGATATGTGTATATTACAAAATTTCCAACTACATATCATTCATGTAGTGTGCACCAATATATATCTATATACACATTACCAAATTTCCAATCATTCAATCTTTATATATATATATACACACACATACATACATAATCAAATATACTAAGCCATGCGCAATAGGGTTCATATATATGTATATATTTATCCATAATTTCACAATCACACATTCGAAACAGTTCAATATATTATTTCACATAATTTCAACATAGGGTGGGACGTGAAGTGAAAGAAAAACCCGAGTTGTCACATCTTTGGAAGGTGAAGCACGTATTGTTTTGTGGGTGAATAACTCTTCTAAAATCGATCTTATGCGCCTTGCCGACGTATTACTTCTAGTTATATCGTACACCGGTTCAAGTATTAAATAAGTTAAAGGCATTAAGAATGACCTTTTTTGAGGTGGGAATGATGAGAAATCTAAGCTAACCTGGATTGCAGGACACAATGTGTTGTCTTCTATGGATTTTGGGGGTCTTGCTCTAGGTTCTCTCAGGGATACAAACATATCCATCCTTGAAAATGGTGGTGGCGTTTCAAGGTCATTTGGGCTATCGATATTAGTTCAAGGGGGTGGAATCCCATTCCTCTAAAGCTTACTCAAAGGGGTCTGTGGAAAAATATATTTTGTGTTGCGCAAGAGCTGAACCTATGTGACATCGATTTGGGAAAGATGGTTAAAGGGGTGTTAGGGCATGGGCAGTGTATCATGTTTTGGGTCGAGGTCTTGATGGGTTGAGGCTCATTGCCAGGAAGGCTCATTGCCTTGTTTTCCTTAGAATGATATGAAAGATGCTCGGTCGCCGATTGATAAAAAGTGGAGAATGATGCAGTTAGACTATGCTGGGATCAGAGACAAATGGGCATGTAGTAGGCGGAGGTCATGAAATTGAACGAGTTAATCCGGGTGTTGAGGGATGTTAGGATTTCCGAGACCCCAGATTGATGGGGTAGGTTCTAGTAGGGTTATCCTAAAAGCTTGTGGCTCGGAGCTCGCTCGGATTTAGCTCTGAAACAGCTCGCTCGATATGGCTCGGATTGAAACTAAGTCGAGCTGGCTCGACTTGGTTTGAAAGTGAGCCTAGCTCGGCTCGTAACGAGACGGATTGGCTCGGTTTGGCTATCTTGGTAGCTCGGCTCGCCTCAGCTCACATTTATTTTACTTATAATATATTTTATTTTTATATACATTATAATATATTATAAAAAACTTATTTTTACTTACATATATTTAGGAGTGTAACTTTATATCAATGGCATATTTGACGGTTGATTATCATGCTAATGAACGGATATTGTATTTCATTGAAATTTAAAACTTATTTTCGGTTGTCGAACTTGATTTTGACTTGTAATGTATTAGATTGAACTTATTTGATATGTTCTTTTGAACTAGTAAATAATACTTTTAGACTACTAAATTTTGAGAGCTATTTGTTAGTTTTTTGAAAGTTCTGACCTATCGTGGCTTAAGCTTGCCCCTTTTGCCAAAATGAACCACACATTTCCAAGGTGAGACCTTTAGCAAAACTCAGTCTCCAACTTGGAATTCTAGAGGTTCTTATGCTTGTCAGCATAGCTTTTCTGACAGTCGCGAGCTGCCGCCATTCATTGTCTAATCTGGGCAATCTTTTCTGTGGTTTTGAGTACGAGTTTAGTGCCTATTGATTTGGTGCAGCCTGAATACTAGTGTGGTAACTGTTGTTGTAAGAAAATTCTACCAGGGGTAAGTGTCGTTCCCAGCTGTTATCAAGGTCGATGACACATGCTCTCAGCATGTCTTCAAGATTTTGGATGGTAAGTTCAGTTTGACCATCCATTTGTGGGTGATAAGCAGTGCTCATGTCCATACGTGAGCCGAAGGATTTGTGCATAGCCTGCCACAAATTGGATGCAAAAAGTGGGTTATGATCAGAGATAATAGAAGTTGGCACCCTATGCCTAACATCTACCTCTTTCAAGTAGATGCTTTCAAGTTTTGAAAACTTGTCAGTTTCCTTGATCGCGAGGGAATACGTAGATTTAGTTAAGCGATCTACGATCACCCAAATTGTATCGTTCCCGCTTTGAGATTTAGGCAAACCGGGGATAAAATCCATGGAAATTTGCTCCCATTTCCATGTTGGTATTTGACGTGCTGTCGTAGTACATGCAAATTTAATCCAAATAACAACTAATAGATAGTGGTAAATGGGTATCGAACTCAGGGAGTATGTGGAAAATGTGTTGATTCTATAGCTTTGCAATTTAACTACAATTAACCTAATATGCAGAAATTAAAGATCAATGATTTGGATTGTTTGTTTTCGAAAACTAAATGATCAACTACTTACTAATCAAGATTGGATTTTTAATTCAGATTATGAGAACAATGATCATCTTAGGATTCGGTTTCTTTTAACACTTGTGCAAATTTCCAACTAGAAAGAGTTACATAGACATAACTCATGTATAAACACTTATTGTGATAAAAGGGAACATAGTACTCGGATTATATGAATGCGAGGTTGTTTCCCGATGATCAATCAATCAATATCCAACCCTAACCCTTCCCGTGATATCTCGATTGCCAACGACACAAAGAACGTACGATTTAGACTAGAATTGCAATACCAATTAACAAACTACAATCAATTACTCATACACCACGAGAATCAAAGCAAACACAAAGTTATCATTCTAGAAATAACGGAACAAACACACAAGAGTTTAAGAAAACCTTCACCTAAGATGATCACCACAAGTTTAGCCGGACATTGTTCGGTTGATCATCATAACATCAAAGTAGAAGTTCATACGAATAAAAAACTAAAACCGAATGTTTAGAATTGTTTGGAACCAACAAGAACCAGCCAAAATCGCCCCCAATGTTCAGAGAAAACGTCCAATCCTGAATCATTGGAAAAGACACCCATAAAAATGGTTTTAATGAGCAGTTACGCATCTGTCCGTCGCCTCCACCGTAAATTACGGTGGACATCAAATTGTTACGGTGAAAAGCTCCTGAAGTACGGTGAGAAAAATGCAGGTTTCAGGGCCACCGTAAATTACGGTGGCCACCGTAATTTACGGTGGAGCCCTGATTCTTGGGTTTTGTTTCTTCTTTCCTTCCATGCACGACCCGTTCATCTCCAAACCGTCCAAAGCAGCGTTTTATCCATTTTTAGCTCCCGAACATACCTGAAACATAAGCAACTGTAGTCATCTAATTCAAGATAATTACGCGATTAAGTGAAGGTTAAATTCATCTTTTAACATCATTAAGGGTTGTCCTATGGACCACCCGTCACATCCCCACACTTAACCGTTGCTTGTCCCAAGCAACTCATCAAACCATTTTTTCAAAATAAGCGATCACATAAACCAAGCATAAACATGTAGTCCTTTTACTAACCCCTTCTTAACATCCAAAATAACGCACCCCTCGCTATGTCTCTCCTCTCGACAACAAGTAAGCACTAGCACAATGAGCTAGACACACAAAAGGCAAACGGGCGGTTGCACAACTATAGGCTTGTACCTAAATCGATCCTTCTCCTAACAAGTGCCAAACATGAATGCAAATCAAAGGGGCTTTAAGGTTGTTACGTGGCTAGGTGTACGGGTAGGAAATGGAATATATATGTAGTAGCGAAACTTAACCCGGTCTTTTATTACACGATAAAATAAACAAACAACTACCAAACTTAACTACTATGTTCAAGACAACTAAACATCATTTCTTTTTCTTTTTCATTGCTTTTTCCTTTTTTTTAAGCAAACATTCAACATAATATTAAATATATCTACATACTACTAAAACAACCACTAACACTATAAGACCGGGTCAACTTGGGTAAATTTTTAGGTAACTAGCTAAGGGGTAACAAATGATAGGCTTTAGGCACAAAATGGGCAACTAAATGTCCAAACCCCCGCCCCTCTCGCAACCATGCTCATATATATAATTTATGAGGTCCAACCCCCAAATCCCACACTCACACACACTAAAACGAGGCTACCTAAATGCCCTTATCCTTTTCGCATTCATATCCAACTAAGGACTCAAACCGAATCAAGGCACAAGTTCTAATGCACCCCCACCCGTTGCCACTCTCATCAAAGACAAGTATTATTTATTTACATGTGTGGCTTCAACTCTCACCAAGAATAAAGGGTATTAAGGGTTGCCGGTGCATCATTTGGGGTTAGTCCAAAATGTTCAAATTCTCACATTGTTTCGCTTGATTTAATTTTTTTTCAAAAACCTCAAAAATTTCCCCCCATCCCCACACTTGGGATACATTGACCCCAATGTATGGTTTTAGGAGGATTTGATCGCTAGAACTCTTTAACACCAACTAAAAGCTCAACACTCAAACCACAAATTTCTTTATGGTATTTTTCATTTTATATATTTTTTATATTTTTCTTCTTTTAAACATTACACCACCAACTCTTCCAACCCAAAACATAACATAACAAACTAACACCACCCAACCACCCGACCATAAACATAATAAACCAAACAAATATTCACAAAATGTACAAGAAAGAGCACGACCTGACTAATAATAGCGCGGTTGAGGCGGTCCAAAAATGGAAGACATCATCTCATTCCATTCTCCAAAAGCGAATGCACCGCTACCGCTTCCACTTTGTTGGGATGCTCCTTGTTGTTGACGCGGGTCTAACCATTGTGAATGATGAAGCGGCGGGGTCGGATACGATACACTACCATCGTATGGTGGTAGAGACGCATAATCCACCGGAGGTGGATCCACAACCACGGGCAGCCCGGCATGCCAGTCCGCATGCATCCTTCGCGCTTGATCATCTTCATACCGGTTATTCATCTCTAGCTCGTGAGAGTAAGCGTGTGCACGATTCCATGATTCTTGAAGATCGAAGTTATGCTTTAAATCCCGCTCCATACTCGCACTCATCATCGTTTGTTGATCATATAAAGTACGCTCTGACCCCGATCATGAATAAAAAACGGGTGCCAGAGGACGTTGGTTCTCAATAACCTCTTGCATAGTGCCATTGTAAACCCAACTCGGCTCATAGGAACGCTCCGTGTAATCATAGAAAGCACCACCATATCCCCTACCTAGGCCCCCTTGGCCCACATTCACATTCTCACCTCCATGAGGCTCATCCGCATAATCATCATCCCCACTCGCGGCTTCCGCTTCTGCTTCACTCTCCGGTTCATCCTCTTCACCCGGTAGAAGATCCCTTGCACCCACTTTCAATGCTTGCCATCTTTGACCCTCCGACTTGAGCTTATGATACCTTTCCGATTGCGTATAGGTCCAACCAATCCCCATCTTTGTAAAGTACAAGGCTGATGCCTTTTTGCTGCCCCTATATCCTCTGACGTGATTGCCTTAAACTGCTTCATCAATCCCGTGTTAATTCGGCAATGCGGGATAATACTCCTCCCCAACTTGTTTCGGCAAATCCAGAGATGGTTCATGATTGTTTTGGTCAAAAATTACCGAAGCAATTAAGTGATCAAATTAGTTAAGTGAGGTAGTGTGCTAGAGTTATGTGTGAAAAATATGTTAACCAAGTTAATTGTAAAAAACAGTTTCAGGATACGGCTCAGGATATAGAGCTGTATCTATGATCAAACAATGAGCAAAAAAGTAAAGGTTGACACGTGATGTACGAGGAAAGCCCTTGATCAATCTAGATCGCCGGCACAAAACCTCAGGAGCTGACAATCGCAGCTGCCTTGTTCTTCTATTACTTCAAATATCAGGATACAGTGCAGGATGTGATGTGGATCAACTAGGTGTTACAATGTAATTCGAATACAAGTGTTTGTGTATAGTGTTTGCAGTGAGCTAGAGAGCAAAAGTGTTCGAAAGTGTGTGTAAAAGTTGCGTGCCTTAATCTGATCTGCCCCCATCTATTTATAGTAAAAGAAATGCAACAAACTATCCTAATAAACTGGGATCCGGCGAATATTCCCCACTCGAACGTTGTAGACCTGGTCTTTCGGGTTCAACGTCTCTCACATAACAAATAAGCCCGAGTCTTGAGGAGAAGAAGTCCATCTGACCGTTAGCAACCCACAGCCTCTAACCTGCACGTGGTTAATTTAGTTAACACCAGGATATCGCCCAGGATGTTAGCAATATCCTAATCCAGTATCCTGATCACAAGTAAACAACCAAAAGCAAGATATTAGTCAGGATATGTACGCTCAGAAAATGACCCATAACAATTGTCCCCAAATATATCTGTTGGTATACGAATCCAACGGATATATTTTAAAAACTCTATCTCGTAAATCAAGGCAATTTAATCGAGACGACGGTCAAGATCACATCATAACTTCCAACGCGCTTTTCACTCGATGGAGATCCACAATGCTCCTATATCTTCTCTCTTCTTGTTTGAAAAGCAGATATCTCCATCGGAGTCTCCAGGTAATTCCCTACTTTATTTTTTTTTATCAATCTTTCTTCCTCTATCTGCAATGGCTGCCAGAACTTACTCCCAAACCGGTGAATCATCAGAGACCTTCATTCAGCAGAATCTTCTCAAAAATCCTGAGAAGGAGGTCTGCGCCTTTGATAACGCAGACATCGCGGCCTTGAGAGCTTCCGGTGCTTTCCCTGATAACACGGTCTTTAGACCATTCGATCGGTCAATTCGATCGGATGTTTCTTCTACTGATTGGATTTGCTTCCCAGCATACCCTTTCTCGCTAGGTCTTCGATACCCTTTTCCCGAATTTATGATGCAATTCTTCCGGACTACCGGAATCTCCTTTGCTCAGACCATGCCCATGGTCTGGAGGGTATTAATCGTACTTAACCAAATCAAAAACCTTCACCGTCCCGACCTTTGTATCGAAGATCTGCCAATCGCTTACCGCCTCCGATCCCACGGTTCTAGCAGGTTTTTGCTTTTTTCGACTTCCAACAAACCCCTTATCCTTAAAGCCACCAAAAACGAAGACGGATGGCAACGCAAGTTCTTCTTTGTCAAACGAGACTCCATTGATGAGTGTCCTAGCCTTCCGGTGGAGTGGTTAACCACCGGTAGGATCATGAATGTTCCCATATGCCTTTAGACTTTCATCTTTTGCTAATATCCTCCTTCTTGATACCTTTTGCAGTAAATTTCAAGGAAGTAGCTCCCCCTACTGCGGAATCAGAGAAAAGAATCAAAACTATTTATCAATTACCTGTAAGCGACATGAGTTTTACCACTCATATTCCGAGTTCCAGTCAATACTCATCATCTGAAATGTCTGGTAAGGATTGCTTTAAAATAAATGATTAGCACAATATAATATGATAAAGATGTAAAACTTTTCCCTTTACGCAGCACCGGCCAAAATCCCTGAAGTCTTTGATCTCGATGAGCTGGATAGTTATTCTGATCAGGTTCAGATCAAGAAGGAACCTAGTCCCAAGGCCACGGCCTCATCCAAACCCAGCAGTTCCAAGGCCATTGTCATCCCCAAACCTTCGCCAACCACCAAGCCTCGGAGTTCAAGCTCCCGTAAAAGGAAAGAACCCGATTCTCCCGTCATTTCTGATACATTTCCTTATGAGAATCACGTGTTTATTGAGGCAAGCGGGTTCATGACTTCTTTTCTCAACCAGGTTAATATCCTCGAGTCATATCCTGCATCTTATACTGCTTATAAGTATTTAACAAAACCAATACCTGTCCTTTTAACTTGCAGGGTCTAGAACGTCTGGTCCACTTATATCAGGAATCCTGTGGGCTCAACAAGACGCTTGAATCCAAGTTAAAGAAAGCTGAGGTCACCATCTCTGATCAGTGTATGATTGCAGCCGCCAAATCTCGGCATTACGAGGACAAGTTCAAGGCTATGATCAAAGAACACCAGGCCGCTCTCAGCAAAGCTGCTCTTCAAGCTCAGAATGATCTTGACGCTGCCCATGCCAGGCTAAAGATGGCTCACGAAGCCAAAGCACTGGGCTTCGAATGCCCTTCTTGGGACGTCAGCGCCTGGGAAACAAAGCTAAAGAGCCTTGGCGGCACTTTAGCCAAACCTGCTGCTGAAGGATCTTCAAAAGCAACTGAAAAATCAATCGGTGCTAAAAGGGATGCTGAGGCGGATCCCGAGACTGATGCTGCTGAAATTACCATGAATGAAGAAGGCGCTGCCCCCTAAAACTTATTTTCTTCAAATTTGAGAGTTATGCTTTTGTTTGGAACAATTTTATTTCTTGTCTTATGAACAATTTTTATTTCTGCATCAAAACAATTTGATAGCCGAAGGTGGATGGGTCCTAGGTTTTAGGATGAAACCTTCGGTTATCAACTGGTATTGCCTATTTCAAATAATTTCATCTTTCAATTGACTTACAATCGTTTTCTGTATTTCTCAGTATAGATTTAGCTTTGCAAATTTTTGAACAACTATCTTTTGAAAATATCTTGATCAATATACTCAGTGACACATTATGAAAACTTTTATTAAATAGAACTTCTAAAAATTCAATCAATTTTAGAGAATATTTCTAAAGAATAAAAGATAGTCCACTTTCTAAAACCTGCTTTGACAATACTTGTTTGATCAAGGTTTTAATTTCAAACTAGTATCACTTCCAAATATTTCAATCAAATATCCCGAAACATATTCCAAAAACAGATTCCAAAGACGTATCCTAAAGATATATCCTTAATCAGAGTTAAAAATTCGTTTAAGGTTCACAAAGGAAATATCATACCAGGAATTGAGTGCAGCCTTAATATTAAACTCCAACCCTTTTTGTGGCTTCCCCTGCCAAGATGTCCCCAGTCCGAGACACTTAGTCCAACTTTGATCTTTTGAGCCTCACACAATTGATTTATAAGGAATGTCCCCTATGCATGAAGTCTTCAAACACTTAGAGAATTTTGAACATTAGTCCCAACTGTATGAACAATCTTTGTGTTACAGGGGTTAAACCCAAAAATACACTGGAGATAAATCCTTAGTATCCTGGGGAAAATCCCAAATTTCCATGCGCTACAGGCGGGAGTGTATAAACTCCAAGACTTAGAAAGGTGAAAACCTTTAAACCTTAGAGAGTATGAAAATACCCTTTCATGAGAGAGGGTGATCAATCCTCATATACCTTTAGGATTCAGGATATAGCCAACAGTGACGAAATTGTCAGCCACTTTTACATGGACTGGTCCCGCCACCTTGAACTATTCCCGAATAACTTGCGCTCCACGCAGGGTGTTTAAACCCAATTCGGAAGAAAGGTAAATACCTTTAAACCTGTGAAGGGATCAGGATCCCTTAGACGTGAGAGAGGGGGCCAATCCTCTAATCTTCCGAAGTATCCTGAGTGTGTATCCTGATGCTATATCCCGAAGTATATTCTACAAAACCACTATAAGCTAAGGTGGGTGTTAGGCTGGCTAACACCCCTCCGATGCTTAAGTCAGTAATAGGTTTAAAATAATAAATAATATAAAAAATTTAATAAGAGAGACAGAATTTATACCATGCTGAGTTGGAATTTAAATTCCATACTCACTTGAAGTAGAGTTTTAGGTGTATAGCATTCCAGGATCTCGGTAGCATATCCCCCTCCATATTCTTGAGTCGGTATGCTCCTTTTCCTGATTCTGATTCAACCTCGTAGGGTCCTTCCCATTTCGGAGCCAACTTTCCATCAGCAGGATTAGTGGTATTCTGAAAAGCTTTTCTTAATACCCAATCTCCAACCTGAAATCTTCTAGTACTTATATTCTTGTTATATGCTTTAGATATCCTCTGTTGATATGCTGCCATCCTTAGCCTTGCGGCATCTCTTGTTTCATCAATAGTATCCAGTTCCTGGCATAAGACTTCAGGATTCTGCTCAGGATTCCGGAGGATAGATCTCGCAGTAGGTATTACCATCTCTGTTGGAATCACTGCTTCCGCTGCAAATACCAAGGAAAACGGAGTTTGGCCTGTTGCATTTTTTACCGTCGTTCTATCAGCCCACAAGACAAAGGGTAGTTCTTCTGCCCATCTTCCTTTCTTGGCCCCTAATCTTTTCTTCAAGTTGTTGACAATTATCTTGTTTGAGGATTCAGCTTGTCCATTTGCTTGAGGATGTACCGGGGTAGACGTGATCATTTTGATTCCCCAACTTTTGCAAAAGTCAGAAGTCCTCTTGCTTATAAACTGGGATCCATTGTCACAAATGATTTCAGCTGGTACTCGAAACCTGGTCAGGATATTTCTCTTTATAAAGGATACTACTTCTTGGTCTCTAACTTGAACAAATGCTTTTGCTTCAACCCACTTGGAGAAATAATCCGTCATTGCCAACATGAAAACCTTTCCTCCTGGAGCCTTTGGAAGCTTTCCCACTATATCCATACCCCATTTCATGAACGGCCAAGGGGAAACAATAGGATACAATGGTTCAACAGGCTGATGTAATATGTTACTATGTCTTTAACATGCGTCACATCTTCAAGCATATTCTGTGGCATCTTTCCTCATCGTCGGCAAATAATATCCTGTTCTTAATACTTTTGAGAATAAGGACCTGCCTCCAGTATGGTTACCACAATCCCCTTCATGTATATCCTGAAGTACTTCTTTGGTTTCAGGATCCTCCAAGCACCTCAGATATGGTCCTGCAAGGGATTTCTTATACAAAACATCATTTATAATAGTGAATCGTGATACCTTCATTCTAAAGGCTTTAGGATTCTCATTCTTTGGGATGTGTCCTTCCTTGAGATATCTCATGATTGGAGCCGTCCAGGACTTAGGATCCTCCTCGAGATACTCATCATCAGGATCCTGAATACTTATTACTTCCTTATCCTGAGGATTCGTCGCAGGATATAGGATATGTAATATTGGTATTCGGATTCCTTCCGGTATCCTGACCGATGATCCCAAATTTGCCAAGGCATCGGCTTTAGCATTATCCTCCCTTGGTACCTGTTCAAGTGTAAAAATATCGAAATATCCTGCTAATTTTTTGAGAATATCGAGATACTCGATTAACTTCTCACCTTTAACTGCATAGGATCCATTAAAATGATTAGTAATTAACAAGGAATCAACATATACTTGCAAATTCTTAATATTCATATTTTTAGCCAACTCTAATCCTGCAATTAAAGCCTTATACTCTGCCTCATTATTAGTAGCAGGAAATTCACACCTAATAGCCTGGGGTAATATGTCCCCCTGTGGCGATTTTAGTAGTATACCTAAACCTACACCTCTTACGTTAGATGCACCATCAGTATACAATGTCCAACATTCTAAGTTTTCTCCTAGCTGCTGTACTTCTAAATCTACTTCGTTTTGAATGTCACTACTGAAATCAGCCACAAAGTCAGCTAAAGCCTGAGACTTTTTGGCATTTCTAGGCTCATATATCAAATCATAAGCACTCAGTTTTACTGACCATTTAGCCAACCTACCTGACATCTCGGGTTTCCTAAGCACGTTTTTAACAGGATAATTGGTTTTAACATGAATCCTATGTGTCTCAAAATAATGTCTAAGTTTTGTTGATGCCATGACTAAGGCTAATATCAATTTCTCTAGATGAGAATATCTAGTTTCAGCGTCTAATAAACTTTTACTAACATAACAGACAGGATATTGCTGACCTTCATGATCCTTTATAAGGACGGCACTTACAACATTCCCTGATACTGCGAGGTATAGGGACGGTGGTTCACCATTCTCAGGCTTCATCAATAGAGGTGCAGTTGAAAGATACCGCTTCAAATCCTGCAGGGCTGCTTCATGCTTCTCCCCCCATTCAAACTTCTTGTTTTTCTTCAGGATGTCATAAAATTCTTTGCATTTCTCGGAAGATCTTGAGATGAATCTGTTCAATGCTGCAACTCACCCTGTTAACCATTGAACATCCTTCATATTTGAAGGTGATTTGATATCCAAGATGGCTTTAATCTGCTCCGCGCTTGCCTCTATTCCTCTTTTGGTCACCATATATCCTAGAAACTTTCCTGCCCCCACTCCGAAATGGCACTTAGCAGGATTTAGTTTCATGTTATAGTGATCTAGGATATCAAATGCTCCCTTAATATCCTGGAGGTGATCCTCAGCCTTTTTTGATTTTACCACCATATCGTCGATGTATACCTCCATGGTGTCCCCCAGCTTGTCTTTGAACATCATGTTTACCAATCTCTGGTATGTTGCACCTGCATTTTTCAAACCAAAGGGCATTGCAGTATAACAATAAATACCTGTTGGTGTCATGAAGGCAGTATCCTCCTGGTCCGAAGGCTCCATTTGAATCTGCTGAAATCCTGAGGATGCATCCATGAATGTTAACATCTCATGCCCGGCAGTAGCATCCACCATTGCATCAATATGGGTGTTATGGGTCATTTTCTGAATATGTATCCTGACTAATATCCTGCTTTCAATTGTTTATTTGTGAGTAGGATACTAGACTGGGATATTGCTAACATCCTGGGCGATATCCTGAGCTTAAGTGAATTAACCACGTGCAGGTTAGAGGCTGTGGGTTACTAACGGTCAGATTGACTTCTTCTCCTCAAGACTCGGGCGTATCTGTTATGTGAGAGACGTTGAATCCAAAAGACCAGGTCTACAACGTTCGAGTGGGGAATATTCGCCGGATCCCGGTTTATCAGGATAGTTTGTTACACTTCTTTTACTATAAATAGATGGGGGTGGATCAGATTAAGGCACGCAACTTATACACACACATTCGAACACTTTTGCTCTCTAGCTCACTGCAAACACAACACACAAACACTTGTATTCAAATTACATTGTAACACCTAGTTGATCAGCAACCCCTTCCTGCACTGTATCCTGATATTTGAAGTAATAGAAGAACAAGGCAGCTGCGATTGTCAGCTCCCGAGGTTTTGTGCCGGAGATCTATATTGATCAAGGGCTTTCCTCGTACATCACGTGTCAACCTTTAGTTTTTCACTCATTGTTTGATCATAGATACAGCTTTATATCCTGAGCTGTATCCTGAAACTGTTTTTACAATTAATTTGATTAACATATTTTCAACACTCGTTTCTAGCACACTACCTCACTTAACTAATTTGATCACTAAATTGCTTCGGTAATTTTTGACTAAAACAATTTGGCGCCCACCGTTGGGCAAGTGGTGCTATTTTTGCTAAAAACTTTAGTAAAATCATTACTCGGTTTTCTTTTGTCAAAACTTTTTTCTAAATTGTTTTCAATGGCCTCGAGATCAAACATGAGCTCTTCCACCATGTCTGCTACAACCTCTGCAACAATTGGTTCGGTGCTTCCACCTCCTCCTCCAAGAATGCAAGCTTCATCACACGGTGCTGAAAGTCATGTAGCTCAGGATGTTATTCCCGCTCCTAGTACCCAGGGATCCGGTCCTGTTTTGGCATCTAATGATGAAATTCTGAATTTGTTTGGTAGTGTACAGGAACAGATGAGGCAGCAACAGGAAACTAATCGGATGCTGATGAGAGAAATACAACTCTTGAAATCCGGCCCAAGTAGACCTGCTGAAGAAACTGTCACTCCTATACAGCCTAGGGCTTTGAACTTCAGTTCTGCAGTTTACACTGAGGATAACCGGGGGAACATCATCCCAAGCCATTCTCAGAATCATACCCCAGAGATACCCTCCTCGGTCAGGATGTCAACTGTGAGGAGTTCAAGATATGCTTCAGGATATGGCCAGAATCCTCAAACCGGTAACGTGTCAAATAATAATATTCTTGCTACTAACAACAATGGGTCTTTGCAGGATGCAGGTATGACGTCAACATTTACTAGGGAGCTTCAGAAATTGAAGGACATGATATCCAGTGTACCTGGAGTGGTCCAGCCAATTCCGGAAGTATCTCAAGACAGCCACAGGATATCCCGCTTTGCATATCCTATCTGTGATGCTGAAATCCCAAAAAGATTTCAGATCCCCAACATGAAACTGTATGATGGGACTACGGATCCTGAAGAGCATATTGCCCAGTATAGGGAAAGGATGGAGATTAACCCTATCCCTCCGGAACTCAAGGAAGCATGCTTATGCAAGGGTTTCGGTTCTACCTTGACAGGACCAGCCTTAAAATGGCTGTTAAATGTTCCTCCTCACTCAATTACTTCGTTTGCTCATTTGGTTAATTTATTTAATAGTCAATTTTCTTGCAGTCGGAGTTTTGAGAAACTAACCAGTGATCTTTACAGGATAACTCAAGGACCTCAGGATTCCTTGAGGGATTATGTGAACAAGTTTAGTCGAGAATCCTTGGATATCGCACATCTTGATGTTGCAACAGCTGTGCAGGCTTTTAAGATGGGGTTACAAAAGGATTCTCAGTTTTATCAGGATCTTGTAATGAATCCCTGCAGGAATCTCGACAAAGCTCGTAACAGGGCCTTGAGATATATCCTCTTGGAAGATGACAAAAAGATGCAAGAGAGGATGAATTCTACCTCAACCTACGAATCAACCAACAGGAAATCAGAATCCTCGTATAAACCATATCGCTCCAAGCCATATGGTAGAAATGATAACAAGAAAGTGAATGCTGTTGAAGACGAGGATCCTGAAGAATATCCTGAATTATCTGAATATTGCTTTTCTGTTAATATACCTGAGTTAATGTATGCTATGCAGGGTTTAGGAGACAAAGCTAGGTGGCCTCGAAAGAATCAGCAAAAAGCTGATTGGAAGGATAAATCCAAATGGTGTGCCTTCCATGAAGATTTCGGACATGTGACCGAGGATTGCATTGCTCTAAGGAAAGAAATAAGTTACCTGTTAAGCAAGGGGTACCTGAAGGATTTGCTGGGAAGAAAGAAGAATAAAGGTCAGGATCCTGAGAAGGATCCTGAACGAGCAGCATCGCCCCCAGCAGATGCCAAAATAATTAATTTTATTTCAGGAGGATCCGACATTTGTGGGACTTCGTATTCGGCGGCCAAGAGACATGCAAAGGAATGCTACTCATCCTCAATGAAATCCTCAACCAAGCGTAATCCAGCATAGCAATTAAAGATGCGGGCCCGGGATATCGTGGAGGCTTCAGAGCAGGATGTGAAGAAAGTTATCATGGATCAGGATAATCCTGATATCTCGGTGCTCGTAGGAACCAATATCCCTCAGGATATTGAAGAACAATTAACTAACTTTTTGAAGTGCAGGATGTCGACATTTGCATGGAAGCATGAGGATATGACAGGTATATCCAAAGACATTATTACTCACAAGCTTGGAATTGACAGGTCGTTCAAGCCTATACAACAAAAGAGAAGGAAGTTTGCTCCTGAACGAAATGCAATTATCCAAGAGGAAGTTGAAAGATTGTTGAAGTCCAAAATGATCAGGGAGGTCAAGTTTCCAAGATGGCTAGCAAATGTAGTCGTAGTACAGAAGAAAAATGGGAAATGGAGAGTCTGTGTAGATTACACAGACTTGAATAAGGCTTGTCCTAAAGACCCATTTCCTCTTCCTCATATTGATGCAATGGTGGATGCTACTGCCGGGCATGAGATGTTAACATTCATGGACGCATCCTCAGGATTTCAGCAGATTCAAATGGAGCCTTCGGACCAGGAGGATACTGCCTTCATGACACCAACAGGTATTTATTGCTATACTGCTATGCCTTTCGGTTTGAAAAATGCAGGTGCAACATACCAGAGATTGGTGAACATGATGTTCAAAGATAAGCTGGGGGACACCATGGAGGTATATATTGACGATATGGTGGTGAAATCTAAAAAGGCTGAGGATCACCTCCAGGATATCAAGGGAGCATTTGATATCCTAGATAAGTATAACATGAAGCTAAATCCTGCCAAGTGCCATTTCGGAGTGGGGGCATGAAAGTTCCTGGGATATATGGTGACTAAAAGAGGAATAGAGGCAAGGCCGGAGCAGATTAAAGCCATCCTGGATATCAAATCACCTTCAAATATGAAGGATGTTCAACGGCTAACAGGGCGAGTTGCAGCATTGAACAGATTTATTTCAAGATCCTCGGAAAAATGCAAGGAATTTTATGATATCCTCAAGAAGAATAAGAAGTTTGAATGGGAAGCAAAGCATGAAGCAGCCTTGCAGGATTTGAAGAGATATCTCTCAACTGCACCTCTATTGATGAAGCCTGAAAATGGTGAACCACTATCCCTATACCTCGCTGTATCAGGGAATGCTGTAAGTGCCGTTCTTATAAAGGACCATGAAGGTCAGCAATATCCTGTTTATTATGTTAGCAAAAGCTTGTTAGATGCTGAAACTAGACATTCTCATCTAGAAAAGTTGATATTAGCCCTATTTATGGCATCGACAAAACTTAGACATTATTTTGAGACGCATAGGATTCATGTTAGAACCAATTATCCTGTTAAAAATGTGCTTAGGAAACCAGAGATGTCGGGTAGGATGGCTAAGTGGTCAGTAAAATTGAGTGCTTATGATCTAGTATTTGAGCCTAGAAATGCCATAAAGTCTCAGGCTTTAGCTGACTTTGTGGCTGATTTCAGTAGTGACATTCAAAACGAAGTAGATTTAGAAGTACAACAGCTAGGAGAAAACTTAGAATGCTGGACATTATATACTGATGGTGCATCTGACGTAAGAGGTGTAGGTTTAGGTATACTACTAAAATCGCCACAGGGGGACATATTACCCCAGGCTATTAGGTGTGAATTCCCTGCTACTAATAATGAGGCAGAAGATGAGGCTTTAATTGCAGGATTAGAGTTAGCTAGAAATATGAATATCAAGAATTTGCAAGTATATGTTGACTCCTTGTTAATTACTAATAATTTTAATGGATCCTATGCAGTTAAAGGTGAGAAATTAATCGAATACCTCGATATTCTCAAAAAATTAGCAGAATATTTTGATGTTTTTACACTTGAACAGGTACCAAGGGAAGATAATGCTGAAGCAGATGCCTTAGCAAACCTGGGATCATCGGTCAGGATACCGGAAGGAACCCAAATACCAGTACTACATATCTTGTATCCTGCAACGAATCCTCAGGATAAAGAAGTAATAAGTATCCAGCATCCTGTTGCTGAATATCATGAGGAGGATTCTAAGTCCTGGACGGCTCCAATCATGAGATATCTCAAGGAAGGACACATCCCAAAGAATGAGAATCCTAATGCCTTTAGAATGAAGGTATCACGATTCACTATTATAAATGATGTTTTGTATAAGCGATCTCTTGCAGGACCATATCTGAGGTGCTTGGAGGATCCCGAAACCAAAGAAGTACTTCAGGATATACATGATGGGGATTGTGGCAACCATACTGGGGGCATGTCCTTATTCTCAAAAGTATTAAGGACAGGATATTATTGGCCGACAATGAGGAGAGATGCCACAGAATATGCTCGAATATGTGACGCCTGTCAAAGACATAGTAACGTGTTACATCAGCCTGCTGAACCGCTGTATCCTATTGTTTCCCCTTGGCCATTTATGAAGTGGGGTATGGATATAGTGGGAAAACTTCCAAAGGCTCCAGGAGGAAAGGTTTTCATGTTGGCAATGACGGATTATTTCTCCAAGTGGGTTGAAGCAGAAGCATTTGTTCAAGTTAGAGATCGGGAAGTGGTATCCTTCATAAAAAGGAATATCCTGACTAGATTTGGAGTACCAGCTGAGATAATTTGTGACAACGGATCTCAATTTATAAGTAAAAGGACTACTGACTTCTGCAAGAGTTGGGGAATCAAAATGATTACATCTACCCCGGTACATCCTCAAGCAAATGGACAAGCTGAATCCTCAAACAAGATAATTGTCAACAACTTGAAGAAGAGATTAGGGGCCAAGAAAGGAAGATGGGTAGAAGAACTACCCTTTGTTTTGTGGGCTGATAGAACGACGGTAAAAAGTGCAACTGGTCAAACCCCATTTTCCTTAGTATTTGGAGCAGAAGCAGTGATCCCGACGGAAATGGTGATACCTACAGCAAGATCCAACCTCAGGAATCCTGAGCAGAATCCTGAAGTCCTATGTCAGGAGCTGGATACTATTGATGAGACAAGAGATGCAGCACGGCTAAGAATGGCAGCATATCAACAAAGGATATCCAGAGCATACAACAAGAATATAAGGACTCGAAGGTTCAAAGTTGGAGATTGGGTTTTAAGAAAAGCTTTTCAGAATACTACTAATCCTGCTGATGGAAAGCTGGCCCCAAAATGGGAAGGACCATATGAGGTTGAATCGGAATCAGGAAAAGGTGCATACCGACTCAAGAATATGGAGGGGGATATGCTATCGAGATCTTGGAATGCTATACACCTTAAGCTTTATTTCAAGTGAGTTTAGAATTTAATTTCTAACTCAGGATGGTATGAATTCTATCTCTTTTAAATACGTTTGATTTGATTTATTGAAACCCAATACTGACTTAAGCATCGGAGGGGTGTTAGCCAAGCTAACACCCACCTTAGTTTGAAGATGTTTTGCAGTATATGCTTCGGAATATAGCATCAGGATACACACTCAGGATACTTCGGAAGATTAGAGGATTGGCCCCCTCTCTCACGTATAAGGGATCCTGATCCCTTCACAGGTTTAAAGGTATCCACCTTTCTTCCGAATTGGGTTTAAACACCCCGCCTGGAGCGCAAGTTATTCGGGAATAGTTCAAGGTGGCGGGACCAGTCCATGTAAAAGTGGCTGACAATTTCGTTACTGTTGGCTATATCCTGAATCCTAAAGGTATATGAGGATTGATCACCCTCTCTCACGAAAGGGTATTTTCATACTCTCTAAGGTTTAAAGGTTTTCACCTTTCTAAGTCTTGGAGTTTATACACTCCCGCCTGTAGCGCACGAAAATTTGGGATTTCCCCCAGGATACGAATGATTTATCTCCAGTACATTTTTGGGGTTTACCCCTGTAACACAAAAAATTGTCTATACAATTGGAACTAATGCCCAGAAAATTTCTAAGTATTCATGCACAGGGGACAAAGCTCAAAGGATAAAGCTCGGACCTAATACACTAAGTGTCTCAGACAAGGGACATCTTCAATGGAAGAGTTGCAAAGGGATTGAAGTTTGAGAATAGGGTTATACTCTATTCCTGGTATGATCTTTCCTTTGGAAACGTTATTTGAGTTTTAGAAACTATGTTTGACAAAAGCTTAAACATCCTGATTGGGATAAATTCTAGGGATATATTTTCAAAATGTATTTTCAAAAATACTTTTCAGGATATTTGATTAAAATATTTGGAACTGATACTAGTTTGAAATTAAAACCTTGATCAAACAAGTATTGTCAAAATGAGTTTTAGAAAGTGGACTATCTTTTATTCTTTAGAAATATTCTCTAAAATTGATTGAATTTTTAGAAGTTCTATTTAATAAAAGTTTTCATAATGTGTCACTGAGTATATTGATCAAGATATTTTCAAAAGATAGTTGTTCAAAATTTTGCAAAGCTAAAATCTACATTAAGAAATGAATGACAGAAATTAAAAGGCAACAACAAATAAGTCAAAAGGAAGTTATATTATTAACATGTCAAAAGTTGTGCTTTTGGTTTCACCTCAAACCGAGGCCCATCCACCAAAAGCACAATTAGTCTTTATCATACTTGTGTAACGGTTGAAGGTTCTATCTCAAAACGGGACTTGTCCACCTCCAACCGTTACGACATTCAAAACAGGTTATACTAACCGATGACCAAGGGCTTCATCCTGAAACCCAGGACCCATCCACCTTTGGTCATCGTATTGTTCTAGTACAGGAAATATAAATTGTTCAACAACAGGAAAAGTAAATTGTTTTACAGACAACAACCATGAAATTTAAAAAAGTGGGCTCCGGCCTTGGCACGTATATCCATCATCGCCCACTCCGCTGCTTAAGGGCAACACCTTCTTGAACAACAACCACTTTCCCAGCATCTGCACCAGTATCATCCTCGGGATTCTTCTCAGCATCTGCAGCGGCATCCTCTCCACCAGCATTTTTTCTAGCATTTACCCCAGCATTCTCGGCAACATCCTTTGAAGCGCTAGCATCCATTATCTTGGCAGACTCTTCCACAGCAGATTTGGCAGGAGGCTCCACAGGATTTCCCCCAAGATCTCTTAGCTTTGCCTCCCAGGCCTTGGTGTTCCAAGAAGGGCATTGCAAACCCAAAGCCATTGCCTCGTAAGCCATTTTTAGTCTGGCCTGGAGAAGGGAGATCACGACAGAATTCTTGAGGCTCTCCTGGTATGAAGCCATGGCCTGCTCGTGTTGAACCTGGGCCGCGTCGAACTTAGCTTGAGCCTCCTGGGTGATCTTCTGGATGACGGACTGGTGATCTTGAGTCATAGCCTTGTACTTAGCTTCGTAGTGCTCCGATTTAGCGGTGGCAATTGCTGCTTGATCTGCAATAGTGGCCTTGGCCTTTTTCAGCTGGCTTTCAAGCATGACATTGGAGCCACATGCATCCTCATAGAGAAACACCAGGCGTTCGAGACCCTGTGAAGAAATCAGGTATTAACTTTAGTTGACTTTATTAACCAGCATATGTTGCAGGATATGGTTTGGGATACCAACCTAATTAAGGAAGCCGGTCATGAATGTGCTGGATTCCGTGAACCCGTGGTTCTCGAATGGGAACACATGAGGTGGAGAAGGGGGCTCAACTTCCTTTCTTTTCCGGGAGCTAGAGGCCCGGGTCCTTGATGCTGGAGGAGCTTTGGGAGCAGCGGTGGTCTTCGAACTGGTAGGTTTTGGTGTAACGGATGACTTCGGATTAGATTCTTGCTTGACAGGTTCAAGGCTGGAATAACTGTCCAGCTCATCGAGTTGGAAGCCTTCGAGGTTGATAACCGGCACTGCCCAAGGAAAGATATTTTCAGACTTATTATACTTCTGAAAAATAATCGGATTAATAAATCAAGATAATTTCTGAGAATATGCTTACAAGACATGTTAGAACTTGATCTTTGGCTTTGATTTGTAAGTGGTAGGGTAAAGGATCTTTCACCTTCTGGAAGTTTGTAGATTTCTTTTATCCTTCTTTCCGATTCGGCACCTGGGGGAGCTAGTTCTTTGAAATTTGCTGCAAAAAAGGAATAAATGTATCGGGATATCAGTTCAGGATGAAGTCTCGGGATATGATTGGGGATATCCCTAAAACCCTAAATCCTACCAGAAGTTAACCATCTCATGGGAAGGTCAGAACCTCTATCAATGGAGTCCCTTTTTACAAAGAAGAATTTTCTTGTCCATTTATCCCTATTCTTGGTGGCCTTAAGAATAAGAGGATGACTGGAAATAGAAAAAAGAAGAAACCGGCTGGAACCATGCGATCTTAGACGGTAGGCCATCGGAAGATCTTCGATGCACAAATCAGGCATATGACGAGCCTTGATCTGCTCTAGGGTGACTAACACGCGCCAAACCATGGGCATGATTTGGGCGAAACTAAGACCGGTAAGCTCAAAGAAGCGAGAAATGAAGGGAGAAAATGGATATTGGAGCCCTAAAGAAAAAGGATAAGCAAAAAAGCAAACCCATTCGTCGGAACAAAAATCCGATCGGACGTCGCGGTCGAATGGACGGAAAATTGTTCCGGCGGGAAAGGCACAGGAGGCTCGTAGAGCCGCAATATCGGCATTGTCAAAAGAGCAAACCTCTTTTGAGGGTTCCTTGAGTAGGTTTTGTTTGTGAAAGGGGGAAACAGAATCCGCCGTTTGGGATCTAGTGCGAGTAGCCATGGAGGATCACAACCGGAAAACAGAGGATTAAAACAGACAAAGTAGAGAGAAAGAGTACCTGAAATCGCTTGAAGATGGAGATGACCTTTATGAGAAGTCCTTCGATTAATATAGGTTGGATATAGGGGGCGAAGAGTAAAAGTAGCATGGGAAGTTGCACAATGTCATCTCAAACGTCACTTCATTTTAATTGCCTCGGTTTGTGAGATAAGGTTTTAAAATATATCCGTTGGATTGGTATACCAACAGATATATTTTGGGGACAATTGTTATGGGTCATTTTCTGAATATGTATCCTAACTAATATCCTGCTTTTAATTGTTTATTTGTGACCAGGATACTGGACTGGGATATTGCTAACATCCTGGGCGATATCTTGAGCTTAAGTGAATTAACCACGTGCAGGTTAGAGGCTGTGGGTTACTAACGGTCAGATTGACTTCTTCTCCTCAAGACTCGGGCGTATCTGTTATGTGAGAGACGTTGAATCCAAAAGACCAGGTCTACAACGTTCGAGTGGGGAATATTCGCCGGATCCCGGTTTATTAGGATAGTTTGTTACACTTCTTTTACTATAAATAGATGGGGGCGGATCAGATTAAGGCACGCAACTCATACACACACATTCGAACACAACACACAAACACTTGTATTCAAATTACATTGTAACACCTAGTTGATCCGCACCACATCCTGCACTGTATCCTGATATTTGAAGTAATAGAAGAACAAGGCAGCTGCGATTGTCAGCTCCCGAGGTTTTGTGCCGGAGATCTAGATTGATCAAGGGCTTTCCTCATACATCACGTGTCAACCTTTACTTTTTCGCTCATTGTTTGATCATAGATACAGCTTTATATCCTGAGTTGTATCCTGAAACTGTTTCTACAATTAATTTGATTAACATATTTTCAACACTCGTTTCTAGCACACTACCTCACTTAACTAATTTGATCACTAAATTGCTTCGGTAATTTTTGACCAAAACAATGGGGAAGAGGAAATGGGTCTTTAGAACAAGCCTTGTTCAAGTCCATGTAATCTACACAGGCTCTCCATTTCCCATTTTTCTTCTGTACCACGACTACATTTGCTAGCCATCTTGGAAACTTGACTTCTCTGATCATCTTGGACTTCAGCAATCTTTCAACTTCCTCTTGGATAATTGCGTTTCGCTCAGGAGCGAACTTCCTTCTTTTTTGCTGAACAGGCTTGAACGACCTGTCAGTTCCAAGCTTGTGAGTAATAATGTCTTTGAATATACCTGTCATATCCTCATGCTTCCATGCAAATGTTGACATCCTGCACTTCAAAAAGTTAGTTAATTGTTCTTCAATATCCTGAGGGATATTGGTTCCTACGAGCACCGAGATATCAGGATTATTCTGATCCAGGATATATCTCTTCATATCCTGCTCTGAAGCCTCCACGATATCCTGGGCCCGCACCTTTAATTGCTATGCTGGATTAGGCTTCGTTGAGGATTTCATTGAGGATGAGTAGCATTCCTTCGCCTCCTGCTGATCACTATCAACTTTGACGACCCCCCAAGGGGTAGGGATCTTGATGCACTGGTGATAAGTCGATGGCACAGCCTTCATGTCATGGATCCATGGCCTGCCTAGTATGATGTTATAACAGGATAGGGAGTCCATCACACAGAAGCGTTGTATCGAGTTGACCCCTTCAACATATACTGGCAATTTTATCTCCCCTACGGTATTCCTAGCTTCTCCACTGAAACCAACGAGCACGGTGGATTTTGAAGTAATGTCCATCGGAGATACGTTCATCCTCTTCAACGTTTCCTGCTGAATTATGTTGACGGAGCTACCATTGTCCACCAATATCCTGCGTGCAAAATGGTTAGCAACATATAATGTTATTACGAGAGCATCATGGTGAGGATCCTAGACAGTATCCCAGTCATCACTGTCGAAAGTGATCACTTTATCATTGTAAGGGTAGTCATCCTAGCTGGTTTGTCTCCCCTTTCAGTCTTAGCCTCTTTTGTACGTCTTTTGGCCGCAAATACGAAGTCCCACAAATGTCGGATCCTCCTGAAATAAAGTTAATTATTTTGGCATCTGCTGGGGGTGATGCTGCTCGTTCAGGATCCTTCTCAGGATCTTGCCCTTTATTCTTCTTTCTTCCCAGCAAATCCTTCAGATACCCCTTGCTTAACAGGTAACTTATTTCTTTCCTTAGAGCAATGCAGTCCTCGGTCATATGTCCGAAATCTTCATGGAAGGCACACCATTTGGATTTATCCTTCCAATCAGCCTTCTGCTGATTCTTTCGAGGCCACCTGGATTTGTCTCCTAAACCCTGCATAGCATACATTAACTCAGGTATATTAACAGAAAAGCAGTATTCAGATAATTCAGGATATTCTTCAGGATCCTCGTCTTCAACAGCATTCACTTTCTTGTTATCATTTCTGCCATATGGCTTGGAGCGATATGGTTTATACGAGGATTCTGATTTCCTGTTGGTTGATTCGTAGGTTGTGGTAGAATTCATCCTCTTTTGCATCTTTTTGTCATCTTCCAAGCGGATATATCTCAAAGCCCTGTTACGAGCTTCGTCGAGATTCCTGCAGGGATTCATTACAAGATCCTGATAAAACTGAGAATCTTTTGTAACCCCATCTTAAAAGCCTGCACAGCTGTTGCAACATCAAGATGTGGGATATCCAAGGATTCCCGGCTAAACTTGTTCACATAATCCCTCAAGGATTCCTGAGGTCCTTGACTTATCCTGTAAAGATCACTGGTTAGTTTCTCAAAGCTCCGACTGCAAGAAAACTGACTATTAAATAAAGTAACCAAATGAGCAAACGAAGTAATTAAGTGAGGAGGAACATTTAACAGCCATTTTAAGGCTGATCCTGTCAAGGTAGAACTGAAACCCTTGCACAAGCATGCTTCCTTGAGCTCCGGAGGGATAGGGTTAATCTCCATTCTTTCTCTATATTGGGCAACATGCTCTTCAGGATCCGTAGTCCCATCATACAGTTTCATGTTGGGGTCTGAAATCTTTTTGGGATTTCAGCATCACAGATAGGATATGCAAAGTGGGATATCCTGTGGCTGTCTTGGGATACTTCCGGAATTGGCTGGACCACTCCAGGCACACTGGATATCATGTCCTTCAATTTCTAAAGTTCCCTAGTAAACGTTGACGTCATACCTGCATCCTGCAAAGACCCATTATTGTTAGTATCAAGAGTATTATTATTTGACAAGTTACCGGTCTGAGGATTTTGGGCATATCCTGAGCTCCTCACAGTTGACATCCTGACTGATGAGGGTATTTCAGGAGTATGATTCTGAGGATGGCTGGGCACAATATTCCCCCGGTTATCTTCAGTGTAAACTGCAGAACTGAAGTTCAAAGCTCTAGGCTGCAAAGGAGTGACAGTTTCTTCAGCAGGTCTACTTGGGCCGGATTTCAAGAATTGTATTTCTCTCATCAGCGTCCGATTAGTTTCCTGCTGCTGCCTCATCTGTTCCTGTACACTACCAAACAAATTCAGAATTTCATCATTAGAAGCCAAAATAGGACCAGATCCCTGAGTAGTGGGAGCGGGGATAAAATCCGAGCCACATGACTTTCAGTTCCATGTGAAGAAGTTTGCATTCGTGGAGGAGGAGGTGGAAGCACCGAGCCAATTGTTGCGGAGGTTGTAGCAGACATGGTGGAAGAGCTCATGTTTGATCTTGAGGCAATTGTAAACAATGTGGCAAAAAGTTTTGAAAACAGAAAACCGATTAACGATTTTACAAAAAAATTTAGTAAAGAGAGCACCACTTGCCCCACGGTGGGCGCCAAATTGTTTTGGTCAAAAATTACCGAAGCAATTAAGTGATCAAATTAGTTAAGTGAGGTAGTGTGCTAGAGTTATGTGTGAAAAATATGTTAACCAAGTTAATTGTAAAAAATAGTTTCAGGATATGGCTCAGGATATAGAGCTGTATCTATGATCAACCAATGAGCAAAAAAGTAAAGGTTGACACGTGATGTACGAGGAAAGCCCTTGATCAATCTAGTTCGCCGGCACAAAACCTCGGGAGCTGACAATCGCAGCTGCCTTGTTCTTCTATTACTTCAAATATCAGGATACAGTGCAGGATGTGATGCGGATCAACTAGGTGTTACAATGTAATTCGAATACAAGTGTTTGTGTATAGTGTTTGCAGTGAGCCAGAGAGCAAAAGTGTTCGAAAGTGTGTGTAAAAGTTGCGTGCCTTAATCTGATCCGCCCCCATCTATTTATAGTAAAAGAAATGCAACAAACTATCCTAATAAACCGGGATCCGGCGAATATTCCCCACTCGAACGTTGTAGACCTGGTCTTTCGGGTTCAACGTCTCTCACATAACAAATACGCCCGAGTCTTGAGGAGAAGAAGTCCATCTGACCGTTAGCAACCCACAGCCTCTAACCTGCACGTGGATATCGCCCAGGATGTTAGCAATATCCTAATCCAGTATCCTGATCACAAGTAAACAACCAAAAGCAAGATATTAGTCAGGATATGTACGCTCAGAAAATGACCCATAACAATGATCAAATACCGGATTGGAAAACGCGGAGACCCATTGAGTAACGAATAGAGGACATGTACTTCCGGGTACCTCACTTGCTCCTTATCTCCTCTTCATGGAATGACATTCAAAATACAAATCGCTAGCAGCAATTTCGCTTCTATCTTCAAGTTCTTTCGGTATAAAATTCCACTGTAAGTACCGGGCAAGAACAAAGCCGCCAACATATCATTCCATCTCGGATGCTTCTCTCATTTTATCAACAGATCATCAAGACTAGGGATCATGTAATCACGACCGGGTAGACTATCGTATTTTGCCACCTTCCGTAGTGTATCGAACGACATTTCTACCTTGATCCCATTGACCTCACCCGTCAACTTCATTTGCGATGGCCTATCATATGTGTTACATTTGAGGGTTTCCATCCATTCTTGGATTTCACCCATAAACAGGTTCTTGTTGTCTTTATCGTAACAGCTGAGCGCCGCCTCCCATCCTAAGGCGCGGAATTGGGCAAACACATTGAACGACCCAAATTCAACCTCTCGAACTTCCCTCTCACAAATAAACGCGGCAGCCCTGTTTTTCAATCGGTTCATACTGTCATGGAATAATGTCGGCTGCCAATGCTCCAGCTGATCATCTAAAGGACCCGATTCCCATCTTGGCTTTTCAGCCGGGTCCAACTCTATCATCTCTTCATCCTCGCTTTCACTCTCACTAACTCTACCCAAGTATTGCCTCTTCTTTGGTTGTTGTTCCAGCTGTTTGCCTTTGCCTTTAGACGAAGAAGACGAACTAGATCCCGCTCTTTCCTTCGTTCTTACCATTTTCTTTTGTTTGAAGATGCTAGAACACCCGTGAAACAAGAATTTCAAAAACCCCCAAAATTTTCGGACCTAGGGCTTGTGAATCGGACCAGAAAACGTCATTTTCTTACAAATCTCTTCACAAAATCAGCAAGTTCGTGAAAAATTAGCCAACATAGACCCAGATTTCACTTGATTTGGCTAAGAATCAAGAGAGATATGAAAGATTGAAGGTAGAAGAAGGTTGTAGAGTTATGGGGATTTTGTGGGGTTAGATGAAAGTGATAGATGAGATTTGTGGTTAGGGAAGAAAGAAGGAAATTGTGTGGAGGAGAAGAGTTCACGTGACTGATTATTACTTATTATTTTTTTTCTTATATAACCGCTGTTACCTAGCCGACCCCTCCGTTTTCCAGGTCTACCGTAATTTACGGTATACACCGTAAATTAAGGAGGACCTGGAACAAAATTCTTACCGTAACTCAGGAGGTTCTTACCGTAAAGCTCCAAAAATTTTTTTTACTCCCACCGTAAATTACGGTACCACCGTAAATTACGGTGGTACCTGGGCCTTTTTGCTTCGCCAAAAACTGCAATTTTAAGTATCTTTCTTTATAATTTTTCAGTTTTTTCAATTTTTTTGCGTTTTTAAAATTTTCAAAAACATGTAAAAATTACCCTACCCCCTCGAAAGTCCCGTGTTGTCCTCAACACAATGTTAGAGCAATTCGTGACCCGAATGTCCCCACACTTGTTTCAAACACAAGCTTCGAGCGAGTATGGCAAATATGCAAACTATACAAAACAAACTAAACAAAATGCTAACTATTTACACTACCAAACCTGGGCCTCTCATGGTTGTTCCTCATCGACCCGGCGTAGAATGTAGCCCGCTTTTTCTAGCTCCAAGTTGTTGATGTCGTTCCCCTTCAAGTATGGCTTCAACCTATGGCCATTCACTGTTTGTTGTTTATTTGTTTGCTCATCTTGGATATCTACATCACCAAACCTCCCAACTCGCCGAACGACATACGGGCCCATCCATTTGCTTTTAAGCTTGCCCGCAAACATCTTGAGCCTTGAATTGTACAACCAAACCTTTTGACCCACTTCAAAGGTTTTCTTCCTCAACTCTGCATCGTGTACCTTCTTGAGCTTGTCTTTGTAAGCTGATGCACACTCATACGCCTCATCTCTAATCTCTTCTATCTCGCTCAATTGCAACTTCCTCATCTTTCCCGCCTCATCATAATCCGCATTCACCGTCTTGATTGGCCAATGTGCCCGATGTGCTAACTCCATTGGCAAGTGATAACCCTTTCTATAAACCATCCGATAAGGTGTTGTGCCAATTGGATTCTTGTAGGCCGTTCGGTATGCCCACAACGCATCATCCAACTTGCTCAACCAATCCTTCCTATCCGTTCTAACCGTCTTCATGAGGATTTCTTTGATTTTACGGTTGGATACTTCAACTTGTCCACTCGTTTGCGGATGTTAAGGTGTGGCAATCCGGTGATTCACGCTATACCTCTTCAATAATTTCCCAAAATTAAAGTTCTTGAAATGCGAACCACCGTCACTTATGATAACTCTTGGAATGCCAAAACGGGAGAAGATGTTGGATTGAACGAATTTACAAACAACCGAGTGGTCATTTGTTCTTGTTGCAATGGCTTCAATCCACTTAGAAACGTAATCCACCGCCACTAAAATATATAGAAAACCATTCGAATTCGGGAAGGGACCCATAAAGTCAATGCCCCATACATCAAATATTTCTACAACCAAGATTGGTTGTAATGGCATCTCGTCCCCCCTTTGAAATGCTTCCCATCCTTTGACAATTTATACAATTTCTTGCAAACTCACACGCATCCTTGAAAATAGTGGGCCAATAAAACCAAATGAGAGAACCCGGTAACCCGTTTTGTGCCCACTAAAGTGATCTCCACAAGCGGATGAGTGGGCATGAGTCAAGATTTCCAACACCTCTGTTTCGGGCACACACCTCCGAATAACTTGATCCGGCCCGATCTTGAAAAGATCCGGTTCATCCCAAATGTATTGCTTCACTTGGACCATAAATTGTTGTCGTCGCTTCTTGGTCCAATGATTTGGGATGGCACCCGTGGATAAGTAGTTGACATAGTGAGCATACCACGGTGCAACAAAAGTGGATACGGCTAATAATTGCTCATCGGGAAACCTTTCATTTATCTCACTAACATCATCAATCCCTTCCACCGAAATCCAAGACAAGTGATCCGCCACTACGTTCTCACTTCCCTTTTTGTCTCGGATCTCTAAATCGAACTCTTGTAATAACAACACCCATCGAATTAACCGAGGCTTCGCATCCTTTTTCTCCATCAAATATCGGACCGCGCTAGGATCCGAATAAACCACCACCTTGCTCCCCCAAATATATGAACGAAACTTATCCAAAGCATACACCACCGCTAATAACTCATTTTCGGTTGTGGTGTCATTCAATTGCGCTTCGGATAAAGTCTTGCTTGCATAATAAATTACAACCGGCTTTTTGTCAACCCGTTGACCCAAAACTGCACCAATCATAGTGTCGCTTGCATCACACATAATCTAGAACGGCTTTGACCAATCCAGCGGTTGCAAAATAGGAGCTTTGACCAAATGTTATTCAAAACAGTAAATGCTTGCAAACACTCATTAGTAAAATCAAATGGGACATCTTTTAATAACAAGTTACATAAAGGTTTGGTGATAACACTAAAACCTTTAATGAAACGTCTATAGAAGCTCGCGTGTCCCAAAAATGACCTTACACCCTTAACATTTTTCGGTGGTGGCAAAGATGCTATTACCCGTATTTTTGCCTTATCCACCTCCATCCCCCTTTCCGATATCACAGGACCTAACACAATACCCTCTTGCACCATGAAATGACTTTTCTCCCAACTAAGCACTAAATTTTTCTCAACACATCTTTTTAAAACTTTTTGTAATTCGTTGAGACAAGATTCAAAACTAGTGCCAAAAATTGAAAAGTCATCCATAAACACTTCAAGCGACTCTCCAACCATGTCCGAGAAGATACTCATCATACATCGTTGGAAAGTTGTCGGTGCATTGCACAAGCCAAATGGCATTCGCCGAAAGGAAAAGGTGCCATATGGACAAGTGAAGGTGGTCTTGTGTTGGTCATCCGGGTGTATTGCTATTTGATTGTAACCCGAATACCCGTCCAAAAAACAATAATACTTTTGACCCGACAGTTTTTCAATGATTTGGTCAATAAAAGGTAGCGGGAAATGGTCCTTAGAAGTGGCGGCATTCAATTGTCGGTAGTTAATACATACACGCCACCCGGTGACCGGTCGGGTGGCAATTTGTTCACCATTCTCATCCTTGACCACTTGAATGCCGGCCTTCTTAGGCACAACTTGGGTAGGACTTACCCAAGCACTATCCAAAATCGGATAGATAATTCCCGCATCCAACCATTTAATTACCTCTTTCTTTACTACCTCCCTTAGGTTCGGATTCAATCGCCTTTGAGCTTCTCGTGTTGGTTTTGCATCCTCGATGTTGATTATCTTGTGCATGACGATTGATGGACTAATTCCTTTGAGATCGGCAATTGTCCATCCAATAGCTCCTTTATTCTCCCTTAAAATTTCCAATAAGGCTTGCTCTTGTGCCATCTCTAAATTAGAGGCAATAATGACCGGTAAGGTGTCATTATTCTCTAAGAAAGCATACTTCAAATGAACTGGAAAGTCTTTAAGTTCCAACTTTGGCGGTTCCTCTAGCGATGGTTTAGTACCCGAACTTATTTCCGCCGGTAAGCCTTCGAATTGATGAGTCCATGGCGGTCGACCTTCCTTCAAAGCCATAGCATCCTGTTTTTCCTCTTCAACCCGTAGTGCACAAGCATGTACCTGTTCAGAAAAATCACACAAACAAACATCTATGCCATCCTCCTCATACTCATGCGGGTTGCATCCGTCGACTAAATCTGCCATAAAACACTCATCAACACCATTAGCATTAGAATTGTTAGTAAAAATATTCAAGCGCATTTTTCGATTCCCAAAAGTCATATCAACTGTACCAAATCTACAATCGATCACAGCATGCGCGGTGCTCAAAAATGGCCGACCCAAAATGACATTTTGTTGTTGTTTTGGGTCCGCGGATGAGTAGTCCAAGACTAAAAAGTCAACCGAGTAATAAAACTCATCAATTTTCACAATCACATTTTGAACCATCCCCCCGAGGTAGCTTATGAGACAAATCAGCCAAAGCAACCGTAGTCTCTACCCTTGCTAACGGACCAAAGTCATATTGGTCATATAGGCCCCCCGGTAAAATGCTTACCCCGGCTCCAAGATCTAGTAATGCCTTTGCCATTTGAAAATTACCAACTTGTATGTTAATTAATGGCGTACCCGGATCTTGGAGCTTAGGAGGAAGCTCCGCATTCAAAACCGCACTTACTTGCCCGGTTAAATCCACCCGCTTAGGCATCTTCTGTGACAACTGGCCCAAACCGGTAATTTCCGTACACATTACTTATTGCTTAATGACTGCAATTATGAGTTTAATTGTCAGCAATGTCTGAACACATGATTAAACAAGTGAATTCATGCACGTTGTATACTACAAAATATTGCTTTATGCATAAACGAGAGCGTTGCGTCAAAAATAATAGTAAACTCACCGGTAAGACACACTGTGTCGACTGAACTGCAGAAAGCAGTCAGACAATAAAATTGGAGCCTAGGTGTAGGTCCGACAACAAGAATGCATTAAAACCCAAAAGTACATACAAGGGTTAATATATATGCAATACGAAAGCAAATATAAGCACTAAAAAGCACCCGAAACGCACTTTAAGTGCATAATTTATATAATTCAGCAATAAATCCGCATTTAGACATATAAATATTATGCAGAAATGTCGTTTTATTATCCAGAATATTTCCCTAAGTGTTGGGAATTGAAAGAGTACAAGAAAGGTACTTAAACGACACTAAAAAGTGTAATTTAGCACTTTAACGAATCGGTATGTAACCGAACGACCGGACTATACCCGAAACATGAAAATATTGTTATTTTCATTATTTATCTTTTTCTGAGCCAGTTAGGGTCCCTGAATACCCTAACACCCATTGTAACGCATGACACACCACTAACCGGGTTAACTACACTTAACCTAACTAATAAACCTAACTATTAGTTAGAAATGGACTAGTACCCCCCCCCCCCCTTAACCAAACCGTCCCCAAGAGGGGGACACCCTTGTACCTTGTGATTATAATATTCTTTCATGCCTAATATCTAGATGACATATAATCCAATGGTTAATTACTTGAGAAATTGTCTATAAGATCTAACATTTACACACATGATCATTTCACTCAACACTAAACAACACACACACCCTCCTCTCTCTCTCAAAGCTTACGGCCCAACACCCCTATTCCATCCATCATACTTTCGATCTTGATCTTCATATTTCAAGCATCTACAAGTGTTAAGGGTCTCGTATTAGGAAGCTTGGAGCAAACGGAGTTCGAAGGACCTCTTTATCTAGCTTTTATCCACCTCTTTTGCGCATAGATTCTTCCCTAGCCTCGAGCTAGAGGTATAATGCTTAAAACTCATATTTGAACTAATCTAAAGTGGTTAAAAGGATTTTTATCGGATAAAACTCGTTAACATGCAAGATGATGCTTTAAAGCCTACTTAAAACACTAAAAATGGTGGTTAATAGCACATAAGTTGTGTAAATGATGTAGTATTCGAAATGTATGATTATTGAGACCCGATCTATGATTGTGGTAGCTCGGACCACCATTTAACCCGATGTAGTCATGTTCTTGGATCATGACATAAGGTTATGTTAGAAGATATGAGGGTTAAAAGGTGAAACTCTACCACACATGAAACATGAACTTGTGTAAAAGTATTTTTACTTGCAAAATATTGTTCAAAACTAGTAGATCTAAGGATCTACAAGTGGTTTTTCGGAAGAACCAAGCAAAGATATTAGTCTTGTTTAAAACCCGGATCTTATCCGAACTAAAAGCATTTTTAGTAAATAAACAAGTGTGTAGACACTTGTGTCACAAGAAAATTTAACAAAGAAGTATTTTTGCGAATCTTGACTAGAAGTTGTGAAACTTCATATTCTTTAAAAATAAAGTTTTTAAGAAACTAAAATTATTTTTAAAGATGGAAAGATTTACTAAATGTGCTAGTGAGTTACTACGCATTTTTGTAAATATTCAAGTTCATGAAATGGAGAAATTAGTGATTATTGTTGATGAGTATTGCTGATAATTGTTGTTGATGATTGTTGACGATTTAAAAGAAAATAAACACATGTTTTGAAAACATGGGAAACCTCCATTTTTAGGGGAAACTCTGTCAAAATTTTTATAAATTTTGACACTTAGAAAAATATAAGTTTTTTTGAGAAACTTACCCCCTAAAAATATACCTCAAAACATTACCAAGGTTTCCCTAATTTTTGGTGATAAGAAATGGTGATTTTTTGAGAATAAAAATGGATATTAAGTATATATTTTTGAAAGAAAAATATATATTATTTGATCACCAACTATTGTGCTAAGTATATATAGTATGTGTTATACGTGCTAGTGTATTAAGACTTAAAAATACACTAAATGCTCATGAGGAGTATAAACATAAAAATGCACATACAAAATACAAGATACATAATTCGGGTGCAAAGTGCAAAACACAAAAGACTTATATTTATTTTTGGAGAAAATAATATAAGTAAGATACGTAGTTAAAAATATAGAATATTTTTAACACAAGAATATATACAAAAGAGAGTGACTGTACTTGTGCGACGCAAGTCTAGTGACTAACGTTAAGAAAACGCGTATAGGTTACGACGTTAATTAAGCAAATCCGGTGGAGTTTACGACGCTAGGAACGCAAAGTTGTGAGTTCATGCACCCCCTTTTCTCTTTAACTGTTTTCAGTTTTTATAACTTCGGGGGTGAAATACATGTACAAAAGTACAATAATTATAATTGGTATGATATAAATACAAGAAGTACACTTGGTGAGAACGAGAACCAAGTGTGACAAAATATAAGATAATAAGAAACGCACTTGGTGAGGACGAGAACCAAGTTGGATGCGTTATGAGAAATGATAAAAAGAAACGCGCTTGGTGAGGACGAGAACCAAGTTGGATGCGTTATGAGAAATGATAAAAAGAAACGCGCTTGGTGAGAACGAGAACCAAGTAGGATGCGTTATGAGAAATAGTGTCACGAATAGGGTACAGAAGCACCATTAATCGTGTACATACTTAGACCGCAGAACAAAAGGTTAGATCTAACGGGTGCCTGGCAGCCACACTACCGGTCGGGGCGAGAATCGAGTAGTGCTTTTGTGTCTCAGAATATACCAATTAAATGCCTTAGGTTTGGTGACTTCCTATGTCGTGCCACATGTTAATGGCTTTGCAACCCATTAACAATCTGATATTTACAGAAATACTGTATTTACATAAAATTCATACCATACTAAAATTGATATATAACTTGAAGTACGTGGGGTACTCAAGAAGATTGAATTATACTTGAAGTACGTGGGGTACTCAAGAAAATGAGAATATTACTTGAGTACGTGGGGTACTCAAGAAGAAATTGAATTTATACATGTGTATGTGGTGTACACATGAAACTGAATTTATATATGAAAACTTGAATTACTCACAAACTATGTTTTCATACAAAGTATACAAACATGAAATACAAAACTGCATGAATTCACACCAACATTATGTTGACGTTTTTTCAAAACTCACATGTATTTCAGGTAACTAGGATGGATGTGCGCGTGGTCTTACTCATGCTCGTGGATGTCGCTTTGTTTATCTTTAAATAAAGTCGTGACTTTTAAGACAATATGTTATCTAGTGTTGTAAACACTTGACATATGTTTTTGGTAATGTAATATTCGATGTTATTTTTGAGCATGTAGTATGTTTACTCTTCGTATGCAATGTGAACCTTTCATGATCACACCTCGTGCTTCCGCCGTTGACAGGGGTGTGACAGATTGGTATCAGAGCTGCGATTGTAGTGAACCAGGATTCCTTCTCGAGTCTAGTCTACAATCTCTAGGATCCATTCACGAAAACAATTTTCAAAGAGTTTTCATTGCATAAAACGTCCCGCGACATCCACTGCCTGAAACTGTCTACATGAGTCTAGAAAGGACATTACGAGACTTAGAGTGCACTTGAGTAGCACTTGTCGTTGGCTAGAGATTACTTGCAATTATGTGTGATAATTAGCATGTACTAAAAGTAGAATGTCACGAGTATACGTGATTTTACCTGAAAGCAATGGCCTACCTGAAGGAAGAGACACGAGGATGAAACGAACTGTGCGGACTGTGCAAGGAGTTACGTAATTATGGATGCATACATAATTATGGAATTCAGTGCACAAAAATCACAGCAAGTCTTGTCACGTGTGGATTCCCTCAGTGCAAGCCTACTAAGTACTCTGCTAGAGTAATAAATGTTTGACGTCACTTATGTGGTATATATACCTGTGAATATATATATATACTACTACTGCCTAGTAGGACGATATCAAACAAATGCCTAACCCTGCTGTGTTATGTTCTGTCAGAACATGGCACCCAGGAAAGCTGTGAATGCTCGCAATGACGATCAACCTCCACCTCCCCTACTGCCCAGAACTGCTGATGAGCTGAACGCCCTGCTGGAGGAAAGGATCTCCGCTGCTATCGCCCAGTACGAGGCGAACCGAACTCAAGACAGTGGAGGACCAAGCAACGCTAGGCGTAATGGGAATGGAGATTCGTCTGGAGGCAATGCAGCTCAAGGTAACCTTAAGACACTGTGCTAAGCATGAGGAAATTTATGAACGGTCCTTGTTTCATTATTTCTTCGATTGCTCACATGTGAATTGGTTGAATCAATTCCAGGCTGCACTTTCAAGCAGTTCCTCGACTGCAAGCCGATGAACTATGACGGCACAGGAGGTGCAGTAGCATTTGTGCGCTGGACGGAGAAGACTGAAGCTACTTTCCGCATGAGCAAGTGTACCGCGGATCAACAAGTCACTTTTGCTACTGGGTTATTCGTCGATGAAGCTCTGACTTGGTGGAACCTGCAAGCCCAAACTTTGGGTGATGACGCCGCTTATGGCCTAACTTGGGAAGAACTGAAGGAAAGGATGAGAGAGAAGTACTGCTCTCGTGCGGAACTCCAAAAGCTGGAAACAGAGTTCTGGCACTTGACTATGGAAGGTGCTGATATAAATGGTTACACTCGAAGGTTCCACGATTTGTCCAGAGTGCTTCCCTACATGGTAACTCCCGAATTCAAGCGCGTTGAACGCTACATTTGGGGACTGGCCTCAGAGTTTCGTGGCATGGTGACGTCGGCCAAACCACAAACAATCACCGAGGCTGTAACTCTGGCTGTCAGCCTGACTGAAGATTGTGTTCGTATGAAGAAGCTATCACTGAACCCAACAGAAAAGACCGAGACACATGCTGAGTCCTCCGGTGACAAAAAGAGAAAGCATACAAGTTTGAACCAAGCTACTCGCAACAACAAGGGTTTCAACAAGAAGCGCGACACTAATCCGCCTCAGGAGACGAAAACCCATGCAACCAAAGCATACCAAGGCTCCATGCCTAGATGCCAAAAATGTAAGTATCATCATGATGGAGCTTGTCGCATTCCAAGGTGCGACAAATGTGGTAAATTGGGTCATCAAACAGAAGACTGTTGGGGAAAAGGAAAGAACCGAAATGGGAACGGTGCTGGTAACAAGAATGGCAACGGGAAAGGGCAAGGATGCTTCAAGTGTGGAAGCAATGATCATTTCATGAAGAACTGCCCAGAGAGAAACAACGCTCCGGCTCGAGCATTTGTGATTGGAGCAAGAGACGCACGCGAGGACCCTAACGTGGTCACCGGTACGTTTCTCATTAACAATCACTTTGCATCCATATTATTCGACACTGGCGCCGATAATAGTTTCATGTCTGTGGAATTTAAACGCATACTTGGAATAGAATCTAGTAGATTAGAAATTCCTTATTCCATAGAACTGGCCAATGGTAAACTTGTTGAATCGGGCGAAGTTGTCAGAGGCTGCACATTAGAACTTGGCGAACGAAATTTTAGCATCGACCTCCTACCTATTCAATTGGGTAGCTTCGATGTAGTAGTCGGGATGGACTGGTTGTCCAAGAACAAAGCTGAAGTTATTTGTCATGAGAAAATCATTCGCATCCCTTTAGCGAATGGTGAAACTCTCATCGTGCATGGAGAAAAACGAGACGCGCCTCTTCGAATCATCAGTTGTATGAAGGCACAGAAGTGCTTGAGGAAAGGATGTGTCGCTTTCCTAGCACACGTTATAGACAAGAAGGCTGTGGAGCCGAAACTCGAAGACTTTCCCGTGGTGAAGGAATTTCCTGATGTGTTTCCTGAAGATCTGCCAGGACTACCTCCGCAACGACAAGTTGAATTTCGTATAGACTTGGTTCCAGGGGCTGCTCCTGTAGCCAAGGCACCCTATCGACTTGCACCATCCGAAATGCAAGAATTATCTACACAACTTCAGGAGTTGTTGGATAAAGGATTCATAAGGCCAAGCTTCTCACCCTGGGGAGCTCCAGTATTGTTCGTGAAGAAAAAGGATGGAACACTGCGGATGTGTATCGATTACAGGGAACTGAACAAGCTCACTATCAAGAATCGGTATCCACTACCGAGGATTGATGACTTATTTGATCAACTGCAAGGATCAAGCTACTATTCCAAGATCGACCTTCGATCTGGATACCATCAGCTGAGAATCCAAGAAGAAAGCGTGCCAAAGACTGCATTCAGAACGCGATATGGGCACTACGAATTTCTTGTGATGCCATTTGGATTGACGAATGCACCAGCGGTCTTTATGGATCTAATGAACCGCGTATGCAAACCATATCTCGATAAATTCGTGATTGTATTTATCGATGATATCCTGATTTACTCGCGAACGAAAGAAGAGCACGAGCAACATCTCAGAACCATCTTGGAACTACTGAAGAAAGAGAAACTTTATGCAAAGTTCTCGAAGTGCGAATTCTGGATTCGCGAAGTACAATTTCTTGGTCACGTGGTGAATGAGAAGGGCATTCATGTAGACCCGTCCAAGATTGAAGCAATAAAGAATTGGGAAGCTCCCAAGACCCCAACTGAAGTTCGACAATTTTTGGGTTTAGCGGGCTATTATCGGCGATTCATTGAGAATTTCTCGAAGATAGCTCAACCGCTAACGACCCTGACTCAGAAAGACAAGAAGTACGACTGGGGTCACAAACAAGAAGAAGCCTTTCAGCTACTTAAGAACAAGCTCTGCGATGCACCGATACTATCATTACCCGAAGGCACTGAAGACTTCGTGGTATACTGCGACGCCTCACGGCAAGGCTTGGGTTGCGTGCTCATGCAACGCCAAAAAGTCATCGCTTATGCTTCAAGACAACTGAAGGTTCACGAGAGAAATTATACCACTCACGACCTGGAGCTGGGTGCAGTGGTATTCGCCTTGAAGATTTGGCGACATTACTTATATGGTACTCGATGTACAATCTTCACAGATCACAAAAGCTTACAACACATATTTGATCAGAAGGAATTGAATATGCGCCAGCGACGTTGGGTTGAGCTGCTAAATGATTATGACTGTGAGATTAAGTACCATCCTGGAAAGGCGAACGTTGTAGCGGACGCGTTGAGCCGAAAAGAAAGGGTTAAGACCCTAAGGGTTCGAGCATTGGAAATGACGATTCGAACGAACCTCACTGCACGTATTCGTGACGCACAACAAGAAGCCCTTAAGGTGGAAAATCGCAAAACTGAATACCTCCGGGGTGCATTGAAGTACATGGCACCAAATGAAGAGGGAGCCTTATACTTTAAAAAGCGCATTTGGGTTCCGCTCTATGGTGGCCTACGAGAAGTCATCCTTGATGAAGCGCACAAGTCAAGATACTCGATCCACCCAGGGTCGGACAAGATGTATCAAGACTTGAAGGAATATTATTGGTGGCCGAGACTCAAAAGCGACGTTGCTGTCTATGTTGGAAAATGCCTAACCTGTGCCAAGGTTAAGGCAGAATATCAGAAACCGTCCGGCCTACTACAACAACCAGAGATTCCCGTGTGGAAGTGGGAACAAATCTCGATGGACTTCATAACGAAATTACCCAGGACCCCGAGAGGGCACGATATGATATGGGTAATAGTTGATCGATTGACGAAGTCTGCGCATTTCCTACCAATCCGAGAGAAGGATAGCACTGGAAAGCTTGCAGAGATATACTTAAGAGAAATTGTGGCACGTCATGGAGTGCCAATCTCAATCTTTTCAGACAGAGATGGACGCTTTGTCTCGAGAATCTGGCAATCATTTCAGGAAGCCTTTGGATCTCAGCTAGATCTAAGCACGGCATTCCATCCGCAAACAGACGGCCAGAGCGAACGGACTATACAAACGTTAGAAGATATGCTTCGCGCATGTGTCATGGATCTAGGCGGCAGCTGGGATACTCATCTACCTTTAGTTGAGTTTTCCTACAATAACAGTTATCATACGAGCATAAAAGCCGCGCCGTTCGAAGCTCTGTATGGCCGCAAATGCCGATCGCCCTTATGTTGGGCAGATGCCGGAGATAAACGTATGGTTGGTCCTGAACTTGTACAAGAGACAACCGACAAGATTGCGCAGATCCGAGAGCGCATTAGGGCGGCTCGAGAGCGACAAAAGAGCTACGCTGATCCAAATAGAAAATCGGTAGATTTCAAGGTGGGAGACAAAGTGTTGTTAAAAGTCTCACCATGGAAGGGCGTAGTCAGGTTTGGAAAGCGTGGAAAGCTGAATCCACGATACATCGGACCATTCAGAATTTTGAAGAGAATTGGTACCGTGGCATACAAGTTGGAGTTACCGGAAGAACTTAATGGAGTACATGATACGTTTCATGTATCCAACCTGAAGAAGAGTCCAACACAAGAAAACGTGATCATCCCGATGGATGAAGTGCATATTGACGAAGCCCTCCGATTTACAGAGCAACCCGTTGAGGTTACTGACTGGAAAGTCAACAAGACCAGGAGGAGCAGTGTGAAGCTTGTCAAAGTACGTTGGAGCTCTAAGCACGGACCCGAGTACACATGGGAACGTGAGGACCAGTTCAAGAAAAAGTATCCCCACCTATTCAAGAAGACTCCAGCGAGAGTGAGTTCAGTCTGAATTTCGGGACGAAATTCTTTTAACGGGGGGAGACTGTGACAACTGGCCCAAACCGGTAATTTCCGTACACATTACTTATTGCTTAATGACTGCAATTATGAGTTTAATTGTCAGCAATGTCTGAACACATGATTAAACAAGTGAATTCATGCACGTTGTATACTACAAAATATTGCTTTATGCATAAACGAGAGCGTTGCGTCAAAAATAATAGTAAACTCACCGGTAAGACACACTGTGTCGACTGAACTGCAGAAAGCAGTCAGACAATAAAATTGGAGCCTAGGTGTAGGTCCGACAACAAGAATGCATTAAAACCCAAAAGTACATACAAGGGTTAATATATATGCAATACGAAAGCAAATATAAGCACTAAAAAGCACCCGAAACGCACTTTAAGTGCATAATTTATATAATTCAGCAATAAATCAGCATTTAGACATATAAATATTATGCAGAAATGTCGTTTTATTATCCAGAATATTTCCCTAAGTGTTGGGAATTGAAAGAGTACAAGAAAGGTACTTAAACGACACTAAAAAGTGTAATTTAGCACTTTAACGAATCGGTATGTAACCGAACGACCGGACTATACCCGAAACATGAAAATATTGTTATTTTCATTATTTATCTTTTTCTGAGCCAGTTAGGGTCCCTGAATACCCTAACACCCATTGTAACGCATGACACACCACTAACCGGGTTAACTACACTTAACCTAACTAATAAACCTAACTATTAGTTAGAAATGGACTAGTACCCCCCCCCCCCCCCCTTAACCAAACCGTCCCCAAGAGGGGGACACCCTTGTACCTTGTGATTATAATATTCTTTCATGCCTAATATCTAGATGACATATAATCCAATGGTTAATTACTTGAGAAATTGTCTATAAGATCTAACATTTACACACATGATCATTTCACTCAACACTAAACAACACACACACCCTCCTCTCTCTCTCTCAAAGCTTACGGCCCAACACCCCTATTCCATCCATCATACTTTCGATCTTGATCTTCATATTTCAAGCATCTACAAGTGTTAAGGGTCTCGTATTAGGAAGCTTGGAGCAAACGGAGTTCGAAGGACCTCTTTATCTAGCTTTTATCCACCTCTTTTGCGCATAGATTCTTCCCTAGCCTCGAGCTAGAGGTATAATGCTTAAAACTCATATTTGAACTAATCTAAAGTGGTTAAAAGGATTTTTATCGGATAAAACTCGTTAACATGCAAGATGATGCTTTAAAGCCTACTTAAAACACTAAAAATGGTGGTTAATAGCACATAAGTTGTGTAAATGATGTAGTATTCGAAATGTATGATTATTGAGACCCGATCTATGATTGTGGTAGCTCGGACCACCATTTAACCCGATGTAGTCATGTTCTTGGATCATGACATAAGGTTATGTTAGAAGATATGAGGGTTAAAAGGTGAAACTCTACCACACATGAAACATGAACTTGTGTAAAAGTATTTTTACTTGCAAAATATTGTTCAAAACTAGTAGATCTAAGGATCTACAAGTGGTTTTTCGGAAGAACCAAGCAAAGATATTAGTCTTGTTTAAAACCCGGATCTTATCCGAACTAAAAGCATTTTTAGTAAATAAACAAGTGTGTAGACACTTGTGTCACAAGAAAATTTAACAAAGAAGTATTTTTGCGAATCTTGACTAGAAGTTGTGAAACTTCATATTCTTTAAAAATAAAGTTTTTAAGAAACTAAAATTATTTTTAAAGATGGAAAGATTTACTAAATGTGCTAGTGAGTTACTACGCATTTTTGTAAATATTCAAGTTCATGAAATGGAGAAATTAGTGATTATTGTTGATGAGTATTGCTGATAATTGTTGTTGATGATTGTTGACGATTTAAAAGAAAATAAACACATGTTTTGAAAACATGGGAAACCTCCATTTTTAGGGGAAACTCTGTCAAAATTTTTATAAATTTTGACACTTAGAAAAATATAAGTTTTTTTGAGAAACTTACCCCCTAAAAATATACCTCAAAACATTACCAAGGTTTCCCTAATTTTTGGTGATAAGAAATGGTGATTTTTTGAGAATAAAAATGGATATTAAGTATATATTTTTGAAAGAAAAATATATATTATTTGATCACCAACTATTGTGCTAAGTATATATAGTATGTGTTATACGTGCTAGTGTATTAAGACTTAAAAATACACTAAATGCTCATGAGGAGTATAAACATAAAAATGCACATACAAAATACAAGATACATAATTCGGGTGCAAAGTGCAAAACACAAAAGACTTATATTTATTTTTGGAGAAAATAATATAAGTAAGATACGTAGTTAAAAATATAGAATATTTTTAACACAAGAATATATACAAAAGAGAGTGACTGTACTTGTGCGACGCAAGTCTAGTGACTAACGTTAAGAAAACGCGTATAGGTTACGACGTTAATTAAGCAAATCCGGTGGAGTTTACGACGCTAGGAACGCAAAGTTGTGAGTTCATGCACCCCCTTTTCTCTTTAACTGTTTTCAGTTTTTATAACTTCGGGGGTGAAATACATGTACAAAAGTACAATAATTATAATTGGTATGATATAAATACAAGAAGTACACTTGGTGAGAACGAGAACCAAGTGTGACAAAATATAAGATAATAAGAAACGCACTTGGTGAGGACGAGAACCAAGTTGGATGCGTTATGAGAAATGATAAAAAGAAACGCGCTTGGTGAGGACGAGAACCAAGTTGGATGCGTTATGAGAAATGATAAAAAGAAACGCGCTTGGTGAGAACGAGAACCAAGTAGGATGCGTTATGAGAAATAGTGTCACGAATAGGGTACAGAAGCACCATTAATCGTGTACATACTTAGACCGCAGAACAAAAGGTTAGATCTAACGGGTGCCTGGCAGCCACACTACCGGTCGGGGCGAGAATCGAGTAGTGCTTTTGTGTCTCAGAATATACCAATTAAATGCCTTAGGTTTGGTGACTTCCTATGTCGTGCCACATGTTAATGGCTTTGCAACCCATTAACAATCTGATATTTACAGAAATACTGTATTTACATAAAATTCATACCATACTAAAATTGATATATAACTTGAAGTACGTGGGGTACTCAAGAAGATTGAATTATACTTGAAGTACGTGGGGTACTCAAGAAAATGAGAATATTACTTGAGTACGTGGGGTACTCAAGAAGAAATTGAATTTATACATGTGTATGTGGTGTACACATGAAACTGAATTTATATATGAAAACTTGAATTACTCACAAACTATGTTTTCATACAAAGTATACAAACATGAAATACAAAACTGCATGAATTCACACCAACATTATGTTGACGTTTTTTCAAAACTCACATGTATTTCAGGTAACTAGGATGGATGTGCGCGTGGTCTTACTCTTGCTCGTGGATGTCGCTTTGTTTATCTTTAAATAAAGTCGTGACTTTTAAGACAATATGTTATCTAGTGTTGTAAACACTTGACATATGTTTTTGGTAATGTAATATTCGATGTTATTTTTGAGCATGTAGTATGTTTACTCTTCGTATGCAATGTGAACCTTTCATGATCACACCTCGTGCTTCCGCCGTTGACAGGGGTGTGACAGATTGGTATCAGAGCTGCGATTGTAGTGAACCAGGATTCCTTCTCGAGTCTAGTCTACAATCTCTAGGATCCATTCACGAAAACAATTTTCAAAGAGTTTTCATTGCATAAAACGTCCCGCGACATCCACTGCCTGAAACTGTCTACATGAGTCTAGAAAGGACATTACGAGACTTAGAGTGCACTTGAGTAGCACTTGTCGTTGGCTAGAGATTACTTGCAATTATGTGTGATAATTAGCATGTACTAAAAGTAGAATGTCACGAGTATACGTGATTTTACCTGAAAGCAATGGCCTACCTGAAGGAAGAGACACGAGGATGAAACGAACTGTGCGGACTGTGCAAGGAGTTACGTAATTATGGATGCATACATAATTATGGAATTCAGTGCACAAAAATCACAGCAAGTCTTGTCACGTGTGGATTCCCTCAGTGCAAGCCTACTAAGTACTCTGCTAGAGTAATAAATGTTTGACGTCACTTATGTGGTATATATACCTGTGAATATATATATATACTACTACTGCCTAGTAGGATGATATCAAACAAATGCCTAACCCTGCTGTGTTATGTTCTGTCAGAACATGGCACCCAGGAAAGCTGTGAATGCTCGCAATGACGATCAACCTCCACCTCCCCTACTGCCCAGAACTGCTGATGAGCTGAACGCCCTGCTGGAGGAAAGGATCTCCGCTGCTATCGCCCAGTACGAGGCGAACCGAACTCAAGACAGTGGAGGACCAAGCAACGCTAGGCGTAATGGGAATGGAGATTCGTCTGGAGGCAATGCAGCTCAAGGTAACCTTAAGACACTGTGCTAAGCATGAGGAAATTTATGAACGGTCCTTGTTTCATTATTTCTTCGATTGCTCACATGTGAATTGGTTGAATCAATTCCAGGCTGCACTTTCAAGCAGTTCCTCGACTGCAAGCCGATGAACTATGACGACACAGGAGGTGCAGTAGCATTTGTGCGCTGGACGGAGAAGACTGAAGCTACTTTCCGCATGAGCAAGTGTACCGCGGATCAACAAGTCACTTTTGCTACTGGGTTATTCGTCGATGAAGCTCTGACTTGGTGGAACCTGCAAGCCCAAACTTTGGGTGATGACGCCGCTTATGGCCTAACTTGGGAAGAACTGAAGGAAAGGATGAGAGAGAAGTACTGCTCTCGTGCGGAACTCCAAAAGCTGGAAACAGAGTTCTGGCACTTGACTATGGAAGGTGCTGATATAAATGGTTACACTCGAAGGTTCCACGATTTGTCCAGAGTGCTTCCCTACATGGTAACTCCCGAATTCAAGCGCGTTGAACGCTACATTTGGGGACTGGCCTCAGAGTTTCGTGGCATGGTGACGTCGGCCAAACCACAAACAATCACCGAGGCTGTAACTCTGGCTGTCAGCCTGACTGAAGATTGTGTTCGTATGAAGAAGCTATCACTGAACCCAACAGAAAAGACCGAGACACATGCTGAGTCCTCCGGTGACAAAAAGAGAAAGCATACAAGTTTGAACCAAGCTACTCGCAACAACAAGGGTTTCAACAAGAAGCGCGACACTAATCCGCCTCAGGAGACGAAAACCCATGCAACCAAAGCATACCAAGGCTCCATGCCTAGATGCCAAAAATGTAAGTATCATCATGATGGAGCTTGTCGCATTCCAAGGTGCGACAAATGTGGTAAATTGGGTCATCAAACAGAAGACTGTTGGGGAAAAGGAAAGAACCGAAATGGGAACGGTGCTGGTAACAAGAATGGCAACGGGAAAGGGCAAGGATGCTTCAAGTGTGGAAGCAATGATCATTTCATGAAGAACTGCCCAGAGAGAAACAACGCTCCGGCTCGAGCATTTGTGATTGGAGCAAGAGACGCACGCGAGGACCCTAACGTGGTCACCGGTACGTTTCTCATTAACAATCACTTTGCATCCATATTATTCGACACTGGCGCCGATAATAGTTTCATGTCTGTGGAATTTAAACGCATACTTGGAATAGAATCTAGTAGATTAGAAATTCCTTATTCCATAGAACTGGCCAATGGTAAACTTGTTGAATCGGGCGAAGTTGTCAGAGGCTGCACATTAGAACTTGGCGAACGAAATTTTAGCATCGACCTCCTACCTATTCAATTGGGTAGCTTCGATGTAGTAGTCGGGATGGACTGGTTGTCCAAGAACAAAGCTGAAGTTATTTGTCATGAGAAAATCATTCGCATCCCTTTAGCGAATGGTGAAACTCTCATCGTGCATGGAGAAAAACGAGACGCGCCTCTTCGAATCATCAGTTGTATGAAGGCACAGAAGTGCTTGAGGAAAGGATGTGTCGCTTTCCTAGCACACGTTATAGACAAGAAGGCTGTGGAGCCGAAACTCGAAGACTTTCCTGTGGTGAAGGAATTTCCTGATGTGTTTCCTGAAGATCTGCCAGGACTACCTCCGCAACGACAAGTTGAATTTCGTATAGACTTGGTTCCAGGGGCTGCTCCTGTAGCCAAGGCACCCTATCGACTTGCACCATCCGAAATGCAAGAATTATCTACACAACTTCAGGAGTTGTTGGATAAAGGATTCATAAGGCCAAGCTTCTCACCCTGGGGAGCTCCAGTATTGTTCGTGAAGAAAAAGGATGGAACACTGCGGATGTGTATCGATTACAGGGAACTGAACAAGCTCACTATCAAGAATCGGTATCCACTACCGAGGATTGATGACTTATTTGATCAACTGCAAGGATCAAGCTACTATTCCAAGATCGACCTTCGATCTGGATACCATCAGCTGAGAATCCAAGAAGAAAGCGTGCCAAAGACTGCATTCAGAACGCGATATGGGCACTACGAATTTCTTGTGATGCCATTTGGATTGACGAATGCACCAGCGGTCTTTATGGATCTAATGAACCGCGTATGCAAACCATATCTCGATAAATTCGTGATTGTATTTATCGATGATATCCTGATTTACTCGCGAACGAAAGAAGAGCACGAGCAACATCTCAGAACCATCTTGGAACTACTGAAGAAAGAGAAACTTTATGCAAAGTTCTCGAAGTGCGAATTCTGGATTCGCGAAGTACAATTTCTTGGTCACGTGGTGAATGAGAAGGGCATTCATGTAGACCCGTCCAAGATTGAAGCAATAAAGAATTGGGAAGCTCCCAAGACCCCAACTGAAGTTCGACAATTTTTGGGTTTAGCGGGCTATTATCGGCGATTCATTGAGAATTTCTCGAAGATAGCTCAACCGCTAACGACCCTGACTCAGAAAGACAAGAAGTACGACTGGGGTCACAAACAAGAAGAAGCCTTTCAGCTACTTAAGAACAAGCTCTGCGATGCACCGATACTATCATTACCCGAAGGCACTGAAGACTTCGTGGTATACTGCGACGCCTCACGGCAAGGCTTGGGTTGCGTGCTCATGCAACGCCAAAAAGTCATCGCTTATGCTTCAAGACAACTGAAGGTTCACGAGAGAAATTATACCACTCACGACCTGGAGCTGGGTGCAGTGGTATTCGCCTTGAAGATTTGGCGACATTACTTATATGGTACTCGATGTACAATCTTCACAGATCACAAAAGCTTACAACACATATTTGATCAGAAGGAATTGAATATGCGCCAGCGACGTTGGGTTGAGCTGCTAAATGATTATGACTGTGAGATTAAGTACCATCCTGGAAAGGCGAACGTTGTAGCGGACGCGTTGAGCCGAAAAGAAAGGGTTAAGACCCTAAGGGTTCGAGCATTGGAAATGACGATTCGAACGAACCTCACTGCACGTATTCGTGACGCACAACAAGAAGCCCTTAAGGTGGAAAATCGCAAAACTGAATACCTCCGGGGTGCATTGAAGTACATGGCACCAAATGAAGAGGGAGCCTTATACTTTAAAAAGCGCATTTGGGTTCCGCTCTATGGTGGCCTACGAGAAGTCATCCTTGATGAAGCGCACAAGTCAAGATACTCGATCCACCCAGGGTCGGACAAGATGTATCAAGACTTGAAGGAATATTATTGGTGGCCGAGACTCAAAAGCGACGTTGCTGTCTATGTTGGAAAATGCCTAACCTGTGCCAAGGTTAAGGCAGAATATCAGAAACCGTCCGGCCTACTACAACAACCAGAGATTCCCGTGTGGAAGTGGGAACAAATCTCGATGGACTTCATAACGAAATTACCCAGGACCCCGAGAGGGCACGATATGATATGGGTAATAGTTGATCGATTGACGAAGTCTGCGCATTTCCTACCAATCCGAGAGAAGGATAGCACTGGAAAGCTTGCAGAGATATACTTAAGAGAAATTGTGGCACGTCATGGAGTGCCAATCTCAATCTTTTCAGACAGAGATGGACGCTTTGTCTCGAGAATCTGGCAATCATTTCAGGAAGCCTTTGGATCTCAGCTAGATCTAAGCACGGCATTCCATCCGCAAACAGACGGCCAGAGCGAACGGACTATACAAACGTTAGAAGATATGCTTCGCGCATGTGTCATGGATCTAGGCGGCAGCTGGGATACTCATCTACCTTTAGTTGAGTTTTCCTACAATAACAGTTATCATACGAGCATAAAAGCCGCGCCGTTCGAAGCTCTGTATGGCCGCAAATGCCGATCGCCCTTATGTTGGGCAGATGCCGGAGATAAACGTATGGTTGGTCCTGAACTTGTACAAGAGACAACCGACAAGATTGCGCAGATCCGAGAGCGCATTAGGGCGGCTCGAGAGCGACAAAAGAGCTACGCTGATCCAAATAGAAAATCGGTAGATTTCAAGGTGGGAGACAAAGTGTTGTTAAAAGTCTCACCATGGAAGGGCGTAGTCAGGTTTGGAAAGCGTGGAAAGCTGAATCCACGATACATCGGACCATTCAGAATTTTGAAGAGAATTGGTACCGTGGCATACAAGTTGGAGTTACCGGAAGAACTTAATGGAGTACATGATACGTTTCATGTATCCAACCTGAAGAAGAGTCCAACACAAGAAAACGTGATCATCCCGATGGATGAAGTGCATATTGACGAAGCCCTCCGATTTACAGAGCAACCCGTTGAGGTTACTGACTGGAAAGTCAACAAGACCAGGAGGAGCAGTGTGAAGCTTGTCAAAGTACGTTGGAGCTCTAAGCACGGACCCGAGTACACATGGGAACGTGAGGACCAGTTCAAGAAAAAGTATCCCCACCTATTCAAGAAGACTCCAGCGAGAGTGAGTTCAGTCTGAATTTCGGGACGAAATTCTTTTAACGGGGGGAGACTGTGACAACTGGCCCAAACCGGTAATTTCCGTACACATTACTTATTGCTTAATGACTGCAATTATGAGTTTAATTGTCAGCAATGTCTGAACACATGATTAAACAAGTGAATTCATGCACGTTGTATACTACAAAATATTGCTTTATGCATAAACGAGAGCGTTGCGTCAAAAATAATAGTAAACTCACCGGTAAGACACACTGTGTCGACTGAACTGCAGAAAGCAGTCAGACAATAAAATTGGAGCCTAGGTGTAGGTCCGACAACAAGAATGCATTAAAACCCAAAAGTACATACAAGGGTTAATATATATGCAATACGAAAGCAAATATAAGCACTAAAAAGCACCCGAAACGCACTTTAAGTGCATAATTTATATAATTCAGCAATAAATCAGCATTTAGACATATAAATATTATGCAGAAATGTCGTTTTATTATCCAGAATATTTCCCTAAGTGTTGGGAATTGAAAGAGTACAAGAAAGGTACTTAAACGACACTAAAAAGTGTAATTTAGCACTTTAACGAATCGGTATGTAACCGAACGACCGGACTATACCCGAAACATGAAAATATTGTTATTTTCATTATTTATCTTTTTCTGAGCCAGTTAGGGTCCCTGAATACCCTAACACCCATTGTAACGCATGACACACCACTAACCGGGTTAACTACACTTAACCTAACTAATAAACCTAACTATTAGTTAGAAATGGACTAGTACCTCCCCCCCCCCCCCCTTAACCAAACCGTCCCCAAGAGGGGGACACCCTTGTACCTTGTGATTATAATATTCTTTCATGCCTAATATCTAGATGACATATAATCCAATGGTTAATTACTTGAGAAATTGTCTATAAGATCTAACATTTACACACATGATCATTTCACTCAACACTAAACAACACACACACCCTCCTCTCTCTCTCAAAGCTTACGGCCCAACACCCCTATTCCATCCATCATACTTTCGATCTTGATCTTCATATTTCAAGCATCTACAAGTGTTAAGGGTCTCGTATTAGGAAGCTTGGAGCAAACGGAGTTCGAAGGACCTCTTTATCTAGCTTTTATCCACCTCTTTTGCGCATAGATTCTTCCCTAGCCTCGAGCTAGACGTATAATGCTTAAAACTCATATTTGAACTAATCTAAAGTGGTTAAAAGGATTTTTATCGGATAAAACTCGTTAACATGCAAGATGATGCTTTAAAGCCTACTTAAAACACTAAAAATGGTGGTTAATAGCACATAAGTTGTGTAAATGATATAGTATTCGAAATGTATGATTATTGAGACCCGATCTATGATTGTGGTAGCTCGGACCACCATTTAACCCGATGTAGTCATGTTCTTGGATCATGACATAAGGTTATGTTAGAAGATATGAGGGTTAAAAGGTGAAACTCTACCACACATGAAACATGAACTTGTGTAAAAGTATTTTTACTTGCAAAATATTGTTCAAAACTAGTAGATCTAAGGATCTACAAGTGGTTTTTCGGAAGAACCAAGCAAAGATATTAGTCTTGTTTAAAACCCGGATCTTATCCGAACTAAAAGCATTTTTAGTAAATAAACAAGTGTGTAGACACTTGTGTCACAAGAAAATTTAACAAAGAAGTATTTTTGCGAATCTTGACTAGAAGTTGTGAAACTTCATATTCTTTAAAAATAAAGTTTTTAAGAAACTAAAATTATTTTTAAAGATGGAAAGATTTACTAAATGTGCTAGTGAGTTACTACGCATTTTTGTAAATATTCAAGTTCATGAAATGGAGAAATTAGTGATTATTGTTGATGAGTATTGCTGATAATTGTTGTTGATGATTGTTGACGATTTAAAAGAAAATAAACACATGTTTTGAAAACATGGGAAACCTCCATTTTTAGGGGAAACTCTGTCAAAATTTTTATAAATTTTGACACTTAGAAAAATATAAGTTTTTTTGAGAAACTTACCCCCTAAAAATATACCTCAAAACATTACCAAGGTTTCCCTAATTTTTGGTGATAAGAAATGGTGATTTTTCGAGAATAAAAATGGATATTAAGTATATATTTTTGAAAGAAAAATATATATTATTTGATCACCAACTATTGTGCTAAGTATATATAGTATGTGTTATACATGCTAGTGTATTAAGACTTAAAAATACACTAAATGCTCACGAGGAGTATAAACATAAAAATGCACATACAAAATACAAGATACATAATTCGGGTGCAATGTGCAAAACACAAAAGACTTATATTTATTTTTTGAGAAAATAATATAAGTAAGATACGTAGTTAAAAATATAGAATATTTTTAACACAAGAATATATACAAAAGAGAGTGACTGTACTTGTGCGACGCAAGTCTAGTGACTAACGTTAAGAAAACGCGTATAGGTTACGACGTTAATTAAGCAAATCCGGTGGAGTTTACGACGCTAGGAACGCAAAGTTGTGAGTTCATGCTCCCCCTTTTCTCTTTAACTGTTTTCAGTTTTTATAACTTCGGGGGTGAAATACATGTACAAAAGTACAATAATTATAATTGGTATGATATAAATACAAGAAGTACACTTGGTGAGAACGAGAACCAAGTGTGACAAAATATAAGATAATAAGAAACGCACTTGGTGAGGACGAGAACCAAGTTGGATGCGTTATGAGAAATGATAAAAAGAAACGCGCTTGGTGAGGACGAGAACCAAGTTGGATGCGTTATGAGAAATGATAAAAAGAAACGCGCTTGGTGAGAACGAGAACCAAGTAGGATGCGTTATGAGAAATAGTGTCACGAATAGGGTACAGAAGCACCATTAATCGTGTACATACTTAGACCGCAGAACAAAAGGTTAGATCTAACGGGTGCCTGGCAGCCACACTACCGGTCGGGGCGAGAATCGAGTAGTGCTTTTGTGTCTCAGAATATACCAATTAAATGCCTTAGGTTTGGTGACTTCCTATGTCGTGCCACATGTTAATGGCTTTGCAACCCATTAACAATCTGATATTTACAGAAATACTGTATTTACATAAAATTCATACCATACTAAAATTGATATATAACTTGAAGTACGCGGGGTACTCAAGAAGATTGAATTATACTTGAAGTACGTGGGGTACTCAAGAAAATGAGAATATTACTTGAGTACGTGGGGTACTCAAGAAGAAATTGAATTTATACATGTGTATGTGGTGTACACATGAAACTGAATTTATATATGAAAACTTGAATTACTCACAAACTATGTTTTCATACAAAGTATACAAACATGAAATACAAAACTGCATGAATTCACACCAACATTATGTTGACGTTTTTCCAAAACTCACATGTATTTCAGGTAACTAGGATGGATGTGCGCGTGGTCTTACTCATGCTCGTGGATGTCGCTTTGTTTATCTTTAAATAAAGTCGTGACTTTTAAGACAATATGTTATCTAGTGTTGTAAACACTTGACATATGTTTTTGGTAATGTAATATTCGATGTTATTTTTGAGCATGTAGTATGTTTACTCTTCGTATGCAATGTGAACCTTTCATGATCACACCTCGTGCTTCCGCCGTTGACAGGGGTGTGACATCTTCTTCTTTTGTTGCCTTTTTTATGTACATAATTCCTTTAGAAATTTAGCATAAGCGGGTACTTGTTTTATTGCATCAAGTAGTGGAAGATTAATTTTTACTTGTTTAAACATGTCCCACAATTCTTCTTTTTGGGGACCTCTTGATGCAATAAAATTTTTCCTACCCAGGTCAAGTAAAGCCGATGGAAACGGGACTTGACTCGGTTCACCCTCAACTTTTTCATTCTTTTCGTTTTCACCCAAACCCGGTTTTTTAACATTTGATTCTTTAGATTTAACCGGTGAAACTTCATCATCGTCACTTTCATTACCCGTGACATCCTCAACTACCCCCCAACCAAATCGGGTGACAAATTGGCTTTAAATTCTTTGCCACTTCTTAAAACACTAACATGATGAACATTAACATTACCTCATGACGAACCATGGGACGGATTTACCTTAGTGTCGCTAGGAAGTTGACCTTTGCTTTTCTTCAACTCCGTCACGTCGGTTGCCAATTGACCCATTTGGGTTGTTAGTGATTGGATGCTCTTGTCACGAACCTCATCCTTTTGCATTCGAACTTCATCGAGTTGATTCTATTTTTGCATGTATTGTTGCATAGCCCGAAGCATATCCATGACTTCATTCCCACTTGACGAAGTTTGACCCGAACCACTTTGACCCGTTTGTTGAAATTGCCCTTGGTACCCGTAATTTTTTCCACCCCTATAGTTGCCTTGATTGTATTGTTGGCGAGGTGAGAAGTTACCTTGAGCTCCTTGAAAGTTTGGGTTAGCTTGGTTCGCCGCGTTCCCGTAGCGGAAATTAGGGTGGTTTTGTAACCCGGGGTGGTAGGTGTTGGAGTTCATATTGAAATTTCGACCACCCCCTTGAATTGCATTCACTTCGTCTACTTGCTCATCAACCACTCCCACTACACAAACTTCCGCTGTGTGGCCTATTTCATTGCAATTAGTGCACACATTGTACACTTGATTCGTAGTTTGCACGTTGCCACTCTCTACTCCATGCACTTGCGGCCTTTGTATCAAATGCCTTGCCCTTCTTGAAGATTGGGCCTTCCTCTTAGAATTCACCGCCATTTGTTCTAAAAATGCCCAATCAACATGTTCATAATTCGTACTGAATGTACCATTGGTGATCGACATTAAATCACGTGCATCCTCCGAACTCAACCCTTCGTGAAATGCGTTCAACAACTCCCATAATTGGATCCCATGATGAGGACAATTCCGTAACATCATATTAAACCTTTTGAAGGCTTCGTGAAACATCTCCCCCGATTGTTGTTGGAAGCTTCTCAAACCTCTTCTTGCATCATTAGTCTTTTGAGAGGTATAATATTCATCCAAGAATATTTGTTGCATATCGGCCCATGTAAAGATTGATGCGGAGGGTAGAGTGTGAAACCATCTCTTTGCTTTGTCTTCCAAAGAAAATTGGAAGAGGACCAACTTGACATCATCCGAAGAAAACCCTTGACCTCCAATAGTGTTGCAAATGGAGTCGTATGTCTCCAAATGGAAACAGGGTTCTTCTGTTGCTAATCCCTTGAACTTTGGTAGACTTTGGAGAGCGGTTGTTCTAACTTCAAAAGTTCTTCTATCCGCATGATGAGGAATCACTACCGGCGAAGGATTGTTAGTGATAATAGGCCGGAAGTGAGCTTCAATTCCCCGTACTACCTCCCGGTGATGTCTTTGAGGAGCACCCAATGGTGCTCTTGGTTGACCCATTTGCCCTTGCATAGGCCCTTGAGGTGCAAAGGGTGGTTGAAATTGGTATTGATGCATTGGCGGTTGTTGTGGAATCGGCCGTTGAAATTGAGGTTGCGTATTTTGAGGACACACTTGACGCAGCGGTGTAGGGCGTTGCAGTTGTGGCCCTTGCGGTCTAATGTGTTGCACCCCAACCGGTAATCTACTCGTGTCTTGAAATTGTTGGATCAATTGACTTTGTTGCCCCGCTCCTCCTTGAGGTCCCAAGTATCCTCCATCACCACCATAATAAAAACCTTCCTCTTCATACCCTCTAAACTCCTCTTCATAACCATCATCGTATCCATCCCCTTGAATACCTGAGGATTGCCCGAATGGAAGAGATGAATGTTGGAAGCCCAATTGGTTTGATGGTCTATATGTAGAAGTAGTATGGACAATGGTTGAATTTGGTGGTATTGGGTAATTAGAGGATGATTGACACGTAGTTAGGGGAAAGAAGTGTGACAATGGTGGTATTGTGGATGAAGGGCTAAAGGTAAGATTAGGTTCAACTTGAGTAATGATCGGTTGTGTGGTGTTGGTTGGTGTAGTGTCATGAGGTGGAGTAGGAATTGTAGTGGTATTAGGTATGGTTGTGTTTGGTGATGGTTGTGTGGAAGTAGGTATAAATGATGAGGTCGTTTGACCCATTGTGGGTGGTATTTGAGATTCTTCCTTGATGTTTCGTGGTGTGATGGGTGAGGTAGGTGAACCAATAATTCTGTTTTCTCGTACTAAAACTCTGTTTTGCCTTAACGTTCTTTCGATCTCCGGATCAAATGACAATGGCGACGACTTGTGAGAGCCTCTAGTATGCATGCACCTGTAGAACCTGCACACTAAACACACCAGTGTAAACCCGAAAATAACAAAGCAAAACTAACAAACTGACACACGTTGCGCACAACTCCCCGGCAACAGCGCCAAAATTTGACGTGTTGTCGTAGTACACGCAAATTTAATCCAAATAAAAACTAATAGATAGTGGTAAATGGGTATCGAACTCAGGGAGTATGTGGAAAATGTGTTGATTCTATAGCTTTGCAATTTAACTACAATTAACCTAATATGCAGAAATTAAAGATCAATGATTTGGATTGTTTGTTTTATAAAACTAAATTATCAACTACTTACTAATTAAGATTGGATTTTTAATTCAGATTATGAGAACAATGATTATCTTAGGATTCGGTTTCTTTTAACACTTGTGCAAATTTCCAACTAGAAAGAGTTACATAGACATAACTCGTGTATAAACACTTGTTGTGATAAAAGGGAACAAAGTACTCGGATTATATGAATGCGAGGTTGTTTCCCGATGATCAATCAATCAATATCCAACCCTAACCCTTCCCGTGATATCTCGATTGCCAACGGCGCCAAGAACGTACGATTTAGACTAGAATTGCAATACCAATTAACAAACTACAATCAGTTACTCATACACCACGATAATCAAAGCAAACACAAAGTTATCATTCTAGAAATAACGGAACAAAAACACAAGAGTTTAAGAAAACCTTCACCTAAGATGATCACCACAAGTTTAGCCGGACATTGTTCGGTTGATCATCATAACATCAAAGTAGAAGTTCATACGAATCAAAAACTAAAACCGAATGTTTAGAATTGTTTGGAACCAACAAGAACCAGCCAAAATCTCCCCCAATGTTCAGAGAAAACGTCCAATCCTGAATCATGTGAAAAGACACCCATAAAAACGGTTTTAATGAGTAGTTACGCATCTGTCCGTCGCCTCCACCGTAATTTACGGTCTCCACCGTAAATTACGGTGGACATCAAATTGTTACGATGAAAAGCTCCTGAAGTACGGTGAGAAAAATGCAGGTTTCAGGGCCACCGTAAATTACGGTGGCCACCGTAATTTACGGTGGAGCCCTGATTCTTGGGTTTTGTTTCTTCTTTCCTTCCATGCACGACCCGTTCCTCCCCAAACCATCCAAAGCAGCGTTTTATCCATTTTTAGCTCCCGAACATACCTGAAACATAAGCAACTGTAGTCATCTAATTCAAGATAATTACGCGATTAAGTGAAGGTTAAATTCGTCTTTTAACATCATTAAGGGTTGTCCTATGGACCACCCGTCAGTATTTCCGGTTGTTGCAGTAGTCCTGAAAACTTTTGGTATTCCATCTTGACCCTAGTATAGGTCAAGCATTTGCTAACGTACTTTGCTATGATCGCTTTCATGTTAGGCCACCAGTACAAATCCTTTAGACCATGATACATCTTGTCAGAACCAGGATGTATCGAGTAGTGGGACTTGTGTGCTTCATCCATCACAAGCTCTTGAAGGTTTCCGTAGGATGGAACCCATACACGTTCCATGAAGTAGTGGATGCCGTCATCCTTGAGTTTGAGTTGGTTTTCCATGCCCCACATGGACTAAGCTAGAAGGTTTTCCTCCTTTAATGCTTCAACTTGAGAGTTTCGGATCTAGTTAGGGAGGTTCGAATGAATGGTAAGCTGAAGCACACGGACATGCTTAGGTTTGGTTTCCTTTCGGCTAAGGGCATCGGCTACAACGTTTGCCTTGCCCAAATGGTATTTGATTATGCATTCTTAATCGTTTAGGAGTTCGACCCATCGGCTTTGCCGCATGTTCAACTCCTTCTGATCCAGTATGTGTTGGAGACTCTTGTGATCGGTGTAAATCGTTCATTTGGTACCGTACAAGTAATGTCTCCATATCTTGAGTGCGAAAACCACAGCTCCCAGCTCTAAGTCGTGTGTAGTGTAGTTCTTCTCATGGACTTTGAGTTGTTGAGAGGCGTAAGCAATAACTTTCTCGCGTTGCATCAAGACGCAACCGAGTCCTTGAATAGATGCATTGCAGTAGACGATGAAATTATCAGTGCCTTCAGGTAATGAATGAATAGGTGCACTATAAAGTTTTTCCATTAGCTGTTGAAATGCGGATTCCTGTGCATAACCCATTTGTAGGTGATACCCTTTTGGGTTAGAGTCATAAGTGGTTGAGCGATCTTCGAGAAACCCTCGATGAATCTACGATAGTAACCCGCCAGACCCAAGAATTGGTGGGCTTCGGTTGGAGTTCTAGGTGTAGGCCAGTTCTTGATGGAGTCGATCTTAGCTGGATCAACGTGAATCCCAAATTTATTGACCACGTGTGCAAGGAAATGGACTCCACGAAGCCAAAAGTCACATTTCGAGAGCTTGGCATAGAGTTGTTCGTTTCGAAGGAGTTCCAGAACTAGACATAGGTGTTGCTCGTGCTCCTCCGGAGTCTTCGAGTAGACCAGGATGTCGTCGATGAATACAATTACGAACTTATCAAGGTAAGGTTTGCACACTCGGTTCATGAGATCCATGAAAACTGCAGGTACATTCATCAGCCCAAATGGCATAACAAGATATTCGTAATGACCGTAACGGGTTCTGCACATTGTTTTAGAGATATCTTTGTCTCGGACCCTTAGCTGATGATAGCCCAATCTTGGAATAGAAACTCGATCCTTGAAACTAGTAGAATAGATCGTCGATGCGTGGAAATGGGTAACGGTTCTTGATGGTCACTTTATTTAACTCGCGATAGTCGATGAACATACTAAAAATGTCGTCCTTCTTTTGACGAAAAGTACTGGGGCTCCCAAGGGTGACGAGCTAGGACGGATAAAACCCTTATATAGTAGCTCCTGTAGTTGCGTAGATAATTCATCCAATTCGGCTGGGGCTAGTTGACGTGTGCGTGTATATACATATTTTTACTATGAATTTACACACGATTCGGTTTTAAATTTATAAAAATGATTTATACTTCAACAATATAACACACACGAAAGGGCAAGTGTACCCCGTCATATATGTAGTAAAGTATTGGTAAGAACCAAGTATCGATCAAAGGAAGTGGGCGAAAGCTAAAATACTAAACCTTTGTCTTTAAATTATCGGTAGGAAAAATAAGTGAAGGTTTGTTTAAACTAAAAGCAGAAATAAACATAAACTAGTAAAACATAATAGACTCCAAATATGAAAATAAGATAATAGCCTTGCTTTATGAACAACCGGCGCATGTTAACTAAGTCGGTTATGGCACTTAAAACACTTGGTCAATTTCCCTTTTTCAAGACAATTAGTATCCCTTTCGGGAATCCTAACATGACAATTCTTTGGAAAGTTAAAACGATAAAACACACTTTAACCACCTAAAATCGTTCTTTAACGTGCAATTGATAAATGTCTATGAAAATCTCTTAAAGATAAGTTAGTCATCCGTTAGGAGTTTTCTAACCTCACTTAATCAAGGAAAGCAACACCGATAAACACAATGCAACCACCGAGACAAGCATAAACTTAATTAAATCACAACCGAGTTCATTTTACAAATCTTAAACATAAATTCATCAAGAAAGCAATTTTGGCCTAAACTACTAACAAGATTAACAATTCATGTCAAGAATTAGCAACAACACCATCTAACCCGTTAAGGTCCTTCCGTGAGGGAAAGCCTTCTTGATTAACAATAATTACCCCTTATTAAACCACTAACCATTTCTAGTATCATGGTGCAAACATTTTAAACAAGTTAAACTAGTTAAGCAAGTTCAAAGTTTACTAATACATGATTAATTAAGCTTCTTCTTGCAAATGTCTCAACTAACCATATACCAATCATCCAAGATAATTAACTATAATAAAGAAATCAACATCAATAAACAAGGTTGCAAACTAATCATCAAAGATTAACATAGAAAATGCTTCAAGTGTCATTACAAACATAATTAACATACTAATGGTTGTTACTTAGCAAGGAAATCAAGTGTTTTTGCCCTTAGGCATACATAAATACATAAACATCAATGTAAAGGCTTGAAACATGAACAAAACATGGAAAGATTCAAGAATCAAACCATAAACAAGCACAAGATTGAGGAACCGGAAGATAACGGAGCTAATCGGCACAATTGGGCTTGAATCCGGGTGAAAAGCAAAGCCTCCGGAGCCTGAAAATCGCCAAGATAGCTCCCAAAATATCCAGAGTTACGAACAGAATGTTTCTGCCTGTTTTTTATAACATTTTGCGATCGCACGGTCATGCCAATAAAGTGCATGACCGTTCACTTTTTGAATCATTGGAGTCACTGTTCACCATACCGCATGACATCATCAGATCTTGACCAGTCTTCGCAGTCGCACGACCGTTCTGTTGGTGGCACGATCGTGCATCTCCGGGTTAGGGTTGCACGTGCAGCTACACTGGTGGTGCAGTTCCGGGCTGGGTTTGGTCGTCAGGGTTGCACGGGAGTGCCTCCATCCGCACGATCGTTCCCCTCCGAGAAAGGCTTGCACTCCTGATCGCACCGGCGTGCATTGCTGATCAGAGTCCTATTGTCGGATCCGCACGGTCCTGCCACTCATTGCACGACCGTGCCAAACGCCCAGGTCAGAATCTTCACAGAATGTTCGCAGCTTTGTCGTTTCGTCCGGAAAGTCCTCGTTTTCATCATCTTCTTGTTTGGTATGCTGTTTTAGGCCTATAAACAAAAGAATACCTGATTAAGTATCTGAATCACGGTTTTACGGCCGAAAACGTATCAAATGGGAGTAAAATGGGGGACTAATGTATGCGTAAATTGGTGTATATCACTAGTCTATAAGATTCACGAGCTATAGGTGTCGCTCCAGGGGTCAGCTCGAATGAAATTCAACTTGACGATGAGGTGGGAGACCTGGTAATTTCTCAGGAAATACCTCGGGAAAGTTACATACGATGGGGATATCTTCAATCTGTTTTTTTTCTTTTGGGTGTCATTGATGAGTGCTAGGATAGCGGTGTGGCCTTTTTTGTAAACACTTCTGGGCTTTTAAGAATAAGATGATGCCAACAACAGCACCTCTCTTTTCTCCTTGGATAACGAGGGGTTCACCGACAGAGCGAGGAATGCGGACAATCTTCTCTTGGCATTGTATTTCCGCTCGATGTTGGGACAACTAATCCATCCCGATGACAACATCGAAGCTACCGAGAACGATAGGGAAGAGATTGATAGCGTAGGTTTGACCGGAGAGCACGAGTTTACAACCATTGATGACGTGAGTGGCCTCGATGTTTCTACCGTTGGCTAATTCGACGACGTGTTTAGCATTTAAAGGAGTTGGTGTGGACTTAAGCATCTTACTATCACTTAAGGATACATAACTAGCATCGGCTCCAGAATAAAAAAGTACGAAAACAGAATGGTAATCAAGTAGGAACTTACTCGTTACAAAGTTGGGATCGTTCCTTGCTTCACCTGCGCCGATCACAAAAGCTCGTCCTCTTGCACCATTGTCACCATTGTTGTTGTTCCTGTTGTTGTTCCTAGTGCCTTGGTTATTGTTGTTGTTGTTGTGGTTGTTTCCAGTGCCTTGGTTGTTGTTGTTTCCAGTGCCTTGGTTGTTGCTATGGTTCTGATTCAGTTGAGGGAAATTCTTCTTCATATACCCTTCGGCTCCGCACTGATAATATCCTCGATTGTTTCCTTGTTGTTGTTGCTGCTGCTGTTGTTGCTGGTTTTGTTTCACTGGGTACGGGCTTCTACAATCCTTAGCCGTTTGCCCTAGCTTGTTGCACCGTTGGCACTGGCTCTACTCACATGGCCCGTTGTGGTGCAGATTGCATTTGTTGCACTTTGGTCGGTTTCCTTGATAACCACCCTGGTTTCGGTTTGCCATAGCTTGCTGGTTAGGATTCTTGTTGTCTTCGAACTTCCTCTATTGTGCTTGAGGTTATGAGGGGCCAGAACCTTTTCCCTGGTTGCTATCCCACTTGCACTTGTTGTCTCAAGAGGTATCAGTAGTATCACTGATTCGCTTGGGCAGCTTGCCCTGTTCAACTGCCTGGTCGGTGAGACGGTGTGCTAAACAGACAACTTGCTGGATTGTTGTCACACCCCAACCAATGGTGGAAACATCGGAGTGAGACGAACGAGATTGCTCGAGTCTTCATAACGCTAAATGTGACAAGTATTTAATAAATAATTTCATTTCATTTCATTTCTAATATCAAGTACATTGTGTGAAATAGAAATACAACAAGTTTGAAATGAACATATTACAACAATTATCAAATGACTAAACTAATAAACACGAATTTAAAGTTTGGTGCGTTTCTAGGCATCCTACTAGATTCCATGCGTCATCATCATCATCATCATCATCAAAATCCTGCAAATACATTTTAAAGTAGAGTTCAATACAAAAGTATTGACGAATATACAAGTTTGAGTACTAGCATATAAGTGTAAAAGTTTGAACAATCCACATGACAAAATTGTTATCAAGAATTAACATATAATAGGCATGCGATTACACAAGTCAACCCTCTGATTACCGCAAGTTTAAAAGACTTAACATGACCACAAGACTACGGGTGGTGTGTTACTCCTATAGCACTATACATGTTAAGGGGAGGCTATTACGAAGTTAATGACAAGTAAATCACATAAAAGAATCTTCCACGTATACAAATCAATTCTCACGTATTTAAGCATGTATGATTGGATTGTTTGTGTTTGTGATTTAAGCATAAAGTATGATTACATGTGTTTATATAGTATAAACCTATTGCACCCAAAAGTGTAGTAAAAAGAGTCATGTATACTCACAAGTTTGTAAAAGTTTTCTGATTATCCGTGATTGACGAGTTGTTTGAGGATGGGGAAACGAAGGTAAGGTCATACGGCGTTTATGGAGTAGTTAGATTCGGGATTTAGAATTTAAGTACAAAAGTATGTTATGCATAAAAATATATCTAGTCTAAGTACTTGTTTTGACACTAAGTTGTATGTGATTTCATGGGTCCTAGTTTGCCCATTAGAATCAACAACGAGAGACTTAGAATCATAGATAAAGTAGCCTAAGTGTAACACCCCGAAAATATAAAACTTTATATTAGACTTATAAAGTATAAATAAACAAAATTTTACTTACTAGGAATTTTAACCTAGTTAGCTACAAGTCTAGAAGTAACTTATAATAGGGTTAAAAAAACAACCAAACTTTAAGATAAACAAAGTGGAGGGGTTTTTGTTGTAAAACCTGAAACTTAAATTGATAAAAAAAAAAAAAATAGGGACCAAACACACAAGAAGTGTGTCTGGTCGTACATGGGACGCAGGGGGGCGACCAGAACTCCTCACCAAGCCCTAGTGCATCACATAATTCACAAAATTGAGGGCTCAAATCAAGTTAAAATAGAAAATCGAGCATAGATTACTGATCCTCATTGCAAGGGGGTTGTAAGGTATGTAAAATTGGATGTTAATTCTCTGTTTGAAATTCTCATGATTTTGGAAAATTCGAAATCTGATGTTGCATGTTTGCTTTTTGGATAGATTAGGGATGATATAGTTTCCAGGAGTAAAACCTAGACAATAACATGTGAAATCATGGCCAATTCTTGAAAATCTCATGAACACATTGAAGGTGATTCATGGGTTTTGTGGGAAACTAGTAAACACTAGGGTTTAGAATGATTATTCTAGTGTAATATGGGTCATAGAAAGTGATTTCTGAAATAATGATGTTTAATGTTATATGAAAGCTTAATTGATGTTAATTTAGAGCTACATGACAAGTTATGAACTTGATAATATATGGTGTAAATTTCTGCCCTTAAAGTGTTCGCATAAATGCCTCAAAGAAGGCTTAAATCTGAAAATTTGAGTTAAACCGCATGATTGTGATGTTTTGGAAAAGTATGCGAACTATGAATTGAAAAGAGTTCTAAACATGTCTTGGTTGAACTCTATAGGAAAGGAAACCGGAGCTCCAAGCGGACAAGCCGATGGCGACTTGCGTTTAAAAAGCGTGCACTAAAGGTATGTAACTTGACCTGTTACATTAAACGAATTGTTGTTAAATTATGCGAAGTTTCGTTGTAGGGTAGTTATGGTGTTGATTGTAGCGACCATGTTCGTTACTTGAATTAATAGGCTTAGAGTGACAAGAAACCGTTTGGTAGTAATCATATTGGAGGATTTCACAAGATAAGCCAAACGGGTTGATTTGTTGTGTAAATTATTGTACTAGTGTTTTAGAGAGTTGAAATGGCGATAACAATCATAAGAGCATTAAGCCATGAGATTGGTAAAGAAATGCGGGTGATAATAAGCCCCGGATGTTGGGTATAAAGTGCCATAAGCTTCCTAGTTAAATGGTAGTAAAATGAGTAAAGTTAGAACGGGTCGAATAATCAATTAATGCGTGGCAAAGGCTTCGTAATATAGTTGATCGGTTTCTGGATTGTTGTTGATAAAAAGACATATTAGAGTACGAGAAATTAGCATGTTAGTTTGTTAGAATGAGAAATCCGAGAATTGGATTCGGGTAAAACAAACAAATCAAACAAAGCATAACATTCCAGAACCTACCGTAAATTACGGTATGTATCGTAATTTACGGTAGAGATCAAAAGTTTACGGTGATTCACTCCTGATTTACGGTGGATCAAAATCTTCCAGGGACTACCGTAACTTACGGTAGATACTGTAAGTTACGGTAGAACCCGGAAATACTTGTTAAAACTTGCAAATTATAGCTATTCGAATCCGTTTCTATGCGCAGTTTCGATTAAGCAATAACTCCAAGAAATCTAATACTCATTTTGTTAATAATCTTCAGCTTTTAGGTATGGCAAGTATGCGGATGGACGATCAAGTTGATGCTTAAAGAACCGAACACAAACTTTTGGATGCTTCCGCGCTATTCTGATCTAGTTAAATTGTGTAGTTTTGTAAACACTACTGAATGAATTATGTTTGAAACCAGTTATTTTTAATATGTTAAATTCTATGGTGAAGTATAACTTAGTTCACATACTAAGTTTATTTTTATAAATCAAATCTTTTGTTTATAAATTTCACATATCGTATGATTAAGTAATGCTTTTAAAAGACGGGTGTTACAAGTTGGTAATCAGTGCTAAAGGTTGTCAACAAAGTGTTCTGTTCAAGCTTGATCGATCGTCCGGTAAGATTTAACTTATTATTTTAATAGATTATATCTTATGTAAGGAAATGAGAAGTGATTTGACGTGCATGGGAAGAGTGTGTAAATTCACTCAAACCCAGAAAGTGCACCAAATGTGAACGGTTAAAGCAAGTTGGGAACTTGGCTAAACCGAAACAAATGAAACAATGTTACAAATGAAATGTTTAACGTTTAATGTAAACATTTCAGTTCCAAAATGTCGGACGGAAACGATGATGATCCGGTGCAGACAAGCACCGAACAAATGAAAGAGATAATTGCCGAAGAAGTAGAGAAGGCAATCGAAGGTAGTCTATCCGGGTTTATAGACAAAATTCAAACACGGTGTTGTCACTTGTCGAAGAGCGAGTCAAAAGGTTGGAGGATAGTGTCAACCTTATGAAGGAGAAATCGGGAGAACGTAAAGGGTGTTCATACAAAGAATTTATGGCGTGTATACCGCCAATCTACAACGGGGAGGTTGACCCAATAATTTGCCAAAGATGGTTGGGCGATATTGAAGGGGTGTTTGAAAGGACCCATTGTGATGAAAATGACTTTGTTGCTTATGGAACGGGCCAGTTGAGGGGTTAAGCCAAAGATTGGTGGGACAACAAAAAGAATGAAATTGGAGCCGAAGCGGCGAGAATCATGACATGGGAAGAGTTTAAGACGCTGTTTCTTAAACATCATAGCCCCAAGGCGGTCATTAATAAAATTAAGGAAGAATTCATGCAACTTAGGCACAAGGGTGAGACCATAGACAGGATTACGACGATGTTTATGGATAAGATGAAGTTTAGTAGTGAATTGGTGACGAACGAAGAACAGAAAATATACTACTACTATAACATGTTGAGCGCTGAATATAGGGAGTTTATGACTCCTTCAAAATACGAGACCCTTACCGAAATCATAAACGTTGCTCGGGAATGGGAAATCGAGTTGAAGAAACAAGTTGAAAGGGGTGAGCGAAGGGCACATGATGTGAATCCAAGCCCTACAAAGAAAGCTCGAACTGGAGAATCAGGAAAGAAGGTGGATGCTAAAGGTGGGTCGCCAAGTTGTAAAGTGTGGGGGAAAGGACACAAGGGAGAATGTCGGTTCAAAGACAAACCATGCCCCATATGTAGTAAGACGGGGCACACGGCGTCGCTATGCCCGGGTAAAGTCTCAGTTTGCTACAAATGTTATCAACCCGGCCACAAAAAGTCCAAATGCCCGGACTTAGTTGGAAAGAGAGACGTTTAAGAATCTCCAGCAGAAGCTCATAAGGCGAAGGCTAGATCCTTCCAATATACCGCGGCTGAAGCAAAAACGGAACCCGATGTGGTCTCAGGTATATTCACAATTAACTCAATTCCAGCACGTGTATTGTTTGATACGGGTGCGAATAAATCCTTCATTTCGCATGGATTTATTCGACATCCTTCATTTGTATTGACGAAATTATCTGTGCCCTTAGAAGTTGAAATAGGGGACAACAAAAGTTTTATAGTTTGTCGAGGCTGCAAATTAAGCATCGACGATGAAGAATACTTGATAGACCTAATCTCGATGTCAATGGGGGAATTTCAAGTAGTTGTTGGGATGGATTGGCTATCTCAGCACCACGCAAAGGTTGTGTGTTTTCGTAAGGAGATAAAACTTACATCTCCGAGCGGGAAACACGTCACTATCTATGGCGAAAAAGGAGGTAACCCCATAATATGCTCGATGTTGAAAGCTCACAAGCTTATGAAGCAAGGATGCAAGGCGTTTATGATGTACGTGAATGAGCCCGAGAAGGAATCACTGAAGATTGAAGATGTACCAGTAGTACAGAACTACGAAGATGTGTTTCCGGAAGATTTACCGGGGATACCGCCCGAACGGGAAGTAGAGTTTGGGATCGAATTGATTCCGGGCACAAAACCCGTAGCTAAAGCCCTGTACCGACTCGCACCATCAGAATTACAAGAGTTGATGTCCTAGATTCAAGACCTGCTTGACAAAGGATTCATAAGGCCGAGTGTGTCTCCTTGGGGCGCACCGGTACTGTTCGTGAAAAAGAAAGACGGAAGCATGCGCATGTGTATCGATTACCGGGAGTTAAACAAACTCACGGTAAAGAATCGATACCCGCTTCCGAGGATAGATGATTTATTCGACCAATTACAAGGTGCGAACTGGTTTTCAAAAATTGACGTTAGATCAGGGTATCACCAACTAAAGGTCAAGGAGGAAGATGTGCCGAAGACGGCTTTCCGCACGCGATACGGACATTACGAATTCCTCGTGATGTCATTTGGGCTAACAAATGCACCCGCGGCTTTCATGGACCTCATGAACCGGGTTTGCAAGCCAATGTTGGATAAATCAGTCATCGTGTTTATTGATGATATTTTGGTGTATTCAAAAAGTGAAGCTGAACATGCACACCACTTGCAAGAGGTGTTAGAGACACTTAGACGAGAGAGGTTGTATGCGAAATTCTCTAAGTGTGCCTTTTGGTTACGAGAGGTGCAATTTCTCAGCCACATCATAAGTGCCGATGGAGTATTGGTAGATCCGTCAAAGATCGAGGCCGTGTCGAAATGGAATCCCCCGAAGAACCCTTCGGAAATTAGAAGCTTTTTGGGGCTTGCGGGATACTATAGGAGATTCATTCAAGATTTCTCCAAGATTGCGTCGCCTCTAACAAAGCTAACCCGGAAGGAAGAAAAGTTCATTTGGGGTGTCGACCAAGAAAGAGCGTTTCAAACGCTAAAAGAGAAGTTAACTCAAGCTCCGGTACTAACATTGTCGGACGGGGTCGAAGACTTGGTGGTTTATTCGAATGCTTCACTATCGGGGTTCGGATGCCTTTTGATGCAACGGGGCAAAGTTATAGCTTATGCCTCAAGGCAATTGAAGATACACGAGAAGAAATATCCCACGCACGATCTCGATTTGGCTGCGGTGGTATTTGCATTAAAAATATGGAGGCACTATTTATATGGGGTAAAGTGCACCATATTCACCGATCACAAGAGCTTAAAATACTTCTTCGATCAGAAGGAGTTAAATATGCGACAAAGGCGATGGTTAGAAACGGTGAAAGATTTCGACTGTGAAATACACTATCACCCCGGAAGGGAAAATGTGGTGGCGGATGCCCTAAGCAGAAAAGAAGATTATGTCCCAATACGGGTACAATCATTGCAGCTCATTGTGACCACGGGCTTACTTGAACGAATCCGAGGAGCACAAGATGAAGTAGTAAAGACGGAAAACTGGAGAAAGGAAAGGATTGTTGGCCAAGTTAAAGATCTCGAAGTAGGCAACCACAGTCTGAAAACACGTTTCAATAGAATTTGGGTTCCTAACACATGTGGAGTTAAAAAGCTTCTACTTGATGAAGCTCACAAGTCCCGTTATTCCATCCATCCGGGAGCGACCAAGATGTATAATGACCTAAAACAAAACTATTGGTGGCCCGGAATGAAAAGAGATGTTGTGAAATATGTGGAAAAATGCTTGACATGTCTACTAGTCAAGGCGGAGCACCAAAAACCATACGGTAAACTCCAACCGTTAGAAATCCCAGTTTGGAAATGGGAACATATTACGATGGACCTACTAACCAAACTACCAAAGACGAACCGCGGTTTCGATGCTATATGGGTAGTGGTGGATAGATTGACGAAAAATGCTCACTTCATTTCGATTCGTGAGACTTTTACGTCAGAAAAGATGTCAGAAGTTTACACTAACGAGATAATAGCACGCCATGGAGTACCGGTATCCATCGTGTCCGATAGGGATACCCGGTTCACTTCGAAGTTCTGGCTAGATTTCCAAGAGCAAATGGGAACCAAATTGTTCATCAGCACTACATATCATCCCCAGACGGATGGACAGAGTGAAAGAACGATACAAACTTCGGAAGACATGCTACGGACATGCATAATCGATTTTGGAGGAAGTTGGGATATCTACCTACCATTGGTCGAGTTTTCATATAATAACAGCTACCATGCCAGTATTGGGATGGCACCGTACGAAATGCTCTATGGTAGGAAATGCCGAACCCCGGTATGTTGGGGTGAAGTGGGCCCACGCGAACTCGCCCACGAAGATATAGTACGAGCCACTAATGAAAAGATTGATGTGGTTCGGGCACACTTGAAAGCGGCTCAAGATAGACAAAAGTCGTATGCTGACAAAAGGAGGAGACCGATCGAGTTCCAAGTAGGTGACAAAGTCATGCTCAAGGTATCCCCATGGAAGGGGGTTATCCAATTTAGAAAGAGAGGAAAATTGAGCCCGAGATTTATTGGGCCGTTTGCGATTGTAGAACGGATAGGAAAGGTAGCTTACCGCCTTGAACTACCGGAGGAACTGAGTGGAATTCATAGCACATTTCATGTATCACATCTTCGGAAATGTCTAGCAGATGAGACAACTTATGTCCACTACAACGACATCGAGGTGGATGACAGACTAAACTATGTGGTGAAGCCCATTGCGATTTTGGATCGTAAGGTAAAAACCTTAAGGAATAAAGAGATCAATCAAGTAAAGGTTAAATGGGAACACAGAAAGGGTGCATATACCACATGGGAATCTGAAGAGGAGATGCAACGACTCTACCCTACTTTATTTGGTACGTGATTCGGTTTCGGGGACGAAACCCTTTTTAGGGGGGTGGACTTGTAACACCCCGAAAATATAAAACTTTATATTAGAATTATAAAGTATAAATAAACAAGAATTTACTTACTAGGAATTTTAACCTAGTTAGCTACAAGTCTAGAAGTAACTTATAATAGGGTTAAAAAAACAACCAAACTTTAAGATAAACAAAGTGGAGGGGTTTATGTTGTAAAACCTGAAACTTAAATTGATAAAAAAAATAATAGGGACCAAACACACAAGAAGTGTGTCTGGTCGTACATGGGACGTATGGGGGCGACCAGAACTCCTCACCAAGCCCTAGTTCATCACATAATTCACAAAATTGAGGGCTCAAATCAAGTTAAAATCGAAAATCGAGCATAGATTACTTATCCTCATTGCAAGGGGGTTGTAAGGTATGTAAAATTGGATGTTAATTCTCTGTTTGAAATTCTCATGATTTTGGGAAATTCGAAATCTGATGTTGCATGTTTGCTTTTTGGATAGATTAGGGATGATATAGTGTCTAGGAGTAAAACCTAGACAATAACATGTGAAATCATGGCCAATTCCTGAAAATATCATGAACACATTGAAGGTGATTCATGGGTTTTGTGGGAAACTAGTAAACACTAGGGTTTAGAATGATTATTCTAGTGTAATATGGGTCATAGAAAGTGATTTCTGAAAATAATGATGTTTAATGTTATATGAAAGCTTAATTGATGTTAATTTAGAGCTACATGACAAGTTATGAACTTGATAATATATGGTGTAAATTTCTGCCCTTAAAGTGTTCGCATAAATGCCTCAAAGAAGGCTTAAATCTGGAAATTTGAGTTAAACCGCATGATTGTGATGTTTCGGAAAAGTATGTGAACTATGAATTGAAAAGAGTTCTAAAGATGTCTTGGTTGAACTCTATAGGAAAGGAAACTGGAGCTCCAAGCGGACAAGCCGGTGGTGACTTGCGTTTAAAAAGCGTGCACTAAAGGTATGTAACTTGACCCGTTACATTAAACGAATTGTTGTTAAATTATTCGAAGTTTCGTTGTAGGGTAGTTATGGTGTTGATTGTAGCGACCATGTTCATTACTTGAATTAATAGGCTTAGAGTGACAAGAAACCGTTTGGTAGTCATCATATTGGAGGATTTCACAAGATGAGCCAAACGGGTTGATTTGTTGTGTAAATTATTGTACTAGTGTTTTAGAGAGTTGAAATGGCGATAACAATCACAAGAGCATTAAGCCATGAGATTGGTAAAGAAATGCGGGTGATAATAAGCCCCGGATGTTGGGTATAAAGTGCCATAAGCTTCCTAGTTGAATGGTAGTAAAATGAGTAAAGTTAGAACAGGTCGAATAATCAATTAATGCGTGGCAAAGGCTTCGTAATATAGTTGATCGGTTTCTTGATTGTTGTTGATAAAAAGACATATTAGAGTACGAGAAATTAGCATGTTAGTTTGTTAGAATGAGAAATCCGAGAATTGGATTCGGGTAAAACAAACAAATCAAACAAAGCATAACATTCCAGAACCTATCGTAAATTACGGTACATACCGTAATTTACGGTAGAGATCAAAAGTTTACGGTGATTCACTCCTGATTTACGGTGGATCAAAATCTTCCAGGGACTACCGTAACTTACGGTAGATACCGTAAGTTACGGTAGAACCCGGAAATACTTGTTAAAACTTGCAAATTATAGCTATTCGAATCCGTTTCTATGCGCAGTTTCGATTAAGCAATCACTCCAAGAAATCAAATACTCATTTTGTTAATAATCTTCAGCTTTTAGGTATGGCAAGTATGCGGATGGACGATCAAGTTGATGCTTAAAGAACCGAACACAAACTTTTGGATGCTTCCGCGCTATTCTGATCTAGTTAAATTGTGTAGTTTTGTAAACACTACTGAATGAATTATGTTTGAAACCAGTTATTTTTAATATGTTAAATTATATGGTGAAGTATAACTTAGTTCACATACTAAGTTTATTTTTATAAATCAAATCTTTTGTTTATAAATTTCACATATCGTATGATTAATTAATGCTTTTAAAAGATGGGTGTTACAATAAGTTCATGAAGAATAATCATAAACTGATTATCATCACAAAATTGGCCATGTTCATATATGTAGATATATTTATATAGTTATAATAATAATCCTAAGCTAAGTCCATCATGAGTTTCATAGATTGTGATGTAAGTCAAGCATGGTGGATAAACCTCATTATATGATTCACCACTACACAAACCATCACAAGGATGATTCGGAGGGTCATGAATGATAAGAAATAAACAACTAACTGATACATTATCAAGTAGCCAAGTAAGACCTAACCCGGGTGAACCACCACAACATGGAAAGAGTTAACTAAGTGTTGGAGGCTAGACGGGGTTATGTTACTTTGAGACTAGAAAGCTACTTGAGTGTTCATACATAAGGTTCATAAGTGAGGTAGTGGAACTAGGTTAGAAAGCCAAAGCTCCCATGGTTCACACTTTTACCAAAACACAAGTTCATCCATATGGAAGATGGTGAATCTTGGATGGTTTCAACACTTGGAACATGGATGAACTTACTAAAACAGAAAGTTTAGAGGGTTTTTGCACCTCTAACCTCATAAGGATCACCCAACACAAGCCCTACAACTATGAGTTCGATTGAGGACAAGTCTGGCACAAGATTCCATAAGATGAACAAAGATTTGCAAAAGTTTTTATAAATCAGAATGTAAATATGACTTTGGAGCCTTATGTAAATGATGTACCACATGATTACACCTTGGTGAATCTTGGATAACATCCTTGAAGGTCATCCAAGTAGATTGGTACAAGAGAAAACATGAAGAAAAGTAGAAGAAAAGTGCTCAAAACTCACTGTTTTGAGCAAAGGTGCCTTTAAATGAGTTAGTTGTGCCTTAAAGACAATTTAGGTGGGAGGTAAGAGTGAAAAATGGTCAATCTGCGCGCTGGAATGAGTTGAGTGCAGATCAAACATTTCCACGCGTCGCGGAAGGGAAAGGAGGAGGGTGTGCGTGTCGCTGCCGAGTGTCTTCGGGAAATCTTTCACTTTTGACAATAATGGTCCTTGTAGTTTGGTTTATTTGATGTTTTATATTAAATTAAGTTATGTTTTGTTTAATTAACCAATATTTAAGTATTAAATAAGTATAAAAGTATAGATTAAGTATCGTGAGTGTATGAGTACGTATAATGCACGTATAAAGAGTATTAAATACATAATCACGATTGTTTGTGTGTAAAATAAGTATGCATTTACGAGAATGACGAACATGTACCAAGTATGTAAATAAATCGAATGAATGATAAGTACGAATAATCAAGGTGTAATTCATATATTATGTTCAAATTTTAATAAGATTAACGTTTCGAATTACGAAGCTGGAAGTGAAATACAAATACGATATGGATATAAGTTTCCAAAAATAGGAAAATAAATAATCTTTCTAAATAAGGAAGGTTTCAAAAAGCGAGGCGTTACAATTGCGGGGAGGTTAGCTGAGGTTACCAAACTTTGGATTCGGGAACTAAGCCCTTGAGGTAAAGCTCAATTCTTTTGTAAGTAGGACGTGACAAGTTGGGACAAAGAACAGCCAAGTCATTGGACCTCTTTGTGTATGCCTCGATTTCAGATCCAACCATCTTCAGGTCGTAGTACTCCACTTCAAGCTTATAGATGTCATCTCTGTGACAATACTCTTCCTTAATCAGATCCTTAAAGTCGTTCCAAGGAGTGGCATTGGCATCTGCCAACCCGGGTAATTGAACTTGTGCGTTCCACCAGGAGAGCGCTTTTCCCTCAAAAGTACCAGTAGCCAACTTCACCCGATTGTTAGCAGGGCAATCACACATCTCGAACACAGACTCAACCTTCTCAATCAAGTGCAGAAGGCCTACTGCTTCTTCGGTTCCATTGAAGGAGAGAGGTTTGCAATCCATGAAAGCTTTGAAAGTGCAAACACGAGATTGAGTAGATGCAGGTTGACCTGTCGCGTAAAGTGAAGCGAACAAGATTACGAGTGTTAAGATGACACGAGAACTGGATCTAAAACATCCTAGAATGGTTTGAAAGGTAGGTTTACCTCCGGGATGGGCTGCCAAAGCCTCCGCAACCCGGGCATTTATCAGGTCCGTCAACTGGTCCTGAGTCATGTTAACATTGCCTCTTCCGCGTTCGTTCATTTTCTTCACATCCACTAAACACAGAGTGAGAATGACGCCGTAGTGTTGTGAGAAAAATAGAAGGAAGTTTGACCATGACACATAAGTATGTATCTCATAGCTAAAGTCTTATATACTAAGCACACCATTTCGTATATCATCAAATATGTACCAAGTAAGTAAAAAGTAAACACATGCACGAGCTATGTAGTCTAGAATGTTGAGCCTTGCGCTTGGAGTTTAGTGTCGTTGCGGTTTGCTGATCAAAGAACATGTTATAGTCTGGTTTTTCCCAAGAAGACTTTTCTTTTAAAACCGAGTTCATTATAACCAATGGCTCTGATACCAATATGTCACACCCTCAATTTCCACATCCGGAGTATTAGTGCAAGGCGTGTGACTGAACAGGATCATGTCACCAATCATATTGAACAATTATTTAAAATAAAGTAAGTCCATCATCACAATACGATTAGTGACAGAAGTTCAAAGTTCAAGATCGTAATTAAAGTTAACAACGAAAGCATAAAGTTTAACAATCCAAACACAAGTTTTAAAGTTCATAAATATTTATTTAGAACCAATCATTGGTTTGATGCAACCACTATACTCCTCCAGCTGCAAGCTCCCGAGCTGTACTTAACGACATGCAAAGCATGCAGTAGGGTGTCAACATAAAGTTAACGAGTTCACGGTTTTCCAGTTTTACTTCAAAAAACTTATGTTGTTAAATTACTCATTTATAATCATGTTATGGGGAGCTACCCTATCTGTAAGCTACTAAACTCCGTAATACCGGACACTTGCGATTGTTGTATCGTTGTTGCCCCGTTTGTCAATGTCTATCATCATTGACGGTTGCCAAGGCATAGTAGTTCACGCCTGTCCTCCAAGGCACGGTGTGAGGTTAGTGAAACCTAATAGCGCTATCAACTAATATTCCGTTCGTAAGGACAGACGATTAATCGGTATAGTAAATGGGGACTTTGAAATAGAGTTTCGTTTAGTATGCTAAGTCATGAAAAATAAATAACATTTAACAGTATTCCATCATCGGAATACTAGGCAATCCCAAACCACGGAAAGTGATGTCCGTTCCCAACCACCGGGAATACATACTTTTAGTAAATGTGTGAACTCACCTTTGTTTTGCTCGATAGATTAGTTTACTTGTTGTTTAGTTGGTTAACCACACCCTATTATAGTTACCAATATTGATTAGGTTCGTACACAAGTAATCCACTTAATTTTACACGTATCTAACAAGTAGCACACAAGAACACTCATATCATGAATTCATCATATTGATTAGGTTCATAACAATCATTTCATAAACTAATCATCACGGCATATTTGTGAACACCATGTCATGCAAGATCATTACTCAAGAACACTCATATCATGAATTCATCATCGAAACAGATTTATCATATTAGCACTACCAAAAACACACTATACAATCATCTAAACAACCACTTCATGGATTTAGACTTAATATTATGAATGAATTATCCTAACATATTTCATTATCGAAAACATTACATCATACAACACATAACTCATGGATCCAAAACAATATCACTTAGAAAGAACATAGATCGAAAATAATAACATTTATACTAACCCGAAATGGTGAAGCAAGAGTGTGTACAAGAGTAGAAGAGAAATCCTTGAGAGGAAGAAGAGATCTTCAAAAGAAAAGGGAAACTTTGAGATGGAAAGCTGCCTTGAATCTTCAAAATGAGAAAAGGAATGTTTGCTAAAAGAAGAAGGCAATATTTTGAGAGCTGCCATCAATGATTGGAAGAATCATTCTAGGGTTTTGGCCACACTTGTATTTATACTAATGTGAGGGGGTGTGCGGCTGCTTGTGCGGTCCAGATAATAATCTCTTGGGCTGTACTGCCCAATATTTGAGGAGGTGTGCGGCTGAACAAATGACCGCACAATGTGGTGTGCGAGCCTAATTGAAATGTGCAACAAAGAAGGTGTGTGACTAGGTAATTTTAACAATTCTTATATCACAACAACAGTGTGCGTCCTGGATATGTGTATATTACAAAATTTCCAACTACATATCATCATGTAGTGTGTGACCAACATATATATATATATATATATATAGGGTAAGGTTCATGCGAGAACCACCTTTATTGCGAGAACCGCGAGAACCAATGTGAACACAACCTAAAATAGCTAAAAAAAAACCTAACCCCCCCCCCCCCCCCAAAAGCTAAATGCTAAAAACTAAACCCCCCAAAAACCCCCTCCCCCCACCCCCAAAAACCTAACCCCCCCCCCCCCCCCCAAGCTAAAAAGCTAAAAACTAAACCCCCAAAAAACCTAAAAAAATCTAAAAAAAATCTAAAAAAATCTAAAAGATTTTTTTTGATTTTTTTAATATTTTTTATGTTAAAATCGCTACTTTTAGAAGCAAAAAAATATATATATATATATTTTTTTGCTACGAAAAGTAGCGATTTTGTTATAAAAAATATTAAAAAAAAAAAAAAAAATTGTGTGATTTTTAGCTATTTTTAGTCATTTTTGGTTGCGTTCACATTGGTTCTCGCGGTTCTCGTAATAAGAGGTTTTTTTAACCCCTAACGGATCTTTGTCCTATATTTATATTACTAAATTTCCAATCATTCAATCTTTATATATATATATACAATTACATGCATAATCAAATATATTAAGCCATGCGCATCAGGGATTATCCATAATTTCACAATCACACATTCGAAACAGTTCAATATATTATTTCACATAATTTCAACGTAGGGTGGGACGTGAAGTGAAAGAAAAAACCCAAGTTGTCACATCTTTGGAAGGTGAAGCACATATTGTTTGCTGGGCGAATAAGTCTTCTAAAATCGATGTTGTGCGCCTTACCTGCGTATTACTTCTAGTTATACTGTACATCGGTTCAAGTATTAAATAAGTTGAAGGCGTTAAGAATGACTTTTTTGGGGTGGGAATGATGAGAAATCTAAGCTAAACTGGATTGCAAGGCAAAATGTGTCATCTTCTATGGATTTTGGGGGTCTTGCTCTAGGTTCTCTTAGGGATACAAACATATCCATGCTCAGAAATGGTGGTGGCGTTTCAAGGTCATTTAGGCTATCCATGGTAGTTCAAGGGGGTGGAATCCTATTCCGATAAAGCTTACTCAAAGGGGTCCGTGGAAACAGGTTTTTTATGTTACGCAAGAGCTGAACCTATGTGCATTCGATTTGGGAAAGATGGTTAAAGGGGTGCTAGGGCATGGGCAGTGTATCATGTTTTGGGTCAAGGTCTTGATGGGTTGAGACTCTTTGCCAGCAAGGCTCATTGCCTTGTTTTCCTTAGAATGATTAAAAGCTGCTCGGTCGCCGATTGATAAAAAATGGAGAATGATGCAGTTAGACTATGCTGGGATTAGAGACAAATGGGCATGTAGTAGGCGGAGGTCATGGAATTGAACGAGTTAATCCGGGTGTTAAGGGATACTAGGATTTCCGAGACCCCAGATCGATGGGGGTAGGTTCTAGTAGGGTTGTCCAAAAAGGTCGTGGCTCGGATTTAGCTCGGAAAAAACTTGCTCGATATGGCTCGGATTGAAACGAAGCCGAGCCGGCTCGGCTCGGTTAGAAAGTGAGCCTAGCTCGGCTCGTGACGAGATGGATTGGCTCGCTTGGTAGCTCGGCTCTCCTCAGCTCACATTTATTATACTTATAATATATTTTATTTTTATATACATTAAAAAAAACTGATTATTACTTGCATATATTTAGTAGTGTAACTTGATATCAATGGCATATTTGATGGTTGATTATCATGCTAATGAACAGATATTGTATTTCATTGAAATTTAAAACCTATTTTCAGTTGCCAAACTTCATTTTAACTTGTACTGAATTTTGAGAGCTATGTATTAGATTTTCTTTTTAAAATCGAGCCAAACCAAGCCGAGCTGAGCCAACTCAGTTTAAAACCAAGTCGAGCCCGAGCTTAGATTTTCAGCTCGGTTTCAAATTTAAGTCGGGCCGAGCTAGCTCGGTTTATAATCCACTGAGCCCGAGCTTGGCCTGACTTGGCTCGGCTCATGAACAACCCTAGACTCTAGAGGGGACACGACATTTCACAGTTAAAAGTATAAAAAGGATGATGCACTTTTTTAATCGGGAGAAACCAGACTTTGGTTTTTTTAGGAGAGGGAATAAATGGGGCGAGTATTGTCACGTGGCGCGCTGAGCTTGATAGGCTGCCCACGACCACGGCTCTGTCAAGGAGGAATATTTAATTGTAGGGTGGTTTGTGTGCGTTTCGCTAGGATCACATTTTTCAAAGTAAATTTTATTTGAGATTTTTGTTACAGTTTTAGAATGTATATATATTTTTTAGAAGAAAATGTTTGTAGTACAAGTCTAATACTACACTCGTAAAATGCACAATCCCACTCACAAGTCCTATTATACACTCATATAATAACTAATAAGGACGGATGGTCTGTCTTAACTAGTAAGGGCTAGTTAAAGTGTCACGTCAGTACTACATAGACAATGAGACTTTAACTAGCCCACCATTTAACTAGCATAGTGAAGTTTAAAGCCCCTCCCCGAGTCATTTCCTAATACTGTTTTTAATTTAGTTTAATTTTATTCCTTTATTTAAAAGTAATAATAACCTTTAAAAATAAAATAAAATAACATTCTAGAAATTAATTTTGCCAAACAAATTACAATAAAATAAAGACAAAATTGCAGAAAACAACCTTTATGTATGCCCAAAACTGCACTTTATACCTTTCACTATGAAATCCGCCAAAACCAACCTTTACATTCATGTTTTGCTACAAGTTCAACCTTTACACCAAACCTAGTTAAAAAAGTCAGTTAACTTACCTCACATGCTTTGCATGTGAGGGTATTTTAGTCTTTTCCTTTGAATAATATATTTAAATAGATAATTAAATCAGATTTTAAAAACTAATATATTTATATCTATATCTACATCTACATCTACATTTATATACTTTAATAAAGATTAAATAAATGAGAAATAAAACCTTATCCACTTAACCCATTTCAAAACCTTATATATTAACCAGACTAAATTCATCATCAACCACCCCAAAACACAGAGTAGAAAGAATAGCTTCAATGGCTTCACCAAAACCCTACTACCGGAGATCAAATCACCGGTACCTTTCCGGCGATCAAACAACTCCTATCATAACCGACTCCATCTTCGAGCTCGACGAATCCGACATCTGGAAATTCAGCCACCGTCACCACCAATATAATCAGAACCCATCTTGAGTTGCAATCAGAACTTCATTCAAGAAACTTTTGATCAACAAAGAATCAAATAAAGTTTCAATCTTTTTCCTCTTTTCCTTTTCTTTATCGAGAAACTAATAAAATTATTCAAAAAACAGAGTGTATTCTTTGCTTTAGCTGAAAAATTGATGTTGTTTTCAACAGCTATGTGAATGAGTTAGTTTTCATCTATTAGTTTTCAACAGCTATATTATTAAGATAATCTAAATAATTGTTTGGTTTAAAAAAAAAAAGTTTAGGTGGCAAACTCCCACAGAATAAGTTAGTTTTCATCTATTTACTCTGTAATTAGAATTTTTATACCATTTTTACTACATTTTTATCCCATCACTTTGAATGACTTTAAAGTTTAAACAGATGAATATATGATTTTTCCCTGTATCATGCCAATATGCCACAAAGATGTCAACAATGTCAAACATCCAAACAATGCCACTATAAGTCTATAAACACAGTTAAACTGAGCCGCGTCATGATGAGATCCAACGATATAAAAATTCATCGACTTCTAGGCAAAAACATATGATAATATGCATCATATTTCCAAGTAATCAAAATGACAGACTAATATCTTTCTCATCAAGTATAACATGTTCAAATCAAAGTCATATTCATTTCTATACACAAGCTCTTTTAAACAGGGCTTTTGACTCTACCAGGAGATGAATTATGTTGGAATTTTGATTTAGAACTCTTTGGGCTGCTTTCTTGTCGGTACGGATAAACCGATGCCAATTCTCTCACACGACACAAGACCGACTTTGGCAAAGGTCGCCATGACTGGCTTCGTTTCTGATCATCCTGGAATAACATATTCTCACTTCAGAAGGGTCAACTGACGAGTCAAACAAGTAAAAACACACATAACCTTCAATAAAGATTTCATTTTTTTCATACCCAGTTGAAAAAGAAAGAAACCCAGTTGAAAAAGAAAGAAACCCACTTGCTCTGTTTTTTGTATAAACTTGTACAACAATGGAGTTGAAGGTTTCTTTGTGTTTTTTTTGTTTTCTGCTTGGGAATTGATGATGAATATGACAAATCTCAACCCTGGGTGCACGTTTTTTGATGATTCAAAGCATATTAAAAGGAATCCCAAACGAAACACTGGGATTTTCCGTTAGATCCCAAACTCATCTCGTATACACACTACACATCTTCATCTGCGGCGGTGTTGGCGCCGACAACAGAGATGCCAGTCGTTGATGCGTGCGGTGTCTGTGGACGACAGAGGGGCAACAACGGATTGGCTCTGTGGTGGTGGTGGTCGGAAGCCATGGTGGTGGCGACGGTGGTTGCAGAGAGTATTTGGTTCTGATTGCATGATCATATCACCTAAAAGCAATTTATTGTTCTTGATGCAATTTGGGGAAAAATCAGTTGAAGACAAATTTATTGTTCTTGTGTGTATGTGCAGAGATTAAAAGGAAATCAAAAAGAATATTTGACTTATGTTGTTTGACTGATGAAAAAAAAATAGAAAAGAAAATAAGAATTTAAAAAGACCATAATACCCTCACATGCAAAGCATGTGAGGTAAGTTAACTGACTTTTTTGACTAGGTTTGGTGTAAAGGTTGAACTTGTAGCAAAACATGAACGTAAAGGTTGGTTTTGGCGGATTTCATAGTGAAAGGTATAAAGTGCAGTTTTGGGCATACATAAAGGTTGTTTTCTGCAATTTTGTCTAAAATAAACTCCAAATGCCCTATGGATAGACTATCAATTCTTTACCCGTTCAATATCTTTTATCGCTGAGTCATGTATTTGTTTTATTTTAAGTTACTGAATTTCAATATTTAATTTTAAAGTCGCTATATTCCGGTGGCTATGAATTCACTTATTCTTCCAACTAATATTTGTACTTCTCAATCCAAATTTCACTCCAAAGCCATATTACCTGAGATATGGGTGAAGGTTATCCATTCCCTATCAGACATTCAAACCCTCGAAAATCAAACCGTCGACGCTTAAATCCTTCACCTGCAAACTGCCGACGCTCAAACCCTCGGTGTCCTTCTACCGTAGAACCAATTCCATGGTATTTGACGAATGAAGAATGAAATTGGGCATTCGAGTAAGTGTAAAACCATATGGGAATTGGGGAGGGGCTTACCCCAATTTAGAGGTAATTCCACAATTGAGAATGGTGGAGAGGCAAGTTCCCAATTTAGAGGCATTTAGCCAATTGAGAATTAGAGAGGAGCAAGTCCACAATGAAGAGGAAGTGTATGCTACAGACCAAGGAGCAGAATACATTCCAAATTCCCAAGAGGAAGAATACGATGACTAGCCCATGGAGTTCTCCATGACCCATGGGAGGACGAACGTAACACTGATTCTGATTGCTTCTTTGAATCCATCTTCAATTTCAAATAAGGGTTTTACCATGCTTAATTAGGGTTTTGCGATATTTAATTAGGGCTTAATTATGTGTAATTAGGGTTTAAATATGTATAATATTATGTTTTTGTAATTCTAATGTTTTTATTTTTATTATACTTTTTTAGTTGTTTTAGTATTTTTGCTTAATTAAAATTTTTTTTATTTATAAATAATAATAAAAACAACAAACCAAAAAAATAAAATAACATACTAGAAATTAATTTTACCAACAAATTACATTAAAACGAACTACTAAAAATTTACAATTATCCAACTCACCATCACCTCATCATGGCTATCAGTCATAGGTGTTCTACAAAGTTCGATCGAAGATTCAAATGTGTAACCCTTTGTCGTACTTCAATAGGAAAATTAGTTTCTCATCGGCGTTTACTAGTTGGATCGGCGACTGGACATAATCGTCAATGTCTTGACAAACAGCTTTGCCCGAGTTCTCCAATACCATATTATGTAAGATAATGCATGTACACATTATTATTTTTTAATTTTTTTTATTCTTGTATATGTGTCGGTTGGACAATGATAGTTCATGGTTTCTTTAACACTATCATTTCTTTAACGCTTTGAATGCTTGTTCGATATCTTTCTTGCCGACTCATGGTTTTTCTTATAATACAAATGTTTATAATCATCTGGCATCCGAGCATGAAATAATTTTCATCAATGTGCCCCACTCCGGAGTACGAGGACTTCTTTTTTAAAGTACAAAAATGTTGTAGCTTGGTCCGATGAAATGTGTAAATATATATAAGGTTTTTAATTTTAAAAATATTTCTTTTTGACATTTTCCCAACGATTGAACAGGGCGCCCCTTTTCTTCCCATCTCGCGCCCGTTCATGGCTTGGCAAAGCACAACATGGCGCGGCTCTTTGGCGCCCCCGGCAGTGTGCCGGGAGCTTATGATGTGAGCTGTATTTTTTTTTTGAATTTCTACGTTCTAAGGAATGTTTTAAAATCCGGTTTTTTAATCATACCGGATTAGGCACAAAAATAGTTTAACCGGTTGAACCAGGTTGTATCTGCCGGTTCAACCGGGTTGACTAGTTAACTATGTAATTCCATAAATTACAACATCAACTCAAAAAAAAAATCCAAAATTGGATGTAGATGTAAATCTGGAACGAATGATGGAGTGATAGAAGTCTGGAACAAGTCACGAATGGATTGATGAAGCAAGTTTTGAATTTTGATCGATGGAGATAAAATATTAAAAGTCGTTAGGTTAAAGTTGAAAGTAAACATGAAGATGGGCCGATAAAAAGTAAAATCCTAACAAAAAAACAGACCTAAGCCGGTACCGGTATAACGGTTCAAACCGGCATACCGGATTTTACCGGCGGTACAAAGTCGATGCCGTTTATCCTACTTACCGGAGTGTTTCGGACCAGATTTAAATCCAGAAACGGTAATACCGGTATAACCGGCCGGTATTTACCGGTTTTTAAAACATTACTTCTAAGACTTGTCATATTTTGAGTCTATGATATTCAGTGGTTGTCGATGATTGTTTAGTTATGTCAAACAGTTGCAATATTTACAAGAAACCCTATGTACACATATATTAAACCAAGTCCAAAGTCACATCAGATTTAAACAGATTCAAACAGTATGACAATACTAACAATATAGCATACACAGACGGATAAGAAACCAAGCCATAGAATATGTAAAATGAGTCAAAAAGTACCTCGTGGTAATTCAAAAGGGTGTCTTACTTATACTAGATTACATGCAGTGCCGAATTAATGTTAGTATGTTACAATGAATCATAATCAACACGTCTTCTGATTCTCGCTTTACGTTTCTTGATTTCGATAAGTTTGTCATGAATGCACCATGGGAAACTCAGAAAATGGCGTGGCATATCTTCATCGTAGCCGACATCGTAACGGCCCCAGTACTGTGGATGGTATGTGACATGATACCATGCAGATGCTTTTGCATACACATTATCATCTTCAGTATCCCTATCTCCTCTGCCACTATTCAACCAGTTTCTAGTTTCCTTCCTTAATGACTTTACAGCTAAACCAGCTACTTCAGCATCATTCCTTCGGTCAAAAGATCTCGACATTTTCATGATACTACCAGTTAAAAGTTCCGCTTCAGTCTTGATCCCATAATAATCCATCAGACTACCCAATTTGTTATCGTAGTGAGTCTTAAAATCAAATGCTTCATCAATGTAATCCTGAAAGCCAATCACTTCCATGTCAGCATCATAAGTCTGTCTAGCCACCTCTTTTGTGAAGGGAGTGACCGGGCAGTTTTGTGGGGCGATGTGTTTTACTTCCCGAAACAGTTTCCCAATCACATTTTGTGACTTATAGGTTGTTTTGTCTGGTTTTTCCATGAAATCCGGATACTCTTTGGGCCGGAGATTTGAGGGCATAACTGCTGGATTGAACACCGGTTTTTGGAAAGTCTACAGCTATTGAGAAGAGCTTCGCAAGCTCTACACAAGGTTCAGCCATTGCTTTAGTAGGTTCCCGGTCTGCGAAGACTGTGTGGGCATTTGAAATTTTTCCTAAACTGTCATTGACTATGTAGTTTGTGAAATACTCCTCGACTTCCTAGAATAGATAAAATAGAATCAAGATCAAATGAGATTAAAGAAATAAGTTTCTATTCCGAAGGGTGGATAATCCTGACACGAGACCAAGACCAACACGAATATAATCAGGTTTTTGGTTGGCTAGTAAACAAACAAACAAACGTACCCATTAAAATCTCACTCATAGCAAGCTATTGGTAGGGTCGGGGTGGGTATAATGGGGCACCTTTCCTCTATCCCATAGCAAGCTCCCGGTGAGACTTAGCTTGGCCGATCTTAACCCATTTATTTAATTTAATATTTAAATTTTTGTATGTGTTGACTTGTGTTTAAAAAATGGGTTGTGTTTGGATTGTACTAAAACTAAATAGGCTGACCAGACAACCAGTTTAAAATTAGAAGTTAGAAAGATGAAAAATATATAATTTATAGGTTCAACCCGCCAACCAGTTTATTACAACCCATTTAAGACCCCCATAACCTGTTTACAATTTTATCACAATCCGTCAACCTGTTTTGACTTGCAAACTCGTTTGACCATTTAGATAAATAAGTTACATATGTGTTTTCTTTGGGTTACATGTTTTCAAGCGTGTCTGTGTTAGGGTTGATGTCTTTGACACGAATAAAATATCTCACGTTATGGTTCATCAATTTGAACTCGCCAACCCGAATGTGCCAACTACTTAACTTGTCGACCCACACAATCGCCACCACCCCTATTATCAATCTTCTGAGTAGTAAAGGCATAGTGGGTAACGGTTCAAAACTAAAACTGATAATTTGCTTTAAACAATTGTTGTTACAAATATAGTTTTAGGGTTGGATGCATTAAAAGTACTCTTTAGGAAGTATTTGACCAGTTTGACCCAAACTTTTTAGCATATTTTATCTTTTTACTTGTTTGATCCATTAAGGACAATATATAACCCAAATCGACCTATTCATAAATATGTGACATTTACCAATGCATTTATACCTCTATAGTAACATCATGATCGAGTTGCGTAGGTGGAGCTGGGGTATAATCCATTGGTTCGAGCAGAATAGGTGGAATAAGGTCAGGGTCCCAACAGACAAAGTAAACATCTCCATCCAAATCGCTTCCTGAACATTCGTTTGGATGAGGCCTATAGTGTAAAAGAATATGTATGTTAGCACAAGCCAAGCCAAACATGATCATACAAAATCACCACAGTAGATTCTGAAAAAAAAATTAATAAGAAAGAAATTTGCAATATATTTACCTTTTTCCTTTCTGTGGAAAAACAACACAATCCACCATATGGTGTAATGCTGGAACATTAACAGCCTTCAAGACCCGTACATCACCAGGATGCAAACATGGGTTTTTAGCAACCACCACATTCCCCTTAACAATTCGGGACCTATACGAGCCAATTCCATCATAATCACCATCCAATGACCTTCTTCCTGCACTAGAATATTGAACAAAAAACTTCACCATATTCAAGTGTTCGGGTTTCATCCAAACATCCCATCATTGATCTTCCTTTAGGAACAAAAATCTTCGTTTTAGTTCTCAATTCTAGTAACCTTGTTGCACGAAAAACTTGCAGCATCATTGAAAGAAACGGTTCAGCATTCGGCTTATATCCACACGAAAGCATACCCTTCATGACGGTGTTTTCTCCTGGTGACATTAAATCTATTGCCTCTCCTGCCTTAATTGGCTCCACTAAAATGGCATCTAGTAAGCATACTGCTTCTCTTTGCATCTTTTCAAAGATGTGATCAGAAACCCCGAGGGTAGAAAGAAGGGTGATGAACTGGCGGTTCAAATAGCACGGCTGATATTTGCTTACCGCAAGAATATCCAACTTTGTGTTGTCAGATTCAAATTTTAACATGCTTTGCCTCAAGGATAATTTCATGAACGAGTTAGGGTCCACAGCCACGACACCTTTGTACCCGCCATATCGAATTTGAAAAGCTGATGGAATAAAATCATAGCCACATTTTCTCGAAACCATTTTAGCAAGTTCAGCAGATATTCTATATCAGGAATTTCTTCAACTTCATACCGTGCAACACTTAAACTTTCTTTTGATGAACCAAAGCATTGACCAAGTCTAGCAGCATATTTTGCAACATTTTTTATTTCAGCAGCATTTACTCTTCCAGATGATGCAAACATCCATGCGGAATTATCCCGTAACTGGCTCGATGAGAAAGCAAGAAATTCAAATTTCTTATTGCCAATTACTATCCCATTCTTAAGAATTGACAAAATTCTCCTATAAATTTCGGTTCTGCTTACCCCATTATGACCTAATCTTGGGGATAAATCCGATTGGACATAATGACCTCTGGCCCCCAGAAGTACACCTTTGATGGTGTAATTTGAACTCTCCTCACGTATACAAGACCATTCTCCAATGAGATAGCAGGCGACCTTAACCTTCTGTTTTTTCGATATTCTTCGATTATTAACCTAACCGGATCATAACAACAAACTTTTGACAAATAAAGTTTCTCCATGACATATTCAATTGATTGAATGTCACGTCTTCGAGGATCCAACAACGCATAGAAATCAGCATTAAGGACAGGTCCCGGAATGCAACCATGTTGAACCAAGGCGCAGATCTTAAAATCTATATTAAACGGCAGATTATATTAACCTTCGCTGGGACCCACAATCGGAACTAGCTCTATATTTTTAGAAAAACTACGACCAGTCACCAAGTTAAATGGATGGTTACTTTCTTCATAATACGGAAAATAGCAACCAAGATCTGGTAGTTCAACATCATGTGGAAGTTCTATGCATAGATGAGATGATTGTCCAATAGCAAAAGATGGAGTGAAGTCTATTGCCCTAACCCATTAATCATCAGAAAGTTCCGTATTAAAGTTATAAAGGCTGTCTTCAAGTTTTTGATAAATTCGTGGAGCACCATATAGCTGCAAAATAAAAGATGATCATAAATGAAACATCAAAATGGGGACTAAAATCTAAAAGGATAGAAAACTGATGGTTCTCTATGTAAACACTTTGAAGGGTGGCAATAGCGTCTGTATGTTTCTCTCACAAAGCAATATATACTAGCTGTCTTGTGTGTATATAATCTGACTAATTAAAAAATCCTTACTTTAATTTGAAAGCAACATCATTCAAAGTAGGCGTTCTTAGTAGAGAACAAAAATAAAAGAAACACATTTGAATCGAGATAACTGAGACAACTTAAATTGGATCACGTTACGTATTAATCAAACTTCTAGTGTTTTCAAATAATGTTTTTATTCTTTCACCAAAACCACACTACTAATACTGTCAAGTACATAGTAGCTCAATCGAACTAACCTGAATAACAAGAAACCTTGCACCAATGCCAAGTGGGCAATGTAGCTGAACTTGCCAAATATTTTCATACGAGAGTTGCAGCTTGTAACTCGTTATGAAATCCGAAACACCAAAGTATAATTTTCTTAATCCAAATCCAAATTTCACTGATGCATTTTCAATTTCACAGAGCACTGACAAGCTCGTTTTTGACACCTGGCAACCAAAATGAAGAGTTGCACCTTCCATTTCAAATGCAAATTGCCTAGGCTTCTGTACAAGATCAATATCCTTTTTCCAAGCCTTTAAATAAGATCTACCATACCATAACTGCCTACTGTTAGCCAGGTTTAATATACATTCCATATGATCTTTTGTTGTAAATTGGACTCTAGCATAAGCTCTATCCCCTGTAGGGCTGTAAACGAACCGAACGAACACGAACAAGGCCATGTTCGTGTTCGTTCGTTAAGGAAATTAACATGTTCACGAACTGTTCACGAACGATTACCGAACATAAGTTTATGTTCGTGTTCGTTCGTTAAGAAAATTCAGTTGTTCACGGACAGTTCGTGAACACTGGTCTCGAACACAAACCAACGCAAGCAAATAATAATGAACACAAACGAACATTTAACTTGAAAATAAAAAATAAAAAAACATTGTTATCCTTAAATATTAGATATAACTAGTTAAATACAACAATCAAATGATAAATCAAAACACAAGAAGTCTACTACACCACCAAACGATGAATCAAGTTTAACTAACTTGGAAATAAATATCCCCAACAATGTCTTAATTGTCTAAATTTTTGCTAACTTAGAAAAAATAGGGTTTCTTGTTTTCAATATTGTTAGATAAAAGGTTTATTATTTATTATTTTTTAATATAACAAAACGAACACGAACGAACGTAAATGAACATAACCGAACATATTACCGAACGTTCACGAACGCAGACGAACGAACGAGACTTGTGTTCGTGTTCGTTCGCTAAGCTAACCGAACGAAATTTTTTGTCCGTGTTCGTTCGTTAAGCTAATCGAACGAACATAAACGAACTTCCCGCCGAATGGTTCACGAACTGTTCGCTGAACGTTCGGTTCGTTTACAGCCCTAATCCCCTGGCTTCTTTTGTCTAACCTCTAAAGCCTCAATACTCCCTACTACACCAATATATCCTTCCAAGACTGCTTTAACTACATCTGCAGATACTAAATAGGGGAATCCGTAAACATCAACCGTCTTACCCATCCAACGGAGCTGTTTTCAACTGCAATTTCACATCATACATCATATAAATTAATTTAAGCAAAAATGTTTACATATCTATCACTTTCCAATTAAGTCGCAAATTTTATACAAATAGGCAATACTCAATTTAGTGGTCATCTAATTAGAAGAAATTTTTTGACATTAATATCATTTTACTACTAATGTGTATTACACAGATTAAATAAATGTAATTTTGTATACTAAATACTAAAAACGTCGTATCTTTAAAAAACCCGTGTATAATCGGGTTGAATAAATCTACCAAATAATAAAAAATTACATCCTTAAAAACCCCGTAATTACACGTGTTGAATAGATCTAAAAAAGAGTTATATCTTTAAAAATTATGTGTATTACACAGATTAAATAAATGTACTTTTGTATATTACATACTAAAAACGTCATATCTTTAAAAAACCCATGTATAGTCGGGTTGAAAAATCTACCAAATAATCAAAAAATTATATCCTTAAAAAACCCTGTGAATTACACGTGTTAAATAAATCTAATTTTACATAGCAAATAATAAAAAAAGTTATATCTTTAAAAACTTCGTGTATTACACAGGCTATATAAATGTAACTTTGTATAGTAAATAATAAAAAAATTATATTTATAGTAAATAATAAAAAAATATATTTATAGTAAATAATAAAAAAAATATTTTTAAAATCCTCGTGTTTTACACAAGTTGAATAAATATAATTTTGTATACCAAATAATAAAAAAAATATTTTTTAATAAATTAGGATAACATTTAATATTAATTTATTATTTATATATTTAATATAAGATAAGTAGGAAAGAGAGGTATTTGTTTTAAAAATATATTAAATTAATAATTTAGATTTTAGGATAATATTTACGATAAGATTTAATATTAACTAATTATTTATTTAATTAATATAAATAAATATAGATTTGAGGATAAATTCAATGAATGACACGTGTCCAAAACTTGGTTTCTTTTATTATAGTAGATAGATTTGCCAATATGGTTGGTAATGAGGTTTTTCACTAAGTGGTTTCCTTTTGGGGCACTGGCTGATCTAGATTAAAATTTCACGGGTAACGTTCAATTTTTTTTGTTATCATACTTCATACAATGTAAACGTAATAAAAATAGAAACACGATAATAAAAACGTTTCCGACCACTAGAATAGTTTTTCCATTTAAAATAGACCAATATTTTTTAACCGTAGGCCACTGATAAAACTTCCCCGACCACTAAAATAGACCAATTTTAACCATACTTTATCAAACCATTTTACATTAAAATTTCTCCGACCATTAGAATAGTTTATGGTTATAAAGTCATGACCTCGTGGGTGAAAAACCTATTTATTAGGGGTGTAAAAGCCTGGCCGAGCCCGACTAGGCTCGAGTTCGGCTCGTCATATTTTTATGAAGCTCGAGCTTCACTACAAGAAATTTCAGCTTTAGTGGAGACAAAAATCATCGCTAAAGCTAGAAATAGGCAATAGCGGCGACCTGTCGTCGCTAAAGCTGTCGCCGCTACTGCTTCGTCGCTATTGCTTGATTTTCGTCGCTAAACCATGTCTCCGCTATTGCTGATTTTGTCACTAAAACCTGTTACTCAATAGCGACGATGAGTGTCGCCACTAAAACGTTTTTTTTTTTGGATTTTTCAGGTTTTTTCGTTTTTTTCATATTAAAACCTGGACATTTCTAGTTCACGAGCTACAAAAAAACTAACCAAACATAAACTACATAAGCGTAAACTACATAAACGTCACAATCCGAAATCGTTTTAAGTCACTAATACGTCATAAAACTACTTAACATCTAAAATGTCATAATTTTAAATCATATCCATGTCATCATCGCTGCCATCATCCGCTTCTTCACCATCAACATCTTCGCTTCCAAACTTTGTCGGGTAACTCGAACTCAAAAAGTTTTGAAGTTCATTTCTAAAATCCGGGTTTTGGAACCAACTCTGGAATAGTGCCTACAACAATATATATACCAAATTCATTAAACTACCAAGTAAAGCAACCAACATATACGAAATAGGCTAGTTTCTAAACTAAAATAGGATAGTTTACCTTTGAAAATTGTAGAGTTTGCGACTCCTCACCAGAGACAACCCGTGATGTACTTGAACAAGGTTTAGGCCCAATACCTCGAGTATGACCACGCCTCGAACCCAACACATTTTCGAAGATTGCAAGATCATCCGGTTGTGAAGAACGACCACCTTCTTCACACGAGCGTTGACTCAAAGCCTCATAGTGTAACACTAATCGGCTCTGTATTTACAAAGATGATTGAGAATTACACTTTAAATAAATACTTGCATAATTAGATATTAAATGAACACTATACATATATATATATATATGGTCCATATAGATTATACAATATCAAATATTTCTAATCAATATCAAATTGCAGATTATACACAAATACAACACTAAATTCCCATAAAAATATTGGATTTTAGTGGATGTTACCGGAGGTGGTAGAAATTGAGTGGAGACGGCCGGAATCTTTAGTGTTTTGAGTGGGGTGGACGGAGCACAGCTTGGAACGGGGCTCACAGACACCAGAAACCCTTTGGAACCATATTAGGGCTCTGGAGATCTGCAGGGTAGAATGGAGGGAAAGGGAATGGATAAGGACTTTATCCCGCTTAAAACCCTTTAGTGGCGACTCAAATGAGATATTTCCCTAATCATTGGATCTGGTCTTCATCCAACGGCCAAAAAGCAATTAATGGGCTCATGTCACGGATCCACCTTTAGCGGCAACATATTAGCAGTCGCCACTAATACTGTCGCCACTAAAGCTCAAAATTCTTGTAGTGCTTGGCTTGGTTCGAGCCTAATTATTTGAGCTCGAGCTCGGCTCGTGGGTAAAACTCAAAGCTCGAGGTCGGCTCGACAACCTCAAACGCGATAAAAGCTCGGCCCGAGTTCGCTTCAATATCGCTTAAAGGAGCCAAAGCTCGGCTCATCAATGTTATTATCACTATTATATTATTATTATATACAAAAAAACCTTAAATTTTGTTTGGGCTCGTCTAGTCTTGCGTGCCTAAACGAGCTTTGTATTCCAGGCTCGAGCTCGGACCCGAAAACTAAACGAGCTCTGTTTCAGGCTCGAACCGGGGTCGTTAAAGCTTGGCTCGTTCGAGCTTATAACTGAGCGGCTCACAGGTAACTCTCGAGCCTTTTGGCTTGTTTACATCCCTACTATTTATCAAGATACGCTCTTCCTAACGGGTTATATGTATGTTAACCAATAAAAATGATCAAAGTTCATTCTAAAATATATACATTAAAGAAACGATAAATAAAGGTGAAAATGTGTATGCTCTACAACAAAGCAGGTGTTGTCAAAAAGTTGTTCCTATCTTATACTCTATATTAGAAAATACAGTAACACAAAAATAATGAATAAAAGTGAAAAATGTGAGAATAGTGGGAGCCTATAAATAAATTAACTTTAAACTAAGGATTTGACTTTACAGTCATCTTCTTCAAGAAAAGAACCCGTGTTAACGCTTGTCGACCGGAAAATGAAATAAGCCACCACGATGCCATCTATTTTTATTGATCTTTCTCTTTCACTTCAACTATTTCATATGAGGAGGGGTAGCACAATATTTTTTCAAGGGTAGCGGAATACAGAAAAAGTCGAAAAAAGAAAAAAATTGCACTTTCGAAGAAAAGTTGAGGGGTAACGGGGGCTACCTGGCAAGTACGCCCCTGTCCTCTGTCCTCGAGAGATCTCAAGTTCGGTCCCTACTAAGTGCAAATTATATAAATATGGGTGAGCACCACCGTGAGGGTTTCGAAATTGGGGTGAGAGATTAAACAACATATGTTAGCCCTTTAGAGAAAGCTGGAAAGTTGATTTGTCGTTCAAAAAAAAATTAGTAGTACACTGAACTTTCCTTTTAAAAACACCATAGCTTAGTGAAGAAGACTAAATAATACAAAAGTTTGAGTAATTAAAAAATTAAAAAAGAAATTCATACCAACCAAAGTTGATAACTAGGTTGGTGAAGCAACCTTGGTTGCAATTCAAACTAATACTCCTAATAATATAATTAATCAAATAACTTATAATATTTAAGCTTTAAAGAAAAACTAAATACATGTTATTTCTTAACTTTTTTTGTGAACATCCCGATATAATTTTTTTTTTAAATCGAGTTCGTTCAAAAACATATATATTTTAGGTTGGGATGTGTTGTGAATGTGTGTTAAAAATTGAGTAGGGTTGGGTTGTGTAGGTGGAAGAAAGAGATATTAATTTTTTAATAAAAAGGTTGGGTTGGATCACCAATGGACATAGTCTAAGAATTTTACGCGTACAAAATTATAGGGCTAATTATTAAGGTTAAACAATAAGATCCTTCACTCCCCTTCATTTTGGAAGACCTTGATTGGCCACCAATACTACAAAATAGGTACACACTTTGGAGTCCCTTTCACACCCTTGCTCTCTCAATATCCTTTTTGGCATTCTCAGAGCGATGTTAGAGGCTTTATCAAGCTGAAGTGACAGGTGGCTTTAATCCACAACTAATAACCTAAGAGAAATAACATAAAATATCACAATTTATACTTTAACTACTTCCCTCTCAACCTCTTAAACCTTGAATTTTTATACGTATAAGAGCATCCCAAATAGAGGTATTTTTTAGGGTTGTTTTTGTGTGCCATATTGCACTTGCCCCATTAATCACATTGATTCTCTCTCCCACTCTGCTCACTAAACATAAAAGCACCACTCCCCCCCCTCCAAGCCTCTCACAACACCCTCAAATTTTGTTTATACACAAGAACATAACTTACCTCTATCTCTTCTTCACATCATACCCTCTCACTTCCATCTCACCCTCTCTCTCCTAAAAACACTCATAAAACATCTATTGTGAATGCTCTAAGAATATTATCTAGTATATTTAGTTACATAGATAGTCCCTATGGTTTAGCTACAATAACAAATTTGAGTACCAAGGGTTTTTAGTTGCATGTATGGGGCCCATGGTTTTAATCTGTAATAAGTTTGGGTATCAACACTAACTTCACATACTTAGTCCGTTAAGTCTAAATAAAATCACCAAAATGACATTAGAAATAAAAAAAGAAAAAAGAATAAAGTATTTTAAGGATCTTAAGAAATCTGCCAAAGGTAGGTTAGATGAGAGGGAGGCCGATTTCCGACCGGGGGTCGAAAACGTATATACCAAAAAAAATTCTATAAAACGGGGGGTCGAAAACGTATATACCAAAAAAAATTCTATAAAACGGGGGGTCGAAAACGTATATACCCAAAAATTTCTAAACGAAAACTACATACTCTCCACTACTAAGCGAAAAGTTCGGGGAGTCGGCCGTCCCCTCCCGCCCCCACTATGTTGCGCCACTATGCCACAATGCATTATAAAATGTTGCATGTGCATATTACATAAATGTAGAAACTCCTATATAGTTTTTTTTTCATTCTGAAAGTTGTCTACACTATTTTCATTCCTTATAAATGTAGACTTGTTGGATTTAGTTTTTTCATTCTGTGGTTTGAGTTACTTGAGGTTCTTACATGTTTTTCATATTAAGACTATTATTCTTTCTAATATACTCGTATACCTTCAAGAAACTATACACATGTCAAAGATTCTATCTTTTGTTTTTGTGGGTAGATATAGCAATCGACAAACATTTAACATCTAGCTTAGTTCTTAGTCTTTGTTCAATGCACAATATACAAAAACACAAAATATAGTAAGTTTGTTTGTTTTTATAGTTCTGTTGAAATTAGTGATACCTTTGAGTAGGATATTAGATGTGCTCCAAGAACTGTATTGCCATTTCTATTTGTTAAATTTAGTATAGCTTGAATAATGGTTAACCTGAAGATTCCTCTATATGATACATGAAGATATATGATTAAAAATTATAGCTTGAATAATGGTTAACCTGAATTTTAAAAGAGTCAAAAGGTTTATAGTATTTAACTCCACTTTGATTCGTATGAAATTTTTGTTTAATATTTTTCAGTTACAAATTACTCACTCATGATGTTCACGTTGTTTGGTCTTTAATTAAATGGTAAAGTACGAAAAAATTGGCTATAAGTTAACTTCTAATTATTTTTTTTCATGCTACAGGATGTGGAAGTGAGTATGGATGTAATAAGTGTTGATGCATCATCAAGAACCAAGTCACTTGAAATTGAACTTGATGAGGCTTTGCGGGAAAGTAACACGTATAAAGCCCAGGTTGAGAGGCATTAACTATTAACCCAAGAATTTATATGACACTTGTGAAAATCATGTGCACATTTGGCAAGTTTGACCTGTTTACTTATAAATGGGTCAATTTAGGCTATGTTTTATATCTAACGGATCAAATCAAATGGGTAAATTCAACACAAATAGATATAAAAGAAATGAGTCAAAAGTCACCCAAAGTATGTTTTATTTAAATTCGTGGATTAATATTAACAACTATCATTTTCATTATCATTTTGGCAAAATAACGGTTATATATAGAAAACAAGTTCAAAATCACAACAAAATGTGTTTTAAAAACAAGCTACAAAGCATAAGGCTACTCTTGTAGATGATGATTCATAGTAATAAGTGAACTTACTGCTGTCAATTTTTATATTTGAGCATCCTGACCAAGGGACGAATTCATCAGTTAGAAGTAAATGTTAAAATAGTTAAAAAGGAGCACGACAACGAGGCATCTTTACATGAGACCGACTTGAAAAGACTTTGAGAATATATCTTCACTTGAGCCTCATCATGCGAAAGTCGAAGCCTAACGAGGTGCTTATAACAGATAAATTATATCTTCTATAATTCATTAAATGTTGATATCCAAGATTAGTATCCATTTTAGGAAGACAAAAAATATGAATCAGTGTTTGATGACTTCATAAATTTTGATATGATGTATAAATTAATATATTTATATGATACATTGTATAAATATACATAAATTTTGGTATAACATATTCCTTCATATGGGGGGTCAGAAATCATAATTCATAACTCATATTAGAGTAAATTACAAGTTTTGCCCTTTATGTTTACATCAAATTTCAGGCGTTGTCCTTTTGGCCAAATGTTGACAGGCGATGTCCTTTACCTTTCAAAATCTTGCACGTTTTGTCCTTTAGGCAAAACCTGGTTAGAAATCTTAGTTAAAAAATGTCATGTGCAATGCACATGAGGGTAAAATGATCATTCCCTCTTAACTCTTTTATTTCCCCTTTTATAACCCCCCACTAAACTACATGTGTTCAACTGTTCATAACCCCTCTTGGATCTCCTATCATCAGAATATCTTTCCAGCGGTCATCTACTCGTCTTCCTTTTTAATTCCTATCACACATCCTCTATATATTGATATATCTGTCAAATCCAGATGGCGTACCGTCGGAAACAGTCAATTTCTAGGTCTTCAACCTTCAACCAAGAGATTCATCGTTCTAACAATGGCGCCATCGCCGCTACTCCATCGTCATCACTTGCTGCTCAGGCGATCAGAGCCTCCGCCACTCATCGCAACTCTTCTCTCTCATCCGCTTACGTCAGCTCTGTTAAAGACCGATCTAAGGTTTTATGCTCTTGAGTGAATAAGTTACCAGAACAATTCACTGATGCCTTCGGCTACACATTAATGTCAACCGTCTACTAACCTTAACATCGAAGAACACACAAGAAACGTAACACCGTCGGAGACCGAAGAAAAACAAGTATGTATGTGGGAGGCAAAGATACAAACTCCGATGCTTCTGATCAAGATGGTGGTTCTCCGTTCTCTTACTAGTGAATACCAATAGTATATTTAATTGTGGAATGAATAAAGGATTGTAGATGTGAAATTGTGGAGTTAAATATGTGTAATTTGATGAAAATGTTGTGAAGAGAATTAGGGATTTGAAATTTGGGAAGATGAATGTATACAGAGATATATTAGATACAGAGAGAGATTGGCGCTTTTGACCCCTTTTTATTTTTTTGTTGAGTAAACTGCAATTTTACCCCATGGGGTTTAGGCCATTTGGCACTCTGACCCCCCCCTAACGAAATAATTGCAATTTTACCCCCCAAAGTTGGTGTTATGTCGCGATTTTACCCCCCGGTGTCAAATTTGCTTAACAGTCAACATAACAAGGTGAGGGTCAAAGGGTAAATAGGTAATTTTGCAATTATTGTGAAGCTTCTTCATTACAACACCCTATAAGTAACATATGAAAGCATAATTACCCCCACCTTCCCACCATCCTCCTACAATCGATCCTGTGATCAAGCTTCTCCGGCGACATCAGGCTTCTCCGGCGACACCTTCTCCTGCGATCAGGCTTCTCCGGCGACACCACCTCCTCCATTGACACCTCGTTCAGACCTTACAATGCCGGTTGTTTGTTGGCTGATCCACTATGTTATCCGCCACACCGCAGGTTTAATCGCCCAATGTTAGTTAATCAGGGTCGGATTTGGTTCACTGTTAGTTATTATCATGTAATTATTCGGATTTGGTTCACTGTTAGTTGATTTGTGATGTTTGGTGGTTTATTTACAGTTGACCTGACGATGAGCTTATCAGGCTCATCATTGGTGGTCCACCTGGTGATCTTCGTGTTTGGGAGGCCTGTCCTCAACTTCCATTATCCACCGGAGAGTTGAGCGGATGATAAGTTAGTAGTTATGTAGGAATAGTAATGTGTATTTTGTAGGTTAACTTAACTTTGAAGTAGGATAACATTTTGTATGTTGATGAAAATGATGTTTAATCCATCATTTTGTATGTTGATGAAAATGTTGTTTAATCCCAGAAGTTTGATGTTTGATGTTTTGATGTTTTGATGAAAATGTTGTTATAGGTTGTTGAAATGTGGAGCAGGTTAGTTGTTGAAATGTGCAGCAGGTTATAGGGTGGGTGTTATGTTTTTTTATTGAAATGTGCAGCAGGTTATGTTGAAATGTTGAAATGTGCAGCAGTTACAATAGAAGTATGTTAGTTGTTGAATATGTGCAGTCCACACTTGTTTGATGTCAGTTACATGATCATACAGTTGATGATCATACAGTTACATGATCATACAGTTGATGATCATACAGGTTAGGATCAAAATGTGCAATTGATGACAGTTACATGATCATACAAGTGTTGAACAGGTTTGAATACCTGGAAGTTGGTAGTTATAGGTGGTTATACCTGGAACTTGTTTAGCTAGTGTGTTTACAGCTAATGTGTTCTTTTGTGCTAATGTGTATTTTGTGCTTAAACTGATAGTGGTGATCAAGCATACCTGCTTGAAGTTTAAACACATGAAACCTATAAACAAGTTTGGCTGATCAGCCTTTTTGGTAAACTGATAGTGGTTTGATACATGGTTAGATTCTAGTAACATACAACATTGAAAAGGTTTGATACATGGTCAGATTCTAGTAACATTAAACATGTTTGATACATGTGTTGCAACCCTAAAACCTGCTGCACTTAAACATTGAACAGCCAAACATCGAAGGTTTAATACATGGCCAGGTTTGAACATGTTTGATTTTTTAGTATACTTATAGGTTTCTGATTTTTGAGTATAGAAACATAGAACAGGTTCTGATTTTTTAGTATAGAAACATAGAACAGGTTTCTGATTTTGGCGGGAAGGGTTTTGGAAGTTGCAGGGGGTAATGTTGTTTCTTAACACAAAGTACAGGGGGGTAATAACAAAGGACAAATTAGTAATTTACTAGTGGGGGGTAATTATGCGACATAACAGGAATGTTGGGGGGTAAAATTGAAGGGTAATATAGTCATTTCAAATTATAGTTAACAGATCTGTTAACAAAATTGACGCCGGGGGTAAAATCGCGACATAACACCAACTTTGGGGGGTAAAATTGCAATTATTTCGTTAGGGGGGGTTAGAGTGCCAATTGGCCTAAACCCCAGGGGATAAAATTGCAGTTTACTCTCTTTTTGTTTTTTTCGATGATGGTGACGAGTGAAGTAAAGGGGTTGGTGTTGGAAGTTTTGTGTAGATGAGGGGTGGTTTGGAAAGTTTTGGTAGCAATGTCTTTTTATTTTTAATTACACAATAGTCCCTAAAAAGATAAAAAGACAAGAATGCCCTTATGTGTTTTGCACATGATTAGATTTAACCAAAAAATCTAACTGAGTTTGGCCTAAAGGACATAACGTGCAAGATTTTGAAACATTAAGTACAAAACTTAGCAACTTTTGCACTAAAGGCAGCGCCTGCAATTTGGTGTAAACATAAAGGACAAAACATGTAATTTACTCCTCATATTAATAGTTATATACTACATTAAAAGCATTGGTTTCCTAAGAGGAGTATGAGAAGAGTGGGGGGACACGTCAGACATCATAATTCATAACTCATATTAATAGTTATGTTGGATGCAAAAAGACATTATAGGGTGATAGTGTTCAAGAACCTAAAATCTAAACCCACTACACCACCATCTAAAACCTAAACACCCACCCCACCCCACCCCACCATCACCCAAAAACCTAACCCCCACCCCCGTAACATTTCCATT